>JAVQMG010000075.1:0-743333 GCA_032878915.1 Castanopsis chinensis | reverse complement strand
CTCTTGCATTCTAAACAATACTATACAGGCCCATTCTTGAACATGAATATAAGCCTCCCAAAAATACATTGTTCCTGCATTCTTAACAATACTACGACCATTATAATATTACACAGATCTAATTAACAAATTTTCTAGAAAATATCTTTCATGAATATGTTAGAAAACATATAAACAAGCATGGGTGTTCGAGTCATAGCCCAGAGTTCCTCTACGGACACAATAAAATCTCAAAGCATTTTCACCAGAAGCTAAGGTGTCAACCCACCATGGGTCAGAATAAAATAAAATAATATATATATATATATATATTTTACATGTTAGATGTTGTGGCCCCAGACTTTTTCTATCAAAGGCTTACAGGTTTTGAAGCCCATGGCATCACAGATAGGCAAGAGAACAGAGTGGGCGGAAGAGGAGGAAAAGAATGATAAAAAAAAAAACCAGCAATGTCCTCTTTTTTTTTTTGATAATTAAGACTTATATATATACGAAAGGCTGCTCTATGCATGAAGAGCACAGAGCAAACCAAGAAAAAACAAGAGAAAGAGACCAAAACTAAAAAAGGAAAGAGAACAAAACAACATAAAATTACAACAGAGAAAGGGAGCTAAGAAAGGAAGGGAGAGAGTCACTAGTCGTGAGTCTCCACGCCCTAGACCAATCAAAAAGAGTCCCGCTAAAAGAAGCAAGCAACTGATCACCGGTGCTTTCCAGATCATCAAAAGTCCACCGATTTCGCTCCTTCCAAACACACCAAAGGATACCCAAAGGAACTAAGTTCCAAATCTGAGAAGAGTGCTTCCCCAACTAATTCCACCAGCCAATCAGCACATGAGGAATCGAACTAGGAATAACCCAAGACAAACCAAAAGTTCTAAAGGCAAAACTCCATAACCGATAGGCCAACTCACAATGAATAAGTAAGTGGTCTACCGTCTCTCCAGAATGACGACACATAATGCACCAATCCACAAACTCCAATCTCCTCAATCTCAAGTTATCTCCCGTTAGGATCTTATTCCAAGCTGCACACCAAACAAAGAACGAAACTCGCCTAGGGGCTTTTGCTTTCCATATAGTTTTCCAAGGAAAGACAAGAGAGGGAGAGGCCCTTAACTTGTTATAAAACGACCGAACATCAAATTCCCTATTAGGCTTTAACTTCCATCTCATCCGGTCTCCAACATCTATCGGAGGAGAATTAGCTCCCAATAAACGAAGGAAATGCAGCCCTTCATCCATCTCCCAATCCTCAAAATCTCTAACAAACCGAACATCCCAAATTCTCCTCTCCTCCGCCCCCTGCCTAGTCAAAGAAGCTTCCACAGAAACCCCCTTATCCATGGCAATACCATACAACCTTGGAAAAGCCAACTGAAAGGATTGATCCCCATACCACCCATCCTGCCAAAACCTCACTCTATTCCCCAGCCCGACAACAAAATGACAATTTTTGCTGAAAACCTCCCAACCCATGCGAATACCTCTCCACAAACCACACCCATGGACTCCCCTACCAAGCTTTGAGGTCCAACCCCCCCAATCTTCTCCAAACTTTGAGGCTACCACCCTCCTCCATAACCGATCCTCCTCCTTTCCAAACCGCCACAACCATTTCCCCAGTAACGCCTTATTAAAAGTAGTGAGCTTCCTTATCCCCAAACCGCCATTGGCTATAGGCGCACAAACTTTATCCCAACCTACCAGATGAGACTTGCTAACACCCCATAGAAAGTCCCTTTGCAGCTTTTCGATTTTATTGGCCACTTGAGTAGGAATGATGAAAAGCGAAAGAAAATAAGTGGGAAGACTAGATAACGTACTCTTGAGGAGCATCAACCGGCCCCCCTTAGACAAGTACAACTTCTTCCACCCAGCTAATTTCCGCTCGATTTTTTCCAAAATTGGATTCCAAATAGAAGGGGAATAATGAGAAGCCCCCAGCGGCATGCCAAGGTAAGACATAGGCAAAGATCCAACTCTGCAACCCAAAAGATCAGCCAGACTCTACACATCAACAACCTCCCCTATTGGGACCATCTCACTCTTATGCACATTGACCTTCAAACCTGTTACCGCCTGAAAACAAAGTAACAACAACCGAATATGCAGAATTTGCTCCACATCTGCATCACAGAAAAGGATAGTGTCGTCTGCAAACAAAAGATGCGATATACACTCCCCACCACCCCTCCTACCCTCAACAACAAAACCACGGATCAAACCAGCTTCCTCCACTCTTCTCAACATCCTACTAAACACCTCCATCATGATCAAAAACAACATAGGGGAAAGAGGATCCCCTTGTCTTAACCCCCTTGAGCTACCAAAGAAACCAGCTGGAGACCCGTTAACCAAGACAGAGAACTGAACTGAGGAAATACAAGTGCGGATCCACTTACACCACTTCGTACCAAAGCCCAACCTATTCAACAAATAAAGCAAGGCCTCCCAATTCACATGATCGTAGGCTTTCTCAATATCAAGCTTACAAATGACACCAGGAACCCTACTCTTCCCTCGGCTATCCACACACTCGTTAGCAATAAGAATCAAGTCAAGGATTTGTCTCCCACCCACAAAGCTATTTTGAGTCTCAGAGATCAACTGATCTAAGACCACTCTCAACCGATTTGCCAAGACCTTAGCCAAAATTTTATATAGACTCCCCACCAGGCTAATAGGGCGAAAATCTTTTATATCGGAGGCATCATTCTTTTTAGGAATTAATACAAGGAAGGTAGCATTAAGAGATTTTTCAAACTTACAATGATGAAAAAACTCTTCAAAAACCGCGAGGACATCCTTCTCCACTACTGACCAACAATGCTGATAAAACGCCATAGAAAACCCATCCGGACCTGGCGCTTTATCCCCTTCCAAATCCCTAACAACTTGAATAATCTCCTCTCTCAAACTTCCTTTCAAGCCAAACCCTCTCCGTATTCCCAATACAATCAAAATCCGAACCCTCCACCAAAGGCCTCCACCCCTCAGACTCCTTGTACAAGCTTTTATAAAATTGAACAACTTGATTACTCACCTCGGACTCCTCTTCAAACACCACCCCATCCACCTCCAAGGTCCCCAAATGGTTAGACCTTCTATGGGAGTTAGCCATTTTGCGAAAGAACTTGGTATTATTATCCCCTTCCTTGATACATAACATCCTAGATTTTTGTCTCCAGGAAATTTCTTCCAAGAAAAGAGTATGCTCCACCTGAGACCTCAACTCTGCCCTATAACATTTCTCCCCATCATTGAGACCAAGATCCCCTTCCTTAGCGTCTAAAGATTTCAGCTCCTCTAGTAACTGCTTCTTATGACGCTCTACATTGCCGAACTCTCGGCGATTCCAATGCACGATATCCTCTTTCAAAGCCTTTAATTTTTTTGCAAACACAAAACTGGGAGTACCTGCAAAGGAATGCCGATTCCACCATGATTGGACTCTATCCACAAAACCCTCCGTCTTCAACCACATATTTTCGAATCTGAACGGACTTTTCCCCCTTGCCATTCCCCCTGCCTCCAAGAGAATTGGGCAATGATCTGATATGGGACGGGGTAAGACTCTTTGAATGACATCTGGGAAATGGTCCTCCCAATCTGGGGAGACCAAAGCTCTATCAATCCTGGACATCGCTGGTTGATCCGTACCACTAAACCAAGTGTAGCTACCTCCTTCCAATGGCAAATCAACCAAGTGAAGATCCTCGACAAATTCAGAGAATTTTGCCATAGCCAGGGACAACCGAGTCTCACCCCTACGCTCGCTAGGGAAGCGAACAATATTAAAGTCCCCCAAGCAACACCACGGAACCCTCCAAAACTGCTGAATGCCCACCAACTCATCCCACATGTGTTCCCTCTCGCTATTGTTATTTGGGCCATAAACGCCTGAGCAAGCCCATAAAAAATCGTCTCCCACCCCCTTCCACTTTACCGAAACAGAGAAAGAACCAACCATAACCTCTACCTTATCCAAGACCCTTTTATCCCACATAAGCAGAATACCACCGGCAGTCCGATCAGCCTCCAAAACAGCCCAATCCACATAAGGACAGCCCCACAAGCTGCAAACCAGCTGTCTATTCATGCTGGCAATCTTTGTCTCTTGAAGACAGATAACATCACACTTCCACTCCCGCAACAAATTCTTCACCACAAGACGTTTCCGGGGATCATTCAAACCTCTAATATTCCACGAAACCATTTTTATCTTCATTAACACAACAAAATCCCCAACTCCTAACACCAACCCAAGACCACCCCCTATCTCCAGTCATAGTTCACCGAACAGATCAAATTTTGCAGCTCTCTGCATCCCTTGTTTTTGGACATAGCCACTTTTTTGCTGCCCATTTTTTTCCTCTGTAGCACATTGGCCGCCTCCATTTCAGATTCTAATCTCTGTAAGAACGCAATGCATAACTTCTCATGTCGAGTTGTTGACAACCCAACCAATTTGCAAAACCCAGGGATCCTGTGTTTCACCCACCCAGAAATATCTAACTTAGTCTCAAGGCACAACTCCTCATTAACCTCCTCCAACTCTGCCAACTCCATCGACGCACTCGGAGCAATGGTTTGCAGAGGTAAACAAACTGCCAGCTCTGTAACACAAGAGCCCACAGAAGAATTAGTTTCATCCTCCACATCCATGACCTCGTTGACCTCCCTAGGAAGGCAGGAGAGTTCCTTGCAAAAAGAGGAGTTGACATCCTAGCCCAAAGCTCCAAAGCCCAGCGGCCCAGCTCTCAAAAACTCCGGAAAAAGATCAGAAAAAAGAGGTCGAACCCATCTCGGCACTAGTTCTATGATCACCGTCCTCCTACCTTTTGGAAACAGCCCACCCGACAGCCCACCTGACAGCATTCTGGAGCCCACGATAGATTTCCGGTCAGGGTTAAAGCAGAAAACCAACTCCGATTCCCCTGCCGGCGAAGCTCCGCTAACCCTTGTCACCCTCTGACGAATCTCCGATCGCTCCACCAGAACCATCAGAACAGGGCTCATCGGAGACACCGAGAGTCTCACTCCACCCTTCTCGGCCTGAACCCATGCACTCTGTGACCTTGCCGGACCTCCGGCCACCTGTACCGGCAGCTCAGAGCACGTCGGTGTCTGCAATGGCCTCTCCCCAGCCCTCTCGTGAACAACAACTGAGGAAAAAGGCCTATCACCTATATTAGAACCTTCACCGGGCTCAAAAGATTCTGGGCTTGTGCTTGGGCCTAAACTTGACTTACTACTTAGCACTTGGGCCGCCAACTCAACAGAGCCCATGCCCAGCTTACCCTTGCCCAGCTCCTTGGGAGCCCGTGGAACCCATTTAAATTTCCTTACTACCCCTTTCTTTTTATCCCAGAAGACCCGTCTCCTTCCTTTTACATCAACCTCCACGATTAGACCATTCTCTGTCCTGCCAAATCTCCTGAAATCGCTCCTCTTACCATTTTCCCATACTTTTGAATTTGAACTGAGACTTGCTGAGTAATATCTCCTATTATCTGTCGGGTTTTGCTCACCTAGTTCTGACTCCTCATAAATGTTCTGCTCCCTCCCAGCCCCTCCTCTCACCACCATCCTATCAGGCTTACCCACCGGAAAATCACCCACCTTAGCACCTGTAAATCTCGGTGTCATTGCCATCAACCCCCTTGTATGCTTCTTCTTCTCCGCAACCTCCCTTGGCTGCACCTGCCCCTTCAGAATCTCAACAAAGGACTGAGAGGAATGAGGCCCCCACTTTCTCCTCGGTGGCAGAGACACAAAATTGGTCTGGCGTGAACCACCTAAAGCATATTGTTCAGGATACAACATCTTCCTCAGTTCAAGCCCAAAGGCCTTCCAACCATTTTGTGCTTTGCCTCCAGGAATAATTACAGATCTTCTGTACCCACCTACCTTCATCTCAGACACTAAAAGGAACTGACCAGAGGAATTCGATCCTCTCTAGAAGGAGTACGCAGTATCTCCTTCTCTAAGCGTAAAAAACTGTTTGGTATTAACTCCGACTACCGTGTGTTCTATATTCTTCATCAACCATACAGCTGCATTCTTCCCCATGAAAACTGACTTCATGAAATGTTTGCCCCGTTCATAAATACGTAAGGAGTAAAAATTACCTCCTTCCTCAACCACCAACTGAAAGAGCTTAGATTCTAAGAAAAAACTACGACTACCACCCATAACTAACAACTCATCATTGTACTGTAACATACTCTTGAGGAATCAAATGACAAAGAAGCATGCAGCAAGCTATTGAAGTGAAAAATAAGCATATGAATGCAAACACGAACCCACAATATTTGTTCAGTCCAAATTTGCAAGATTAGGCGTGGCAGTAAAATAATAATCCAATAACTCTGTTTAGTTGTGTCCAATAATTTCCTTCCTAGAATTTTCTATAACACTCGTAATTGGAAAGTGTCAAGTGATCTTGAATTTGCATTTCATCATTACGACAAGGGTTTCCTCTTTTGAGTAATTACTGAATTTAGGTAGAATTACTCAATATTGCTACTGAGTAGTGAGTTTTCAGCTTCTTCCTGGTGAATTCTCGAACTCTACAATATTTCCAATAAACTAAAAGTCCAAGCACAGCAAAAATTTAGGTTTAAACCTTCCATAAGGGTGGAACAACACTTCTAAATCAATAGAAAAAGTAAAATGCTTATTAAAACCCCTGTATCATAAAAATATGGCAACTAAATGTTTAGAACAAATTCTTGTGACAAAAAGAAACGTGCATGACCAGCCAACTTCAGTATGCACTTTTCTTATTTCCTTTTTCAACTAAATCACTTTTCCATGCACACCAATCAGATTAAAATGAAATATTGTTACCTCCACCGTATGGGGATGAATTACAGACTTTGGTCCAAAATTCCTTTCCACATTTGTGCTTGTAAAACCTGGAGGTACAAGTGGTCTGGATGCTGGAGTTTGTGGGGGTAAAGAAGATTTTTCAGAATCCTTATTTGAGTTTTTTAATATCACAGAGTCACCAGACTCATTGCTTCTATTCAGAACTATCTTCTCGTCTTTGGAATCCTCCATCAGTGAGGAAATGTCGAACCCATCTTTACGCTTTTCTGGATTTAACTTCTGCTTTTCTTGAAATGCTTTCTGCTGTTCCTTCCTCATTAACTCAAAGGAAGCTGAAAATACAGTCAAATTTTAAACTCGCAAACTTAGAAGAAGTAATGTAGTTACTCTCTGTTTCTCTCTCTATCACACACACGAGTTGCCTCTACCAGTCAATCTGAAATTACCTCTTCTCTTTCTTTCCTCTTCCGCTCTGTCCTCACTTGTATCCTCTGAAGAACCAAATGTTTCATCATTCAATGAGTCATTGGTCTCCCTTCGTGAATGAGGTGCTGCCTGGAGAATTTACGGTAGAAAAAAATCACATCAGGGGGAGGTTCATCTAACATGAATTACAACTGGTCTTTCATTCTTTTTGCATTACATTTACTCTTAAAAGGTAGATAAAATCGTACAAGAGCACTGTAAAAGTGCCGCACGACTCCCAATCCACAACTATAGGCATTATGGTCTGACATTTGCCCACAAATAATAGTCAAGAACATAAACAAATACGATCCTAACCTTATAAGGACGGGGTGGATGATAGGGCTCGTTAGTCTTACTGAGCTGGTATTGATCATTAGCTCGTAACTTTGGAGCAGAAACTCCTGCTGCATATCCAGATAGTCTAGGATAAGAACCACTACCAAGAAGTCCATCATGCTCAGGACCTTGCCAAGATCGCCGGGATTGGTTGCCATAACGCCTCCCAGACTCTGAATGTTGATATGAAATTATGAATAGTAAAAAACACACAACAAACAAATTATAGAACAGTTGCTTATTTCAGACAAACCCACAATCTATCCAGATCTCAACACTTAAAAAATATTCCGTTATATTTAATGAGCATTAAATGCAAATGTTACAACTGGTAACAAGGAAGGCATAGATAAAGTACACTACTAAATTATAGAATGACATTAAAACATTTGTCACAGATACATATTACATTTGTTTTCAAGACATACATATGAAACACACAGGCATGAAGAAGGGAGTAAACCAGGTTGATTAGGTGACGGACATCAATTGAACACCAAGTAGCACCATTCCCTCCTAATCCTCTAGCAGGAAAAGACATCATCAAGAATTCAGAAAGTGCATTGAGCTTATCAAGGTTCCTGATAAGTCTCTCCATAGCAACACATGGGCCATAGTGATGCAGGAAGCCAAGGAAAGATTTGTTTTGATAGATAAAAATTATAAAATTAAAAACAATTGACAACACTCATCAAGTACACGGGAGTATACAAGAGGAAAGAGCTCACAAAAACAAAGACAAAAAAGAAAAAACAGAACAGTTAACTAGAACCCAGGGAGTCCATGAAATCAAAGAAACCTTCAATCAAAGAAATCATTGAGCATCAATTGTATAGAGACTTCAACAGCCAAAATTCAACTTTCATCAGACTGAGCTCCTGGTTCTCAAAGCATCTTGCATTTCATTCACACCAAATAACACCAATGTACTCAATGGAACCACTAACGAAGCTCCCCTGCTGCCTCTCCCACTCCACCCTGCCCAACTCAACAAAAGTTCTTTTGCTGAACACAGCAGCACCCAGGATACACCGAACAAACAAAATATCATGGACCACAAATCCTAAGCCACTGAATAGGGTAGTAATAAGTTATTCACATCCTCCACACTGCATTTACACATGAAGCACCATTCTAGGATGATAATGCCCCTATTTCTTAATTGATCGGCTGTCAAAATTATCTCGAGAACCATACACCAAACAAAGAAAGCCACCCTAGGTGGGACAGGAGTTTTCGATATACTCTTCCACTAAAACTGTGGCCCACCCCCCTGCAAAAACTTGTAATAACTTTTCACTAGGAATTCATTTTGAGACAAAGGGACCCATATCAATTTGTCCCCATCCTCCACACTGCGTTTACACATGAAGCACTATTCTAGGATGATAATACCCTTATTTCTTAATTGATTGGTGGAAAGCCACTCTAGGTGGGACAGGAGTTTTCCGTATGCTCTTCCACTAAAACTGCGGCCCACCCCCCTGCAAAAACTTGTAATAACTTTTCACTAGGAATTCATTTTGAGACAAAGGGACCCATATCAATTTGTCCCCATCCTCCACACTGCATTTACACATGAAGCACCATTCTAGGATGATAATACCCCTATTTCCTTTCTTTTTTTTGATAGATAATACCCCTATTTCTTAATTGATTGGCCGTCAAAATTATCTCAAGAACCACACACCAAACAAAGAAAGCCACCCTAGGCAGGGCAGGAGTTTTCCATATACTCTTCCACTAAAACTGTGCCCCCCCCCCCCCTTCCCCCGAAAAGACTTGTGATATCTTTTCACTAGGAATTCATTTTGCGATGAAGGGACCCATATCAATGTCCCCCCCCCCCCCCAACCTGAATCTTACTGCTGTAAAGATCCCCCAATATCTAAGTCACCTCCTCTGCTTCCCAATCTAGCACTGCACAAATGAACAAAGGGTTCCAATAAACCTGGCCCTACCTTACCTCCATGTAATTTGCAATCATTGCATTTCAATCCCTGGCAATTAGATACAAAGCTGGATACTGGTCCTTCTTAGCATCCTCCCCATGCCATACTTCATGCCAAAAGCGGACTCTAATGCCATCACCTAAATCACAATGAATAAACGAGAAAATCAAACCTACCCTCTCCAGATGTGTTTCAACAAACTCACTCTATGAGACCCCTCACCTCCCCCAAGCAGCAGGGGCTGGATATATATTTCACATCCACCGCCTGACACCATAAAGCCACCTCTTTGATCAATAACGCCACAACCACTTGCCCAAAAAAGCTAGATTGAAAAGACAAACTCTTAACTCACAAACCCCCTTGACTAACAAGGGTGCAACAAGATCTCCAAGTCTCCAACCCACTGAATGAAATTTAAACCCCTCACCCATGCAACCCCAAAGGAAATCTCTCTAAAGTATCTCCATTTGATTTGCCACACCCACTAGAAGAGAAAACAACAAAGACATAAAACAAGTGGGGAGGCTTGATAAAGTACTTTTTATGAGAGTGGTGTGGCCCCCTTTTGACAAATACAATTTCTTCCATCCAGCCAATCTCCATTGCATACAATCTAATATAGGATCCCAAATGGATTTCATTTTAAAAGTTACTCCTAATGGAAGCCCCAAGTGCTTCATAGGGAGTGTTTATACTTGACATCCGAGATTACCCACAAAATCATCAATATTCAAAACCTCCCGACTGGCACAATTTCAAATTTACCCAGATTTACCCTCAATCCTTGACACTGCCTCAAAGCAATTCTGTAGAATTGGCCTCACAGAAAACAAGAGTATCATCTGCATAGAGGAGATGAGAAATCACCAAAGATATGCCACTCAAGTTATCAAAAGAGACCCCGTGTATGCAATCTACTAACATTGCTTTTGTAATCATTCTACTCAACACTCCATGACAAAGACAAAGAGCAACGAGGAAAAAGGATCCCCCAGATAAATGCCCCTACTACTTTTGAAGAAACCTGAAAATGTACCGATCGCCAGAACTAAGAATTTAACGCTCCAGTTATTTCAATGTAAAATATTTGCAGGAAAATATTTTCTTATTTTACGGTGTTTGTTTTGTAGTAAAATATTTTCAGTCAACCAAATCAATCTAATCAAATTTGTGTAAAATATTTTACACTTAAAATTTTGGTAAAATATTTTACATTTGCACAGTAACTCTCATCCTGATAACTCTCACGCTCTCACCCTCTCAGTTTTCTCTCACTCTCTCTCTCCCTCTCACACTATCTCTCAGATTTCTCTCACCCACCAATCCTTCTCTCCCAAAACCTACCAGCGCCACCCACCAACGGCGCCACCCAAGACCGACTCCACACTTTCCTTCCTCCTCTCACGAAATCCATCAGGATCTGAAGGCTGAGTGGCGGCTTAGGTTTTTGGTGGCTGGTCTGATCTTGTTGGTGACTGTTCCGATCTCACCGCCGCTAGATTTGCTAGGGTTTTGGATTCAGATTAGAATTTTTGTTCGTGGGTTTTCTTTTCAGGTTTTTGATTCGGTTTTGTGGGTGTTTTTGCCTTTTTTATATGGATTTTTGGGCTCTTGGTGGTTATTTTTTGGATGGTTGGTGATGATTTGGTGGTTGGTGCTTGTTTTTTTGGTAGTTGGTGGCTGTTTTTTTGAATCTTTGGTGGTGGCTGGTGGTGGTTTTGATGGCTATTTTTTGAATGGTTGGTGGTGATTTTGGCGGCAGCTGGGCAAATTTGAAACGATTTCTATGTTGACCACTGAACATTACATTATATATGTATATATTCTCAAAGATGGGATGAAGTATTGTACCAAAAGGACTAAAGAGACGAAGATAACTGAAGCATTTTAATTCCCATCTCCAATGTATACTTTTTCACAAAGTACTTACATAAATCTAATCAAGATAGTAGTAGTTATGCAATTTTCTAAGATTGTTTTTCCCAGATCTCCTGAACCTGAATTCATGATTGTCAGATTCAATTTCTTGCCAGCTTTCTGAACTCTAATCCCAGATTGTTACTTGCCCAACTTTTTGAAAAAGAAACTAACATCGGCTTCACTTAAGAAAGTAAAGGAATTTGTTTGTTGTAAAGTGAGCAAAAACTTTTATAGATCTTGGCAGAAAGTTCGTTCAAAATTAAGTAAAGAGCAGTATTTTTTACTAACTCTGATGCTCCTTCATTGGTCTCTATGTATTTTTTAGAAGTTAATAAATTTTTTTAAATATTTTAATAGTTTTTCTTTTCTTTTTTACATTGTGTTAAAAATATTTTACAAAGCATTTTCATGTATCCTGCCAAACACTGTAAAATGAAAATATTTTCCTGTAAACATGTAAAATATTTTACATTGAAACAAACAGAGCGTAACTATTTTTGATAGTAATCAAAAAACTGTTATAAATGAGAAAAATGAAAAAGTACAAGTTGTTCATGATGATGAACAACAAGAAACAAAGAAAACAAACAGCAAAACAAAAGATAAGGAAATCAGAAAAATAATCTAAGGGAAAGCATAAACTCTAAAAGAGACAAAGAATCAGTAAAGCCACAACAACGAGCCCACACAAAAAGACTGCGCTGGCATAAAACCTTTAACTCATCCAACGTCTTCTCCAAGTTCTCAAAGGAGTGACAATTTCGTTCCAACCAAGCAATCCACGTTAAGCACCCTGGAATCAGATTCCAAATATTCGAGTTATGCTTCCCAAGCCACTGATGCCAACAAGATAACAATCCCGCCACCGATCTTGGCATAACCCAATGAATACCAAAAGCCTAAAACATGAAGGATCATAAGGTATGTGTAACAGGACAATGAAGCTGAAGATGCTCTACCGACTCCCCATCACCACAACACATACAACACCAATTTACCAAAAAGCGACCCCTAAGCATGAGATTATCCAAAGTAAGAATCCGATTGTGAGCAGCTGTCCACAAGAAGAAGACCACTCGCTTAGGAATCTTTGGTTTCCACACACCCTTCCAAGGAAACAAACAATTCAGAGTACCCCGAATTGCTTGGTAATAAGATCGAGTATCAAACTTACCATCCCCTTTGAGCCGCCAACAAAAAGTAGCCCTCCTATCCCCCTGAGGAATACAAGAATGGATAAACTGAAGTAGAGAGTAAGATGCAACTAGCTCCCAATCTTCAAAAGCTCTATAAAACCCTAAGTCCCACACTCTAAAAGTACCTCCTTCCAAAGTCCACAAAACCTCAGAGATGCATGCATCTTTGGTAGCTAAAGACACATAGTGCTCAAGATAAAGATCTTTTAGGGTATTATCCCCAATCCACCCATCATGCCAAAAACGGATACGGGTGCCTTCACCCACTACAAAAGACAAATGCTTAGAAAAACTCTCCCACCCTTTACAAATGCTTCTCCAAAGATCACATCCATGAGTCCTGCACACTTTCGTACACCATCCCCCTAGACCCTCACCATATTTTGTGGAGATAACTCTCCGCCAAAGATGGGTAACTTCATGCCCAAAACGCCACAACCATTTCCCTAATAAAGTTTGATTAAACGATGCCACACTTCTTATCCCCAAACCACCCAATTTAACAGGTAAACACACCCTTACCCAAGCCACCAAAAGATATTTCAAACTCTCCTCAGAAAACCCCCAAAGGAAATTCCTCTAAATACGTTTCATACTAGAAGCCACAGCTTTAGGAATAGTGAAGAGAGATAGAAAGTACGTTGGAAGACTAGAAAGAGTACTCCTTAATAATGTGAGCCTACCACCCTTAGATAAACAGAGACGCTTCCACCCTGAAAATTTCTTTTCCATCTTCTCCAAAATAGGATTCCAAATTGAAGCTGTCTTAAAAGAAGTACCTAGCGGCATTCCCAAATATTTCATAGGCAAACTCCCCGCTCTACATTGAAGAATACTAGCCAATTCAACTAGATTATTCACCGGACAATCTCACTTTTCCCAACATTAACCTTCAAACCCGTAAACGCCTGAAAACAAGACGTCGCCCACCTTATGGACAGCAACTGATCCCTAGAGGCATCACAAAATAAAATAGTGTAGTCCGCAAACAACAAATGAGAAATCCGCACACCAACAGAATTCACTGCTCCCACATGAAAACCCCAAATAAGGTTATTCTCCTCTTTCTACTTCAAAATTCGGTGTATAACCTCCATTATCAAGAGAAACAAAAGAGGGGATAGTGGGTCTCCTTTTCTTTTTTCGCTTTCTCTTCATGATTAATATGATTCTTATTACTTATCCCAAAAAAAAAATGTAGGGTTTATTAGTCTATCATCTATATTAGCACAATAATTTACTCCTATTAAAATGGTTTATTTTGATGATGAACAAAATTTCTCTTGGAATACTCTCATTGGTTTGGTGCTGGTCTAGTGTTGACTCTTAGAGGTTTTTTTTTTTTTTTTTTGCTTAGTGTTGACTCCAATCAAGCCTTGACTCCTAGGTTAACTATCCTTTATTTTCTTGCTACATCGTTTTGGTTGTGTCCTACATCACATAGGCACTCACACCTCGCACCTGCCAAAATTCTGTTCAAAAACCTTTGTGAGAGAACTTGTATAGAGAATGATTTGCCACTGTCCCTCCCAATCCCTCAATATGATCACCTAAAACTTTCTTTCTTTTTTGATAAGTCACCCAGCATTTTCATTTTACATTACAACTTCAGTAAGTCTAGATACAAAAAGAGGCTAAGCAAATTCTTAAGACATCTTAGAGGCTGAGTTCTGAAAAGATGATAAATCTTCAATCAACTGGACATTGCAAGACATGATTTTATTTAATAACTGATTTTTATCTTTACAACTTCGGCTATGTCTATGCTTAGTGTCATATTTTTGTTCACAGCCAGTCCTAAGCCTGGGAAAAGGAGGATCCACTACAATACTCATCAGGGAGTCCCCTATTAGTGACATGCTGCATTGAACCCCAAATACAGTGAAAAGTGGGCAATGTTTAGCACGGGTGTTCCCTTAAAGTGGCGCACTACATTAGCCCTCGGGAGTAGTGAAAAATGGGCAAGAGTTCCCGCACTTTGATGGACGGGTGCGGGTAAAGAAGCTAGTCCAAGAGAATAGGATTCATACAGGCACTTGGAATATAGGTTCTTTAATCAGAAAACTAACGGAAATAGTAGATACAATGATTAGGGAGAGCATAAACATAATATGCCTTCAGGAGACTAAGTGGACTAAGTGGGTAGGTGAGATATCTAGAGAAATTTCACATACAATATATAAATTATGGTATGCTAGAAAAGATAAAATTAGAAATGGGGTAGGATAATCATAGATGAAAGTCTTAAAAAAGATTTTGTTAAGGTTAGGAGGATGGGGGATAAAATCATGTTTACAAAACTCGTATGTGGCTGCAACTAGGGTATGTGTATTGACCTAGAGAAAGCAGAAAATGTAGAACAGCATTATGTGTATGATAGGTCACTACAGAGCTTATGTGGTGGGTTTTGGAAAAGAGATTCTCTAAAATATATTAAGCTGATTAAGGATATGTTAATGAAAATGTAACTAGTGTGAGAACAAATGAAAGCATCACAAATGAGTTTCCTATCACTGTAGGTTTGCATTAAGGATTAGCATTAAGTCTATGTCTCTTTGCACAAGTTATGGATGAGCTCACTAAATCAATCCAAGAAGAAGTCTCTTGGCGCATGCCGTTTACAATAATATAGTTATTGTGGATGAAACTAGAATGCCGAGTTAATAATTTGGCAAAACGCTCTAGAATCAAAAGGCTTTCAATGAAGTTGGACTAAAACAGAGCAAGTGAAATTTAATTTTGGTAAAAGTAAAAACATAGATGAAGGGGTAGTAAGACTCAATGGTTACGAGGTACTAAAGAGCAAGAGCTTTCAATATCTTGAATCAATAATTCATAAAAATGGAGAGACTGAAGAGGATAAGAATCATACGATAAGAGCATGGTGGATGAAGGGGAGAAGTGCATCAAGAGTATTTTGTAATTGTAACATACCTATTAAGTTAGAGGGAAAATTTTATAAGACTCCTATAAGACTAACTATGCTCTGTGGTAATTAATGTTGGGGTGTTAATCAGAAACATATTCATAAAATGAATGTAGATGAAATGAAAATCTTAAGATGGATAAGTGAAAATGTACAAAAAGATATGATTCAAAATGAGGAAATTCACTTAAAAATAATGATATCCCCATTGATGGAAGATGAGGGAGCATCACTTGAGATCATTTGGTCATGTTCAAATGACAGCAAAGAATACATGTCAATTATTCTTGACTTGATTCAACTTGAGGGAGAGAGAAAAGGTAAGATAATAATAATAATAACATTAGTACTAGTAAAAAAAGGACATGTCAATAAAAGAAGTAAAGAGAGTGACTTTGGATATAATAGCATGGCAGAGGTACATGTGGCTGCCTTGATTAATCTGTTGAGGTCCTAAGGGTTGGCCCCAAAAAAATTGGGACTACCGCTTGCTTATTGTCACTGTATTGTTACCTTTACAAAAGTAGCAAGCCTTTTGCCACACTGTATTTAACATGTTAATTGGTAGTTTAGTACATAAGGAAGGAAGCTAAATATAGTTCTAAACCCATCCTTTTCACTAAAATGTTAGAGGAGATTTTCACCAACTCACCCAGACAAAATGTACAACTTAAACCATGGTGATAAAGCACCCTTTTTTTTTTTTGGAGACTTACAAATGTACACAAGTGGTCTTGAACCCACAATCTAACTGCCCATCGCATTCTAATGAGAGGATGAAATACCATTTGAGCCACACTGTATTTAACATGTTAATTGATAGTTTGGTACATAAGGAAGGAAGCTAAATATAGTTTTGAACCTATCCTTTTCACTAAAATGTTAGAGGAGATTTCCACCAACTCACCCAGACAAAATGTACAACTTAAACCATGGTGATAGAGCACCCTTTTTCATTGGAGACTTACAAATGTATACAAGTGGTCTTGAACCCATGATCCAACTGTCCATCGCTTTCTAATGAGAAGATGAAATACCATTTGAGCTAGAGCTCACTGGCTAAAATACTTTTAAAAGCGCCAATATCTTATTGGCGAGTAAAAATACAAGCATGATGGACTCATCAGCCACTTCCCCCACATGTAGTTTTGCAGGTTAAAGCCTCCTACTAACTATTGGTAAGAACCATATAGGGGATGTTATCAAGGATGGCAGCTACAGTCTATAACCAAGAAATAAAATCACTTGTGCAAAAAATATCCTAATACACAAACATATACATAGAGCAAAAATATACAAGCAGGTCCATGTTGGTACATAACAACTAAAAATCAGAATATCAACATAAGCATAAATTAATCTAAAATCTCACCTGACGGGTCCCAATCAGATTGCGAATCACTATCTTTATCACTCCGTGTAGATGAACGACTTTCCCATCTTCCATGGACACCACGAGAATAACTATTCAAATCCCCTCTGGTAGGTGGCGATGAACCATATTCATTACGCCTGAAACTATTGGCTGACAGGTTGCCAGAAATTCTTTGCCGATCTTGGGAAGAATCCTCAAATTCACTAATTTTTTTTACAAAAGTATATACATATTAACAACAACGCATAACATGGTGCATAATTAAACCAGCAGCAATAAGGCAGCAATACCAGGCACTGCTAAGCAAACTAAACACGACATTTTATCTTCATAATTTACAAATGTGGACGATGAAGACATGGATTTTTATTTGCCCATATAAATAGGCATCTTACCTTAGAATTGATTGGTCAAACGCACTAGGCAACTTTTTGCAAACATCCAATTCACTTAATGAAATTAAAAACTCCCTTGTATATGTTTTCATCTTCCTACATACATTAAAACAAATATAATTTGTCAAAGCTCACCAAAAATTAAAAATAAAAAAAAAAAACAAATGAAATATTCAATAAAGGAAAATTCCACCATTTAAAACTAGATATCGCTAAATAAATTCATTACTTTTGTGATTCGTGATTCATTTCGACTGGCTGATCCATAGAACTTTGTTCTTCAATCTCCAAGCTCATTTCTGCAAAGTTTGGTACAAACAATTTTCGAATATTCTAACAAGAGCTAAGCAGCGCGCGTCGTCAACCACAGAAAAATTCACCAACTCTAGTACAATCCCTTGCCCAATAAGCAATACCCAGATATCATAATCACCATATGAATAACTAAAAACACTCCCACCTCCACAAAATTTCAATAACCATCTTCCATCCAATGCTAATCCAATTCCTAATTCAATATGGCACGCACACAGGTAACACCCTTTAAATTAATGCAAGCAAAGTGCTAATCCCTGCTCATCTATCACCTTGTTATGGCATTTCCAAGCCTTAACTAATTAAAAATCAGAGTGAAAGCCAAACTGCTAGCTCTAAGAGATTGATTTTCTTTTCCTTTTTTCTCTTTTCTCCGATCTAGCTCAATCTACTCAGAAAACCTAAACGAACCCAAAGATTTTTTTTTTTTTTTTTTTTAAAAACCCACCTGAACTCCCTCTCTATAAATTTACGCTATTCCCATCGGTCTTCCACAGCCCTAATCCAAGAAATTCAAGCTCAAAACACAGACATGTACACAGACAATCACTCTTATTTTTCACAAATCAGGAGCTGAATCTTTGCATAATAAAGGAAACGAACCAAAATAAAATATTATCGAAATTCGATCAGATTAGCTCCCGATAATCGTAAAGCGGGTCGACTTCTAGGGTTTCGGTTTAAGCTATCGGCATCGAGATTAGGGTTTTGGTGTACCTGGATCACAAAGCAGAGAGAGAGAGAGAATTACAGTAACGTGATGTGAAAAGTGAAAATTAGGGCTTTCATCTGTGATTTTTTTTTTTTTTTTTTTTTGAATCTCTTTCTGTTGGGAACGCTCGACGAGAGAGAGTTTCAGAGTGAGGGAAATGATGAAGAGAGATTTTAGAGAGAGAGAGTGGCAGAGAGTTTCACCCTGGTGCAGAGAAAAAACAAAACTTCAAATCGCTCATAGAAAAAAATAATACTAGTTACGCAATGAAGAAAAAGTAAACGCAGTCGCTTGTTTTGTTCGTGAAAAGCACGTTCCTTTTTCTTTTTTCTTTTCCTTTTTTGGCAATAATTCGATTGTTTTTATATTTTCTATTTTAGGCGAAAATGCAAAATGTATCTTCTACATTTTACAAAACTTTATTTTAATTCTTAATTTTACTTTTGTTCATTACAATTCTTTAAGTTTTAAGCTTATACAATTAAATTTTCTCTATCAACTTTTGTTAAACACTCCTATTAATTGTTTAAATTTTTTTAAAACAAAATTTTAAATTAAAAAATATAATTAATAATTGAAAAATATTTTCTAGAACTTAAAAAAAAAATCTTGATAGAAGTTAACGAAAAGACCTTAATTGAATAAATTTGAGATTTAAATGATTAAAATGAATGAAAGTACAGTTAGAAGACTGAAATGAATTATGGTAAAATTTAGATGAAAAGTTTTAGCTTTTAGTCAATAATTTATGATGGTTAGAAGAGAGAAAATTTGAACAAGCCTCTTGACAGCATGCTCTTGTTCAACTAACATAATAGTACAGTTGTTTCTTCTCAAAAAGAAAAAATTACAGTTGTTTATGAACAAGTCAAGCTCAAATTCAGGAAATATAATATTTATATTCATTTATTTAACAAATGAATAAAATTCAATTCTAATTTAAGCTCAAATGTTAAATGAATTAAAATCAATTATAATAATGTATTCATAAACAAACTTGTGAGTATAAGGCCCAAAAAAATTTTTTTTTTAATCATAAGGCTCAGTATAAGTATTAGAGTATGTAATATTATATATTTATTACATGCATAAAATATACTTTTTTTTTAGAGAATTTTAACATATGGCGTCCACTCCAGATAATAACTCTTTATCATCAGACCAAGACACCTATCAATTTTTAGTGTAGGAAGTAATTGAATCCCAAATCTCTTATACAAACCATCAGAATCTTTATCAGTTGAACTAACTAAAACCCACATGCTTAAAATATACTTTTATAAACAAGTGTACACAATTTGCTATGGCTAATTTGGAGGGAGGTTTTTTCATTACAGCGACTAGGTCACTTTTTCTTTAAGCATAATTGCACTGCATCGCACCAACACAAAGGGGTACTAAACTCTACTTGGTGTGATTTATAATTTTGGTTTGATGAGTCGGTCAGTTTTTCTTTTTAAGCACATATGCATTAATTCATAAATATAGTTCATTAAGCATAACAAAATTAACTCCGACAAATGCATACATTGATTTTTGTAACATCAAAAACTCCATCAAAGCATGAGTCAAATCAAGTTAAATTTCAAAAAAAAAAATCAACTAATATTTGTAACATCAAACTCATACGAAAATAGCGTTTATTAAATAAACATTGCAAAATGAAAGTGAGCTAATTTATACACATACTAGTAAGTTGCCCGTGCGATACACAGATAACGTAGTTGATAATACCAAAAAATCCTCAGTTGAACTCCTCGTCAATACAGATGGACAAAGGCGTTGATTTCATCCAAAGACAAATCTTTTGGTGTTGTTCTTCTCTGGCTTTATAGATTTTCATGCAGAAAATCGTCAATTTAACTCCTTGTCAATATAGATGAATGAAAGTGTTGGATTTGTCCAAAGATGAACCTGCAATAAAATATGAAATAGAGAAATATGGACACATCAATGTAGTGTTTGCCAAACACCCTCCTACGATTAAGTTAGATGGACAAAGGCGTTGATTTTATCCAAAGACGAACCTTTTAGTGTTGTTCTTCTCTGGCTTTATAGCTTTTCATGCAGAAAATTGTCAGTTTAACTCCTTGTCAATACAGATGAACGAAGGTGTTGGATTTGTCCAAAGACAAACCTGTAAGAAGATATGAAATAGAGAAATATAGACACACCAGTGTAGTGTTTGCCAAACACCCCCCGATGATTAAGTTAGAATGTGATTCAATTGAAATATATTGCAAAAAAATTCAACTTGTAAATAATTCTTGGGATGAGAGTTGTGTACCTTCTTGCCTTTGGTTTGTATGGGTTTTTATAGCCCTTGTCTTCATTGCTTGGATGAATATTCGCATTCATGAGATATGGAGCTGTTGGTATGAATTGATAGTTTTTATTGTCTACCAACAACTATTGGTCTATGGGTGCCCATACGTTACTCCTTAGCTGTTTTGAGCATTGAATGTCTTTTATGACTTCGTTAGTTATTAATGTCCGTACATTATGCCTTGCATTGAATCTCGATGGACGATCTTGATAAATTAACACTCATCAGTAATGACCGCGGAGTTGTTATAAACTTCAATGGTCTTTTGAGCGTTGATCCGTTGGTTACGCTTTTGCCAGTCTTGGCGTGTTAACTGTGACTCATGTCATTTACGAAGAACTCATTTAATGTATGTTGTAGTCGTTCATCACATGGAAGATACTAGCTTGATGAACAATGCTAAATTCTTCCTCTTTTGCTATATGATGGATAAGGGTGATTGTTCTTCTCTTCAATAGTAATATTTAATGTAAGATAGTTTTAGATAATGTTGTACATATATTATAGCATAATTGTTATAGAATTTTGTTAGTAATGAGTTCATCATAAGAAGAAACAATTATAGATTACACACACATCCATTATAATTATTCAATTTAAGTAAAGAGAAATGAAAAATAATTTTAAAGAAATATTGTAGAATAAAAGTTAATATAAAATGTGTTTTTCTCTTTCTTTTTAATTCTAAAATAAAATACACATATCAAAAAACCAAAATCAATCGCATCTTTTACAAAACCCATAAATCTATAACATTTGACCTTAACATCAAAATTACAATTGCCGTTGTTGTAGCCTTAACATCTAACCCTAATTACCATCTGTTGAGGACTCTTTTTTCGACTCACATGGCATCACTTCATTGGCAACTCATGCCACATCAACACATTATTGATTTTTTGGGTAAATCTCTATACAGCCCAAAATAAACTTATATCTCATAGATTGGGCTCACATGGCCCACAAGATCCTTACTTCAAGAGCCGAATTCATGGTCCACATTTCCGTTTCATCAATTGGGATCATAACTCATAACATCATCAACATCAACATATGGGTCGGGCTTAAGCAATGAATCAAAACTCAACCCATATTACCTCTCTTACACTCTTGGCAAGCGGCTTCTTCAACAAGAGCTCATATTCACACAAAATGATAACAAACCCGAGGTACGTTATCTCATCTTCGGCTTATGATCCAAGCTCATGAGCCTCTTTGGGGAAACTTTGGGAGTCGTGGTTTGGAGGGCCAAGAGGTATATTCAGTAAAGCTCTAGAGTTTAAAGTTGATAAAAGAAACATATTGCTTGGCATGTCTTCTTCAACTCCCTTAACTCTAACGAGTCTGTGTGTAGCGAGTAATATATGGTAAGCATCTCTTATCACATAGCACTTTAGATGATAAAATTCCTCATTGCTCTTTTCCTAAAACTTAATATTCCTCACATGACACATACTCAATATCCCCAGCCATCTAACTGCTAGGAAAATAAATGTTCATTCAATCCCCAACTGTTGCTATACAAATTTAGAAACTTCATTATATTATCCTACATAAACTACATTGCTGCTTTCAGTTAAAATCCAACTCAAACACATTGCCTAATCTGATTGGCTATTTTTTATCTCCAACTATATACACAATATTCATGATATCACTCATACCCAGCTGCTGTCTGCCACAATCAGACCATATATTTCTCTGCCAGCTGCTAGAGGAGAGCATTAAATACTCTTCTTGCTCGCCAAGATTAAGTCACAACATAATGAGGCCTTGACTAAATCTCTAAAACTTCATTAACTTTCAACCAATTCTTCTATTATTTACTAGAAATGTATTGTAATGGAACCTTGCACCAAAAACACAAACAACAAAGAGGGAAACACTTCCAGTAGAACCCTAGCAGTGCATTCAGCACTTGACACCTGCCTGGGAGTGATATCATCAGCCATTTAATGCTGAAATCCCAGCTACTAGCTGCTGTGCCCAAAATAGCACGATACCTTTGAAAGAGATTTTACCATTTTCAGCTAAATTCATAAAATAAATGTTGAATGACCTCTCCAACACTCTGAAATCAACATGCTGACCTCTTTTGCTTCTGCCCAAAGTGAGCTGTCTCATGATAGATGTAACAGCTTTTCCTGACAGCCTTTTTAGAACAGCTGTCACAGCTGACCCAACAGCCTGGGCATTACTTTTTGTTCCTTTTTTGGATAAAACCAAAACCAACCAAAGTAACTATCTTTTTCTTGCCAAAATACCTTCATTTTCTGCTGCTTTTTCCCCAGTAACTCTTACCCAAAATAGCAAGAACACCTTGAAGCTAAACATACCTTTTTTGTCCAAATCTTAAGATGGATTTTCTGAAGATTCATTGCTATTTGGGACAGATTTTGACTGATATTATTTGTTGAAATACCCCTTTTAAACTCAGCTTTAAATTGAACTCTCCATCAACACCTCAAAGGGGGGGACCAAGGGAGGAGAAGAACTCTTTCACAAACCTTTCTATTCTCTTCCTAAGCTCTGAATGAAGTTTTGAGTTTTTAGTTTCAAAATCAAGAACTAAATTCTTCAACCCTTAGCTCATAAATGCCTTCATAAGCCTTCATCCATCCTCCAGCAGAAAATCCCAGCAGTACATACCAGTAGAAAACCCAGCAGTAAATTCCAACAACATTGCTAAACACACTACAGCCCTATTACCACTCTTATACATATTCTCTCACTCTTTATACTTAGAAAATACACATATTTTACTACTCCCTTCTCCAAATGCCTATATATATCTCTATACTCTTTTCTTACAAAATCTTTCCTCTTGGAAAGCAATCTCTACAACTTCTCCAACGGTTATAATCTCATATTTTTACTATCTTTAACCATCATATCTTTCATACTTTCATATATCATACTACATCCCACAAAACATCTCTTTCTCCACTTTTCTTACATAATCTCACACATTTACTACATCATTACATATGACTCACTAGATTCATCTGAACTCCACTCTCATACTCTCTCACTCTGAAATTTCTATTGTTTTGCTGCTCATAAACACATATCAATACTCTTCTCTATCTCTCTTATAAAAGCTCTTCTCATGGAAAGCATGAACCTCTACTACTAAAGCCCTTCTCTTAAAAGGCATCAAGGTCTCATATCAAAGTCCTTCTCATGGAAGGCACAAATCCATCTTACATAAAGCCTTTCTCTTAGAAAGCATAAATACTCCATACAAAAACCCTTTTCACGGAAGGCAACACTATTCATAACTTCACAACAACTAAAAGAGTATCGTCAAGGAGAAAACTCATTTAAGTGAATGATAAGAGGGGCAAGCTTAACCAACCCCTACACACAGCTGTGCATACTCTCTCTCCCTCCAGTTGCACCCATTTTTCCCCCTCAATCTTGAAGTTATCATGGCAAACTGCCTCCTTATCGCTGGAGTCACTCTGCTGGGATATCATCAGCTCACTAATGCTACATAGCTGGGCTACAAACCATACAAAGATGCATGATAAGAGAGGCAAGCTTAACCAACCTCTACCGCTGGCATCCTGCTGGAATCCCGTCAGCTCACTGATGCTACACAGCTGGGCTACAAACCATACAAAGATAAGTGACTTTGCTTCCTTGTCTTTAAGTATCCGTCATTTAGTACATGATTACTTCAAATTTAAATACATGTTACTTTATTCCAACTATTAACCAAGGCTTAAACTCATTTAAATGCATGACAAGAGAGGCAAGTTTAACCAACCTCTACCATTGGCACCCTGCTGGGATCCCATTAGCTCACTGATGCTACATAACTGGACTACAAACCATACAAAGATAAGTGACTTTGCCTCCTTATCTTTGAATTTTCATCATTAAATACATAACATTTAAATACGTATTACTTTATTCCAACTACTATTACAACTACTAATCAAACAACTGGGCTACAAACCATACAAAGATAAGTGACTTTGCTTCCTTATCTTTAAGTATCCGTCATTTAGTACATGATTATTTCACATTTAAATACATGCTACTTTATTCAACTATTAAAAAAGGCTTAAACTCATTTAAATACATAACAAGAGAGGCAAACTTAACCAGCCTCTACCGCTGGCATCTTGCTGGAATCCCATCAGCTCACTGATACTACACAGCTGGGCTACAAACCATACAAAGATAAGTGACTTTGCCTCCTTATCTTTAAATTTACATCATTGAATACATGACATTTAAATACGTATTACTTTATTCCAACTACTATTACAACTACTAATCAAATCTATTATATCAAGCACATGTTACATATTTATTCAACCATTATCGTGATTCTTAGACTTTGATTTTAATAGTTTGGTAAGCTTAAAAGGTACATCGGTAGCTGTTGGACTACGCGGCCTAATGTTGAGTTCCGGGATGCAACTCCCCAAAAAGAACCCGGGCCTAGCAAGGTCACCCCTCCAAAGGACCACATGTGGCCGAGCAACCAAAAAAGGCCCCCGAACACCATCAAAATCGTAAAATGCAAACCCCCTTTCCTGGGTTGTAGCCAACTCATATGGATTAGGATTAGATGGGACAAAGACGTTAGAGTTAGTTGTCATTGAAAGATTGAAGATAAATGAAATCATTTTTGAACTATTGTATTTGACATGGAATGACATGATGGGCTATGTGAAAGTATATATAAAAGAGTAGAAGTACAAGAGGTGAAAATGATGAATTGAATGCAAAGAATGTGTATATGTGTGTGAGAGAGAAAAAGTCTTGAAACATTGAACCAAAAGATACAAAGAATATTTATTTTTTAATTAGAAATTTCTTGAAACATTGAACCAAATAAAACAAAATTTTAATATTAATTTGATCTTATCTTTGATGTGGCACTTGAAAATATTTCAATTCTCATTGCCAATAATGTATCACTTGGCAGAACTTAATGCTCTCCCACATAAGGTCTCTACTTTTATACATACATATATACATACACACACACTATATATATATATGTATATATTGATATTGATTATACACAAAGTCACAACCTCCATAAAACCCAAAATTAAACTTCCCATTTTAGTAATTGCACAATTACAAGTCAAAATCAAACCCAAAATCAAGCTAATACCCAAACCTAAATATTAAAATTAACAACCAAAATCCATTTGTATAGTCGAAAAAATTAATTAAAAACAACAATCAAAATCACAAGCTCCATCAAACCCATAATTAAAACCAAGTATTAAACCCATAATTAAAACCAAGTGTTGAACCTTTAAAAAAAAATACATACACACAATACAAAAATATCAAAATAATCTGTAAATCTTTGAGACTTTGGGTTTAGTCTTTTATTGGGCCAAATGACTCAAAAACCCCATAAAATTCCAAGAGAGAGACAAAGAGAGGCCTACCAAAAAGAGAGATACACAATGAACGATGGTGGCATCAAATGGTAGAATTGAGGTGTAAAAAGTTGATAGGAGTTATGGACAAAATAACTAACAATGATAACAAATATGAACTTTCAAGAACAAAATGATAGTTGATCAAACACAAAAGGTGTAATTTGTATTTTTGCAAACAAAAAAAAAAAATTGAAAACGAGAGTTTGAGAGAACCTAAGGGTTCAAACGACGTTGTACAAGCAAGCATACATCAAAACAATGTCATTTTGTAAATTTTTTCTCTATATTTGGTACTTAAAATGATGTCTCTTGGACTAAATATATATGCATATAATATATAATCCTATGGGCTCAAATGACACTGCTTTTGTGTCTATATATATATATATTATAAATAATAAAAATACATATTGATCGGGAACTAAAATTAAGACCATCTCTAGTTCATTTATAAGAGTCATCCAAAGCCAAAAGTAGCCCAAAATGATATGCTCGTCTATGGATGTAAGAAGGTCGTCCATAGACATGAGGGCCGTCCAAGGAAAAACACCTAGACGACCCCAACACTTGTAGTATTTCCAAAAATCGGCTTATTTACAAGAGTTTGTAACCTAAACTACGTGCTATCAAATTCTTGTTTATCGCTATTAAATACTTAACTTCCAACAATAGTTGTAGAATATAGGATTGAATATACTAACTTCTTTAACGGTTGTTGAGGTTGAATCTGAACCTTCAAACTTCCACAAATATTAGGGAACTTACTATACAAGTAACCACTCCGAAAACTCACTATATAAAGACTCATCAACATCAAATAAATGTAAGTTTTCACTACTCCTGAAAGGTTGGAATTCCTAAGTCTTAAAGAAAAAACTAACTTAAGCATCGAAGGATTCTTGGCCGGTTCAACCTGATCTCCTTTGATCTTGTGTCTTTTTCATTTTAGACCGTCTAAGCAATCACTAGTCTACTAAAACCCGGAGCATTTAGTCTACTGATTTTTGGTGCATTATCAGTTGGAGCCGTCTGTGGGGAAATTAATTTTGCATTTTGCAATTTATTTTTCTTCAAGAAAAGGCTGCATGGTTTGGATAAGATCAATGGTCACTAGTCTAGGCCACCAGGAGAGTAGGAATGCTTCTAATATCCCAAACCGTGATCGCTAGTCAGCACTTGTCATGCTACCATCTTTCATCCAACACATATAGTCCATGGTAGTCCCCATGGCAGAATTAACCAGTCAGAATCAAGATTTGACTAGGGAGATTAGTTTAAGGAGGCAAAACCATAAAAGATACATGGAAGGGCAAGCTTAGAGTCAAGAATTAAGAGAAGGAGAAAATGCTAAGCTTGAGAATCAGTAGAGGGGCACCGCCTCATGAAGGGTTCCACACTTGGAAGGGGAGATGGACCAGATGAGAAAGGCCATGGACGAGATAAGGGAGAACATGAGAAGGGCCAATCTTATAGATGATTTAGTCCATCAGACTGATTCCCCTTTCGTGCCTTCCATCAATAGTCATCTCTTGCCTTCTAAGTTCAAAATTCCTTGGACTTATATGATGGAATGAGCAATCCTTTTGATCATATCGCTACTTTCAAGACTACAATGCATCTTTAAGGGTTTCCAAACGAGATTATGTGTAAGGCCTTTCCTACCACCCTTAAAGGGTCGGCATGAGTGTGGTTCAACAAGATACCTCCAAACATCGTGAGCTCTTTCGAAGAATTGAGTAAGTTGTTTGTCAATAATTTTATCGAAGGACAAAGGCATAAGCTTTTCTCATCCAGCCTATTAACCATAGAGCAAAGGGAAAATGAAAGCTCGCGGTGCTTCATTACTCATTTCAACAGGAAAGCCCTAATGATAAACGAGATGGACGACAAATTGTTATTGGCACAAGGATGAGAATTTGAAAGGAAAGGTAGAAGAATCGTCACGGCCCCCACTTGGAGAAATAAGAGTTATAATAGAAGGGACCTCAACAGGGTAATCTTTTAAGTCAAGGAAGACATACTTGAAGGTGGTGCAGAACGTACAGCTCTCTAGACGACCTCCAAGGATGAGGGAAACGGATAAGCAAGCCATTACGTTCATGAATAAGAATGTTGAAAGGGTTCACCACCCATATGACGACGCAATTATCATCACCCTGCTTATTGCTGATTATACGACTAGAAGGGTATTGGTGGACAATGAAAGTTCAGCAAACCTCTTGTATTACCCTGTTTTCTAACAATTGAGGTTAGGACGTGATCAGCTTCATACAGTGAATTCGCCCTTGGTAGGATTTGGAGGGATGAAAGTGCAGTCCGTGGGCACCATTACGTTACCAGTGGTGGTAGAAGCATAGCCATAACAAATAACCAAAGAAGTAAACTTCCTTATTATAAAATGTTCGTCGTCATACAACGCTATCATTGGACTAACTCTAAACAGTTGGAAGACAGTAACATCTACTAACCACTTGTTTGTTAAGTTCCCAACAGATCACGAAGTAGGTTAAGTGCAAGGAGACCAATTGGCCGCCAAAGAATGCTATCTAGCCATATTGGCCATGGACGAGCACTTGCAGATGATGAGCATAAATGAGAGAAGTGTTATTGTGGAGTCCACAAAAGCGCTGGAAGACATTCCTTTGGATGAGGGTAACCCGAAAAGTTCACAAGGATTGGAGCAAACGTGGAGAAGAAGACGAAGCAAGACCTTGTCTAGTTTTTAAGAAAAAGCATTGACGTGTTCGCATGGAGTCATGAGAACATGCCAGGTATTGATCCAAGTATCATTACCCATCGTCTAAACGTGTATTCTTCCTCCAAGCTCGTACATCAAAAGAAAAGAATTTTTACTCCTGAACGAGATAATGCCATTAAAGAAGAAGTTCAGAAGTTTACCATGACAAAATTTATCCAGAAAGTTTATTACTTGGACTGGTTGGCAAATGTAGTGATAGTTAAGAAGGCAAACGGCAAGTGGAGGATGTGCGTGGAATTCACTAATCTAAACAAAGCTTACCCCAAAGATAGCTATCCATTGCCAGTCATTGACCAGCTTGTAGACTCAACTGCGGGTTATAAGTTACTAAGTTTCATGGACGCCTTCTTAGGCTACAACGAAATAAAGATGGACAAGGTGGATCAGGAGAAGATATCCTTCATTACTAGTCAAGGTTTATTTTGCTACGAGGTGATGCCCTTCGGTTTGAAGAACACGGGGGGCAATTTATCAAAGGCTGGTTAACCACATGTTTCGTTCACAGATTGGACATAATATGGAAGTTTATGTAGATGATATGTTGGTAAAAAGCTTGGACGAGGAAAAGCACCTGGACGACCTTTAAGAAACCTTGGATACACTCAGATGATATAACATGAAGTTGAACCCAAACAAGTGTGCTTTTGGAGTTTCATCAGGAAAATTTCTTGGGTTCATGGTTTCACATAGAGGAATTGAAGCAAATCCCGATAAGATTCAAGAGATACTGAATATGGAACCACCAAGAAACATTAAAGAAGTCTAATCTCTCACGAGGCGAGTTGCCGCTCTCAACAGTTTCATTTCTAAAACTACTGACAAGTGTTTACCATTCTTTAAGGTTCTCAAGAAGGCGTTCGAATGAACGGACGAATGTCAAAAGGCCTTTCAAGATCTTGAGGCCTATCTCACAACAGCTCCTTTGTTGAGCCCGTCTATACCAGATGAAGAATTATACTTATATTTGGTAGTGTCTCCACATGCAGTAAGCTTTGCATTGATTAGAGAAGAAGGGAAGATACAGAAGCCAATTTATTATACAAGTCGAGTGCTAAGAGAAGTGGAAGGACGGTACCCTATGATAGAAAAACTAGTTTTTGCTTTGGTCACAGCGTCCAGGAAGTTAAGACATTATTTTTAGGCTCATGTCATCAATGTTTTAACAGATAATCCACTCAAGAAGGCGATGAACAAGTTAGAATCTGCGAGACGCCTAATCCAATCGGCCGTAGAATTTAGTGAGTTTGATGTCAGGTATCAACCAAGAAGTGCTATAAAGGCTCAAGTACTGGCAGACTTCATTGTAGAGTTCACTCCCAACCAAGGTGAGTTAGACAAGATTAATGAAGCCCAGAGGTGGATCGTCTATGTAGATGGTTCGTCCATGTTATATGCAGGAGGAATTGGAGTTGTTATAAAATCCCCTGAAGAGGGCAAGTTGAAATATGCAACTCGTCTACAGTATCAAACAATCAATAATAAAGCTGAATATAAAGCTCTCCTTAAAGTGTTGGAATTGGCTAAGTCCCTCGGGCAAAGTCAGTAGTCGTCCACTAAGATTCTCAGTTGATAATCAATCAAGTAAATGGAATGTGTGAAGCTAAGAAAGACTGAATGAAGAAATATCTTGGACAGGTGAAGAGGCTTGTCAAAAAAATTTAAGGAAGCTAGTTTTGTTCAAGTCCCAATAGAGGAAAATATGGAAGTAGATGCTTTGGCAAAGGCAGCTTCGATGGAAGGGGTTATGGACGAGTATGACAAAGTCCAATACATGCCAAGCATAAACCTTCCAAAGGTACAATAAATTGATGGAGAAGAAAATTAGATGACTCCAATAGTAGTTTACCTCAAAGATGGAAGGCTTCTAGGGGACAGGGATGAGGCTAGAAAGTTAAGAATCAAAGCTGCGAAGTATGTCCTCATAGACGAGGTATTATATAAAAGAAGCTTCTCTTAGCCCTACTTAAGGTGCTTAGCTCCAGATGAGTCAAACTACGTATTGAAGGAGGTTCATGAGAGAGTATATGGAAACTATTCGGGAGCGAGAGAGCTAGTTCATAAAGTTGTTTGTGCAAGTTATTACTGGCCAACTATGCAAGCAGATGCTAAGGCTTATTTCAAGGTGTGTGACCAATGTCAATGCTTCAGCAACGTCCCTAGACAGTCGTTGGAATATCTCACCTCGATGATGGCCCCATGGCCCTTTGCATAATGGGGACTGGATATCTTAGGTCCCTTCCCACTTGGAACTAGGCAAATGAAGTTTTTAGTAGTATAGATCAATTACTTTACTAAATGGGTGGAAGCTGAACCCTTAGCCAAAATCACACAGCAAAATGTCAAGAATTTCGTTTGGAAAAGTATTGTATGCAGGTTTGGAGTCCCTAGAGTACTAGTGTTTGACAATGGATGACAATTTGACAACATGCCTTTTAAAGACTTTTGCGAACAATTTCTCAAGAATCATTATTCCTCGCCTTCCCACCCATAAGCGAACGGATAAGCAGAAGTTGTAAACTGATCCTTGTCGAAAATCATTATTACTCAGCTTGAGGGGCGAAGGAAGTATGGCCAGGTGTACTACCAAGTGTTCTATGGGCTTATAGGATGACTATAAGAACCCCTACAGGGGAAACTTCTTTCAAGTTAGCCTATAGAAGTGAAGCAGTGATACTTGCAAAAGTGCACATTGCAAACCACAGGGTGATAAAGTATCAAGACAAGGATAACGAATAGCAACTTTGTCTCAACCTTGATTTGATAGACGAGATAAGGATGAACGTGGAGCAAAGGATATCAAGGTATAAGAAGCTCATAGCCAGATAATATGATGCAATGGTGAAACTCAGGCATTTCAACATTGGGGACCTCATCCTAAAAAGGGTTTCTTTGGCAACTAGAAACCTAACCCATGAGAAACTGGGACCCAATTAGAAAGGACCTTACCAGGTTATTAATTGCAAGAGACAAAGATTATATTACTTAGAAGCCCTAGACAGGAGAAAGCTAGAACACACCTAGAATGTTGAGCATTTAAGAAGATATTACCAGTAACATATCTCCTTGGATGAGCATCATCTGAACGTGATCCTCCTAGACGTTGTCACCCTGGATGAGCCAAAGTAGTGTGTTGATTTCTATTACTAGCATTTACTTATGTTTATTATTAGCATTATATGTTGTATTTTAATTCCCTAAACTATGCACTATTTCTAAACTATGGACGAGGTCATGGACTTAGTTTATCTGTTTATGTGTAAGAATTTTTAATTCCCTAAAAGGCACTAGCTTCTAAGCATATGCCATGCTTGTGGACGATGTTTATATTATGAAACAATTTGGATTTTCAATGTATGTAGTCTATGAATTCCTAATCTTCATGACTTCATCCATAAGAAGGCTAAAGCCCAAGACGAGCTAAATCTCTGGACGCAAGGATGTAACATCTATTAGCTTTCCTTAAAATAAGGATAAAGCAAAGAAAAATAAGCTTAAGGCATACTCGTCTAATAAATGGACGAGAAAATATATGTTTATCCAGTGGGGGAGGTAGAACCTTAAGCATATTCGTCTAAGAAATGGACGAGAAAATGCATGCGCACAAGAATATGTACAATCCATAAATAGATATAACTAGCCAAAACAATCCAATCTTTGGATGAGTAAATATTGGAAACGTCTTGCCTAAAGACGAAAGTAAACTGTCCAACCTATGGACAAGAAAAAGAACTAGCTAAGTCCAACCCTCGGATGAATAAAGTTGGTAAAAGCAACACTATTCGCAGGACGAGTTATACTTGTAAAATTTAAAGAATGGTAAAAATGTTGAACATAAGGAGACTTAATTAAGTGCTTTCATAAGTGGATGGAGCACACTTAAAAACCATCACAATGTAGACGATGTAAATAATGAAGTTCGTCCATGCAATAACATGTTCAACAGTAAGTAATGAAGATAAACATTCATCCATAAATTTAAAGAAAGGGTAGACGACCACTTTCCAAAAACCCTTAAAGTGAAGCACAAAGGAAATTATATCAAAGCTCGTCCTAGAGATTATAGACGAGTAAAATGTGCTAAGACGAATTAAATGTACTTGCATTAATTTAAACTATCCAAAACAACGGCCCTCATACTTAGAAAAAAAAAAAGGAATAAAGTAGGATGGTCAACTTTCACACTTTCACTATGGGGGGTTCTCTCCAGTCTTAGGCTCGTCCCGAGCAAGTTGTGTGGTAATGTCGTCCTCAATATTAACATCTTCAGAACTCATCTGGAGGAGAGAGCTTGTAGCACTGAAATTGAGTTTGATGGAGCTGAAGTCAACTTTAGGGAAGCGTTCTACAACGTCCATACAAAAATCTTCAAAGCCAGCAGCGTAATTAGTGTCCAAAAGACTAGTGAATTGGCTAGAAGCTTTGAACTCATCAACGGCGTCCTTTTTGGAATTTTTCAGAAGGATGTTCAACTCCTCATTCCTCGTCTGAAGGTGGTCAAGACAAGTATCTTTTTCGACGACATCAACCTTGAGCTCCTTGATGAGATTTTTCAATTCCTTAACTTCGTCCATAGCCTTAGCTTCCTTTTCAGCCTAACTCCAACATTCGCCCTTAACCTGTTGGATCCTCTTCTCAAGTTTGATTCTCTCATTGTCCATTTATGTGGCTTGTCTGGACGCTGCAATGAACTTGGACATACGCTACACGAAAAGTCAAAAATTCCGTTAGACGAGAAGGATATAAATTGATAAGACGAGGTAAAAGTGCTTACATACCTTGAAAAGATCGTGAATAGCAAAATGTTCAAACTCTTTCAAAGACATGTCATAGCATGCAGCTATGTCATCGCTAGTCATAACCTTTTGAAACCTCTCCCAAGCCAAATCCTCATCTTTAATAAGATTCATACGAGCTCTTAGATGAGGCTGAGATGAGGCAGGTGCAGCAGTCATGGACGGGATGACTCCAGCAAGTTCAAACAAATCCACGTCATGAATTTAGATGCACGACTGTTAAGTGGTAAGAGGGATAGTGAAGCCTGGCTTAGCGACCCCAGTCTTAGACAACTTGTGCTTCACCCTCTTTTCCTTTTGATGACTGGGGAGGTTTTCCAAGTCCACTGTCTTGGACAAATTTTTTCTTTTATCTCCCATGACAGGATGAGGCTTTTAGACTTCGTCTTTGGTAAGGCATCCTTGTTTACTACCACCCTCTTCCCTTTGTTTTTTTTCATAGTTGTCATCCCTGAAAAGATTTAGGATTAATTAAAAGGTGATATTCAAACAATTTCTTTAAAATAAATTAATAAAAAAATGAAGGGAGAGAGAAACTCATGTCTACAAACAGTAAGCTCATGGGATATAGCTTTAGCGGATGGCTCAGGACTAAGGCCCCAAGTTGTTAGACGATCAAAGGTGACTAACGAGTGAAAACTCCTGTCAGTGTAAAGACAAGCTTTTTAGATGTGTTCAAGATAGAACCTATTCAATGATGGTCATTTGGCAGCTGTAAAAAGAAAGGGAGGATCTGACGATTAAGAAAGGAAAAATATTGAATAAGAAAAAATATTGAATAAGGAAAAAACATACATTTTGGACGAAGGTTTCCTATTTCTCTAGTATAGGGGGCAAATGCATCTTTGCCAACCTCAACATGGTGTCCAGCCCAAAAACCAAAGAAGAAGAAAAACTCCGCCTTGTAGTTCCTATCAGATGTCAAGAGGGACTTTATTAATCTACAATCTTTCTCCCTAGCTGTGAACTGATAAAAGCCAAGGGACTAACTAATTTCTGAGGGTTTGTAGCAGTAGAGAAACTCATCCACAGTGAGAGGACGATCCCCTTCAAACACTTCCCTCCACAAAACTTGCATAGAGACGACTAATCTCCATGCGTTGGGATTGAATTGGCACACTCCTATACCTAGCCTGGTAAGCAATTCTCTAGAGAAGGCATTAAGGGGTAACTTAAGTCCCCCTAGAAGGTAGGCCTCATAATTACCAATTCCAAGACGAGGGTCACAACACCACTCTCCACGAATAGCTAACCTAGGGTTAAAGTCATCTGGAATTTGATACCAAGTTCTAAGGGAAGTAGTCTCTTTTTGTCCCTCTTGGAATGGACGCCTACAGTAGACCTGTATACTGTTTCTACCTCGTTTAGAGGAGTGGACGGAGGAGCACTCGCCGAGGTTCTAGCCTGTGACCCAGAGGTTGCCCTCATCCTAAATTGTTCCTGGAAAACTTCTAAAGGAACTCCAGGGACGCCAGACGTATATTGCTTGTATATGGTGTTTCCCCCATTACTACTGTTGCTACTACCACTACTAGAACCATTATAGCTAGTTGTGTCATGGTACTTGTATATAGCCTTATCAACGCTATTACTAGACGATGAAACAAAAATCTTAGACATCTCGAAGAAACTAGGAAAATCTAAAGATGAAAATGAAGGGAATACCTGGCTCTAGACGAAGGAGAACTAAGGACACAGAAAGACTCCTAAACGACGTGCTAGACAACGAATGCCAAGGAAGAAAATATATGAAATGTGAGGGGTAGGAGAGGAATTCTACTATATATAGGCAGTAAAAATTGGGCATTTGAAACGACGCGACCAACCTGAGAATGCCACATGGTTTTTTTCTTGAAAAGTTAAATCAACGTGACAAGTCTCCAATGAGATTATGACATGTGGCACAATCTGGAGCAAGTAAAATTCAACCAAAAAGATAATGGCACATAACACGACGTCTAACTAGTAACATAAAGGCACGTGTCCAAACACAACTGTAAATCCTACAATACTCTGAACGACCCTCTGGATAAGAGGGCAACTGATGGAGAACTAAAATTAAGACCATTTCCAGTTCATCCATAAGAGTCGTCTAGAGCCAAAGGTAGCCCAAAATGATATGCTCATCTATGGACGTAGGAAGGTTGTCCATAGACATGAGGGTATTCCAAAGAAAAACACCTGGACAACCCCCAACACTTGTGGTATTTCCAGAAATTGGCTTATTCACAAGAGTTTGTAACCCAAACTAACTGCTATCAAGTCCTTATTCATTGCTATTAAATACTTAACTTCCAACGGCAATTGTAAAAGATAAGATTGAATATACTAACTTTTATAGCGGTTGTAGAGGTTGAGTTTGAACCTTCAAACTTCCACAAATATTGGGGAAGTTACTATACAAGTAACCACTCCAAAAAATCACTATATAAAGACTTATTGGCATCAAATAAAGGTAACTTTTCACTACTCTTGAAAAGTTGGAATTCCTGAGTTCTAGAGAAAAAACTAACTTAAGCATCGAAGGATTCTTGGCTAGTTCAACTCGGTTTCCTTTGATCTTGTGTCTTTTTCATTTCAGGCCATCCAAGCAATCACTAGCCCACTGAAGCCCCGAGCATTCAGCCTACTGATTTTCTGTGTATTATCACATATTATTATATATGTGAGCTACTTCAGTTATTTGTCGAAATCTAAAAACCTAAACCAAGCTTCGAACCAATCAACGTTGGTTTTCTTAAAAACCTATTGAAAATTGTACTATGATACTGGAGTGTCCAATAAAGAGTTAACAAACCTAACAACTATTGTTGACTTACAAGCCAAATAAAGAAATCTTATGATTTGGACATGAAAGCTCATACCAACCTTATTATCCATAGTTTGTGTTGCTAGTCAAAGTTCATGAAGGTTGGTCCTACAACATTTATTTAGTCAATATTTTTGGTCTTAATGCATTTAATTAGTCAATCTTGAAGTATGTTGATTGTGGGAAATACTAGACCATTTATTTGCATTCTTATTTTCTATGTCTTGAAAATCTTGTAATCATTTAATTCCCCATGCATAGAGGGATGTTCTAAGCATTATATATAGTTAGTTAGCTAGAATGATAAATCAGATTATGAGAGTGATTATTATTCGCAATTATTTGTGTTATACTCTGTATCTCTTTGGGTAGTCCATTGAGTATTGAGTGCGTTAAGCCCTGTATCCTTGGTAATTTTCCTTGGGTAGTATATTTTATGTATCCCATTGGTTTTTCCCTTGATGGTGAGCTTGTTATATTAGTGTTTGAGTCATATTTCTTGTCTTTTCTTCCACCCCTTTTTTGGGTATCAAATTGGAATCAAAGCAAGTATTTCCTGTGGATTCATCCAAGATATCTTTGTTGTTCATATATTGTTGTATTCAAAACATTTTTTAATGTCGAAAAAATGCTTTACAAAAGATGTTATCATGGATTGGAATTCTCCACCAATCTACGATAAGTATCCCGATGAAGATTGTGAATTTTGCAAAAAAATTTTTGGAAGATGATGATGAGTCTTTCCTTGTTCAAATAAAAAAGGTTGTTGATATTACAGAAGAGAGATTCATTATTATAACATTATTTCTTCATGAGCAAAATCCATATGTTGATTTTCTTGGGGTTGAGAACTATTTATTTCCTAATGATAAACTTGATATTGATTTTGGCCCATCAATGGAGATGAAGGGTCTTTGTCCTGAAAAGATAAGTGAAGCTTTTGTCCCATGTGAACTAAAATGAAAATGAAATCTAGGATCAATGGATGTATGCTGATTTGTTTGTGACATTGGCTTCATGTATGAACCTGTGATAAAACAAGTTACAAATCAAAATTCATTCAATAATGTTTATCATGAGTAAGAAAATATTTGTAAGTAGCATGTTGGTTCCACATGTATTGTGGAAAATAAAGGAATGGAAAAGAATGATTGGGCATGCAATAAATCAAGGCAAGTACCACTAAACTCAAGCCTAAGGTTGCTTTGCCAACCATTATGGAGTTTCAACAACAATCAATGTAGTTGAACTATTTTCCAACTAGGGGAGTCTAACACTAGAGTGTCTAAGAAAGAGTCAACTGACCTAACAACCCTTGTTATCTTAAAGCTCAAATAGAGGAATCTTATCATCTGGACATGTATGCTTATGCCAGCCTTATTATCCGTAGTTTGTGTTGCTAATCAACGCTCATTAAGGTTGGTCCTAAAACATTTATTTAGTCAATCTTGAAATATACTGATTGTGGGAAATACTAGATCATCTATATGCATTCTTATTTTCTATGTCTTAAAAATTTTGTGGTCATTTAATTCCCCCATGCTTAGAGGAATGTTCGAAGCAATATATATATATAGCTAGTCCGCTGGATTTTTATTCATAAATATTTGTGTTATACTTTGTATCTCCCTAGGTGGTCCATTGAGTGGTGAGTGTGTTTAGCCTTGTATCCTTGGTAATTTTCTTTGGGTGGTAAATTTCTTTATATATCTCATTGACTTTTCCCTTGGTGGTGAGCTTGTTATACTATTGTGTGAGTCCTATTTCTTGTCATTTTTCCACCCCGTTTTCCCAATATCATACTGGTAGCCTTTAACAATTGTTTGTGATGGTTGGTTTAGCTTGGCAATTTTTGGATTTATTCGTTTCATTTGGTTGATGAATAGCTTCACATATATAAACTTGGTATTGGATTTTGTATGTTTGCAAACAAGTTTATAAGATATCAAATCATTATTTATAATTTATTGATAATATAAATAGTTAAATAGTCAATTCAGTAGGAAAAATAATATATAATTTTTCATAATACAAGGTTGGTGAATCTAATTTTTATATGTTCAGAAACAAAAACAATTATATCTCATTAACTCAGATAATATAATTTTAAACTATAGTTTAGTTTTTACTTATATAGATTTTTAAATGAGTAATTAAAAATTAGTTGTTGTGTTTACTATATATGAAAAAAAAAAAAGTTAACTAAGTAACACGTAAACAAATTTGATTTTGTTTATAGAAAGAATGAACAAGGTTTGAACATATAAAAATCTAATCGTTGATGGGCTAGAGCTTAACTTTTGTTCAAAAACAAATTAAATTAATAATCTCAAACTTTTAATACTGGCTTATTTACATCCATACTAATAGTAAATTTTAGTCTTACAAAATCAAAATATACATCTAAAAATTTATAGCAATGAAGTGTTGATGGTGGTAAAATACCAAATTACTATTTTTAACAACCCATACCATAAGAAAAGAACTATGTTGATTGTGTTACTACTACATTTTTTAATAATTGAGCTACAGTAAACTACCATTTATGGCAATTCACTGTAGCTTAAAGTTAGGAATAAAATATTATTATTCTATTCATGAGTCCAATTTTATATTAATAATAACTTCTCTTCTCTCTCTCGTCGATTTTTTTCATTTTTTTCATTCTTTTCCTACCTTTTCTCTTTTATTTCTTCCCCAACACAAAGTTGTCGCCCCTCTTGCCCTTTGTCTCTCATTTTCGCTCTTTCTCCTCTCTAACCCTCCTCCCCTCTTCCTTGTTTCTCTCTCTCTCACTATGGTTCGTGGTTTTGGTTTGTGCTTTGGAGGTCACGTGAGGGAGTTTGAGCTTGGAAGTCGTGGCTTAAGCCGATTGGAGTCCTTTTTCGGTGTTATCAGAAGCTTCGACTCCGAGTCGAAAAGGTAAAACTCAAACTCCTCCATGGATGATCTTTTCTTTTTAAAAATGGCAGGATTATTTGTGTTGAGGGAGAGAGGATTTGAATTAGGTTGTGGTCATGCAATAAAAAATTTGAATAGGGTTGTGGTGGTGGGCCATTAATTGGCCTGTGGTGGTTTAGTCAGTGGGTCACGTTGTGGGTTGCTGTGGGTTATTGATTTGGTTTTGGAGTGGCTAGGTTGAGGCAAAATTATGGTTTGTGTGGTGGTTTTTGGTTGATTTGGGTCACTGGGTTGTTATATGGTGGTGGTCGGTCGGTTTGTGGTGGTTGGTTTTTTTTTTTAATTATAATTGCAGTGGTTTTTGGTGAGTTTGATATGGATTTTTTTTTGGGACAACGAGTTTATGGTTATGGGTTTTGGCAGCTGGTTTTGCTAGCAATGGGTTGTGTGTGATGGTTGTTCTTGCTAGTTGTTATTGCTTTAAAGAAGAGACATAGACAGAGGAATATAGAGAAAGAGATGAAGCATAAATAAAGAATTAAAATAAATAAATAAATAAATAATATTTAAATAAAGTGCTAAAAAAATAGAACCATTGATGTTGGGTGTGTTATAAAGTGATATGTTAAAATAGATAAAGTGAGTTTTGAGATGCTAAAAGTTAAAAATTTTAGCTTCACCATTGTGAATGCTCTTATTTGTTCAAAGAGTGGTTAAAACATTCATAGTAAAACTCTTAAAAGCTAAAAAAACTATTTTTAGCAACTCATTCCACAAAAAAAAAAAAAAAAAAAAATACAACAATGGTGTTATTCTTAAAAATTTTGGCAAATAAGCTACAGTAAAATTTTTTGCCATAGATGGTAGTTTACTGTAGCTCAAAACTTATAAAAAATAATATTTTTATATTCCTTTGGTCTTTTCTTCAATTAAAATAACCTCTCTTTCTTTCCATCTCTTTTCTTCTTTCTTTCACAAGCTCTCTCTCTCTCTCTCTCTCTCTCTCTCTCTCTCTCTCTCTCTCTCTCTCTCTCTCTCTCTCTCCAGTTTCTTGTGGCTTTCGATCTTGTGGTCTACTTTGGGTCGTGGGTCATGGTGGTAATGTGGTGATGAATGATGCGATTAGGTTGTGGGTCACAATGATGGCTAAGATTTGGTAGCAGATTAGATTTGGTGGTGGTTGAGATTTTGTGATAGTGGTGGAAGAGAAAGGTGGCTAGGTTTTGTGATTGTGACGGTGGTTTTTTTGTGATTTGGAAAAGGAAGGTGGTGATTGGGTTGTAGTTTATTTATTTTTTTTGGGGTCGGTTGTGGTTGCCACTATGGTAGAGAAGTGGTGGAGGTGGTTGTGGATGATTGCTATTGGTTTTGTGGAGGTTGTTTTTTATTTATTGTTTAATGAGTTGTTTATATTATTTTAAATGAAATGATTTGAAAAAAAAGAAAGAATTTTTGATATTGGTTGTATTATAAAGTAAGATGTTAAAATAGATAAAGTAAGTTTTTGAGTTGCTAAAAACAAATTTTTTTTATTGCTTTGAGGTGAATGCTCGCACCGTAAGTTTTCCGTATTTAAATAACAATAACATTTCTACTTCTTATTTTTGTAACACAAACAAGTATTTTCATAATATTAAAAATTAAATAACAATAATTTTTTTTTTTTTGAAATGAAATAACAATACTTAAATAATGCTACCAAACATGCCAATGTTCCATTCTCAACGACAATGCCATATATATACGACTGTAGCGGAATACCAAAAGCTAAAAGTGCATTTTCACCAAAATTCATCGAGACAAGCTCCCCCTTATCCTCTTCTATTGAGGCAAAAACACAACAAGTCAACAACCACCTCCCTTTCCAAAATATTTACACAAAACCCACAACATGGAACGAAAGCATTCAGTATTCTCGTAAATAAACTCCAATTGAACCCCCATTCACCACCCCTAAGTGCACAAAAGATAAAAAACCACGCTCTCACACAGTGAAACAAACCCAACCTCACATCATCATCATCAGTATAACCATGGCGAGTCCTTCCCTCTTAGGCTCCGCGACGTCGTCGTTTCACGGCCAATCCCCAGTTTTCAAATCCCCAATGTCAGTACGGGCGGTCCCTAGAAATGGGGTGGTGTTGACGACGGTGAAGGCGGCTGCGGGGGCTGCTGTGCTGGTGGAGAAGTCGGAGGCGGAGAAGCCCAGTCGTCTCAAGGCCACTTACATCGAAAAAATCATTCCCAAGCTCAAGGATGAGTTCTCCTACCAGAATATCCTCCAGGTAACCAACCCATTTCTTTTATTAACTCTCTTTATCCAATTCATTGTTTGAATTTCTATTGGGGTTTCAGTTTGGGGATGAAGAGTGTTATGCTATAATATATGTTTTTTTTTTTAAAATGGAGAACGGTCTTTTGGTTATATGAGAAAATGCCACAAAATATATATTTTCAGTTTTTTGGGCGGTCAGAGTTGCTTGTTTTCTTGGTGGCCAAAGTACACTTTCCATTGAAAAATAAAGGGGGGGGGGGGGGGGATTAGTACTTTGGTTGCCTTTTTATTTTAATTGTGGGTTATGATTCACCTTTTTGGGTTCAGAATGAAGTATTTTTTCTTGTGCAAATTTGCAATGTAGGTTCCGAAGATTGAGAAGATTGTGGTGAATTGTGGTATTGGGGATGCTCAACAGAACTCAAAGGGTTTGGAAGCGGCAATGAATGATCTGGCACTCATAACAGGGCAGAGGCCAATAAAGACACGGGCGAAGAATGCTATTGCCACGTTCAAGATCAGGGAAGGACAACCACTTGGGATTGCTGTCACTCTCAGGGGAAGTGTAAGCATGTTTTGTTCTCTCAATTGCTGTTTTTTTTTTTTTTTTTAATTATTTGAGCTGCCTTTAGATTTAGTTTTAATGATTCCTTCAATTTAGAATTTATGGATTTATTAGTTATCAAATAAAGAATTTCAGGATTTTATTGCTTGCAATGCTTAATAGCTAGAATTAAAGACTTAAGGCTGTTATTTTGAAACATTTGTGCTTCCTGGTGTTGGCAGTTGTAATTGATAGTAACAGTAGTAACTTGGGGATGGGATGCCATTGATATGAGTAAATAGTAAATTATCACTTTTGAAGTAAATAGTCTAATAGTTTGGCTAAAAGAAGCAAGTTTTTCCCCTTTGGCATTTGGAAAAGTATTTACAGATTCTTGGAACAATAGAATTTTTGGCTCTCTCTCTCTACTAAATTACAAAATACACCCTCTAAGTTTGGTCTGTTTTCATTTTCATCTCTACTGTGAATAAAATAGAAGATCTTGCTCTGGCCATGAGTAAATATTTCAAAGTAGCCTCATAGTTTTTTTTTTTTTTTTTTTTTTTTTTTTCTCAATGTTAGTAATTTGTTTGAACGGTGGTGGTGGTGTTTGTAATGTCATTTGGTGTGGGAACAAGTCATTTGGAGCTTGAGGGCTTCTCAATCTCAACCCCCATACCCATAATCAAACCACCGAGCTGTTCTCAACAACCCAACTAGTACTTATGGCCAACATCGCCTCTCTAAGCCAATCGGCCACACAATAAACCCTTAATCACCACCACTGTTGCCAAGGACGCATTCCAATGTGAATTAACCAACCCAGACCAAACTTACTACCTAACCAATTCACCATCGCCTAAGCTAGATTGTATGTCACTACCCACCTATGTTGCCCAATCGAACCCAAACCAAGTGCTGCCATTCATATTCACTGCTGTTCGAAGCCACCCATGCCTTCAATCCCAAGCTGTTGATTCAACTCTTCATTGCTGCACTACTTTGAAGCAATGGAAATAGAGAATGAGAGGAAGTTATGGCAAAGAGACAGAATGAGAGGAAATGTTTTTTTTCTTTTTGGAAACTAAGAGTTAGCGAAATTGTGTTGTTTTGGTGAACTCCACAAATTAGATGGAGGTGGACAAAAGCGCTACATTGGAAAGAGGATGGAAGTTGAGGGGCTAAATTGAAGTAATTGAAATTATAAAGTTGAAAATGAAAACAAGCCAAACTTAAACAGTGCAATTTATAATTTAACCTTCTTTGGGGGTTGTTTCTTGCTAAAAGTGTACTGTTGACTTGTGTTATTGGAATTTTTGTTCAAATTCTGGGTATTCATTTCTTCTCATCGTTTCTTTTCAATGCGTAAGATCATGTTATGAATGCTGAAATCAAAGCTTTTGTAATCATCAATTATCTACTTAAATTTGACTCAAGTATACAAAGAAGAAAAATTTACTGAGACAATGGTTATGCTCGTCAGTTTGACTTAATTGCTAGAAATTGATGTTCGTTATAGTTTGATTGTCTTTAAGATAGTCTGTGTGTGCTTGTGTTCTGGTTCACATGTTTGTGTTACATGTAATGGGATTACTTATCACAAACTATTCTATTTATGTAAAATATCAATTATTATGCCTGCCTTAATTTACTTACCATCAACTACTAAGTGGTGCATCTTTGTGCCGCAGGATTCCAAACTGTAATTTATAAGTTCCCCATGGTCCAAACTAACTGAATCTTGTGATGTGAATGTTATTTGATTTTGACAGATGATGTACTCGTTCCTGGATCGGCTAATTAACTTGGCTTTTCCTAGGACAAGGGATTTTCAAGGTGTAAACCCAAACAGCTTTGATGGGCATGGGAATTATAGCATTGGGATTCGTGAACAGAGTGTATTCCCAGAGATCAGGTATGATGCTCTTGGTAAGCCGAGGGGAATGGATGTTTGTATTGCAACCACAGCTAAAACCGATCAAGAAGCTCAAAGACTTTTAGCTCTCATGGGCATGCCATTTCGAGAGGGTGGTGGTTCAGAAATGGTGCGCAAAAAGAAGCTCAAGGCTCACCATTTTGGCTCGAAATCAAGGGGCAGATCACGGAGATAAATGTTATTTTTTGATATAAATCTTGTACCATTTCGCTATTCTTTAGCATGTTTGCAAATTATGTCCGTAACGATTATGTTAAATGGAAACAATTTGGACGTGTAAATCTTATGTAGTTGACTTGTTACCCCTTCACAGTGCAGTATTTTGGCTTATCCTTTGTCTTTCTTTTATAATGAATATACTTCTTAACCCCAAGGGTTAGTACAATCAATATCTTATGAAGTAAATGTCAATAGTTCGAATATCTCATTTTTCCTCTTTTCTATATAAAAACTTTTTTAAAAAGTAGAAAAAGAAATAGTTCTATATAAGAATCGTTTTCTGTTTATTTATTTATTTTTATCACATTATTTAGAACTTTTGAATGGTTTTGAAGGAAAACTGATTTATGTCTTGTTGTCTAAGAAAGTTCAGCATCATACTTCTCGCTACCCATTGATCTCAACATGGAAAGTGCGTGGTCCTTACCTTTGCTTGTTTTGTTATGTAGGCCTTGTACCTAGCGTATGGGTAAATTTATTAGGGTAAAATATTATTTTCTTCCTTAATTTTTATAAAAGTTTGGTTTTCGTCCTTGAAACTATGCAAAATGTTCAATTTTCATCTTTCCGTGTACGTTTACACGGTGATGACATGTTATCTGACTTGGACTAAACCGTTTTGTTTAAAAATATATGGACACTTGGGCCTTTCATTGATTAAATATTTTACCCCTCACAATGATTCGTCCCTCCTTTGTTCTCACAGCCAACTGCTCCTTTGCTTCTCTCAGGTGAGATCTCGACGCTGGCAACAAAAGCAAGATAAAGTTGTTAGTTTGGGACTCAAAACTTTGGCTTGATTGGGAGCTATATGTGCGGCAATACTTGTAAAACTTAATGGGTTTGTATTTTGTAGTTGAAGCGGTGGCCCTGGAGATTAAAATGAAATGAATTAAAATTAAAATGAAGCTATAAGTTCTCTCTCTAAGCTTTGGAATTGTCAATCTTCCAGAAGACGAGCTTCTCTTCTCTTCTCTGTCAAAAACCCTTTCCATTGTTTCTCTTATCTGGTTTTTAATTGGAATTTCTGCAATTCTAATCAAGTTTTTTTGGTGCTTCAACAATCTTTGGGACGAATATTTCATCTCCTCAACGCATGCGAACTGAATGATTAGGGTCACCGTTTTGGATTTGCCAATTTTTGGTCATTGATGGGACTCGCTGGTTAAAGTGTGACTGGCATGGGTTGGGGCAATGGGGGCATTGGAGTTTTCATGTTCAATGTATAAGGTCCAATTCGATGCTATGTATAAGGTCGAATTGGATGCTGCTTATTTTGCTTAAAACTGAAAATAATAAAAAAATAATAAAAAAGTTATCATTTATAAGTCTAAATGCATTATTCTATGGATAGTGCAAGACGCGCTAGTCCAGGAAAAAAAAATATGCATAACACTGAAGGAAATTCAGCTATCCAAACACTCATTTATTAGGATTTTCAATTGGGTTGTGTGCGTACGGAGAAAGTATACTTTATGGTCACAAATTATTTTACAAAATGTTGATGTAGTCAGTTTTTTATTGGTCTTTATCTAAACTCATCATTAATTTCACTTTTCCACTTACTAATAATTATTCATTACATTAGCAATTTGTAAAAAATTTTGTAAAATAGTTTGTACCTCTACTGTTATTCATGTTGTTTTAGTATTACCAACTCCGCTGTTTCTTTTTTTTTTTTTTTTTTTTTTTTTTTTTTTTTTTTTTTTTTTGAGATGGTAACCCTAAACTCCGCATTTGAATTGGTGTTTCCAAACCAATAAAAAATTGATATGTGTCTTACAAAGTAGCACGTCAACTTATTAGATCAACTTCTAATGAAAAGTCAAAATTGCCCCTAAAAATTTTAAAAGCCCCCCCCACCTGTTTCTTCCTCTTTTCTAACTCTAATATTGCATAAACCTAATTGTTAATTTTTTTTATACTTCTCTCTCCCTCTCTCTCTGCTGGCTTAAAAAAAACTCCAGATGCACATTTGTTTATAGAAATAGAATCTTGAACAACCTTAGGAACTCAACCTAGTAACCAGCTTGCCTAATTTTTTAAATTGCATTCCTATGATCCCACTTTTTTTTAATAGATGTATTTCTATGTTCCCACTACTTTTAGCTTTTATAATTATATTCTTTACACATTCATTTGGAAGTAAGATCTACTTGTATATGTTTGATAAAATGTCTCAACAAAGACAAAATATATAATAAATAGTTAAGTTTAACTTTTATTTATTTATTTATTTTAAAATGTTCTTTTGTTTCGGATTAAAAAAGTTAGGTTTTTGTTGTAGTTGCTTCTGTAGAATCATAAAGCTTCTTTGTTTATTAGTTGATTAAAAGTATTTGGTGGTTGTGCAGTTGTGCTTGAGTTTCAGCCATTAACTATTCATTTGGGTAGAATAGTTTTTTCAGCTATGCATTTTAAAGGTTGTTACTTTTAGATGCATATAAGTTTGCACTATATGCTGGCTTACTTGAGTTTTTCAGATTTTGGTCCATTCCTTATAATAATTTTGGTACTTTGTTTTCTATTTTTTTTTTTTTGTTGGTTTAGTTTATAGCTGGCGGTGGAATTAAAATAGTAATGCAATTGCTTTAGTGAATTTAGAGAGTTGAAGTGAATAGAGATTGTGGTAACGGAGAGTTGATGGATTATTGGACTGGTGGCAGTGGAGGAAACAGTGGCAGGTATTGACCATATGCTCCTTCTTTGCCACTAGGTACATAATCTATAGTCACTGGTGTTTTCTTTATTCAAGATACATTGGGTTATGCCTGAAAGTCTTTTAGATATGTTGGGAGTGTTGGAGAACAGGTTCCTGGTAGACATCATTGTATGATATTTGTGGTGTAATTCTTTTGTGCATTATATAGACTAAAAGGGATCTCCTTTGGAATTGAAATTGTTTTTATTACGTTCTATATAAGATTGAATGGCTGCCTTAGTTATTCACTCTTGTTCTCATATGCTGAAAGATTTGCATTTGTGTACTTCTAAATGATTTTATTAGCTACCCTCTAACACTTATTGTGTACTTGGGCTATGATGTTTCTATTATTTGAATAAGAAATTTTTGTTATAAAAAAATAGATATTGAAATATGTAGTAAGTTGAGAAAGAGATATTGTTATTTTTGTTTCCTATGTGATTTGGATTGGCATTCACTTACTCTTTCCATGGGAATGGTTTTACTGATTTGAAGGTTTGAGCTTAGGAAATGAATGGGAATGAATTTGACCATTTCCATGTCTCCTATGTTGGGATGGATCTTCTCCTTTTCCTTTTAAACAAAAAGTGTTTGTTTTATTTAGAAGTTGTGTAGTATCATTAAATGATATGTTATTTTGTGTGATATATTCAATGTGATATAGCATATTTATTTTATCAGACGTCATTTATTAATGAAAGCTATCCGTTTATCCTTTACAAAAATTGTTGTGTCGTTGGGCGTCATATCAATTTTCCTCGTGTAATTATAGTATCTTACGGCAATGGAGGGCGTAGGATTTCCAGCTTGAGTATTGTAGCTATTGTGATGTGTTGAAGAGCCTAAGCTAAGTGCTGCTATTATGATACACTGAATACTTGTTTTGATAAGAGCAAGTGCGGGAAGTTATACGACCTAGAAGATAAGTTAAGATCACACAAGTGCTGCAATTAATGTCGTGTATTCTATAACAAGTGCAAATTCTGACTCAGCATGTGTACATAACACCACTAAGGCATGAGAAAATGTATAAGTGGTCGAATTTGGACTCTACACATGGAGCAGCAATGAGGAAAGGGAGAGAAAGTGTTGGCTAAGAGATTTGGTCTTAGTCTGTGCTAAAGGCATGATTTTTTTGGGAAAAAAGTGAGATTTATACCTGACACGGTACTCAAGCACTCACCAAAAAGGCGTATAGTGACTTTCCAAGGTAAGAGGCTACGAGGACACCATTTATTGGTTGAATGCACAATGAGTCACCTTAGAGACACGTGGACCAATCACAGTACTCCTGATGTCCCTCTTGATGACCAAGACCTGTCTCCCAAGCAGTAGTAAAGCTACCTACCTACGAGGCTCAGTGCTGCGTTGGTGTAGTTCTTATCCCTTAGTCAGTAGATGATATCACAGCTATGAAAAGATCTAAAAGAGAAAATGATGACTTGACACCTGTCCTTTGTACTCAGCCATATTCCTTAGAGTATAAGAGGAATATGTAGCTATGCTATTAGGGCAGGAACCCAAGTAGATATTTTGAGATGAAAGTGGAGAGTTGGTAGGAAAGAAAGACAACCTCATTGTAAACTGATCTCTTCTTCACATGTAATACTAACTGAGATGAGCAAGAATGTTATATTCTTGCTCAAACCGAGGTTTTTTTATCCCTTCTCTAAGATTTTTCACATACATCTTGTGTTGTTTTAGTAATCAATTTCTTCTTCTTGTTTAAATGTGCGTCTTTTTCATTACCTATTATCACTTTCTTTATTTTTTGTTTGAGTGTCATGTCAAAATTTACATCTTTTCGAGCTTTCTTATGTAAATGTACTGTTAGATAACTTATTTCACTTTCGTATATAAGCTCAAATCTAACTTGCACGTACATTTTTGTCGACACCACTAGGGATCTTTGGATATTTTCCTTTTCAATGGTGTTTTGGTGGGTTGTATACCTTTGTTGCCTCCGAGGAAGCCAAGAAGGTGGTCACTGGGATACTGACTGGTGTGGGTGAAAATCATAGGTCAAAACCAAGTACAGATCACATATCCATGCATCCTGAAGGCGCAAAATCTTTAGGTGGAACTACTTATCATGAGAGCAGGGAGATTATGGCTGCCATTGAAGACCTTCAACGTTCTCAAGTTGCTATGTGGGCAGATTTCCAGTCCTTGCGTCAAGAGACAGCTGTACCTCATGCTCCTCGAGGTCCTCAGAGGTCTCCTTATCTGACTAGGGAAGATATGCATGCTATTTTTTTTTAAGCCAAGAAGATGGAAAGTGTTGTTTGTGTTGATACTAGGCCTCCTTATCCTGAAGAAATAGCTGGGAAACCTTATCTTGCTAACTACACACCTCTTATATTCTCTAAGTCTGATGGCATAACAAGGAGCGCTAAAGAGAATATTAGGCAGTATGTAGATGCGCTGACAGCTCACTTTCATGACCAGGAGTTGAGGCTTAAAGAGTTCTCTAAGTCTTTAGAAGGTCAAGCTTTTACTTGGTATACTAGTCTTGCACCAGGGTCAGTTCCAAGTTGGAACGATTTGGCAACATAATTTATGAAGAAGTTGTTTGCTTTGGAAGAAAAGGTTACATTGTCAGATCCACAACACAAGAAGTAAAAGGTGTCTGAGGAGTTGTTGGAATATATTTGCAAGTTTTGTGATCTCTCTTTGCTATGCTACGACCCTGTGGAAGAAGAAAGGCTGGTGGATGTTTGTATCACGGGTATGTTGTATGAATACCAACCTTACTTAGAGAATCTTTAGATTTCTAGTTTTACAAGGCTCGTAGAAGCTGGAAGGAGAACAAGTATGTCTATAAGGAAACCTTCAAAAAGTTCAACTTCATAGTCTATGAGTGCCCCTAAAGAACTGTGGAGGAGAGAAAATAAGAAAGTGAAGATTGCTGTGTCAGAAGAACCTAAGAAGGTGGCCAAAGGAAAGAAGAGGAAGAGCGGTGGCATTCCCCCTCCTTTTACCGTGTTCACCAAAGAGTTGTATAGCATTCTAGAAGCTTGGGTGAAAGATGGTGTAATGATGTTGCCTAAACGTAAGCATGAACCTACAGAAAAGGAAAAATGAAATCCACTTTATTGTAGGTATCACAGGAGATGTGACCACCATACTATGGATTTTTATGCTTTATGGAATATTTTCTATGATAGGATAGCTAAGGGAGATTTGGTTATCAAAGTTGGAAAGAGGGCTGATCCAAGGATGCGTAGACTAGAGGTGGCAATGACTTCCTTCATAGGTCGTGAGGATCCTATGGAAGAAGAAGCGGAGACCATGGCTACATTGGCTAACAGTAGCTCAGCACAGCCACCATTGGTAGATGAAGAGATGTAATTAGAATCTAGTAGAAGGATAAAATGCGTTCCTTTCTTAAAGGAATAGGCCTTAGAACAATGGCTAGAAGAGAAGCGGTCTAAGCTTTGACCAGAGTGATGGAAAAGAATTATGAAGTGGCAGCCATTGAAGGAAGTTTGATGCAAGTGGCATATCAAAAAGCAAAGGATTCAGTAACCTTTTCTAATAAAGATCTAGTCAATCGAGTTGTTGATGTTGATAGACCTTTATATGTCACTACCTTCTTGGGAGCGTCTTAAATCAAAGTGGCATTGGTAAACACTAGTGCATCCACTAGTATTCTACCTCTCCCAAATTTTGATGACTTGGGAATTTCGAGAGAAAGTATCATTCCAAAGCCAATGTAGGTAGCAAGAATAGGAGCTTTACAGCAAAATGCTCTTGGGCATGTGTCTTTGGATCTTAGAGTTGGAGCAAATTGAGCACCCACTCTTATGCATGTGATGGAAGGAAATACATCTTACCACATCATCTTAGGCTGTCCATCGCTAAAGGCATGTAAAGTAGTGGCTTCCACGTATCGTCAATGTGTAAAGGCCATTTGGAGGAACAAGTAGGTAGTCATTGAGGCCACCAAGATGCCTTTTGATAGAGCAGGAGTTCATTTTGCTGAGGCATCTTTATATCAAGAGTATGAACTCGAAGGCAAGAATAAAATTCTTCCTTTTAATCCTATTGCTTTGCAAGTAGAAGAAGATGGAGAAAAAGGTGAAAAAATGGTAAAGTTCATCAAGAATTTGTCTAAAAAAGAAAGAGGAAAGCTAGTAGCCTAATTGAAGCAATACATGGATATTTTTGCTTGGAGTTATCAAGAAATGTCAGGTTTGAGTTAAAACTTGAAAGTGCACAAGTTAAAGGTGGATCTTAATACTAAACCTGTGAAACAACCGCCAAGGAAATATCATTTAAATGTGGAGGATAAAGCTTGAAGTGCAAAAGCTTTTAAAGGCAAGATTCATTGAGGAGATTGAATACCCGAGCTGGTTAGCTAACATAGTGCCTGTAAAAAAAAAAAAAAAAAGAAGGTGAAAGAACCCCCTGAGTGTATAAATGATGGTGTTAAGAATGTGCAAGAAGAACTTGTTAAGGTCAATTAGGGTGATGGAGAAGAAGGTGAAAAAATGGTAAAGATTAGCAAGAATCTATTTAAAAAAGAAAGAGGAAAGATAGTAGCCTTGTTGAAGGAATACATGGATATTTTTGCTTGGAGTTATCAAGAAATGCCAAGTCTGAGTTTGAACTTGATAGTGCACAAGTTAAAGGTGGATCCTAATGCTAAACTCATGAAACAACCACCAAGGAAATATCATTTGAATGTGGAGGAAAAGATAAACCTTAAAGTGCAAAAGTTTTTAAAGGCAAGATTCATTGAGGAGATTGAATGCTCGAGCTAGTTAGCTAACATAATGCTTGTAAAGAAAAAAAATGGTCAGATAAGAATTTGTGTGGATTTTCGAGATCTTAATAAAGCTTGTCCAAAGGATGAGTTCTCACTTTCTAATGTTAATATTTTGGTAGATGTAGTGGCTGGTCATGAGCGTTTCTCTTTTATGGATGGTTATAGTGAGTATAATCAAATCCTTATGGACCCAGCGAATGCCCCAAAAACTAATTACCTTTTGGAAATTACTTCTATAGGGTGATGCCTTTTGAATTGAAGAATGCAGATGTAGCGTACCAAAGAAATATGACCTTGATCTTTGGTGATATGTTGCATAAGCAAGTAGAAGATTAAGTTGATGATCTTGTGGTGAAAGCAAAGAACCCTTTTAAGCATTTGGTGCAACTGAGACAAGTCTTTGAAAGATGCAGGGAGCACAATTTTAGGATGAATCCTTCTAAGTGTTCTTCGGGGTATCTTCAGGGAAATTCTTGGGATTTCTTGTTCATTATAGAGTGATCGATTTAGACCCTACAAAAGCCAAAGCAATAATTACCCTTAGTCCTCCTACAACTCTGAAGGAGTTAAGAAGCTTTGTGGGAAAAGTTTCTTATTTAAGAAGATTCATTCTAGGCTTAGCTAAGATCTTAAAGCTTTTCATAGAACAGACAAAGAAATGAGTGTATGGTGTAATCAATGCCAAAAGGCATTCAAGAAAATCCAGATGATATTGGCAAGCCCCCACACCATGGTGGCCTCTATACCTGGGAGACCCTTGCTATTGTATATAGCTAATACAAAGCAATCCTTGGGAGAATTATTGGCTCAGGAATAGGAAGGCATAGAGAAGCCAGTGTACTATATTAGCAGGCTTATGAAAGGACCAGAGTTAAGATTCTCAACTGCTGAGAAAGTATGTTTGTCTTTAGCCTTTGCTGTAACGAAGTTCAATCATTACTTTCTAGGACACTGTGTGCAGCTGGTGACTACGAGAAATCCTGTAAAGTATCTCTTAACACGTGTATGGGCCATCTTAAGTATCTCTTAATGGTGCATGGACCATCTTGATATCGTGCCTTGATATTGAATGCATACGACCAACCACCATCAAAGGCCAAGTAGTAGCTAATCTGCTGGTTAATTTTCTTGGGATAAGTAATTTCTCTCCTTCCCAACAAGAAACTATGGTGACAAAGGAGCAAGAGTGGTCAATGTATTTCGATGAGTCATCTATGTTTCAAAGAGGAAGAATTGGAGTAGTCTTAAAGTCACTAGGGGAAGAGCATGCGTTTGCCTATAAACTACACTTTTCTTACTCTAACAATGAAGCAGAATATGAAACCTTGTTGGTGGAGCTGAAGGCTACCAAAAAGTTAGACATAAAGAGGTTGAAAGTATTTACTAAAGGATCAAGCAGAAATAAAGGCGTACAACCCCATTAGCGGAGCTTATCTTAAGAAATATCATGCTTAATCTTGTAAAAATATATATATATATATATATATTTTTTTTTTTGTGGCCATCATGTCAAAATGATTTCGTGTTTTGCAAAACTCGTCCTATTATAAACAAAGACTTATATGTTGTTATTTCATATGCTATTGTTCATAATGCGTATGCAAAGTCTAAATAGTTGGCGAAATAAGGTATGATAAAGTTATAGTACAACCCTATGGCCTTTCAAGACCACAAAAAAATATTATAACTTAAAAAGTAGAGAATGTTTATGAGAAAACTAAAATTTTCAAGACCAAAGTCTGGATCGCTTAGAGCTCCTAGCTTGCCTTCTAACTTCTCAATCTCATTCCTTAAAGAATTACATTCTGCAGTGACACCTTCTAGTTGAGTTTGAAGGGTAGAACTTGCTTCTTGCTGGGATGTTAGTTCCACCTAAAGTCTTTTGATTGATCCTTGGAGTTGAGTGATTGAAGTGACATGCACTTGTAACGCTGACTACTTCCTTTGCTCTGTTGATACATAAGTTCTGCTTAACTCTTAATTCACGAAGTGAGGACAAGGAAGCTTAAACAGAGGGTCCTACCTTCTTTAAGTCCCTCAATGCAATGACACAACTCTTTAACTAGCTAACATTGACACTTTGGCTCTCAGCCTCACGCAATGTGGAAAGGATAATGTCAAGGGGGGAGAGCTAGACATTCTTCTTTCCCCTTTAACCTGCAATTGGGATTATGATAGACACAATCTACTATAAGAGAAAGCCCCGAAGTGACAAGGCCCACTTACTGGTATCCCTCATGGTTTCAGGATATTTAGAGAGTAATAGAGAACAAATTGCTCTCAGATTGGGAGAAACCAATGAGAGCAATGGATCAGATTTTGTCAGGTGTTTTCACCTTCTTACTCCTTGGAAGTAGCTTCTGTTAAGTCTTCTTTCTCTAAAGGATTTTTGACATACACCCGATTTGAATCCTCCCTTTTAGTGTTCGACTCTCTCTACTCACTTGAAGTACAGAAAGCTCTCGGGTTGAAGAAGTGACTCTAGCTTTGGGTTGAGCTTGAGGAACAGAGCTTGTAACTTGTCAAAGGTCAAAAATGAAGAAAGGAAGAAAAGTTACTTGTGTCCAGGGTTAAAATAAGAGGTTACAAGAGATAGTCACTATAAAGACAAGAGCGTACCTTGGGCTTCTTACTAGAAGGAGTTTTTGCATTCTTCTTTCTCTTAGTGCTTGAAGGTTTGGCTTTTGGAAGGGGTTTCAAAGTAAAATCTCACAGAAAGATAGGTGGGACATCCACTCGTTGGGCACCACTTTCCCCAAAATTCCTAAAGTGATCCCTGATGTCGGACCACCATAACTTAAACCTAGGTAAAGGCAATCCAGTTCTAGTGGAGGAAGTAAAGGGAATTTCAGGGCTTGATACTAAAATATTGATGAGATTTTCCTTCTTAAAGGCTAGAAAAGCCACTACAGCATGCAAAGCTAAGGTAGAAAGATGTCCCAGTATGCCTTGGTCAAAACCAAGCTGGCGAGCAAACCTATGGGGATTATCGGATTATAGGTTTGAATTTCATACTCATCTTGAAAACGTGCCTGAAGATGAAAAGGAAAAGCGCAAGCAACAAAATAAAGTTCTTCCTCAAATTAGGGGGTATCTCTGTAATGAGAAACAGAAATGCTTTCTAAGGAAGTAAATAGTGGAGGAAGTCCACCCTCTAAAGTAGAGTAAGGTCTAGCTATCCAATCAGTATGGTCATACAACATTTTTCTAAGGAAACTGTTTGAAGATACTGCCACTTTGTTCCAACACCAAGAGCGTGGCAAACCTTAAGGTGATGGCAAACTAATTTTATAAGAGCTTAACACTCTAAGGACAGGAGCATAATTCCTAAAGTGTTCCCATAACCATATTTGTAAAAAAGCAATGGGTACGAAAGTTTCAACTTGAAATCTACTCTAGGAGTGTTGCAAGTCAAGAGTAAAGTGATCTAGGTGAGAATATAAAGTTCCTAGAAAATATTGGGCAAGGGAAAAGGATTGTTCTCTAGCTAGTTTAACAGCTAAAGGGAAGTGTCTACTCCGAAACGTTCTGCAGTTTGGAGGAATGGCAGAAAAAAAAAAAGGAGGAAAGAAGGAAAAAAGAAAAGAAAAGAAAAGAGTAAGGGTATGTGTGTGGAGGAGAAAAAGAGGATATCCCTCAAACAGATGGTGAAAAAGTAAAAAGGCAATAAAGGCTTCAAGTTTTCAACTTGAAATCTACTCTAGGAGTGTTGCAAGTCAAGAGTAAAGTGATCTAGGTGAGAATATAAAGTTCCTAGAAAATATTGGGCAAGGGAAAATGATTGTTCTCTAGCTAGTTTAACAGCTAAAGGGAAGTGTCTACTTAGAATCTTTTCATGAGGATATCCCTCAAACAGATGGTGAAAAAGTAAAAAGGCAATAAAGGCTTCAAGTTCATAAGTAGAGTTACCTTTCTCCAACAATAAAGTCATTGCCTTCCTTCAGAGAGTCTCCATTGGCTTCTTCATCCACACCATCAACATACTCCTTCCAAAAAGACCCATCCCTAGAAGTTGGCTTTGGAACTTTTGTCTTCGCCAACATTGGTATCTTCGGGTACTTCCTCTTTGGGGGCTTTCCCTTTCCTTGCTGCTTTCAGAACTGGTTTCTTTAACGTTTTCTTCACTAACATCCTCAAGGAACTTCACAGCTTTAGACTCATCAGGAAGTAAAGAAATGTTGACTACTTCACCATCTCCAAACAGGGAAAGTCTCAATATCTAGACATCTTCCAAAGATAGAGAGATTTCTTGACACCTAGTGAAGAATGTATGAGTGACAGAGTTCCATTCGTACAAGAGAGAGAGCAAACTTTTACTATCCTTACTGATCTCTAGATTAGAGAACACAAGAATGGTCTCCATAAGTTTTACTCTTTGTAGGATGTCCATGAATGGAGGATGAGCTAACACTTTTTGACACCAACTTCCCTAACCTTTAGAAACAGAAGTTTGAGATTTGAAAACCACATCTATGGTGGGAGAAAATTCTCCACTACAAGTGTCAAGTCTAGGAATATGCTTTAATTCCAGATCGATAATTAGAAGATCATCAAGTTCCCCCCATGTAGTGTAGGGAGGGTCTTCAAAATAAGGAGCCGAATCTCAATCGAGACTTTTATCAAATAGGTAATCTTCAAAAAAGGGAGGGATGATCCACTGTTCTTCTATGGAAGGATTCTCATCTCCTCCTAGAAGAGGTTTGTTACCCTTCGAATTGGAAGGTTCTAAAAAATTGGCAGAGTTAGATCTCAAACCACGCTTTACACCCATGATTTGATTTGTGAGAAAAACTCTGGGTTTTAGGTTGAAGAGGGAGAAAAAAAAAGATAAGGGAAAAAAGAGAAAAATAAGGAAGGGAAATATTTGTTTTTTTCCTTTTATACTTTGAGAAGTTAATATTTTCCTTCCAAAAGAGAATGGTTCAAAAAGGGAGACATACTTTCAAAATTGACACATGTCAGTATAGAGAGGAAACTGAATCCCTAACAAAGAGTAGCAGTTGATGGTGCTAAAATTATGAAAATCATATTCACAGTCAAAATGCAAAGGCACAACCTTTCACCAACAGGTATCGTTTAATTTATTGCATTTCACATTTTATTAACTAACATGTTTATCCTTATGTGTTGTACAGGAATTTGATATATGATAAAATAAATATAAAATATAGCATAAAAGAAAAATAATGAACAAGTAATAAATAACTTTTCTTTTATTCATATATTTTTGTGTTTAAAGTTTTTTTTACAAAACAGAAAAGAGGAATTTACATTATTTGGCCCTTATGGCCTATCACCTCTTTTTTAACTACAAAAAGAAACACAAAATTTATAACAAAAATAAGAAAGATAAACTTTTTACAACTTAAGTTAATAGATGGCTAAACAAAACAAACTGAATAATAAAACAACAACAACAACAAAAGAAAAAATGAGATAGCAGCAAGTTTAATGACGAGCAACTCAAGGGGAACTTGGCACATAGGCATCTGTGTCATCCCTAGAGTCCTCTTGGGGATAATCTGAAGTCAGATACTCCATCTCCTCTTCATCAACATCATCCTCTTCTTCCTCCTCCTCCTCGCCTTCATTATCCCTCGCGTTGGAGCCATCAGAAGAGTCTTCACAAGAGCTGTCTGAGGAGTCTACCTCCTTAGAGTTAGAAAGCCCTGAAGCGCTAGACTCCAAGCTTGACCAACCAAGCCTTCACCTTCTTCTACGGTGGGTGTGAGCATCCATGAATGTAGTAGTTGCTTCACCTCAGCATCATCTTTGACCCTTAGCTGAAGTTCCTCCGAGTTCTCCTCATCCTTATTGCTCCAGTTAAAAGGAGCAACTTTCTCGAGAATGAAGACTTGAGGAGACAGAGGGTGAATGGGAAAAGGGAGAGGAGGGTGCACAAGGCTTGGTGATGGGGAAAGAGTATGATCATTAGAAGCTTTCTCAAAGGAGCTTGAGGAGTGCTTTGGGGAGTTGGAAGTTGGAACCATTAGAAGAAGAGTTTGACTTTTTTTTTTGTGGAAGTTAAGGTTTTTGGAAGAAAAATCGAAAGATAAAAAAGGAATGAAGGTTGAAGAAGAAACATTCCCTATTTAAATCCTCAACTGCAGTTAAGTGAAGAGACATGACATTTTAAGGAGTAATGTCTGTCTGCCAAAACGCAAGAAATGAAGAGGCGTCAAAGCGGCTAGGAGCACCCTTTTGAGCCACGTGTTTGTTTTGAACGTCACAAGGCATGATTACTGGAGTGTTAATGCGTGAACCAATGTGACTATCAAAGGCCTTCACCATTAAACGCCATTGACAGTCAAGGGGCAAATGTACATAACATCACTAAGGCATGGGAGAATGCATAAGGGGTCGAATTGAACTCTACATGTGGAGTAGCTGTGAGGAAAGAAAGCAAAGTTGTTGACTAAGAGATTTTGTCTTAGTCTATGTTAAAGGAGTGATTTCCTTGGGAAGGAAGTGAGATTTACATCTGACAGTCTGACACAGTACTCAAGCACTCACCAAAAAGTGATATAGTGACTTTCCAAGGTCAGAGGCTTTGAGGATACCTCTTATTGGATGAATGCACAATGAGTTACCTTTGAGACACGTGTACCAATCACAGTACTCCTGATATCCCTCTTGATGACCAAGACTTGTCTCCCAAGCAGTGGCAAAGCTACCTACCTACGGGTTTTAGTGCCATGTTGGCGTAGTTCTTATCCCTTAGTTAGCAAATAATATCACAACTATGAAAAGAATCAAAAGAGAAAATGATGACTTGACACATGTACTTTGTACTCAGCCATATTCCTCATAGTATAAGAGGAACATGTAGCTGTGCTATTAGGCCAAGAACCCAAGTAGATATTTTGAGATGAAAGTGGAAAGTTGGTAGGAAAGAAAGACAACCTCATTGTAAACTGATTTCTTCTTCACATATAATACAAACTGAGCCGAGTAAGAATGTTACATTCTTGCTCAAATCGTGGTTTTTACATCCCTTCTCTAAGGTTTTTCACGTACATCTTGTGTTGTTTTAGTAATCAGTTTCTTCTTATTATTTAAATGTGCATCTTTTTCATATCCTATCATCACTTTCTTTACTTCTAATTTGATTTTCATGTCAAAACTTGCATCTTTTTGAGTTTTCTCATGTTAATGTACTGTTTAATAACTTATTTCACTTCCATATATAAGTTCAAATCTAACTTGCACATACAGCTGGTGAGAGATTAGAGTTAGTTAGAATAATGTTACTAGTTTCAAGCAGTTAGTTACTTGTTAATAATGAAATGTATAAAAGGTTTTTGTACTTGTGAGAGACCGCGCCCCCGGCCCGTTTTATTATAAGTTGGGCCAAACCCAAGTGAATGGGTGGAGTCGTGTTATTGCCTCTCAAAATGGAAGTTCGACTAGTTATATTTTTTCCTTTAGATTAAGGGTTTTACAATGGAGTCGCCACTTATTTAATTATTGGAAAAATAAGAAAACCAAAATTGAAAAATTCATCATTTTATTAATTTTCAATTGAATTTACAATGGTCATAGGAAAATTACATGGCTTTGGTCCTAGATACAATCTAAGAAAAAGTACATGGCTTTGTTTCCTAGTTACAATCTAAAAATTGAAAATTACATGGATAAGCATTTGATCTACTAACCCTTGATCTAAGTTCGGAGGCTATGTTACAAAGTGGGAAGGTGTTAGGCACCCACCTTGCCCGGTGAAACCGGTCTTCTAGACTATGGTGGCCAACGTTCATATCATATCATCCAATATGTCAATCAATTTGCATGTTGAATTTAAGGTGTGTGCATGTGATGAACCCTAATTCAATTTATTAAGCATGGCATTTGGATTGAAAAATAAATTCTAGTGAATGTGTGTGTATGGTGACATCCTAGATTCAAGGATTTGAAAGAATTATGAAACAAACATGTTTTTATATTTTTGATGTGGATTTAAGATCAAAACTAGTACTTATGCATGAATATGTGATGAATAACAAGAACATATGAAGAACACATAAGAACATTCAAACATATTCAAGAGAATTTAAATAATTACTATCATGCTTTAATCCTAAATTCCTATCATGGCAACACAAAAAAACAAGTTAGGGAAAGAAATTATACCTTAATGCAAGATCCATATGGTGGATGAGGAGACTCTTGAGGGAGGTCTTATGGGTGGAGGAAAAGAAGAGTTAGGAGAGGAAGAGTAAGTCTCACTCAATACTTTGAGTCTCAAGAAGACCAAAATATGACAAGACTACTCCACTTCCTAGAACTCAAGAGAGGAGAAGAGAGGGGGGTTTTTCTCCCTTGGAATGAAGGAGAGGTGGGTTTATATAGTAGTGGTGGAGGAAATAGGAATGGAAGGACATTAATGAGGGTTGACAATGAATCATGAACCTAGACCTCATTTTAGCCTTTGGGGAAATTTGGTGCATTAAATGGAGAGATTTGTGGGAGTGGGGAGCAAGCCAAAATTCGGTTTTCTCGTAGCTGCTGTAACAGCCTGTAGAGCCAACTTTGAAAACTCATATCTGACTCAATTTTGATCGGAATTGTGTCGTTCTTGTGCTCAAATTGAAGCCCTGGATGTCTAGTTTCTGGGAAAATTAACCTCATTCACAGATTCAAAATATTCTGAGAGATATCAATGAAATAGTGAGCAGAGGTCATTTCTTAGAAAAATAGTTTCAGCACAATTAACATTAATAAGTCCCAAATTAGTTTCCAATTAACATTAATAGGCTCCAATCACTCCCATTTCAGACCTAATTAGTTCTAAATTTACCCTAATTAAAAGATAATTGCACAAATTACTCATTGAACAATTAATGTTTAACTATCTAATTAATTAGGTGTATGCAACCTTACCATAAAATGTAGTCCTAACCAATCAAATTATGACACATCATTAATTTCAAATTGATTATAATTATAACCAATTGGAATTAATTGTTCATAATCACATAAGGTCGGACTCAATTTGTGATAGTGCATCTCGGCCATTAAAACTTGATTTGATGATAACTTTCAATCTGATGGTCCGATTAGGGCTTATAACTAATCGATTTGATCGTTACAACATCAAGATCATTTTGGTGAAATGAGATTAAGGATCTAATGACCAAAATCAAGATGCATATTTCTAAGGTGAAATTACCCTTTTACCCTCCAAGTGAGGTTAAATGCGAGTTGCAAAATGAGGTGTCAACAGAATGCCCCTCATTGACAGAGCTTGAAAAGCGAATGTCAATGTATGAAAAAGACACTTAACTTTGCAATCAGCATTTAACCATGGTGAATTTATGATGCATGGAAATAAGAATGCAAACCGTCATGTAGTGGATCAAAATGTGGACCGAATCTCGGGGGAGATTGCCTACGTACCTCTTGGTGGGAGGATCAGGTCTACACGTAGTTCATGCATGCAATGCTTTTTTTTTTTCGAAAGAGTAGACATGCTTACCTGAGGTCAAGAAAATATGGAGATGCTAGTCATGTGTTTTAGAGGACCAAAGATTGTGGATCCCGGCTCATGTTTTCAGAGGACCTAGGATTCTTGAACCTTGGCTCATGTTTTCAGAGGACCAAGGTTTTTTTTTCTTTTTTTCTTTTTTTTTTTTTTTTTTGGCTTTGGGCTCATGTTCTCAGATGACCAAAGGTTGTGGATCCTGGCTCATGTTTTCAGAGGACCTAGGATTCTTTTGGGCTTTGGCCTCATGTTTTCAAAGGACCAAGGGTTTTTTTGGGCTTTGGCCTCATGTTTTCAGAGGACCAAAGGTTGTGGAATTGGCTCATGTTTTCAGAGGACCTAGGATTCTTTTGGGTTTTGGCCTCATGTTTTCAGAGGACCAAAGGTTGTGGATCCTGGCTCATGTTTTCAGAGGACCTAGGATTCTTTTGGGTTTTGGCCTCATGTTTTTAGAGGACCAAGGGTTTTCTGGGCTTTGGGCTCATGCTTTCAGAGGACCAAAGGTTGTGGATCCTGGCTCATGTTTTCAGAGGACCTAGGATTCTTGGATCTTGGCTCTTGGCTCATGTTTTCAGAGGACCAAGGGTTTTCTGGGCTTCGGGCTCATGTTTTCAGAGGACCAAAGGTTATGGATCCTGGCTCATGTTTTCAGAGGACCTAGGATTCTTTTGGGTTTTGGCCTCATGTTCTCAGAGGACCAAGGGTTGTGGATCCTGGCTCATGTTTTCAGAGGACCTAGGATTCTTTTGGGTTTTGGCCTCATGTTTTCAGAGGACCAAGGGTTTTCTGGGCTTTGGGCTCATGTTTTCAGAGGACCAAAGGTTGTGGATCCTGGCTCATGTTTTCAGAGGACCTAGGATTCTTTTGGATTTTGGCCTCATGTTTTCAGAGGACCAAGGGTTTTTTGGGCTTTGGGCTCATGTTTCCAGAGGATCAAAGGTTGTGGATCCTGGCTCATGTTTTCAGAGGACCTAGGATTCTTTTGGGTTTTGGCCTCATGTTTTCAGAGGACCAAAGGTTGTGGACCCTGGCTCATGTTTTCAGAGGACCTAGGGTTTTTTTGGGCTTTGGGCTTTGGCCTCATGTTTTCAGAGGACCAAAGGTTGTGGATCCTGGCTCATGTTTTCAGAGGACCTAGGATTCTTTTGGGTTTTGGCCTCATGTTTTCAGAGGACCAAAGGTTGTGGATCCTGGCTCATGTTTTCAGAGGACCTAGGATTCTTTTGGGTTTTGGCCTCATGTTTTCAGAGGACCAAAGGTTGTGGATCCTGGCTCATGTTTTCAGAGGACCTAGGATTCTTTTGGGTTTTGGCCTCATGTTTTTAGAGGACCAAGGGTTTTCTGGGCTTTGGGCTCATGTTTTCAGAGGACCAAAGGTTGTGGATCCTGGCTCATGTTTTCAGAGGACCTAGGATTCTTTTGGGTTTTGGCCTCATGTTCTCAGAGGACCAAGGGTTGTGGATCCTGGCTCATGTTTTCAGAGGACCTAGGATTCTTGGATCTTGGCTCATGTTTGCGGGCTTTTTACCCTAGTACCTGCAAAATAGATATTTCCAATTAGTAACAGAGTTATTCATTGAAAAGAATTCGGCATACCTGGCAAATGCCCCTAGTTTGGGACATATTCTGTGCTTCGATGAATGTTGAGGATGGACACTTGACTTGATGTTGCCCCACTGGAAAATATGGAAGAGGATCATAATTTTCTTTTCCTGAAGAAGAATTTAATGTGGTTCTCTTCTGGGACTTTTGAATTTCTCTTTTGAAAAATTTTGGAAATCTTGAATTTTTTTTTTTTTTTTTTTGATGGAATTGGGAAATTTCTTTCTTTTGAAAGATTTGGAAGTCTTGAATCTCTTTTTCTTTTTTTTTTTTTTTTTTTTTTTTTTTTTTTTTGAAAGCCTAATTGGAAGTCTTGAATTTTTTGAAAAATTTTGGAAATCTTGAAAATCTTGAATTTTTTGAAATTTTTTTTTTTTTTTTTTAAATCAACCTAAGAAGTAGGAACCCAATGGCCCTAGTCCCAAGGATTTTTTTTTTTTTTTTTTTAAACAACCTAATTGGAAATCTTGAAATTTGTTTGAAGGAAAATTTTTTTTATTTTTTATATTATTTTTTTTTTTTGAAGATTTGGAAATCCTAAATTTTCTTGAATGATTTTTTTTTTTTTTTTTTTGAAAGCCTAATTAGAAGTCTCGAATTATGGAAATCTTGAAAATTTTTTTTTTTTTTTTTGGAGAAATTTGGAAATCTTGAATTTTTTGAAGGGGAAAATTTTTTTTTTTTTCAAAGCAACCTAATTGGAAATCTTGAAATTTGTTTGAAATTTTTTTTTTTTTTTTTTTTTTTTTTGAAGATTTGGAAGTCTTGAATTTTTTGAAAAATTTTGGAAATCTTGAATTTTTTGAAGGAAAAAAACGAAATTTTTTTTTTTTAATTTTTAAATCAACCTAAGAAGTAGGAACCCAATGCCCCTAGTCCCAAGGATTTTTTTTTTTTTTTTTTTTTTAAACAACCTAATTGGAAATCTTGAAATTTGTTTGAAGGAAAATTTTTTTTATTTTTTATATTATTTTTTTTATTTTTTTGAAGATTTGGAAATCCTAAATTTTCTTGAATGATTTTTTTTTTTTTTTTTTTTTTGAAAGCCTAATTAGAAGTCTTGAATTATGGAAATCTTGAAAATTTTTTTTTTTTTTTTTTTTTTTTTTGGAGAAATTTGGAAATCTTGAATTTTTTGAAGGGGAAATTTTTTTTTTTTTCCAAAGCAACCTAATTGGAAATCTTGAAATTTGTTTGAAATTTTTTTTTTTTTTTTTTGGAAGATTTGGAAGTCTTGAATTGTTTGAAAAATTTTGGAAATCTTGAATTTTTTGAAGGAAAAAAACAAAAAAATTTTTTTTTTAATTTTTAAATCAACCTAAGAAGTAGGAACCCAATGCCCCTAGTCCCAAGGATTTTTTTTTTTTTTTTTTGAAGATTTGGAAATCCTAAATTTTCTTGAATGATTTTTTTTTTTTGAAAGCCTAATTAGAAGTCTTGAATTATGGAAATCTTGAAATTTTTTTTTTTTTTTTTTTTTTTGGAGAAATTTGGAAATCTTGAATTTTTTGAAGGGAAATTTTTTTTTTTTTTTTTTTTTTTTTTTCAAAGCAACCTAATTGGAAATCTTGAAATTTGTTTGAAATTTTTTTTTTTTTTTTTTTTTTTGAAGATTTGGAAGTCTTGAATTTTTTGAAAAATTTTGGAAATCTTGAATTTTTTGAAGGAAAAAAACAAAATTTTTTTTTTTTAATTTTTAAATCAACCTAAGAAGTAGGAACCCAATGCCCCTAGTCCCAAGGATTTTTTTTTTTTTTTTGAAGATTTGGAAATCCTAAATTTTCTGAAAGAATTGAAAATTTTGAATGATTTTTTTTTTTTTTTTTTTGACTGTAGGGTATTCGGCAGTCAAAGTGCCGAGCCTATATGATATTCGGCAGTCAATTTGCCGGTCGGCAGTCAAAGTGCCGATTTCGCTGACAGTTCCAGGTTTTGCAGTTTCACGATTTTTGCGATTTTTGCGCGAAAAAAGCCTTATTTCAAACCCAAAAACATGATTTTCCATATTAGGGACCAAAGTTAACTTTCACGTGAACTTCTTTAGGGTTTTTAAACACCTTAAGCACATTGTTTTCCAAATCATCACCACAATATTCATTCAAAGAGAGTTTATTTCAAGAGTGAAAGAACATGGCCCGCACCCTCCCTGCTTCCTATGATTTATGGTTTGATTCTCTTTCTGTCAGGAAGCAAGTTCGTGAGTGGATTGACCATTGGGACAATGTCTCTAAGTTCAACTTCAATGCCTTCCATTTAGATGGACTTTTGGCTTTGAGAACAACAAAGATAAATTGGAACTTTCTCAAGGCTGCCGTTCGTTTTTGGGATTCCGATGACCATGTTTTCAGGTTTAAGATGGCTGAACTTTGTCCTACAATTGAAGAGTTTTCAGCCATACTAGGTTGTGACCCTCATGCTGCACCTATTGTTCCCTCTTGTCATCAACGGCATAGGGCAACTATTTCCAAAGTACTTGGGCTTACTCTTGATGCTATCCCTCCTTTTATTCAAGACAATTATTGGGTGGATATGAGAAGGCTCATTGAAAGGTTTAGACATGCAACGGTGGCAAATGTGGACCAAAGTTTTGAAAAGCTTTCTGCTTTGGCTTTTTGCTTGATTGGTGAAATCTTGTTATGTAGTAGAAGACCTGGTTTTGCTGATGCTCGAATTTTTGATCTTCTTGATGATGTCAAAAAGAAAAAAAGTTTAATCCCCATGGTTTTGGCAGAAACTTTTCATGGTCTTGACGCTTTATCTAGGAGAGAGACCAACATCTTTTAAGGCAGCCCCTTGTTGTTGCAAGTTTGGTTGATGGATCATATGGGTATTTTATCATTGCCAACTGTAGCTACTTATGGTCCTGGAGATTATGTTGGGCGAAAGCTTCACTTATTTGGTTGTCAAACTGAAAAAGAGTGGACCTATTTCTTGAGTAAGAAGGATGGTCAAAACATCCGCTGGAACTGTCACTGGTGGAGATGTCCTTATCCACTTCTTAGGTCACCAAATCGAGATCATATTTTCCTTGTAGGTCTCAGAAGTGTTTCTTTTTACAGGGGTGAAAGGGTAGTGAGTCAATTTGGGCTAATGCCAATGATACCTTCAAGTGAGAACCGACCTTTCAAGGCTGTGAATGTAGTTCCCTCCATCATAACGAAGGCTATTGCTGGATTAGAAAATGCTCATAGAGCGGATGAGACTTTTGTGAGATTTCAGGCTTTTGAGATGCCTAAGGCTTACCATGACTGGCTCAAGGAAAAGATTCAAGACAAAGAGGCAGGGCTGAAGGAAGCAAGAAAAACTTTTTTGAAGGATTTTAAGAAGACACACAAGAGAAGGAGGAGTGACATAGGGTGATGACTGTGACTCTGAACTTCATAGCACTGCTAGCTTTTTTTTTTTTTTTTTTTTTTTAGAAATTAAATAATGAAAGTGCTTGCTTAGGCATATGAACTGAGTAAGAAACTCCAACTTTGTTATTTCAGCATCTTTTAATGAATAAAGCAGTGCATTTAGCTTTCCCCCATTTCCTTTTGTGATGATGATTTTTTTTTTTTTTTTTTGGCGACCGGGCCGTTAACGGCTGCCTACGTACCTTTTTAGAAAAGGATCAGGTCATCACGTAGTTCAATTTTATTTACCCTAATTTTTGCCTAGGCCGCCCTTTCGGGTTTTCGACCTAGCGGGCTCTCTCACACTCAATTTTTTCTCTCCTTTTGCGTAGGTCGCCCTTTCGGGTTTTCAACCTACCTCCTTTTTTTTTTTTTTTTTTACCCTAATTTTTGCCTAGACCGCCCTTTTGGGTTTTCAGCCTAGCAGGTTTTTTTTTTTTTTTTTTTTTTTAGGCATGGTATTTCTTTAACTGGTCCATATTGGTGGGTTCTGCGAACAAATTGCCGTCTAAATCCACAAGCCTTACTCCTCCACCAGAAAATATTTCCTTGATTAAAAATGGCCCTGACCAATTGGGCTTAAATTTTCCTTTTACCCTGGGATCCCTCATTGGGTTTCTGATTTCTTTTAGTACCATATCCCCTATTTTTAGTTCTCTTGGTCTGACTTTTTTACTAAAGGCTCTCATGGCTCTTCTTTGATAGCCTTGGGTATGATACATTGCCTTAAGCCTTTTTTCTTCCAACATACACAATTGATTGTATCGGCTTTCTAACCACTCGGCTTCTGGTACTTCCCCTTCCATCACAACTCTTAGTGATTGGATTTCCAACTCTATAGGTAGGACTGCCTCCATGCCATAAACCAAAGAGTAAGGGGTTGCCCCTGTGGATGTGTGAATGGATGTACGGTATCCCCATAATGCATAAGGCAACCTCAAATGCCAGTCCCTATAATTTTGGGCACTTTTCTTCAATATCTTCCCTATGGTCTTGTTGGCGGCTTCAACCGCCCCGTTGGTTTGAGGTCTGTAGGGTGATGACTTGTGATGCTGGATGTTATATTCCCGAAACAACTTAGCCACTGCATCTCGAAAATGCGATCCATTATCAGAAATAACCTCAAGCGGTACCCCATACCTACAAATAATGTTGGTCTGAATAAATTGCGCAACCTTTTTGGAGTTCAATACCTTATAAGATGCAGCTTCTATCCATTTGGTGAAATAGTCGACAGCTACCAAAATATACTCATGACCGTTACTTGCTTTTGGGTGGATTTTGCCAATGATGTCAATGCCCCAAGTCGAAAAAGGCCAAGGAGATGTAAGGCAATGTAGAGAGACCGGTGGCATGTGCTTGAGATCTCCATGTATCTGGCACTTATGGCATTTCCTTACGTGGGCTGCACAATCAGCTTCCATGGTAGTCCAATAATACCCGAGTCGAAGGATCTTTCTAGACAACATGTGAGCATTCATGTGTGGCCCATAACTTGACTCATGTACTTCTTCAATAATGCGTTGGGCTTCCTTCTTGGTTACGCACAATAAATGGATCCCTTCATATGACCTCTTGTATAGTTTCCCTCCACACAAAATGTAGCTCATGGCCATTCGACGAATAGTCACCCTTTCATTCTTATTTGTGGTATCAGGGAAAGTTCCATATTTAAGGAATTGGAGGATATCAGCATACCACTCCTCATTCTTTTCAACTTCGCTTTCCAATGAACAACAATAAGCTGGTGCATCCCTTTGCTCAATGATCAAGGGTTGGATAGGGGTGTCATCAGGGATGTCAATCATAGAGGCTAATGTGGCTAGTGCGTCAGCAAACTGGTTTTGAGTTCGAGGGATGTAGTGATACTCAATCTTTTTGAACTTCTTGGCTAGGTCTTGAAAGTACTCAAAGTAGGGCAGCAACTTCTCTTCTTTAATCTTCCATTTGTTTTGTATTTGCCGGATTATTAAAGCCGAATCGCCATAGACATCAAGTTCTTCTATACCTATGCTGATGGCTGTCTCTAATCCTAGAAGGCAAGCCTCATACTCAGCAACATTATTGGTCGTTGAAAAGTTGAGCTTAACTGATATTGGCACATGCGCTTCTTTTGGTGAAACAAGGAGTACTCCTACACCACTCCCATTGCGATTAGCAGCCCCATCAAAATACAATCTCCACCTAGTTGGTCCCAACATTAAAATGTCCTCATCTGGAAACTCATCCTGAACTTCCTCTGCTTGTGTCGGTGGGCAATTAGCCAAGTGATCAGCTATGGCCCGACCTTTAATTGACTTCTGAGTCATGTACTTTATGTCAAACTCGGATAGCAAAAGAACCCATTTGGCGGTTTTCCCATCTTGAACTGGTTTTTCCATCAAGTACTTGAGTGGATCCATGCGAGCTATTAAGTATACTTGGAAAGACAACATGTAGTGCCTCAGCTTTCGGACAGCCCAGACCAAGGCAACACAAGTCTTTTCTAACACTGAGTACCTCTCCTCATATCCGGTCATCTTCTTGCTGATGTAGTAGATGGCGTTTTCCTTGTGTGATTCTTCCAAATACTGGGCAAGCAAAGCTCCCATTGCAGTATCTGTGGTGCTTAGATAAAGCAACAGTGGCTTTTCTTGCATGGGTGGTACCAATATTGGGGGTTTCAGCAGGTATTCTTTAATCTTGTCGAAGGCCACTTGACATTGTTCATCCCATTTTATCGGTACATCTTTCTTAAGCAACTTAAATATGGGTTCACAAATCATGGTTAGTTGGGCAATGAATCGGCTTATATACTGAATCCTTCCTAAAAATACTCGAATCTCTTTCTCGGTTTTGGGTGGTTTCATTTCCATGATAGCTTTGATCTTGTCTGGATCAACTTCGATTCCCCTTTGACTTACTATAAATCCCAACAATTTGCCAGAGGTTACTCCAAAGGTACACTTTTTCGGGTTCAATCTCAACTTATAACGCTTGATGCGCTCAAAGAATTTCCTTAGGGCAGGTGTGTGTCCTTCTCGGTCTTTTGCTTTAACAATCATGTCATCAACGTATACCTCCACCTCCTTGTGAATCATGTCATGCAACAAGGTTGTGGCGGCACGTTGATAGGTGGCACCCGCATTCTTAAGGCCAAAAGGCATGACCTTGTAGCAATAAGTCCCCCAAGGTGTGATAAATGAGGTCTTCTCCATATCTTCCGGTGCCATTTTGATTTGATTATACCCTGAAAAACCATCCATGAAGGACAATAGTGCATGACCGGCTGTATTGTCAACCAGCACATCTATGTGAGGTAATGGGAAATCATCCTTTGGGCTGGCCTTATTAAGGTCCCGAAAATCTACACACATTCTAACCTTTCCATCTTTTTTTGGTACTGGGACAACATTTGCCAACCACTCAGGGTAGTTCACTACTTTCAAGAACCCTGCATTGTATTGCTTTTCTACTTCTTCCTTGATCTTAAGTGTCCATTCGGGCTTCATCCTTCTCAATTTTTGTTTCACTGGTTTCATGGTTGGGTTGGTAGGAATATGGTGCTGCACAATGTCCATATCTATTCCTGGCATATCTTTATAAGACCATGCAAAAACTTCTTGGAATTCTTTGAGGAGTGAAATTAATTCATCCTTCTCATTAGGAGTTAGGGTATTACCAATTTGCACTGCTTTAGGTTCATTATCAGATCCTAAGTTAACTAGTTGAGTTTCTTCTTTTAGTTCATTACTTTTATCAACCATTTCATTATCAATTTTAGCAATAAAAACATTCAAAGCAAGCAAGTAAGCAGAATCAGAGATCATCTTATTAGAATTGAAAAAGGTGGTGACTGACTCAGTAGGAATGGTAACAGACTCAATTGGGACAGACATAGCTTTTTTGACAGACATTGACGACTTGGTTGTGACTTGGTGACCTCCAGAAGGATAGTATTCTTCCCAGCTCCAGTTCTTTAAGACAGATGTTGCCTCAGTGATTGGTGGAACTTCCTTGTTGGTCTTCTCCTTTTGCAGCATGTAGATACCATCATTGGCCTCAGAATCTTCACTAGATACCTCAATGATGGACTTATTGCTCTCAGAATCATCACTAGATATATCAATATAGTTCTGTTCATCACTTTGCTCGCCCATGTTTCCTTCCTCACGGGGGAGGTTCTCCACATAAGTTCTAAGATTCTCAATAAGTCCTCTTGGTATTTCATTAGGGTCAGTGAAACTAGCGCCCCAGTCATCCCATAAGTCAAAATTTCTTCTTGCTGAAGGAAGAGGAAATTGAACAACTGGCTCTTCTTCTTCTTGGTCCTCCAATGATCTATCATCTTCTCCCATGACAACACCCCAACTTTCATCAGAAGCATATCCTTCAAATAGTTCATCCAAAGGTTCTTCAATGGCCCAATTTTCCAAGTTGGAAGTGATTGGAAAGATGGATGGCAACTCATCTTCTTCGTCCTTCTTCATGTTAAGTACATGTTCTCCCAACAAAGTCTTCATAGCTTGAGGATCCATATGATAGACCCAATCTTCTCTCTTATCTTGCAACAAATTCATTTCCTCCTCATCTTCAATCTTACAATCAGTAAAGATCTCAAATCCAGGCATCTGCTTCATAGTCTTAAAATCATACCAAGGCTCAGGAAATCCGTAGTACAAGTGGGTGCATCCTTCCTTCACAAATTTTCCATTGAGGGTAGGGGTATAAGGTTTCATGGATATGGGATCAAAAGAAACACCTTGGGCTTTGGCTTTAGCTCTGGCAATCTTCTTCGAATCATTCTCAAGAAGTTCATCATTAGTAGGCTTGTACCCTAATCCGAATAGGGGAATGAAAGTAGAGAAATGTGGGAATACATGGACACCTTTATTGCGTCTCCCTAGGCCCATCCCAGGGAAGTACTTCATTTTTCTCATCATGGCTATCACTTGGATGTTGCTATAGGGGTCAAAATCCATGGGGAAACATTCCCTAGTTTCTTCTTTGATCCAGGAGATGGCGGGGACTTCTTCTAGTTCAAATCCCGACAAGAAAAGTTCACTTTTTTCTTCCTGAATGCCATGGATAGATCCAGTGTTGTCTTGACTATCCCCAAATATAGTAATAACAGAATCTTTGTAAGGGAAGCGAACCTTTTGATAGAGTGAGGAAGGTACAGCTCCAGTGGAATGAATCCAAGGGCGACCCAGCAACAAATTGAAGCATGCAGGGATGTCCATGACTTGGAACTCCACCTTTTGACTTGTAGGCCCAATTTTTAGATCCAAAGTTACATTTCCCAACACTTCTCTCCTTGTGTTGTCATAAGCCCTAACATATTGGCAAGAGGGTACAAAGTCTTCAATACTAAGGCCCAAACAACTTGCAGTTCGTAATGGACACACATTTAGCGCACTTCCATCATCGATAAGTACCATTGGAACTCTCTTGCCATTTGTGTCCACGGTGATGTGAAGGGGATCATTATGATCTTGCCCTTTGCTAGACAAATCTTTATCAGAATAAGAAATGGATGGCTCCTTCCTTATTGCTCCAATCATAATGTTGAGGGCTTGAGAGGTTAAGTTGGTGGGAACTTGGATTTGGTTGAGAAGGTTGATTAAGGTTTGGCGGTGATGGTATGAGGCCACAAGTAAGCCCCAAAGGGATATGTTGGCTTGGGTTTTTTGGAGTTGTTTCAAGACAATGTCATCTTCGGGTTGAAGTTGGGTGTTTTTCAATTGTTGGTTTAAAGCTTCAAGTGGGTTTTCTGCTTCAAGGTGGGATGGTTTGAAGTGTTTCCCTCCCCGGGTAATGTGGGTTATCTCATTTTGGTGGTCCAAGGATAATGGTGTAGGAGTTGGTTCTTTTGTGGGTTCATTGGTGGGCTCTTCCTCCCAAATATCGAGCTTGGGCTTCATTGGGGGTAACTCTGTTTCCATAACTTCCTCCCAAGTTAGCATGGCACAAATGGGGATGTCACTAATCAAGATGGATGGATCTTCCTTTAATCCTCCTTCAAAGAGACAGTTGATTCTTGGGCCTTGGTTCACATCATGATTGGGTAGTGGATTGTTAATGACATTGGATCTAGGTGGAGGGGCTATGATCTTTTGGTCAATTAAATTTTGGATAGCATGCCTAAGAGAAAAGCAATCATCAGTGTGGTGGCCAGGAGTTTGGTGATAGAAACATCTCTTGTTAACATCGAGTCCTCGTGGTAAGGGATTGGGCATGGGTTTTGGGTCTAGTGGGCGAAGAAGGCCCCTTGCTTGGAGCTTCTCAAAGACTTTGCTTAAGGGCATGTGCAACTCATGAAATTGTCTTTGGGGTTGAGCCCTTGGAACTGGAGTAGGTGCAATCAATTGGTATGGTGCAGGTTGATTGATAGTGGAGACTTCTGGGATCTTTGAGCTTGATGGGCCAAATGTTTTCTTGGGCCTCATTATTTCTTCCCCTTTGATTGTACCATTGGCCATAGCATCTTCTATTTGGGTTCCCGCGGCAACTAATGCTTTGAAACTGGGGAAATATTGGGCAAATAAGTATTTGTGGTATGTCGAGAGCAAATTCTTCACTACCATTCCCAATTGTTCTTCCTCATTGGGCCTATTTGTCATCTGAGCCGCCTTTGCCCTCCATCTAGTAATGAAAGTCGAAAAAGACTCCTTGGGCTCTTGCTTAGTAGTTTCCAAATCTCGCCTAGTAATGTCCACTTCAGTATTGTACTTGTATTGTCTATAAAACTCATTGCCAATGTCCTCCCAAGTACGTGTCTTTGAGTCTTCAAGGCTTAGGAACCATCGAAGTGCAGCCCTAGTAAGTGTGTTTTGAAACATTTGGGCCAAAAGTTCTTCAGTAGCTCCCAGGGGTTGGAGGGCCCTTGTGTACATCTTCAAATGGGCTTTTGGGCAACCTGTTCCATCAAACTTATCCAATGTTGGCATCTTAAACTTAGGAGGAACCCTTGCATTTGGAAAAAGGGATAGAGAGTGCAAGTCCATAGCATCTTCCCTCCTAGACTTCTTGATTAGTTGCTCCATTTGATCTATCCTTTCCATCATCTTCTTCTCACTTACAGTCAATGGTGGGTTTTGGGCTTCACTTTCATTGGTCTGGGGAATTGAGGTATTGGCACCCTCCCCTTAGAGTTTCTGACATAAAGTATTGAAATCCTCACGAAGTTGGACTTGACTTGCCACCAAGGTGTTAAGCAATTCACGGAAGTTGGTCATGGGCTCATTGGAAATGTTTTCATCGGCCATGGCTAGAGAAAATGGACTTAGGGTAATTGGGGTATTTGTGGATGATTGAGTGCTTGAGCTCGGGTTTGTGTTTGGGCTTGTGTTTAGACTTGGGCTTGAGGTTGGGCTAGTGTTTGAGCTTGTGTCTAGGCTTGAGCTTTGGTATGATCTCAGACTGTCAAGGCTTGGACTTCTCTCAAAACTCCCTTCAAAGATTGCGAGCCCAGATCTTCTTCTCAATCTCCCTTTGCTGTTTCTAGACCAAGTCGTCTCCTGCATGGGTTTTAGATTTTGAACTTAAAGACATTTCCCTCCACTTTTATTCATTCTTATTTATTTATTTTTTTTTTTTAAACTCTAATTCTTCATACAAGGTTCACACAATCATGATTGGCCCAAGCATTGGACTTGAACTTCTCATGGTTCAAACAACGGCCAAACACATGCATAATGCAATGCAATGCAATTTACATGGACCGACTTAAGGGTGGGTTCTATGGGTTATTACAACATGGGTAAAAGGTAAGTCAAAGGTTCCCACAAGCTAGGACGTCGTACCTCCCAACTTGTGACGCCAGGAGCGCCGCGTTGGTCCGAACGGTACAGTTTGTCCCTATGAACCACCATGGCATAACCATGATGATCCTTGTCGCGGTGGGTGGTAGGTTCACCGCTGGGTATGTGAGTCTCAGGAAGACCACAATCCACGGCTAATACTACCGGGCTAGCACACAAATAAAATAAATTTCATTCAAGCAAATGATGCATGACATGCAATATAATGACATATTAGACATATTATATACAAAAAGCAATAAACAAACAATGACATGGTTGGCCACCATAACCTAATTGAAGTTTAGCCCTCAATATCCCCAGTGGAGTCGCCACTGTGAGAGACCGCGCCCCCGGCCCGTTTTATTATAAGTTGGGCCAAACCCAAGTGAATGGGTGGAGTCGTGTTATTGCCTCTCAAAATGGAAGTTCGACTAGTTATATTTTTTCCTTTAGATTAAGGGTTTTACAATGGAGTCGCCACTTATTTAATTATTGGAAAAATAAGAAAACCAAAATTGAAAAATTCATCATTTTATTAATTTTCAATTGAATTTACAATGGTCATAGGAAAATTACATGGCTTTGGTCCTAGATACAATCTAAGAAAAAGTACATGGCTTTGTTTCCTAGTTACAATCTAAAAATTGAAAATTACATGGATAAGCATTTGATCTACTAACCCTTGATCTAAGTTCGGAGGCTATGTTACAAAGTGGGAAGGTGTTAGGCACCCACCTTGCCCGGTGAAACCGGTCTTCTAGACTATGGTGGCCAACGTTCATATCATATCATCCAATATGTCAATCAATTTGCATGTTGAATTTAAGGTGTGTGCATGTGATGAACCCTAATTCAATTTATTAAGCATGGCATTTGGATTGAAAAATAAATTCTAGTGAATGTGTGTGTATGGTGACATCCTAGATTCAAGGATTTGAAAGAATTATGAAACAAACATGTTTTTATATTTTTGATGTGGATTTAAGATCAAAACTAGTGCTATGCATGAATATGTGATGAATAACAAGAACATATGAAGAACACATAAGAAAATTTAAGAACATTCAAACATATTCAAGAAAATTTAAATAGTTACTATCATGCTTTAATCCTAAATTCCTATCATGGCAACACAAAAAACAAGTTAGGGAAAGAAATTATACCTTAATGCAAGATCCATATGGTGGATGAGGAGACTCTTGAGGGAGGTCTTATGGGTGGAGGAAAAGAAGAGTTAGGAGAGGAAGAGTAAGTCTCACTCAATACTTTGAGTCTCAAGAAGACCAAAATATGACAAGACTACTCCACTTCCTAGAACTCAAGAAAGGAGAAGAGAGGGGGGTTTTTCTCCCTTGGAATGAAGGAGAGGTGGGTTTATATAGTAGTGGTGGAGGAAATAGGAATGGAAGGCCATTAATGAGGGTTGACAATGAATCATGAACCTAGACCTCATTTTAGCCTTTGGGGAAATTTGGTGCATTAAATGGAGAGATTTGTGGGAGTGGGGAGCAAGCCAAAATTCGGTTTTCTCGTAGCTGCTGTAACAGCCTGTAGAGCCAACTTTGAAAACTCATATCTGACTCAATTTTGATCGGAATTGTGTCGTTCTTGTGCTCAAATTGAAGCCCTGGATGTCTAGTTTCTGGGAAAATTAACCTCATTCACAGATTCAAAATATTCTGAGAGATATCAATGAAATAGTGAGCAGAGGTCATTTCTTAGAAAAATAGTTTCAGCACAATTAACATTAATAAGTCCCAAATTAGTTTCCAATTAACATTAATAGGCTCCAATTACTCCCATTTCAGACCTAATTAGTTCCAAATTTACCCTAATTAAAAGATAATTGCACAAATTACTCATTGAACAATTAATGTTTAACTATCTAATTAATTAGGTGTATGCAACCTTACCATAAAATGTAGTCCTAACCAATCAAATTATGACACATCATTAATTTCAAATTGATTATAATTATAACCAATTGGAATTAATTGTTCATAATCACATAAGGTCGGACTCAATTTGTGATAGTGCATCTCGGCCATTAAAACTTGATTTGATGATAACTTTCAATCTGATGGTCCGATTAGGGCTTATAACTAATCGATTTGATCGTTACAACATCAAGATCATTTTGGTGAAATGAGATTAAGGATCTAATGACCAAAATCAAGATGCATATTTCTAAGGTGAAATTACCCTTTTACCCTCCAAATGAGGTTAAATGCGAGTTGCAAAATGAGGTGTCAACAGTACTATAAATCGAAGATAATAATGAAATAAGTCCAAGTTTTTGTTGTTCTACAATACATTTCCCTCTTCATACTCTTCCATATTTCAAAGGAGATTGGTTCCCTTGAAGAACCATTGCTTTCATTAAGAACTAAATATAATCTTAATAAAATAATCAACTAAATGATCCAACCACTAGACATTGTATTATGCCTGATAGCTTTTTGGACATTGAATAATTTGAATGATTACTTGTCTAGAATTGTGCTCTTCAACAGATGCCTTATTTATAAATTCAATTGTAATTTTCAATTGGATTTCTTTAAAATAATATTTTGGTTATGGCAAATAGTAAAATAGAGGCAAAGGGAGCTATGAGAGATAAAAGATGTATTTCTTATAAAAACTTATTTTTTACAATAATATTACAATTGTTCAATTTGATTTCTATAAAATAATATTACAATCATTCATTCTCACTCTCTAAAAACATTTAGTTCTTTATCCATAATATTTAAGCATTAACTTCTTCTTAGTCACAGAAGGTCTTGGAGAAGTGACCAAATGACCCATTGGATACTAGCTGTCACGCCCCAAACTCAAAAGTGCCCAAAGCGTGAGAGAAGAACCATTAAAAGCGAGAACGTAGGAGATTTTTTTTTTTCTTAACACATGATAAGGATAAATAACCATACTAAAATCTCCAAATTACAAGACAGAGCTCTATAACACATTTACAAACAATAAAAATTACAAATAATGTCTCCAAATATACACGAGATTCCAAAACTCCAAATGGATCAACATCAAGTCACAATTCTTCCTAGATTAGGCAACCTTAACGATAGAATCTATGTCTACCATGTCCAAGGCTAACAAACCTCAAAAGCCTAGCCTCTAATAGAATTAGCTATGACCTCAATAAATTCAGAAAGTTGAGTTACCAACCAATCATAGCATAAATCTCTCAATCAATATAATGCTCCAATCACCACCAATAAAACAAGCTTCATGCCCGAGGTATAGCAAAAATTTATCTGGAAAACTGTTGGAGAGTGGGATGAGCTAAAGCTCGGTAAGTAGCACAATTAATAGGGGTGGAGGAAATGCAAGTTTCATGATTATAAACAGTTTGCAAAATATATTTTAGTTTGGGAAATTACTAATTGAATACTGCGAGATCTTTTTCAATAATAATGTAATAAGAATGATTACACGATAAAACCCAAAATTTCTCAAAATAATACTATGAAACTACATATTATAATCTGTGAGCACTAACAATATAATTTCCAAAGCCATAAAATCTAACGTACGATAATTTTATCACAAATATACCATACTACCACATAGACTGGTCAGGAGATCCACCTATTCACAACTGGCATGATATTATCTCTCTGGCATGCAAACTCTTGGCCCCATGGACAGTAACCTCACCCATACCCTCAAGGTTTTTCTCTCCCCCTATGAGCAGCAGAGAGAGCGCGTCAAATAGGCCATCTCTTGCATGTGGTCTCTGGGCCCTATGGACAGCAGCCTCACCCATACACAATTAAGGAACCTCTTCCCCCCATAGGCAGCAGAGAAGAACGCGCCATCCAAAGTGAAAAGGCACTGACTTGGATTTGATTCCGTTGTCACAAAGACTACGAAAACCAAATTGGGTGATAATCGGGAAATCACACATGGCTTGGTGTTAAAATTACATAAAGCTCACAGTATACATTTCCTTTCAAATACAGTTTATATCCAGATAGTTTCAGAAAACCTTAAATAATCTAACTTCCATAAAGTTTGTAAGTTTTTCAACTCCATTCTTGTCAAAAAGGTTTTCTATCAATTTCTCACGTAGCAAGACAAGATAAGTATCTTTAATTTTCTAATATACCATAAAATCCATGATTTCCTTATCAAAGATTAAATAAAAGATGCTCATTTTTCCATATCAACAATTCATGCATTTCCCCAAATGCAATATCAAATATAATGCATTTTCATATATATAATCATATATATATTAAGGTTACGACACAATAGCTTTTAGGAAAATATAGTTTTCATAGGTAGTTTCCAAAATGTGTCTAACCCAAAAACAACATTTATGCAATGTAATTATTTTCCAAAAATCCCATTAAAAGGCTATTTACCTCAGCGGTCCATTCTAAATTTACCTATTCAACTAATCAGGTTACTAGTTCCATCACCAAGTACCTTGGAACCTAGAAATGCAAGTATCAAGCCTATTAATAACAAGGCGTACTACAAAGTTATGTTATCAAATATGTCTCCATGAATCAAAAGGGATTCCCTCAAAAATCAAACCTAAGGCCTTAAAGCCTAGCTTGACCAGCCCAAGACAAGTACCCCTACCCAAAAGGGAACCAAACAAGCATAGAAGAAACTCATAGGACTACAACACAACCAAAGCCTTATAATACACTTGCAAGAGATTAAACCAAACCAATATTAAAGTTTTCTAAGTAAAACACGTGTCGAAGAAAATGTAAGAATTTACAAGCCAACTCACTCAACAAAGGTTTCAAGTAAATTCCATAAAATCCCAACATACTCGTCATACTTTCAGATTCACTACACAGCAGGTCAGCCCTTTTGTAAAATCCTTTTGGTCCATGAAAAGATATCAGATCAACTTGAAATTAAATAGGAATAAGCTCTTATATGTGTAGTATGTACCACCAAAAATTCGGCTCAAAATGATTTTTTTATAATTTATTAAAAATCATATAATGCAGCTTACTCAAATCTGTTGGGTACAGATTTACAATTTCAAAATAAAATTACTATAATCTTAACACTATGCCAAAAACTTTCAAACTTGATTAACCTCAAAGCTACATGTTTTAGCACATGATAACAACTATGAATGCAACCAAGGTTTGGGATTAATTCCACAATTTCTCAGCATTCCAGTCTTGCTTTCAGATTCAGTACGTAGCAGGGCATCCATTTTGTAAAAATTATTTGAAAAGATATCCGATTAATTCAAAACTTTAAGGGAACATTCCCCTATATGTATACAATGTACCACAGAAAATTCAGCAAAAAACGATTTTTCTATAATTTATTAAAAATCATGCATTGCAGTTGACTCAACTCTGTCATGACAGCTTTGGAAAATTGTTATAGTTGTAAGACTAGCCCAATTCATTTGAGAATTTACTCACATTAAAACCACCAGATTTAAAGCATATTAAAAATAAGGAATCAAACCCAAAATCTCATATAAACAACTCACCAAACACTAGATATGCAAAAACACACTTCCAAAAAATCAACCCCAAACTTCCACAAAATCAGCTCACAATTTGATCAAGGAATCCAATTTTTTAACCATGAAGAAACCCCAAATAATCATCATATGTAAAAGCCCTTAACCATTTAACAAAAAAATCCACCAAATCAAAAAACCCATGTACTCAATCACATGTATACCAGTCATATAGCTTAGATTAGAAAGAAATTTTACAAAAACTTGAAAAGCTACAAAACAATTAAGAGTTTTACCTTTAATGTTTGAGAGAGTAGCACGTATGGGGCTTCTAATGGGATTCTCCTGTGAAATCCGCTGAAAGTGGTGATGGACGGCTGCTTTACCGGTGAGGGATTGAGAGAAATAGAGGGGCTAGAGTGTGTATGTGTGTGGGCTTCGGTGGGTGAGTGAGATAGGAAAATAGAAAAACAGAGAGAAGGGGCAGCCGGTCAAGAAGGAGGGAGATATCAATGTGAAATGAGGAAGAAAGGGAGAGTTAAGTTGAAAGGTTTAATTACCAATTTGCCCCAAAAATATCTTGTGAGTAAATTACCAATTTGCCCCTCAAGCTTCCTCCAAATTACACTTAACAACCGGGGTGTTACACTAGCAATCCTCTAAAGGTCTTGGACAAGTGAAGAAATCATCCATTAGACAATTATGCGCAGCAAAAAGGAAACAATATCATAAGACTGAGCATCAACAAATTGCAAAAGCATTAGGCTTGGTCAAATGTTGATGTAACACCAAAACAAATTAAATTAAAATTCAACTAAAAAACACAATATAAAAAATGTAATCTAGTTACTAGTTAGCAAATTTTTACTTTGAACAACAATAAAATTTCTTTCAAACAGTGTAACCAACTTAAAGTTCAAGACTTTAGAGCAAAAAAAAGGCTCAAGAATAACCATAAAAGGAATAAAAAGAAAATTTTTGGGAACCCCTAAACTTTTTAGGGATTATTATGAATAACCATTAAAGTTTTCATACACTAAAAGTGGGAATCAATCCTTCAAATTCAATCAAAATAATCTACCATTACCATAAAAAATAAGTTGATGCACTGCGAGAATCTTCAAATGCTTCTTCAATTGTCTAATCAATTCTGGCGATAAGCCTTAAGTTTAGCAAACCAAACTATCCAAATTGAAGTCAATACTTTTGAATATGAAAAAAAAAATCTGAAGAAGAAAAACTTAGCCAATTTTGTAAAGAGAAAAATTAGAAAGATAGAAAAAATAATTTTGTTTTGATCCATCCTTCTACTTTACTCCCAAGATTTGTTTTTCTATTTACTTTTCAGTGAATTCAAATTCAAACTTAAATTTCATCCAAAAACCTATAGCGTCACCAGTAATACCAAATCCAAAATCCCAAATACAAAAATTGAAACCAATCATTCCATAATTTCATCCCATCCCATCCCATCTACAAAGACAAACCCCAAGCCCTAGCAATCTCTTCCCTAAACAAAAAATACCTAAATCTTTACCCATGGTAAACCTCCAAAATCAAATCCATCATCATACAAATCCGTTGGAGTCAACCATGAGTTCCACCACCTAAATCTTACGCAGACTTGCTACCCACGAATAGCATAAAGCAAAAAGTTTAGCAAATTAGTGAAAAAGAAATTTCCTAATATTTAATAACATCCAATAGAGTTCTTTCAAAAAAAAAAAAGACCAGAGATTTATCTCAATCGGACTTGGTTTCTGCAGCTGAGTAAGTCGAAGCCCGTGCGGAGGTTGGCCACAGTGGCAAGGGCAAAGTTTCTAAAGGAAGTGAATACGGGTTCGGTGATGGTTTGGTGGATGGTTTTGGGGAGGAAAGAGAGGTTACAACGGAAGTAGTTGGGTTTGGGAGTGGAGAGAATGGTTGAGGGTCAAACCACCATGGGCTTCATTGGAGGAGGTTGGCTGGTGAAATTGAAATCATATCATCCACGAAAAGGCTAGTTGGCGATGCCAGACAATGGCTGTGCTGATGACCCAATCAAAATGCGAGAGAAATGCTAGATTGGAATATGGGAGCATTGAAGAGTCTGAGAATAGAAAAGTGATATTTGTAATTTTAAGAGGGTGAAAGAGAACTTTCTAAAAAAAAAAAGAGAGGGTAAAAGAGAACAAATTAAAATTAGAGGTGTGTCAGAGGTGATTTTTTGCTCGTAGCCAAGTGTCTTCCGTTGGAGGTGTAACTTTGCTAGGCCTGGATTTTTTTTTAGGAGTTCAATCCGGAACTTGACATTGGGCCGCAAAGACCAATGACTTCCGGTGCATTTTGAAGCCTTCAAAATAGATAAAGCCCAAAGTCTTAAAATCAAGACAATGGTTGAAATAAATAAATAAGATGTTTAGCTTAATAGATTTGATTAAATGGTGAGTTAAACGTTACTATTATGTGTATTAAGTGATGTCCATTAGAATGATTAATTAATTGTCATATGTCCAGTAATGGAATGAGTCCAAAACAGTCCATATCCAACTATAGTTCATGGCTCATGTTCAACATAATAAGATATGTCTAACAATGGTCTATGTCCAAATGATGTATGTCAAATAGTTCATATCCAATCGTGATTCATGTCCAAATAATATATATCCAGCAGTGGCTTATGTTTGAATAATATATATCCAGTGGTGGTTCATGTCCAAATGATATATGTCAAGTGATGGTTGATGTCCAAATAATACATGTCCAACGGGAGTTCATGTCCAAATGATATTTCTAGCAATGGTGGATCAATTTATTAATATATATGTTCATTAATGAAGCATTAGTGAATCTATGTTTATTAAATAGTAAGATAATATTAAAGTAATTTGCATCCAACTGTGCAATAGTAATGAGTTAACGTATACTTAATAATATAACCTTGAAAATAGAGAAATATTGACTTATCTTGTATATTTTCGACTCCAGCTGTATAGCATCACTTTATTCTTTATATGATTTGTGACTCCAACAGTATAGCGTTAATGAGTTGATAACATTCCAACGGTATAATAACATTAGTTGAGTGATATAATGATAGTGAATAAAATATACTTAATAATATATATTTGAAGATAAAAATATAATGACTTATCTTCATAGTTCGTATAACATCAGTGGACTAATAGTATTTAAGCAACATGATAATGTGAGTCCAGTGGTACAATGTGTTATTATGAGTTCTTCAATGGTGACTTCACAATCGAAAAATGGGTGCAACTGAAGGGAGAGAGAACATGTCCAGCCGTGTGCATAGGTTGATTAAGTTTATCATCTTTATCGTGCATTTAAATGATTTTTCTCATGTAATACTCTTTTAGTTTCTTTTGTCAAATATGAGTGTTATTGCCTTTTAGGAGAAGGACTTTTAGTTTTTAGTGTTCATATGCCTTCTATGAGAAAGGCTTTTGTAATATGTTCTTGGAAGAGTGTTTGGTATCTTTAGATTTGTATGAAGATAGTAAGAAATATATATGCTTTGTGAGTTATGGTGTTTGTAAGATAGATTAGAAATATATGTGAGAAGTATGTATGGATAATTTGTGAGTAATGTGTTTGTAAAATATACAGAAATATGAGATAGATAATATGAAGGTTAAATATAGTAAATACATGAGCTTAGAATTGCTGCTTGAGTAGTTTTTTTGTGTTATGACATTGGTTATGTTGCTTTCTAAGAAGAGAGGTATTGTAAGAGAAATAGAGAAAGATATGAAGATGTGTTATGGACAGCAAAATGATAATATTTCAGAATAATAGAGTGTGGGAGATATGGGTAGTAGTGTTGTAATATATGTGTTGTGTTGTTATTTAAGGATAGAGATTTTGTAAGAGAGATGAAGAAAGATATGAAGATATTTAGAGATAGTGTGTTATGGGGTATGGCTTGGTCCTCTTTATATAGAGCCAAGTATGTAACTAAATTAGAATTAGTTGAAGGGAAATTTAGCAAATGAGGAAAAGTCTTTGATAAAGTAAATGATTTGATTAGTGGGTTTTCGGTTTTTAGTTAAAAGAAGAAAGTTTGAGACTTTAAGGCTACTGCTGTAATTGTACAACAGTAGCAGCTGTAGTTGTCAAGTCTACAACAGTAGCTGTCCTGACACAGCTAGATGATGTCAGTTATGTGAGGTCTTCTACTGAATAAAATATTATTGCATTAAATTAATGAGTTTAGTAAAAAATGGTAAGATAACCTTTATGAGATCTTCCTATTTTTGATACTGTAGCTAGAGGATAAAGATCTTACCTTAAAATGGTACAATTTCTTTTATAGGACCCTTGCTTCTTTGGGTATAGTAGCAAATTGTTGTGATTGGGCATTAATGAGTTAATGATATCACTTTTGAACATGTGTTAGTTGCCTAAGCTGCTACTGGAACTATTGCAGTTGTTGTTGGAGCTACTGTAGCTTTTGCTGGAGTTGTTGCTATTTCTACTAGAGCTGTTACAATTTTTGCTGGAGTTAAGGTAGTTTTTGCTGGAACTATTACTGGTATTTTTGACTAAGTTGCCTCTTTTGAAAAATTATATGTTTAATTAATGGTTTTATTACAATATAATTTTGGTAAAAAATAAACTAGTTGATTGATATTTGATAGAGTTTTAGAGACGTAATTATGGTATCTTTATGTTTTGACCAAATTTTGAAGAGCAAGGAGACCATTTAATATTAAATATGAGATATTAATATAGATTTAGCTATGTGCTTGGGATTGATTTAAATAATAATATAATTTATATGAAATAATATAATTACATTTTTTAACTTATATTATATGATGAACATTCATATTTTATGAAAAAATCATGAAGAGTTTTATCATTTTAAGTGTTATGTGATATGAGAGGCTTACCAAATGTTACCTATTACACACTGACCTGTCAGAGTTTAGGAAATTGTGGCAAACATGCTAAGCAACATGTTTTCCTTTATCAATCTTGAACTGCTGAAACTTTACTGAACATACTTCTTGACCCTCCAAAACTCCCAAATTCTCCCGATGAAACTCATGAGCTTAGATCATGACCCTAAAATGAGATGTTGGCGTCATTTTGTGAATATGAACTCTTTTGGGCTTTAAAGAAGTTTTTTCCAAAATCAATAATTTGTTAATTTAGTGCAAGTTGCTAATGAAATAAATACCATGTACTGTGAAAAATTTGTCTTCAACAAGGTGAAATGAGGAAGAAAAAGGCAGGGCTTTTAAAAATTTCAAGGGAAATTTTGGCTTTTTATTAGAATTGATCTAGTAAGCTGATGTACTACCCATGTCAACTTTTTATTGGTTTGGAAACACCAAATCAGATGCTAAGTTGGTAAAGCATATACTTTCTCAAAAAAAAAAAAAATAATAATAATAATAAATAAATAAACTAATAAAACTTCTTCACGGCAAGTCCTCAAAAACTCCGCCGGGCCGTTAATGAGGAAGTAATTGAGAGTGCCTAATTTACGCCGCTAATCTACTCTAATCTAATCCATATGGTAAGAATTGTATACGAAATCTATCTGATAAAGTGGTGCTAAAACAATCAAGCAGTTAGTATAGAATAACATAACAACACTATTGAAAGAAGAAAAATCTAAAAAGCAAAGCAAGTAAGCAAAGAAAAAAAACTGTTAAAAAAAGAAAAAAGGATGTCGAGTATTTACTACTATCATCATCAGATAGCATTTGGAAGAGTAGCAATGGCCGCTAAACCCTCAGTTTTCAGAGCCGACCATCCCCTCCCTCCTGATCTCTCCACCGACCGTTCCATTTATCGCCGCGGTGGCGGTGGTGGTGGTGGTTCCTCCTCCGCCTCTCGCCGCCGCGACCTCGTTTTCGTCGTCAATCCCCGAGGTCTCTCTCTCTCTCTCTCTCTTGCTTGAATTAATATTTAGTAGTAATTTTGTTGGTTTTGGGGAAATGGATTAGGTGCGAACGGTAGGACGGTTAAGGAATGGAAGAAGTTACTTCCCTTTCTCAGGTCCCGCCTCGGTACACACTGCAATGTGAGTTCCAGTCGTTTTCAGTAATACGACATGCTTGATTTTTGTACTTGCACACCACGTGTATTTGTTCCTTTCGTTGTCTTCATCAGCTATCTTTTTGAAAATTCCAGTAATTTGAAGGTTATGATTATTTTTTCCGTGTATAAATTTAATTTTGATCCAAATGACCATTGGGTACTTCTCTCTCTCTTTTTAATAAAATTTTTAGAGTAAACCCGTAAAATAATTAGTCATATATATATATATATATATATATATATCTATACTGATATTGAAAAGATATGTTGTGGTAATTTTTGGGACACTATAAAGAATGTTAAATGCGGAAATTTTGTAGAGTTTTCTGATGTGAGTTTTAAATTTGTATGGGTTTGTAGTGAGCTGAAAATCTATAGATGTCTTGAAAAAGTTAATCTGGATGACAATGTTGACAACATATTTGTCCAATCTCAATTGTTTGGCTTGAGATTTGCTTTAGGTTGTGTTGATATTTCTAATTTGTGGACAGATATGCGAATCCTTGACTTCAGGTCCTTCTCATGCAATTGACATAACGAGGGAGGTAGGCATTTGGGGGCCTTTTTAGTTTAGGCTTGAACCAATCTTATGATCCCTACTTAAGGATTGGTCGGTCGATACTAATTCTTCTATTGGTACTTTGCTCGTATGCAGGCTATACAGGAGGGTGCCGATGCTGTGGTTGCAGTTGGAGGTGATGGAACTCTTCATGAGGTTCGCAACATTACATCTACTGAAAACTTATCTATTCATTAACTTGTTTCTCATAACTCCTCCATGTGGTACATGTGACCATGACTGGAGGGAGTTCTGGCTTGGTATTTGATTATAAACAACATACAAAGATGCATGCCATTAAGAATTTTAGAATTGTGGACAATATGCAGACTTGGTTCTAAGCAATTTTAGGATGGGGACTTCAGGATAGTCACATTTTTTTATACTAAAAATGCCTATTGAATCTACTAATCTATCTTAGATTGCAATAAGCAGGTTGTTAATGGCTTCTTTTGGGATGGGAAACCTGTAGCTAATCCTGAAGGGGAGCTTATGCATTCAACTGCACTTGGTGTAAGTGATGCCATCAGACCATGGTAGTTTTGATTTAGATTGTGTCTTGTTCTCTATCTTAGCTGCAAAATTCAGTTGACAGTAATGTGTTGGTCTAACCTGTGAACTGGTTTGCATGGATTTTTTCAAGAGAAGATATAATTTTATTGTATCTTTGTCCAGCTCATACCCTTAGGGACTGGGTCTGATTTTGCCAGAACGTTTGGATGGTTAGTTCATGGTACTCTGATCTCATTGCTCTTGATTCCTTTTTTCCTGTAATTAGACACACACATGCACATTACTTGTTCTATCTCATCATAGTATGTATTTCATTCATTCTTTAGGAAAAATGATCCTCATGAAGCTGTTGTACGCTTAGCTAAAGGTAATCTTCAGTTTATTGTGATTCTTCTTTCGTTCTGTCATGCTTGTGTTGATTCAGGAGTTGAGGAGCTTCCACTAACTAATTGTTCCTATACATGCTTTAACTATGTCATTTATATTTTGCTAAGGAAGGTGTTTTTCAGGGTTGAGATCAAGGGTAGATGTTGGGGTTATTAGTGGAGATAGTGGAGAATCACATTACTTCATAAATGTTGCTGACATTCATTTGTAAGGTTAACTTGATGATTTTCAGATTGATTGTTAAAGAAGGCATGTTGATCTTAAATATCTCATTATTTTGATCTGTAAAATTTTGCAGGAGTGCAAAGGCGGGCTATTATGCCTCTAAATACAAGAGATTTGGAAATTTGTGCTATGTTCTTGGTTCTTTGCAGGCCTTTATGGGGCACCATAATGAAGACCTCAGAATCAGGGTTAGCTCAATTCAAAGCTCTCAAGTGTAGCATTTTTCCTTTTCATTATCATTACACAACTCCGTAGTATTTTAATTAGTACTACAAGTGTTATTTAAATAATGTAGTGATAACAGATCAATTTTTGATAATTATGCTGTGAATTGTGATCATAGATCAATGAGGGTGAGTGGAAAGTATATTCCCAAGTGACAGCCCTTTGCATAGGAAATGCTAAATATTTTGGTGGTGGCATGATGATTACACCAAATGCTGATCCTTGCAGTGGAAATTTTGAGGTAGAATAGTTTTCTTGGAATCTATTCCTTAACTTACTACCTTTTTTGAATAATCAAAATTAAGTGCTTTGCCATTTACTTTGAATTTTTCAAAACTCTCTGTGCAGGTTGTGATTCTTCAGGACTTCAAGTGGTATGACTTTATACTTAAACTACATAGGCTATACATGGGAACCCATTTATCAGTGAAAAATGTATCTTCGAGGAGGTATATTCTATCTTATTTTTTTGGATTAGTTATATGGGTATTTTTTTGCTCTTTGCTGTCTCTCTCTCTCTCTCTCTCAATATTTGCACTTTGTTGCCCTTTTTTTCCCCTGATTATTTGCTGAATTGTATTGAGTATATGACTAATAAAATGACAAATATACTTGGCAATTTTGACCTGAGGCTAATTTATCAACTCAACTTCATCTCTCATGAAATCTCAAAATGGCATAATGTTGTTGCATCTTGTGTGCTATTGATCGAACTTCCATGTAAATATAAAATTTTATGCAGTATGCTACTATGCCGACGTCAGCAAATGTTGTCTAAGGTGTTTTTCTTTTACTTTTTATTTGTTTGTGTGTGTGTGTGTGTGTGTGTGTGTGTTTTTTGGGGGGGGGGGGGGGGTGGGGTTGTTAGGGGGGAGGATTCATCTGTTACTTCAATATGAACTGGGTTTAACAACTCTGCTTGTTATTTTTGGGCCCCCAACTTACTTTTATCACACCGGCCACCAATTTGGTACATGTACCCCCTCTGAAACGAATTGCCTTAAATACTGGGATGTTTTGGCCATCTTTTTGCATCTAGATCTTTTTATTTTCTTAGTATATAATGAATATGTAAACCTTTATGTTGCCATGTTTTATCTTTTTGTTATTGTTAATGTTAAGAAGTTTGAATTAATATTTTGAATTGAGATGGTTTTTGTGAAGTATTTTGAATTGAGATGGTATGAGTCTATTGAAGAGTTAGATGAAGCTATTTTGAGTAATATATGTGTGTGTGTGTGTGTGTGTGTGTGTGTGAAATAGCGGTAGTTCTGAAACGTTATAAAGGTGCTGAATTATTTTGGTTTCCAAGCCAAACTGAAATGGCATCCAATATGGTATTTAACTATCTGTAGCCGTGACTCTGATGCCCAAATGAATCATACTCATTTAGACAATGACTAAATACCTTTTGTTATCCTTAACAGCAATATTTTATGGAGCTTTCTGTAAGTTATTCCATCGAACCTATATGATCATCACATAGATTTAGGAACTGCTTATTGTGGTAGGCACTAGGCACTAGGCAACAGTTTTTATTTTTATTTATTTATATGGCTCACCTTCACCTAGGCTTATAATTGACACTCATTTACAGCTGTTTGGGTTTTGACTCAAAATGTGCGCCATTTAAACATTCTTGTCTCTGTTGCAGTGTGCATTCCATTGAAGTGGAGGACCTCTCAGGCCGTGGCAGCATATACATTCAATCTGATGGGGAATATTTAGGTTTCCTTCCTAGGAAGATTTGTATTTTACCTTCTGCTATAGAGATGATATGCTGATACGAGGTCTGGAGTACTGTCTAACTAATGCACAAGGTTACTCTTCTCATTTGCTTGAAGTGATTCATTTCTCCTGCGATTCTTTAGATTCCTTTGTCCTTAGATGTATCAGAGGAAAAGCACGTTGAGAGAAACAAACAACTAAACCAAAGGAAAGTAATCTGTGGAAGTCCTTTTGAGGAGAGGGAAAGGAAATCACATGAATGGAATTGATTATAAGAAATCCCTGGCCCAAAAAGAGAAGAATAAAGAAGCAGGTCTAAAATTGTCTGTTACAGAAGATACAAACAAAGCAATTTTTCTTTTCATTTGGATTTCGCAATCCCAAGTGGGTGGTGGCCCAGTAGTTTAGGTTTGGTGCTTGCTTTGACAAATGTTACGAAATGTAGCCCAAGACAATGCCTATGAGGCTATGACATGGTTTCTATCGGAACCGAGCTGTTCTTGTCACTAGAAATAAATTGCATTTCAATTCTCTCCTTGTCTTTTTTTTAATCAAATAGCACAGCCGATTATCCTTATTTGCCTAAAATGATTGCTATGTAACTCTCTGGCTCTTGAATATTGTCGAGATGTGTGCTTAGTGAATTGGCGACTAGTGAAAACTCATCGTTTGTAGGATTTGGCCAAGTTTATTTGCTTAGAGTTGAGGCAAAGTGACTTTTAACTAAATATTCAATTTCTATTTGTTAAAAATCATTTTTTTTCCACCTCTGTTTGGATTGAGGAGTAGACTATGGACTATGGAATAGGTGCAATTTCTGGCTAACTCTACTCTGTACTGTCTCTCCCTCCCCCTCCTTCCAAACTGGTCATTAGGTAAATAGTAAATAAACTAAACTAGCCAAACTCTCTCCCTCCCCCTCTTTCCAAACTGATCATTAGGCAAATGGTAAATAAACTAAACTAGCCAATCGCTTAAATGACTTTCCCATTTTGTTTCAAAATATACATGGGGTGAAGGGTGTCCATTGAATAGTGAGTGAAAGGCTGTTGCCGGCAAAATGTGTTGAATAGTACATTTTTAGAAAAAAATTTGGTGAATAGCATGCATTTAAAGTTATTTAGTTATGTATACTATTTTTAGAACTTGAGTTTGCCAAACTCGAGTTCCATTTGGTTTAGTCGTTTGACGTGGATTTAAAAATTAAAAAAAAAAAAAAAAACATGTGGAAATCAAGTTTAGCAAACTCAAGTTCCAGCCCAGTTGAGACCTGCATTCCAGAGAACTCCAAGCTTAGCCTTTCATCGCTGCTAGCAACATATCGCTGCTGCCATTGTGGTGGTCGCTTTCAACTCAAATCCTCATTCTCTGTCCGTTTTGCATAGACTCATTCTCTCTCCATAGTTGGTTGATGGGTCACGACGATGGGTATTTGGGTTGTTGCGCTCTGATGGGTCACGATAGTTGATGGGTGTTTGGTTTTTGTGTTATGATGGGTCACGATGGTCAGTGGGTATGGGTTTTGCGATTTGAGGGGTCACCAATGCAAGGGAGAGGATGGGTTTGTTGGGATTTTGTTTGGCTTGGTTTGGTGATTGGCTTTGGTGGGTGCTTCAACAGATTTGTTTGGTTCAATGAATTTCCTTTGATGGGTTGGTGGATTCGAATGGTTTTTGGGTCTAATTGTGTGTGTTGTGTTTGATCTTTGATTGTTCAACTTGCCTAGGTTTGATTATTTTTGGGTATGAAGTTTATGGTTTTGATTTTTTGGGTTTGAATTTGCTGGGTCTGTTCATGGTGTTCATGGTGTCAGATTTTTCATTTATAGGCCAGGAACTCGAGTTCCTTGTTTTTTTTTTTTTTTTTTTTATTCCACGTCAAACCTATATCAGATGGATCTTGAGTTTGTTAAATTCAATTTTGGGTTGGAACTCAATTTTGCCAAACTCAAATTCCAAAAATAGTCTACATAACTAAATAATTTCAAACGCATGCTATTCACCAAAAATTCTTTTAAAAAGTTACTATTCAGCAAATTTTTCCTACCGTTGCCTATCTTTAGCAATGTCTTTGCTGAATATAGGCCTGGAACTCGAGTTTAGGAAACTCAAGTTCCTTGTAGTTTTTTATTATTATTATTTTAATTCCACGTCAAACCTATACTAGTTGGATCTCTAGTTTGTTAAACTCGATTTTGGGTTGGAACTCAATTTTGCCAAACTCGAGTCTCAAAAACAGTTTACATAACTAAATAATTTCAAGCGCATGCTATTCACCAAAAATTCTTCTAAAAAGTTACTATTTAGCAAATTTTTCCGACCGTTGCCTATCTCTAGCAATGTCTTTGCTGACTGCAGGGCCGACCCTAGGCCTAGGCCACTTAGCCCACCACCTAGGGCCCCTACTAGAGGAAGGCCCCAAATTTTGGGGCAAAAATTGATATATTTAAAAACAAATAAAGATATAGGAAAAAAAAAATTGTTTTATAATTTTCCTCTACTTTTAAGAAGTCTCAAAGTATTAAGTAATGCTAGAGATAATACAACGTTAAACATGGGTCTTACAAACAAGGTAATGCAATAGTTTTACAAATTATTTTATAACATATTTACAAACTGTTGTTGTGACCAGTTTCTTACTGGTTCTCATCTAGACCCACCGATAACATCACTTTTTTATTTATCTATAATCATTCATCACATTATCAGTTTGTAAAAGTTTTTGTAAAAGAATTTGTATCTCTAGCATTTTCCCTTGCAAATATGTCTCACTAATCGCAAGAAATAATTCAGATAGAAAAATGCTAGAAATATTATTAATTTTATTTGAAAACTTTACAAATTGATATAACAATTAATATGATATGTGGACGTCAATAACCTATTAAATGCATTTTTTAATTATTTTTTGTAATTAATGATACATCTTTGTAAGTCTCATATTGTAAAATTTATAATTTCTCTAACATCATTTATTCAGATATTTGTTTATTATCTTCTTGAAGTGTCACTAATCTCATTCATTTCTACATCGTTTGAAAGTTTTTTTTAGTAAAATTTGTTATAGTTTTAACATTTTTTCCCAAAAAAAAAAAAAAGCATATCACAAAATAAAAGGAATATATTTGTGTTAGCAAAAATTATGATATTAAATACTAGTTAAATATTATTCAAATGATTACAAAAAGGTACCATTTAAATATATCGCATTAGGCTTCTAAATTTGTTGGGCTGCCCCTAGCTGAATGTTGCTTGAAGGAAAGTATGATAAATGATAAACCGATTAGCACATTTTCTAGACATTGGTATTGGTTGCGCAAAAACCAAAATTCCTTCTATCAACATGGGGTTGAGATCCCATAAAATAGAAAAGAAAAGAAAAAACATTGGCTTGAGTTGACATCAATCCTTTTTTTTTTATAACAGATTTTACTTTAATCAATATACTAATCATGATTAAGGGTTCCATTTTTATTTATGGGCCTAGTTCGTATTTATGCTTACAAATGTTAGAGGATGATTAGTACATGTACTGAAAAACTAAAAACAAGTGTTTAAAAATACGTGTAAAGAAATGTGTAAATAAAAAAATACATAAAAATACGTATAACATTGTTTAAAAATGAAAGACATGTGATCGAGGGGATATACTGGGCCTTAGGCACTGAAGTCCATCAACTGGACCCTACCTGAGTTTGCCACTTTGCCTCGAGAAATTCTATATTTGGTTTTGTATGGCTGCCATTTTTTGAGGCCTTAAGATATTTTGAAAGAAACCGCGGGAGAAGATTCCTACTTCTAACTCCATTTATCAACTGTCATTCTCTCTCTCTCTGTCTGAAACCATGACAACTGTTCTCTCCTTTGCTTCCATCACTCCCAACCTTAATTCCCACAACCATAGTCTAATTTTCCGACAAAATTATCACCCCAAAATATACAGATTTCGATGCAATAGAGAGAACCCAACAAGCAATTCTTCTTCTTCTTCTTCTAGTCCAGAATCATCCGAACCTGAGGCTAAGAATACGCTGCTCAAGGTAGCTTGGTATAGCTCCGAGCTTTTGGGAATTGCTGCTTCATTTTTTCGTTCCCCTTCAAATGTTGAAGCTCCTGAAACAGTTGTTAATCTTTCTGGAGATGGGTCTGGAGTGGCTGATCGTTCTCTAGTAGTGGAAACCATCAAAGATGATTTTCAAAGATCATATTTCGTCACAGGTTAGAGAAACAAACCCCCATTAGAAAATTCACTGAAACTTTAACAGTTTAGCCTTTTTTTTTTTGAGATTTTGATTTTCATTTGGGGTTGACACAAACATAATGCTCGGATACAACCTTCTGCTGTTTGAGAAGGGTAATCTAGTTCTAACTTTGTTGGCTGATGTTCTTGTTTTCAGATTGAATGCAGATTTATTTAGTCCAATTTGATTATACTTAGGAACTTTTCTTTACTTTTGCCCCTTATCTAATATAAGATGCTGTTCCAATTAGTCCAATACTATAACACTGTTAAGGGAAATTTTGTTAGTGAGGAAACTCTCTAATCAATTGGTAGCCAACCTTACACGCATGGACACGGACACCAACACGACACCACAACGACAGGGTAATTCTTGAAAAATTAGAACATGACATGGTGGGGGCACGAAGATTAATTAAATATATATTATTGTTTTAGGCTTTTTTGTTTTTTAAGTTTTCCAAAAAAAAAAAAACTCAAAATCTTTTTAAAATATTCGAAATAAACGGCATTTTTTAAATAAGTTTTTTTTTTCCATTACACATTGAGAATATGCATGCAAAGTGTTTCCCCTATGATCGTGTCCGACACAGGCTGGAAAATTAGGGGTGTCCATGCTTAGTAGTAAACTCCAGTTTTTGGTAAGTAATAAAATACTACTGTTTACATAAAGGGAAAATTAAAAGCTGTTTGAACTTAGAAGAAAGACTTGGGATTTCTTCTCTGGTTGTTGATCAGCTTTAGGATCTACTTGAACGAGCAGATATAAACTAGAGTGACATATCCTTTCTGGTAAAGTTTTCTTAAAGTGTTGTGAGGATGCCGACAATTGAGCTTTCACTGCATAACCGAAGAGGTTTTTGTCAATTCCTTGTCCTGATGAAGTTAAAAGTCTTAAACAACCAATCTTTGCCTAGAACTGCAAGCTATTACAATTCTCAGAAATCAAGGTGTTGCAACTCTTGTTTAAGTAAAACCCTAATGGAAGAAGCTTGCACATTTCTCTAACAATCATTTCTGAATTGAAAAAATCTATAGGGGAATATGTTTTGTAAACTGTTGCTTGCCAAATTTTAAACAAAGTGAAGATTCTTTGAAATCTTTAATAGAATAAATTGTGAAACCCTTTCTTAAATATGTAATCAGTTAGTCACCAAAAGCGAGTTTTCACCATATTATCTAGGTATGGACGAAAATGACATAGCAACTGTACAGTTCATAAAATGTATGGATTTTAGACTACATTATATGAGTTTTAATGCATCCATTTGTAGGGACCTGCTTGGATAATTTAGATAAAAACATTGTAGGGGATGTGAAGCGATCAAATTCTGGAACTAACTGAACATTCTTACTTTTCCAATGAATAGGAAACCTTACACTTGATGCTTATGAAGAACATTGTGAATTTGCGGATCCAGCAGGTTCCTTTAAAGGTCTTCGCCGTTTCAAAAGAAATTGTACAAATTTTGGATTACTTCTAGAGAAGTCAAATATGAAGCTTATGAAGTGGGAAGACTTTGAGGTGAGTTTTCTAAGTAGATTTCAAGTTTCCTTTATCATTTTAGGTTCATGGTTAGCCATCTCAGACATTTAAAATTGCTTGGCCTCCGAATTCCACCTTCATTGTCTGATTAACAAAACTTGCCAATTGACATATTTCTATAATCATATTTTCTAGTTGTTCCATAAAAGTTTTTTGACATCAAATGCTTTTGTGATTACAGGATAAGGGAATTGGGCATTGGCGATTTAGTTGTATATTGTCATTTCCTTGGAAGCCCATTCTTTCTGGTATGTAATATGCTCTTTTGCATCAAACTGATTCAAGCCAGTGAACTTATTTGGCCCTCTTTTGAGGATTGTTTCTTTTGTTAAAAGCATCATAACATATTCACAAAAATATGAATTTTTCCCCTTTCCTTTTTTCCCCTTCAACAATTACAGATCTTTAGAAACATGAGTTCTTTTCTTTTCCAGTCAAGATAAGGGGTGATTAATTATCCACAAACCCTGCTTGTTTCAAACCAAACAGGAAGAAGAAATCAAGGGAATAAGAAATCATGGCAAATACAAACCTGTTATATTGACTTGAACCCATGTATCTACCTTGCATTCTCTAACTATATTAATCTATTTTGCAGCAACAGGATATACCGAGTATTATTTTGATGCACAATCTGGAAAAGTATGCAGGTGAAGTTCTACAATCTGAGTCATTCCTTTCTATAGTTGCTAATCGTTTTAGTTTGTTGAGCTATATTTATGGAAATTTTCAGGCATGTGGAGCACTGGAATGTTCCCAAAATGACTTTACTGAAGCAAATTCTGAAGCCTAGCCGTGGTTTATGGCGCAAGAGAACAGATGCTTGAGGTATATGATGATGAACCTTATAGCTGACTGGGTTTCAACAAGTGACACACTCCCTAATAATAGATAATTATATGTTGAAAGAAAAAGGTTAAATCAATGTTAATTCTCAACTTTTAGTGGAATCTTCTATTGTGAAAAAAATCCTGCAATAAGTTACAGGCTTTACAGCCACAGGCCCACAGTGAAAGGAAAGTTTGTTTGACCAGCTATGCTCTTTAAGCATGATGATTCTATTGCTGTATGCTTTTTCCTTCCAAACATGATCAGCACTGGAGAGTTTGTCTTGAAAGCAATAGTTCGAATAGAATTTCTAGGGAAGAGATTATGTTTATTTGTGAATTAATATCCTATTAGTCACAAATCTATGCTTTTAGCATTTTAACTAGTTGTAAAATATGAGCTTCAGTGATGGTCCCAACACTTCATCTCTCTATTTGCTGCTGGGTTATCACTAGTGAATTTGATTTTCTGGAGCATACAGTTTTTACAATTTTTTTTACACATCAGATGTGCCAGATCAGTTGCATCTCTTAAAACTGAAGTCTTAGAGGCTTGAGTTCCTTTAGTGAACTTGAGTCTCTAAAGCTCGATATGCTATTTTACGAAATTGTTTGGTTTTCTGCCGCATAACGAAATTGTTAAGAAAAGGCTGCTAAAGAGCAAAAAATCCTGGCACAACGCCTGCTAAACAGTTACACCAACTGAAGCACAGCTCAGTTTTTGCTTATCATGATTAAATTACCAGATTTAACGGTACAATGCCTCATAAGTGGTAACTGGTACACATTTTACTGCGTCAAAGTACATAGTGAAGGAATTAATCTTATATGCCATTTTTATCAACTGGGAGCTATTTTGCTTATCAACTTGTAATTTGCATTAACTTGCAAAAATCTCAAAAACATCATTTAAGCCAATGACCCTTCACGTGGCCAGTGTGCATATCTAATTGTAATCAAAGTATTCACAACTTTGCTATACTAAACACCAAACTTAGCCTACAACATCTACTTCCTAAACATAATGTACATGCAAGTTAGACTTTAAGACAACTTAGATGTTATATGACCTAAATCCTAGTTGTACATTTGGGCGTCATGCTTGTTGAGTATCAAAAATGTCATTTTAACATTGAAACACAAAAGAAAAATAATGGCAGAATGGAAGAGTAAAGAGTGACAAAGCATGTACGTGGAAAACCCTATGAAAGGGATCAAAAACCACGGTGGGATGAAGGATGGAGTATCCTTCTCCCTTAAAAGCTATGCAATATTACTAAGGATTGCACAGATTGTCTCTTCCCAAAACCTTACACTTTTCTGTCTTTCTTCCTTACCAAGATTTCTCCTTTTGTCCCTCTTTTTTTCTCAGCAACATTCTCCTCTTATAGTTCGAGAAATGTTGCTACTTATACAAGGACATGTGTCTTATTCTCATTCCCTCTTATAAACCCTAATACAACTATCACTAGTATTATTTTGTAGAGAGAGAGAGAGAGAGAGAGAGACCGATTCTATCAAGGTGGTAGGTTGAAGGGTGGCTCTGTACCATCATGGTGGACAAGTAGAGAGGAGGAGAGGGAAAGCATAAGGCCTAAGGGCGTTGCACTTGTCCTTGGCAGTGGTCCAAACTAGTACTAACCAACAAAAGGTGTCTTGCTGCATCTGACCAACAGGGGATGAATTCTCTCTCATGGTAGTGCTTGATGTCCATGCCAGATTGCACATTTCTCTTCCTCCATTGGCATGAGCCAAATTCGTGGCTTCCCTCACTGAAGTCCCTGCTTTTGTAACTTAAGGTTGTCCACGTGAAAGGCCAAGATGCAACCAAATCAGCATGCTTATTTACATCGACTTGTGCATTGTACATTAGCCCCCTGACTATCAATGACATTTATGACCAACGCCATTGACAGTCACATCATTTCAACTTGAATGTTTTTGAAACCATATCTTTTGACCATCAGGATTTGGACATGCAGTGTTCAGAGGTAATGTTAGACGTTTTGGCGTCTCTTCGTTTCCCACACTTTGTAGATAGACATAATCCTTTATAACTCCCGTGTCTTTTCACTGACTTCGGTTGGTGGTCTTTAAAAGGAAATCAATCTCCTTCATAGCCTTCATTATTTTTGCATCCATTTTCTTTCCTTTTTTCCCTACTCAGACTTCTCCTTTTCAAAAGAAAAGAAGAAAAATGGCAGCCAGTTCTTCCTCTGCTGGTTCCAATTCTCCAAACCATGAACCTAATGCACCTAACCTTGGAGGTGCACCTTTTGAGGGTCCTAACCCTGTCCCTGCTCTTCCTATCCCTATTGCTCCCCTTTCTCCACCTATTTTCCCTCATAAGGTAATTTAGGCCTTACCATGGGAAGAGGAGGTTGAGGATGAGGATGAATACGATTATGCGGACCTTAGGGAGAAGGCTAAGGAGAAGGCTTATGATGCCTTCGTGGATGAGTTTAATCTGGTATGAGAAGATGCCTTTGATGATGGCCCCCCAAGCCGAAGGAGGAAGAGAAGGGGCTTCAATAGCAGTTCAGACTCTAACACTGAGGAGTCAGACTCCAACAATTGCTCTGGCTCTAACACTAAAGAGTCAAACCTTGATTATAACTCTTTATGGAAGGGTTTTGATGATGACTATGATGCCTACAAGCCTCCATCTTGTTGAGCTTTTCGCCTCTAAAGCTGCAACTTTTTTTTTTTGGCTGGTTTAAAGTGTAATATGGCCATACAAAGGGTCTTAGGCCATAGGGGTGTTTTTTGAATGTAAAGGGGGCCATAAGGGCCATTTTAATGTAATACTTCGGAAAAAAAAATGTATATATATAAGATGAGTATTTTCTAGTATGTTTTATGTTTATTTTACTTAGTGTGTTTATCTTGTTATTTAAAATAAACTCTCTCTCACAGGGAAACAAACACATAAACATATCAGTTAATAGAAACAAAAGGAAAGGTAAAGTAAAAGAATGAACCTGGTTGTGAAGCATTACACCTTTTTGCAATTCTTTTTGAGGCAGTTTCTCTAAGAGTGAACCACTTGGGGTTGAGTTTCCATCTGGCATTCCCCTTCGTTGACACATGTCACTTTTCAATTTGGTGGCTCTCCTTCAAAATTTTCCTTTTGAGAGGGAAAATATATTTAGTAGAAAAACTGTTTCCCTCTTTCATTTACTTTTCAACCCTAACCCTAAAAAATTTACCAAAGTAAATCTTCCATGGATGCCAAACATGCTCTGAGATCTAGTTCTTAAAAAATTGCTGAAACTTTAAACCCCAAGATTAGCAAGCCATCATCAGGAGGTGATGAAAATCCTTCGGTAAAAGAGTAATGGGTTATCCCTTCCCTATCTTGGGGATAACCTTTTTGATGAAAGTTTTGATTGGGAGTCCCTCTCTTGCTTTGTGGATTGTCTTTACACAGCATATGGGGAAGCTGATGACCTTTTGACCATAGACTTGGATTTGAAGCATGTTTCTCGACTCAGTACTTGCAAAGGGGATTTTGCTCCTAGCGATGATGGGGTCTTCAAATCTCATACCTTCACTTTTAATGGCTGGAAGAGTTGATGTCGAAGGGTATTATGGGTGCAATAGGGGGAGTACGCCTTGGCCGAGTGGACCATGGCGGAGAAAAGATGGAGTCACCACCCAGATTAGGTCTAGGAACAAAAAATATAGTGCTCTTGTGTAAGGACTGATCTTTACCAGAGCAAGTATCCAAAGTTTAGGTAGGGGAATAGGAAGGTGTTAAGCACCCAACCCTACCTAACCCATAGATTGGCCTCCACTCATTGCGCTCCAAATCCTAATCCCATCAAAAGGCCCTCTAACATGTTATTCTAAACTCACACACATAAACATGCAAAACATAGCAAATGTGCCACACTCATCCATAGCATAAAAACCCTACCATTCATCTAGCAAAATACATATGCAAAGGTAGCAAGCACATCACAAAACAGTAGCATCAACAATGCATTTAATTGAGCATATTCTATAATTCAAGCCTAGCATCATGGTATTTATCAATTAAGGAGACCAATCATCATATTCAAAGATGCATGTTCATATTTATATACATGACTTAACTTTACTTACCTTGCTACACCATAACATCTCAGTACCTATGCAACAATGCATGTTCTAGTTCTCATGAATGTTCATGTGGTTCAACCAAGACATAAACCCTAATTATTAATTTATCAATCCAAGCATGTGAAACATGTTATTCTACTAACCCTAATGCTAAACATGTGAAAACTAGACTCAACAAGACCTAAATATGTAATTAAAACTTAATAAAACAAACAAAAAACAAGAACCCTAAATTTGCGTTTTTGGGCACAAGTATGCGTGCGCATACATAAGGTTTGCATGTGTACCCCAATTGTATAAGTACACATACTTCAAGTATGTGTATGCATGCATAGAGCATGTGCAACAAGAGTTTATAGAAAGTAGAGCTCAACATGATTTGAATACACAAAGGACCTTGAAGAAAATTTGAAGTTTGAAGAAAGGAGGTAAAAACAAGGGATTATGGATCCATATGATTTTGCATATCGATGCATATTCTCTTTGAACTAGTTTTATATGAAGCACTTACGATTTTCATTGATTAGTCCAAATACGAATTTAGAATTCGATTATCTCTAGTCAACTCGACCATTGCCTTTATTTGAACATGCACACCTCATTTCTCTCACCTCTCTCTTCCTGTATTCTCCTCAATCAACTTATCTCTCATGTATAGACACTTTTCTCCTCATTGTGGTTGTCCTAGTTTAGAGCTAGTTGTTGTGAAATTTTAAAGTACTCGCAGGGGTACGAATCGTACCGAAGTATAGTTTGACAAGAACGAGATCAAACTCACAGAGACTAGAATGAACGTAGGAAAATTAAACAAATTTTAACCAAATTAATCATAATCTAATTTAATAAAAATTGTTTGTTGGCAATTAAATATACTAAGCAAATAATTAAACTAAGCAAAGATATAATATAAAGCCGTAAAGAGATGTAAACAATCTAAAAAAGGAATATGAACATGCATCTTTTCTATCTTTTCCTTCATCGTGGCAATCTCAACAGCTATTTTGTCTATCTTCCCATTCTTGTCACAATTAACTTCATCTTCCTTATTTTGTTGGGGTTTCTTCCTTCTTCCTTCCTTCTTTTTGACAACCTAGGCGATTTCCCAATTGTGCTAGCATTTCTCCTTGCTTAGCCAACATTTGGGTAATCTCCTCAATTGCCTCATTAGTAGCTCCAACCGTGTCTTCTAGTACAATAGTGTCAACTTCCTTTAGGCGACTAGGGGTAGGTGATTGAAAGCAAGTGAACATAGGAAGTTCTTTTGAGTAGGGAGTGTTATTGTGCCTAAAATAAAATTTGATCAAATAAATATGTGCTCCCAATGTCTTTTAAAATTTTAGACCCAACGTCTTAATCAACCTTTCTTGCTTGCATCAAAATGTGGATTACATGTATGCCCCATTCGTATTCTAAGTCTTGTATCATTTCATTATCTTGGACTTAGAAATAGAATGAGCTATATCAATCTTTCAAAATTCATGTTTTCCTTATGCTTAAAGCCCAATTACATCATTCACATCTCTCATTCTTTCTCCTTCCCTCATTTGAATCCAAGCCAAACTTTCATTTCTTTTGTTTTGTTTTTCTTTGGGCTTTGAATCTAGTTACAAGTCATACATCTCGCCCTTTCCTCATCCTCATTTGGGCTTACGCATAGGTTGTTCATGAATTTTGCAAGGTTAGTCCACATCTCATGCTCTATTTGACCTTATGAAAAATGTCTCATCAAAGAATTCAACACAAAAATCAACGCCCCATTTATAATGCAAGCCCAACATATTTTGGAAAAAAAAAATTCCTCTTGAAAAACTTATTTGAACTTGTATTTAAAATGAGCCTTGACATTTAGAAGTTCACATCTTTTATTTTATTTTATTTTTTTGAAGAAAAAAGGTGACCAAATTTTATCTCAACACATTAATGTCTTTTATTTGTACCATTACAAAACCTATCTTGAATGTTCTATCTCCTCCCTTGTGAGGGCTTGCCCCTAGTTTCAAAAGTTTGATTCACTTTTATCCTTCATTCTCAAATGGGCCTTTTCCCTAGTTCGCAGATTTTGGTCATTTGGTTAAAAAAGATTTCTAGTTTTAATCCTCATTGGGCTCTTGGTGAGCCTACCCATGCTTTGGGTTTTAAATTTTAAAAGTTTCCAAAGTATGGATGGGCTCACAACTTTTCAATAAAATTTATAACATACTCATGGTCTTGAGCTATCTTACTTTTGAAAAAGATATTTGAATTTTGACCAAAAAGTTAGGGTATGTTATGACTTTATAGCCCAATGCCTTCCTCCAAAGTCTATGGTATACTCATGATCTTGGACTCTCTTGATTTGAATTTTTTTTGAATGGGCCCAAAACTTAGGATATATCATGGCTTTATGGATTATTTTTCATCTTCTTTTTGAATTTTTCTTTTCAATATTTTTTGAAAATTTTTTCCTTTTTTATTTTTTTTGAAAATTCATCTCTTGAAAAAAAAAAATATTTACAAAAGATTTAAAAAAAAAAATTCTTTTCCTTGAAAAATATTTTCTTTCCAAAACATTTTTTTTTCCTTGAATTCTTTTTTTCTTCGCAAAATATTTTTTTTGAAAGTTTCACTTCTTAAAAAATTATTTACAAAAAAGTTTTTTTTTGAAAACTTTTCTTCTTTGCAAAATACTTTCTTCTTTTCTTAAATTTTTTTTTTGGCAACCTTTTCTTTTAGGTCAAATTAAACAAAGATCAAATACATGCACTTGGGCTTCCCTATGAATTGGATCTAGGGCTACATTATGTATAAGTAAGGCCTTTAATGTTAAAGGGATAAGATCAATAGATCACTCGCAACTAGGTGGGCCATTATTCCAACCTTGGGCCTAAATGGATTGTAGTAGATTGGTGGCAAACTGATAATGTACTCAAAGTCCATTATAGACAATTGCATAGATTGTGAGTTAGTGAGATGAACTCCGGAAGGTTTTGGCCCAAGTAGGGCCTCCACCTTCCCACTCATCACCAACCATTGCGAAAGTGACAAAGAATTAAGTGAGAGTGAGTGCAAAAAAAAAATTAGAAAAGCCTTTGTTAAGATTAGGAGATGAAACACATTGGAGTCAAACTTTCTCCCTAGTGGAGTCACCATTGTGGGCGTAACGAGGGAGTACGCCTCAGCTAAGTGGACTGTGGAGGAGAAAAATGGAGTCGCCACCTAGATTAGGTCTAGGAACTATAAATATAGCTCCCTTTTGGAAGGATTGATCTTTATCAGAGCACATTATGGAATTTAGGTATTAGGATGGGAAGGTGTTAGGCACCCACCCGCACTCGACTTGTAGGTCGGCCTCTACTCACTGTATTCTAAATTCTAATTCCATCAAAGGGTCCTTTAATATGTTATCTAAACTCACACCTACTAACATGCATCTAACATCCAAAACATAGCATATGTCCCACACTCATTTATAGTATAAAAACCCTATCAAATCATCTAAAACACACACACGCGCGTGCACACACACACACATCCAAAAGCAACAAGTATATCACAAAACAGAAACATCAACAAGGCATTAAACACCAAGCATATTCAATCATCCGAACCTAGCATCATGGTATTCATCAATCAAAGAGACCAATCAACATATTCAAAGATGCATGTTCATAACACCTAAGCACCTATGCATTAATACATGTTCAAGTTTGCATGAATGTTCATGCGGTTCAACCAGGACATAAACCCCAATTATTAATTTGTCATTCCAAGCATGTGAAACATGTTTTTCTACTGACCCTAATGCTAAACATGTGAAAACTAGACTCACCAAGACCTAAATATGTGCTTAAATCTAAATAAAAAAAAAACAAAGAGCAAGAACCCTAAGTCTGCGTTTTTGGGCATGAGTATGTGTGCGCATACATATGGTGTGCGCATACATATGGTATGCGTGCACATACTTCAAGTATGTGTATTCATGTATAAAGCATGCGCATGCATACACGCACAAAAACAAAGTTTTAAAGCAAGCAACAAAATGACAATCAAATAAAACCAAACATGCTTTTAATATATTAATCCAACTCTTCATTCAAAATATGGTGAGACATAACAAAGCAAAACCAAATATAAATCAACACATATTTCTAAACATGTATAACATACAAATCAATTAAGAACAATTAGAACATAAGTTATAAAATATCCAAATTAAGGAAGAAGCATGAAGAGAGACTCATCTTGCTTATGGAACACAACTTGGTTGATATTTATAAGTTAAAATTAGGGTTTCTAGGTCTTTTTAATGGTCTTTGAACGTACCCAAGGGCCTATGAGCCAGCCCACCTCAAAACATGATGTTTTGGGCCCTTAAAATGAAGTTTTGAAATCCAGAAAATCAGACTACTTAGTTGGCCCGACTTCAAATGGTCATAACTCACTTAATATAAGCCCAAATTAGGCAAAATTTGTGTTCAAATTGAAGCCCATGATGTCTAATTTTCAAAGAAACAAACATCACTCAAAACATCTTTTTGGATCAAAATAGTGAGCAAAAGTCATTTTTCAACATTATTTTCAAAACGATTTGAGTACTTTTGAGTTGAAATTATTTCGAACTATCAAAATAACTTCAATTATCTTTTGTAGACATGTCAATTTCATCATTGGAAAATGGGACTAAAGTTTATTAACCGGATACAAAATAAAATGTCTACAATAGGCAACCACTTGGTAGGATCTTAGTAGCATCCTTTAGAAATATCTCTTGAACCAACTAGAACTTTAGGTTCTTGGCCCCATCATAGATTGTCATTTGGCCTAATCTTAACCCTCCATATGTAACAATTGATTGAAGATTAACACAACACAAAAAGGGACCTAATTTAATTTGGATACGCCAAATAAAATGGCAAACTAAATGAATTTTCAAAGAATGACATGCATTCGATGAAAAATCAAATATTTTTAAGAATTAAAATGTATTTCTATCACACATCCAAATCAAATCAAGGCACAAATACACTTTTTTCATGAAAGATTCAAGAAGATATTTTTCACACTTTTACAATAACTTGCCAAATTTAAGCATGATTTTTGTAACAAAAAACAATTAATTTGAAAATAATTTTATGGTCTTTAAGTCCACGAAATCCTTAATTTCAATCAGCAAAATTTAGAGCCCAAAGATGATACATACATTATTGGCTTATATTTGAGACAAATGGTCGAAAATCTATAAATATATTATAATGAAAGCCTATGAGTGTAAGATGAGAGCATTTTTTGCAAATGGACCAAGCCCTATGAAACAATGGGGCAAGGCTCATAAGAGGGAAGAGAGTGACTTTGTAATTGGGCCTTCATTAAAATGGATTTAAAGAGTTTCTAAGAACATCTAAATAACAAGAGCTTTTAATTGGGACATGGACTTAATGAAAAATCAACTTCTTTTTAGGCACTATTGCACCACCAAGACAAAATAAGCACGACCCCACTACAACTTGGGTTCAACAAAGCAACAGAAGATATTTGACTAAGGTTGACATCATACCTCAAGAAGAAGCCACTCCAATTGATGCCGCACTTATGGAGAGGATATACAAGGTGATAGAGACCAAAGCAAAACACTTGAAAAGATGGGATATCACATCCCAAACCCAAAAGGGTCCAAAGCATAAGAAAAGAACCATCAAGAGAGAAATTTTAGGGGATTTTTCTGTTCTTTACTTTTCCACATGATAAGAATTTATAAACTGAAATCTCCACTTTATAATTTACAGCTCTATGCCACATTTACAAACAATTACTAATATGATACATGAATATATTACAAAACTCCAAATAGATTACACAAGGTCACAATTTTATCAAGAATAGACAACCTCAACATCAAATATGGGCCTACTATGCCTAAGACTAACAAACCTTAAGTGCCCAACCTTCAATAGAATTAATCACGGCCTCGTTGAATATAGCAAGATTGAGTTACCAATAGTTTACAACAAAAATCTCCCAATTTAACATAGCACTCTAATTACCACCAAATAATATAAGCTCCATACCTAAGGTATAACTAATTAATTTGAAAAACCGTTAGAGCTGGGATGAGCTAAAGCCCAGTAAGAAGCAAAATTAATGAGGGTGGGGGAAATGCAAATTTCATGATGATGAATAGTTTACAAAACATGTTTTAGTTTGGGAAATTTCTAGTTGAATACTGTAAGATAATTTTCAATAATGATATGACAAGAATGTTAAGCATTGAAACATAAAGCTTCTCAAAATAAATACCATGAAACTATATACTATAATCTGTGAGCACTAAAAATATAATTCCAAAGTCAAAATATCTAACATAAGGTAATTTATCACAAATATATCACACTACCGCATAGACCGGTCATGGGATCCACCAATTTACAATTGGTATGATATTATCCTTTCTAGTATGTAGTCTCTTGGCCCCATGGGTAGTAGCCTTACTCATAACCTCAAGGTTTTATCTCTGCCCCCATGGGTAGCAGGGAGAACGCGTCAAATAGGACCTCTTTTACATGCGGTCTTTTGGCCCTATGGGCAGCAGCCTCACCCACACACAATTAAAGAACCTTTTCCCCCATGGGCACCAAGAAAGAATGTATCATCTAAAGTGAAAAGGCACAGACCTAGATTTGATTCCATTGTTATAAAGACTACGGAAACCAAATCAAGTGATCACTGGGAAATCATACATGGCATAGAGTCAAAACAATATAAAGCTCACAGGTTACATGTACTTTCAAATACATTGTTTATATTCAGGTATTTTAAAAAAAATATTAAATAACCAAAACTTCCACAAAGTTTGTAAGGTTTCCAAATTCATTCATTGTCAACAAGATTTTATATTCCCAAATAATACATGACAAGATAAGCACTTTTAATTTTTCCAATATACCATAAAATCCATGAATTATTTATTAAAGATTAAATTAAAGATGCTCTTATTTTCCATGCCAACAATTCATGCATTTTCCCATATGCATTACCAAATATGATGCACTTTTCATATATAATCATACACAACACAACACTTTTTAAGAAAACATAGTTCCACAAATAATTTTCCAAATTGTGTGACCTAAAAACAATGTTTATGCAACATGATTATTTACCAAAAATCCCATTAAAAGCTACTACCTCACAACCCACAAAAGCCTCATTCTCCAAGCTTCAAAGGAGATTAGCTAGATCTTAAACAATACTAAGCAAACCTATCACAATAAGTATAAAGCTTGAAGTTGCGTCTAGCTATTATGTGTGCTCAAAATCGTCTCCCACATAATAACGGGGTCACAATTTATTATATGTGGGATAACGCTCTATCCTACCAATTTAGGCCCCAAACGTGTATTAGTCCTTACCCTAAGTTTCCCTGTGTATCCCAACATCTTCTCTCTATCTCTCTTGCTCTCTTCCCTTACCCTTCCCCTCCAAAAATGTCCTACCCCTTGCACTCTAACCTCTACTTCTTCTTAGAGTCTTTTGTTAGTGGTGTGGATATCATTACCGTCTCCACTTACCTACACATTTCCATGCTCACCAGAATCCCAAGGGATCCTCAAGAATTCAGAGCATTCCCTTAGAACTTGTTCTAGATGCCGAATAGTGTTCGAGAGTGGATCCCTTCTAGAACCACTAGTTCTTGGTTACCAATCTTACTGGGGTTGCACTTTACACATATTTCCTTTGTGTTCGGTCTTTGCCCCGCCGACCTCTTAGGAACCCCTCAGGTATTGTCGCCCCCACTCCTGGTACATAGTTAGAGGTCAGGCCCATTGTGATAAAGCCCGAGGTTACCCCCCATGCGTATCAGGCTTACATTAAGCAATTAATTAGGTAAGCCTAGTATTTAACATCACCAATAATGTATTTCACTTCCAAAGTTCAATTAGAAGGCATAGACTCTCATTATACTCATAAATCATTCAAGGTATTTTCTCTAACATCAAAACCTCAACACTTAATAAGTAGTTCTCACAAGATTTATATAATATCATCAAGAGACTCATGACACCAAAATCATAATATTCTCCAAGACAAACAATTTAAATCTTTAACTAGCTCCAAATAATCAATAAAAATTATATTTACCATTTATTTCACATTAAAAAGCCAAAACCTCCCAAATCTTCACCATTTAGATAGCTACCATTGTAAAAACTATAAATTTGCTCATCAAATAAATCCACTAAGACAAAACCTGTACATATAAACACTTAACATCACTTCTAAAGCTCACATATCACATAGGTATCATTATTAACGTTTAGATAAAGAAAGTCTCTAGCAAAAGCATATAAACCCACCAAAAGATTAGGAGTTTTACCTAATATCAAAAGAGATGAAGGTGCCTTAGAGGTTCCTAGAGAGTTTTTCAGTGATCTTGCCGGAAAAATGATGGTGGATATGGTGGTGAAGAGTGGTACTGGTGAAGGAGTGAAAGGAGTGTTTGTGTGTTGTGTTGAGAGAAATTGAAAAAGAAAAGAGAAGCAAATGAGTGATAGCCGGCCAAGGGGGTGAGGGATGTTTATGAGATATGTGGTGGGGGATAGTGGGGAAGGTGGGAGCATGTGGGATATAATAAAATTAGACCTTACTTCTTCTTCTTCTTCTTCTTTTATTTATTTATTTTTTAACGTGGGGTGTTAAATTCTTCCTCTCTTATAAAAACTTCGTCCTTGAAATTTTATGTACCTTGATTGTGAAAAAAGGTTTTCATATCTTGACAGCATATCATCCTCATGCTTCCAAGATGCCTCTTTCACTGAATGATTCTTCCCAAGCACCTTTACCCAAGATTTTGTTCCATTGCATAGCACTTGTTCCTTTCTATCCAAAATCTCTATCGGAATTTCTTCATATGACAAATCATCTCTAATCTAAAGAGGCTCATAGCTCAATACATGTGAAGGGTCAGGAATGTATTTCTTTAACATAGACTCATGGAAAACATTATAAATTCCTAATAGGGCTAATGGTAGGGAAATTCTATACGCAACTTCGCCCACCCTCTCCAAGACCTCAAAAGGCCCTACAAACCTAGGGCTTAACTTACCCTTTTTGCCAAATCTCATTACTCCTTTTATTAATGCAATCTGTAGGAAAACCTTATCTCCAATTTCAAGTTCTAAAGCCTTCCTTTTAATGTCATAAAAGCTCTTCTGTTTACTTTGAGTTGCTCGTAGTTGATCACGAATTAGATTTACCTTTTCACGAGCCCTTTGAATAATTTCTAGCCCCAAGATTTTTCGTTGTCCAACCTCATCCCAACAAATTGGGGATCTACACTTTCTTCCGTACAAAACCTCATAAGTTGTTGCTCTAATACTTAAATGGTAACTATTATTACTAGTCGCTAACCCGTGCGACGCACAGGATAGTTAAATTTAAAATCACACATATATATCTAATAACAGAAATAAAACAAATATGCGACTACTTTTTAAATGTCATGCACCTCTAAATTCTAATTAACATGGAATATGAGTTTAAAGGAAATCAAATTTCAAATTTTCAACAAGAGCCTAAACCCCAAATTAAATTTAGGAGTTTTCAGTATTTTTGCAAATAGGAAAAAATTATAACTACCCATGGAATCAGAACGTTGTTTTTTTGTAATTTAGTATAATCAATTAGTTTTTAAGAACCGAGCTAGCTTTTAAGGAAATTCACCCTCTAAAGATACTTTCACGCAGATTAGAAGAAGAAGAAAGGAAAACTAATTTCAACCACAAATTTAAGACTATCTTAACATTAGAAAATAAATAAAAAAGAAAGGAAAAAAAATGGTAATTTATGAACAACACACTCGGTTATATCCTCACAAAAGGATACAATTAGGAGACAGAGTTTTGATTAGCAAATATAAAAGGCCTAACCTTGATTTAATTTCTCAAATGTAGCAACTAGAGAAGGAGTGCTAAAGAAGGAGAAAGTATGAAAGGCTGAAACCGTAGCTCAAGAAGGAGAAGTGTGGCTAGTATGAACGGCTTGAAAAACAAATGTTGCATTATGTAGTTAAAAAAAAATTAAATAAAAAATCACAATAACTATAAGGATTATGAATGAAAGAAATTTTTTAAAATATTTTTTGTTTAGATTGATTCAAAAGTTCTTCAAACTCTTTTTTTCACTATTTCTTAATCTTATATAACCAAACAAAACTTTTAACTTTCATATTAAAAAATACTTTTAATAAAAATAAATAAATAAAACTACTTTACTTGATCAAACCCTGATCCGACTACCTAACTCATCATATTTATATTTATAACACGAGGAACTTTATTGTAGCCTGGTCTGCAAGTATTAAATATAAATAAAATGAGGAAAAAAAATGTATTACCTGAATTTATGTCTTGTTGAATATGCGGCTAATGTGCCTTTGACTTATTTTAGAGCTCCCACATGTTTACGCATCAACATTATTTGAATATAAAAAAAAAAAAAAAACAAAAATTCTGATTAGAAATTAAGAAAAAAAAAACACTCTCCTTCTCCCTAAAAACAAAACCTCGATCAGTTTAACAAAAACTCTCTTTCTAATGCACTCCCATCTCCTCCTCCTTCTTCATCAACTATCTCATCATGATCTCACGAATAGATAAATTAATTTATTTCAACAACCACCACAAATTCAACATCAACTACCAAAGAATTCTCTCTCAAAAAAATACCAAAGATTAAAGAAAATCACTGCATAAACAATATACCAAGGATGGAAGAAAATCAGCCACCAAAGATTGAAGAAAATTTGCCAACCCCCACCACATATACGAATGTCAACCATGATTAAACCATTATGAATATCATCCATATGATCTAACTATAGATCCAAATAACTTAATCATCACAATATGAGAAACTTACATTAGAAACTCCATTGAAAACTCGTATCAAAATCCACGATCAAACCAGAGATCCAAGCCCATATTAGAATCTCTAGTAAAAGTCTACATCTGACTTGTGAGGAAGACTTGGGCAAATAATAAGTGTTTTAGTTTTTATAGAGTTAAAAACCAAATAATACTTTTTAAAAAAAAATCTTGGTAGCAGAATTTCAATGTGGGGTAATTTTTTTTTCAATACTTTTTGAAACTTTGAAATAGAGTTTTCACTAAGAGTACACACGGAATATAATGTGAGAAATAAATAGAATAGTGATGTAGTGACCAGAGAATAAGAGAAGGAAGAGTCCAAAATAAAATAGAAAACTGTATGAAAGAGGAGGTGTTTGCATTTGAATACATCAAAATGCGGATGTGAAAAATTGTGGAAAGGTCAACTAAAAGTCAAAGGCTTCGGTTATATATATATGTATGTGTGTGTGTGTGTGTGTGTATATATATAAGAGCAACATATCTTCTAGAGTTTGAATAGTTCTTTTAGACAGTCTATCTGTTTGAGGGTGGAAAGCTGTATTGAAATCTAATTTAGTACCCAAGGCCTTTTGCACACCACCCAAAATATGAGAAGTAAACCTTGGATCTCTATTAGAAACAATAAAAGTAGGTACACTATGAAGTCTCACAATCTCATGAATATAGAGTTGAGCTAATTGATCAAGGAAGTAGTTCATTCGAATAGGGAGGAGATGAGCCGATTTAGTCATTCTATCAACAATCACTCAAATAGCATCGTGACCCGTAGGAGATCTCAGCAATCTTGAAACAAAATCCATAGTAATTTTCTCTCACTTCCATTAGGGAATAGGAAGTGGTTACAACAAACTTGAGGGTCATTGGTGCAACACCTTAACTTGCTAGCAAGTCACTACTTTACAAAGTGAGCAATCTCTCTTTTTATATTATTCCACCAAAAGTTTTCACAAAGATCATGGTGCATCTTTGTACTAGTCGTCGGATGTATTGCATATGGGGAATAGTGCGCTTCCTCTAGAATCTCCTTTTTAATCAATGGATCATTTGGCACACAAAGTCTACTCCTAAATCTTTAAACACTATCCTCAGAGATAGAAAATTCAGATTTCTTTCCACTATGCACCTCGTCCATAATTTTCTTTGAATGTGAGTCATTGGCTTGTGACAATTTAATTCTTTATACCAAAGTTGGATGAACACTCAAACTAACCAAGTAGGCTTCAGAATGGTCCATAACAACCTCAATCTCCATCCTTTCAAGATCAAGAATAATTTCCTTTTGAATGGTTATCAAAGCAGCTGAAAAACTTGAAGGCCTTTTACTAGGAGCATCAGCCATAACAATAGCCTTACCAAAATACCTCTAAAACTTAAAAAATGACCAAACAATTCCAAAACCTAAAAAATAACTGAAATACTCTCAAAACTTAAAACATGATCAAAATACCCCGAAACCTAAAAAAAATTATCGAAATACTCCCAAAACCTTAAAATTTTCAATTACCAAATACCTCTGAAACCTAAAAAATTACCGAAATAGCCCCAAAATCTAAAAAATGATCGAAATACCCCCAAAACCAAAAAAAATGATCAAAATACCCAAAAACCTAAAAAATTATTGATGGGGTATGATAAAATACAACTCCAATTTCATCCATAGAGATCGTCCAAGACAAGCAAGGTGCAAGGGCGAGGCATTGCACAGTCAAATAAGGGCTTCAGGACGAGGTAAGCTGACTGGAAGGCTTCAGGACGAGTAATTCTAAACGACACATTGACACTTGGGAAAATTTATGAGTGTGTAAGATAACTCAGTATCATACGTGTAACTCCCAGTGACCGTTATGCATAAAGAATGTAACTCCTAAACAGTTGAGGAAGTTATATTCGAACACACACATCTCCTCAAATCAAGGGGAGGTTAAAAACCCAATAACTACTCTTAAGACACTATATAAACATTGATTCAGACTAAGAAAATGTACGTTCTATGATTCCTAAAAAGTTGGAACTCAAAAATAAGAGAGAAAACTGACTTTGTCATCGGAGGGTTATTGGCCGGCGACCCGGTCACCTTTGATTACTGTTCTTTCTTTTTCAGGCAATCAAGACAATCGGTAGTCCTTTCTAATCCGAAGCATTCGGTCTGCTGATTTTCTCCACCATCATCAGTTGGTGCCGTCTGTGGGAACTTTGAAGAAAATAATTTTCATTTCGTTTTCGTTCGATCGTTTGTTCTTCCCAGAAAAAAGGCTGAATGGTTCGGACAAGATCAAGGGCTACCAGCCCAGGCCACCAGGGGAGTAGGGATGCTTCTAGTAATCCCTATTGCGACCGTCAGTCAGCGCCTGTTGCGTAACCGCCTTTTATTCAACATATGCAGTCCACGGCTGCTGCTATGGTGGAATTGACCCGCCAAAATCAGGAGTTGAATAGGGAGATCAACTTAAGAAGGGCACAGGATGGAGTGCATGCAGAAGGACGAGCCTAAAGTCAAGAGGGTAGGAGAGAAAACGTTGAGTCCGAAGGTCAGTTAAAGGGTACTACTTCGAGAAGAGTGTCACAGTTGGAGAGGAAAATGGACCAGATGAGAAAAGCTATGGATGAAATAAAGGAGAATATGAGGCGAGCGAACCCCGTGAAAGACTTAGTTCACCAAACGGACTCCCCTTTCACGGATTCCATCAATGATCATCCCTTACCCCCTAAGTTTAAAATGTCTTCCTTGGATTCATACGATAGAAATCGTGATCCGTGTGATCACATTGCTACTTTTAAGACAACCATGCACCTTCAAGGAGTTCCGGACGAGATTATGTGCAAAGCATTCCCCACCACACTAAAGGGGCCAGCGAGGGTGTGGTTCAGCAAAATACCCCCAAACGCTGTTTGATCATTCGAGGAGTTGAGTAAGATGTTTGTTAATAACTTCATTGGAGGACAATTCCACAAGCGTTCTTCTTCCAGTTTGTTAACTATTGAGCAAGGGGAGAATGAGAGTTTACAGTCCTTCATTACCCGTTTCAACAGGGAGGCCTTGATGGTGGATGAAATGGACGATAAGTTGCTATTGGTCGCTTTCCATAATGGGGTCAATTCTGATTTGTTCATTCATAAACTATACGAGCAGGAGCCTCAGACTATGGCTGAACTCGTCTATTCAGCCCAGAACTTCACGAATGCTGAGGACGCAATAATAGCCAAGAAGAGGAAAAGGTCAGAACGCTCAGAAGCAAGTCACCAAGGACATCCAGATCAAGATCCTCGTCCCAAGAAGGCCCGGGCAGATGAGAAAAGGGATAGAGATGGTAAAAAGGCAAGTTCATCATCAAGAAGTCAGCAGTACACTCCCTTGAATACTCCGCTAGAGTAGGTCCTTATGCAAATCAAGGATGAACCGTCCTTGAAGTGGCCGAAGAAAATGAAGGGAGATCCTAACAAGCGCAATAGGAACAAGTATTGCCGCTTTCACAAGGACCATGGGCACGACAAGGACGAGTATTTTGATTTGAAGCAGCAGATAGAGAACCTCATCAGGCAGGGAAAGTTGAGGAATTTCCTGGGACGAGACCACAGAGATGAGAAGTTAAAGGCCAAGGTAGAAGTGTCATCACGACCCACACTAGGAGAAATAAGGGTTATTATAAGAGGAACTTCAGTAGCTCAGTCATCGAAGTCAAGGAAGACATACTTGAAGGTGGTGCAAAACGTCCAGCTGTCTGGACGGTCTCCCAAGACGAGGGAAGTTGACGAACAAGCCATCATGTTCACGGACGAGGATGCTGGAAGAGTTCATCACCCCCACGACGACGTGATTGTCATTACCCTACTTATTGCCGACTATACGACCAGAAGGGTGTTGGTAGACAATGGCAGCTCGACAGACATTCTGTATTACCTCGCTTTCCAACAAATGAGGCTAGGATGAGATCATCTTCATCCAGTGAATTTTCCTTTGATAGGATTTGGAGGGATAAAAGTATAACCGGTGGGCACCATCACACTACCAGTGGTGGTTGGAGCATACCCGCAGCAGATAACCAATGAGGTAAACTTCCTTATAGTTGATTGTTCATCATCATATAATGCTATTATCGGAAGGCCTACTTTGAATAGTTGGAAGGCGGTAACCTCTACCTACCATTTGTTCGTTAAATTCCCAATTGAACATGGCATGGGTCAAGTACAAAGAGATCAGTTAGCTACTAGAGAATGCTACCTAGCTATGTTGGTGATGGACGAGCATGTACAGACAATGAGCATAGACGAAGGAAGAATCACAGCGGAGCCCGTTGAGGTCTTAGAAGATGTCCCCTTAGACGATAGTAGAACCGAGAAGTTCATTAGATAGGGGCGAGCATGGAAGAAGAGGCGAAGAATGCACTGGTCCAGTTTCTGAAGAAAAGCCTTGATGTCTTTGCATGGAGTCATGAAGACATGTCGGGTATTGATCCGAGTGTCATTACTCATCGTTTGAATGTATGTCCCTTCTCCAAACCCATGCGTCAGAAGAAGAGGGTATTTGCTCCTGAGCGAGACAACGCCATCAAAGAAGAAGTCCAGAAGTTGATCACTGCGGAGTTCATCAGGGAAGTTTACTATTTGGGCTGGTTAGCGAATGCAGTCATGGTAAAGAAGGCCAATGGCAAGTGGCGAATGTGTGTGGACTTTACTGACTTAAACAAGGCTTACCCAAAGGACAGTTATCCGCTGCCACGCATCGACCAGCTGGTGGACGCGACTGCAGGTCATAGGCTGCTGAGCTTTATGGATGCCTTCTCAAGCTACAACCAAATAAAGATGGACAAGGTAGACCAAAAGAAGACTTCATTCATCACCAGCCAAGGATTGTTTTGCTACAAGGTAATGCCTTCTGGTTTGAAGAACGCGGGGGTGACTTATCAAAGGTTGGTGAACCACATGTTCCATCCTCAGATTGGACGAAATGTAGAGGTCTACGTCAATGATATGCTGGTAAAGAGTTTGGATGAGGGGAAGCATCTAGACGACCTGCAAGAGACCTTTGATATACTTCGGCGGTACAACATGAAACCAAATCCAAGCAAGTGTGCCTTTGGAGTTTCATCAAGGAAGTTTTTGGGGTTCATGGTTTCACATAGAGGAATTGAGGCAAATCCAGATAAGATCCAGGCAATACTTAACATGGAACCGCCAAAGAACATCAAAGAAGTCCAGTCTCTTACAGGACGAGTTGCTGCCCTCAACAGGTTTGTTTCGAAAGCTACTGACAAGTGTTTACCGTTCTTTAAAGTCCTCAGGAAGGCGTTTGAGTGGACGAACGAGTGTCAGAGGGCCTTTTAAGATTTAAAGACTTACCTCACAAGGGCACCGTTACTAAGTCCATCTGTACCTAGGAAAGAGCTGTATTTGTATTTGGCGGTATCCCCGCACGCTGTAAGCTCGGTGCTGGTCAGAGAAGAAGGACGAGTTTAGAAACCGGTATACTATACAAGCTGGGCACTTAGAGGAGTGGAGGGACGGTACCCAATGATGGAGAAGTTAGCCTTTGCCTTGGTCACGGCTTCCAGGAAGCTGAGACACTATTTTCAAGCTCATGTCATTATTGTCCTAACAGATCATCCCCTAAAGAAAGCAATGAACAAATTGGAAGCCACAGGACGGCTAGTCCAATAGGTAGTGGAGCTCAATGAATTTGAGTCAAGTACCAGCCAAGGAATGCAGTAAAGGAGCAGGCGTTGGCGGACTTCATTGCGGAGTTTACACCAAGCCAAGACGAGCTAGGCAAGGACGAAGGAACAAGAAAGTGGGTTATCAATGTGGATGGATCGTCCACGACGTACACATGAGGGATTGGAGTCATACTGAAGTCCGCAGAGGACGATAAGTTGGAGTACGCAGCGCGTCTACAGTATCAAACTACCAACAATGAGGCTGAATACGAAGCCCTGTTAAAAGGGCTGGAATTGGCTAAGTCCCTAGGAGCGAAATCAGTAACAGTTAGAGGAGATTCTCAGCTAATCATCAATCAAGTCAATGGAATGTGCGAGGCCAAGGAAGATTGGATGAAGAGATACCTCAGCAAAGTGAGGAGGCTTGCACAAAAATTTTCAAAAGTGAGATTTGTTCAACTCCTAAGGGAGGAGAATATGGAAGCAGATGCGTTGGCAAGAGCAACTTCAGCGGGAGGAGTTATGGATGAGTATGGAAAGGTCCAATACATGCCAAGCATAGACCTCCTAGAAGTACAGCAAATTGGAGGGGAAGAAAATTGAATGAGTCCAATTGTAATTTATCTCAAGGATGCGAGGCTTCCGGAAGACAAGAACGAAGCTAGAAAACTGAGGGTCAGGGCTGCAAAGTATGTCCTTATAAACGAAGTGCTGTACAAGCGAGGCTTTTCTCAGCCCTACCTAAAGTGCCTAGCTCCGGACGAATCCAATTATGTTTTGAGGGAGGTCCATGAAGAAGCATGTGGGAATCACTCAGGGGCAAGATCACTCATCCATAAGATCATTTGTGCCGGCTACTACTGGCCCACGATTCAGGCAGATGCTAAGACTTATGTCAAGGTGTGCGACCAATGTCAGCACTACAGCAACGTCCCTAGGCAGCCGTCAAAGTCCCAGACCCCAATGATGGCCTCGTGGCCCTTTGCAGAATGGGGACTGGACATCCTAGGTCCTTTCCCCCTAGGAACTAGACAAATGAAGGTTTTGGTAGTAGGGATTGACTATTTTACAAAGTGGGTGGAGGTTGAACCCCTTGCAAAAATTACACAGCAAAACGTTAAGAATTTTGTTTAGAAGAATATTCTGTGTAGGTTCGGAGTACCGAGGGTGCTGGTGTCTGACAATGGACGACAGTTTGATAACGCGCCATTCAAGGACTTTTGTGAGCATTTTGGAATCAAAAATCACTACTCCTCACCCTCCCACCCACAGGCAAATCGACAAGCAGAGGTAGCAACTGATCCTTGCTGAAAATCATCAAGACTCGGCTAGAGGGGGCAAAGGGGATATGGCCAGACGAGTTATCAGGCGTTCTTTGGGCCTACAGAACGACTGTGAGAACTCCGACAGGAGAAACCTCCTTCAAGTTAGCTTATGAAAGTGAAGCGGTCATACCTGCAGAAGTTCGTATGGCTAACCATCGAGTGATGAAGTATTAAGAGAAAGAAAATGAATAACTGCTTCGTCTTGACCTCGATCTCATTGATGAGGTAAGGATGGATGCGGAGCAAAGGGCAGCAAGATACAAGAATCTTATGGCCAGGCAGCATGATGTCATAGTGAAACCCAGGCGCTTCAGCATAGGAGACCTCATTCTCAAAAGAGTATCTTTGGCAACTAGGAACCTAACTCATGAAAAATTGGGACCCAATTGGGAATGACCATACAGGGTAGTCAACTGCAAGAGGCAAGGGTCGTATTACTTGGAAGCTCTGGACGGACGAAAGCTGGAGCATCCTTGGAATGTGGAGCACCTGAGAAGGTACTACCAGTAATGGGCTTGGACGAAGTTAATCAAGGACGAGGTTACAGCTATGCTACTATGTTCTTTGCGTTTATTAATGTCTACTAATGTGTATTCTTACTACTGCTATGGTGTGTACTAAGAATAAATATGTACTAGTTCTTAAACTCTTGTACCGTCTACGGACAAGTTTGTGAAAGACGAGGTTATGTATTTTAAGTATTTTCTTAAATATTTTCATAAGGCACTAGCTTCTAAGCAGGTGCCATATTTGTGAACAATGCTTATATAATGATATGGTTTGGATTTTCAATGTATTTTATGCATAAAATCTGACTCCCATGGTAAAACCCACGAGGGGGGCAAAACCCTAAGACGAATGAAAAATCCCTGGACGCAGGGATATAACGTTCACAAGCTTTCCTCAAGACGAGGATAAAGTGTGCAACAAGCTAAGGCACAAAAAATTATATGGTGAAATACTAGTCCATAGACGAGCATCTGATCAAAACACCCAGATGTTCTAGGATGAGTCAGACACTAGAAACGTTCTTGACAAAAGGAAAAAATCAAGCTTAAGGACGAGGCAAATAAGCCAAGCCTGTAGACGAGGGAAATGAGCCAAGCTTATGGACAAGGAAAACGTCTGACAAGGCTATCATTGCTGTGGAAAAGTCTGTATAAATAGGTCGTCCACAAAAATATAATGAATAATGGACGAATCTCAAACATCGTCCATAGGAAAGCATGTGGGCAAACTAATAACATCGTCCATAGGAAAAATGTAAGGACGACCCTTTCATACCTCAAAAAAAAAAAGAAGGGGGTATGCAAATTTCACTAACAAGTAGTGACAAGGCAAGCACGTCCATACAAAAACAAATAATGAATAAAAATAGACATTCATTGAAATTTTTAAGGGTAGACAACCATCGTCTAAAAACCCTTACAAATTAAGCCTCAAGGCAATTGTTAATAAATTCATCCATAACACTCTAGACGAGATGATTGTACTCCAATACATTTCAATATAAAAAAAAGAGAGAAGAAAAAAAAATAAAAAGCAAATTACATTCAAACAAAAAGACATTCATCTTAAACAGGTGGGGTGTTGGCATTGGGTTCGTCTTGAGGGGTCAAGGTAGTAGCATCGTCCTCCACGTTAATATCCTCCGAGCTGGTCTGGACGAGGGAACTTGTAGAAGCCCCACCGAGATTCAGCTTGATAGAACTGAAGTCCACCTCAGGGAATTTATCTATAGCATCCATCTTAAAGTCCTCGAAGCCAGCTGCGTAGTTGGCGTCTCCTTTAGCTTTTTCTAGAAGGGCATTTAACTCGTCATTCCTCTTTTAAAGGAGAACAAGACGAGCATCCTTCTCATGGACTTCAGTCTCCAACTCAGAGACATGGTTTTGCAGCTTCTCCGTATCGTCCTTTGCCTTGGCTGCCACCTCCGCCCACCTCTTGGACTCGTCCTTTCCTTTTTTGACCATCTTCTCCAACAGTATCCTCGTCTTATCTAGTTCAGTTGCCTGTCTAGACGCGGCGATAAACTTAGACATTGCCTGCATAGATTAAAGTTTTATTACAATGCATGCATGAGCTAATAGTAAGACGAGACAAACGTATAAAACCTACATACCTTAAAAAGATCATGAACACTAGAGTGCTCAAAATCCTTCAATGACATGTTGTAGCAGGCCGTCACCTCTTCGTCTGTCACAACCCTCTCAAACGTCTCTTAAGCCAAGTCCTTATTCTCAAGAAGATTGTGAGGCACCTGGTAAGAAGGTTGAGATGAGGCTGGGACTTCGCCTCTAGACGGGATGTGTGAAGAAGGAAGTTCTGGATCAACGTCCAGGATTTGAACAGGATGGCTAGGAGGGACGAGGAAAGAGCTAGGTTGATCATCCTTAGCTTGAACGTCTTAAGGCTTGGACGACCTGTGCCTCATCTTCTTATCCTTGCGCCTACTTGGGAGGTTTCCCAAGTCTACGCTTAAAGAAAGGCTCTTTCTTTTGTCGCCAGAGGATGGATGAGGATGGGATTTCACCCCTTGCCCAGTTTCCTCGTCCGCCACGTCCTTACCCTTATTCTGCTTCATCGTCGCCATCCCTGCAAGTAAAGACGTAAGTAAAAAATAAAAAAAAATTTAAAAAAAAAGAGGAGAAAGTGAAGGCAAAACTTACGTCTTCTGACAATAACTTTGTGTGCAATGGCTTCGTCTGAAGGCTTAGGACCTAACCCCCAGGTGGCAAGACGCCGTAGACTAACCAAAAAATGAAAAGTCCTGTCGCTGTAAAGACGAGCCTTTTGAACTCGTTCCAAATGAAACCTATCCAGGTGGGGTCGTTTAACACCTTTTTCAAAACAAAACAAAACAAAAAGTAGGTTAGACGGCCATAATCAAAGACGAGTAAAAGCAAATATAATGACAAACACATACCTTCAGGACGAAGGTTCCCTATCTTTCCTATGTGGGGAGGAAATGAATCCTTGTTAACCTCACTAGGGCTTCCAGCCCAGAAACCAGAGACGAAGAAAAACTCCGTCTTCCAGTTTCTGTCTGAGGTGACCAAAGACTTTATCAACCTATAATCTCTCCCTTTGGCTGTAAATTGATAGAAACCAAGGGATGGTTAATTTCGGAGGGTTTATAACAAAAGAGGAACTCGTCCACGGTAAGAGGACGGTTCCCTTCAAATGCCTCCCTCCACAAAACTTGCATGGCTACTATTAGCTTCCATGCGTTGGGGTTAAACTGACATATACCTAAACCTAATCTGGAAAGCAACTCCTTGGCGAAGGCATTGAGGGGCAACCTCAAACCCCCCAAGAGGTAAGCCTCGTAAATGCCAACGCCAAAACGAGGTTGACAACACCACTCGTCACAAACAGGTATCCTAGGATTTAAACTATCAGGGATTTGGTACCAAGTCTTAAGAAGACCCAACTTCCTCTCGTCCGTCTTAGAACCAACGCCAACGGCACAAGTATACACTACCTCCTCCTCGTCTTGAGCAGAAGACGAGGGAGCACTTTTGCCTGCCCTAGAGCCAGACTTAAGCCTCATCCTAAGCTCTTCTTGAAATACCTCTAAAGGAACCCTAGGGATGCCAGACGTATACTCGTCTGTGGTATTCCCATCACTACTGCTATTACTACTACTAGAACTACTATCACTGGAACCACTAAAACTACTTGGGTCTTGGTACTCGTCTATGGCTTTGACAGTACTATCACTAGACGAGGAAAGAACTACCTCAGATATTCTTTAAGGAAAACTTAAAACTTGAGGACGAAGATTGGAGAAAATACCTAGATCTAGATGAGAGGAGACTATGGATGCAAGAAACTTCTAGACGAGGCGCTAAGACGAGAGAGGTCGAGGAAGAAAATTTGAGAAAATGAGGAGGGTAGCGGAGGAATTCTACTATTTATAGGCATTGACCCTAGTACACGAAGCGACGCGACCAGCCAAAATGTGACAAATGTCACGTCCCTCGAAAAATGAGCTGACATGATTGGACTCTAATTAGGTCATGACAAGTGGCTCCTACAGCAGCTGACATAAGGACACGTGTTCAAATAATAACGTTAATGGATGTAAGACCTAGATGACCCATGGACAAGGGGGCAACTGATGGGATATGATAAAATACAACTCTAATTTTGTCCATAAAGATCGTCCAGGACGAGCAAGGTCCAAGGACGAGGCATTGCATAGTTAAGTGACGGCTTCAGGACGAGGTAAGCTGATTGGAGGGCTTCAGGATGAGTAATTCTGGATGACACATTGACGCTTGGGAAAATTTATGAGTGTGTAAGACAACTTAGTATCATACGTGTAACTCCCAGTGACCGTTACGCATAAAGAATGTAACTCCTAAACAGTTGAGGAAGTTATATTCGAACACACACATCTCCTCAAATCAAGGGGAGGTTACAAACCCAATAACTGCTCTTAAGACACTATATAAACGTTGATTCAGACCAAGAAAATATACGTTCTATGATTCCTAAAAAGTTGGAACTCAAAAATAAGAGAGAAAACTGACTTTGTCATCGGAGGGTTATTGGCCGGCAACCCCGGTCACCTTTGATTACTGTTCTTTCTTTTTCAGGCCATCAAGACAACCGGTAGTCTTCTCTAATCCGAAGCATATGGTCTACTAATTTTTTCCACCATTATCAATTATCAAAATACCCCCGAAACCTAAAAATTACCAAAATACCTTTGAAACCTAGAAAATGACCAAAATAGCCCAAAAATCTAATGCCCTTGTAACCTAAAAAATGACCAAATTAAATAATAAATGACATGTATATCATATATATATATATATATATATGGCATGAAAAAAAACCCAATGTAAAGTAGAATGAGTGAAGCAGGATAAGGATTTTTTACCATCCTTGATTATTAATTTGAATTTTAGGGGTTGTATTGCACATCATCAATTCAGGTCTAATTGGTTGGGGTGATTATTGGGGGAGAGAAAAGTGGGGAGAATATGGGATGGTGTTTGGTTAAGGGGGATAATATGAGAGAAAATGGTGGAGCTTTGTTTTTTTTTAAGTAAAATATATTTTGAATTTTTTTCCCATTTCAGGTGTTTGTTTGCAGATAAGATATAGTTAAACTTGTAAAATATTTTCCCTTAACCATAAAATCCTTTATAAAATGTTATAAAATGTTTTTCATTTAAAAATTTGTTCAAAATTTTTCCAAAAAAACATAGTGGCTTTCCCTCCCTTATCTGGTCGCTAGGTCACCGGTTTGCTGGTTGGAGACAACGCTCTATGAGTGGTGACAATAGTCTAGTGTTGGTGACTCCATTCCATGATTGGTGATTCCATTCCATGGCTGTGATGGCAATCTGGTGTTCAGTGACTCTACTTCGCGACCGGTGCTAGTGGTTAGGTCAGGACTCCACTCTAGAGACCAGTGTTGGCAATTCGATGGTCGAAGATGCTACACTGGCGACTAGTGTCAGTGGTTCGGTGGCTAGAGATGTCGCATTGCAATCAATGTTGGAGGTTCGGTAATCGAAGACATCATTTTGTCGACTAGTGCTAGTGATTCAATCATCGGACCTCCCGCACCAACGTCTTTGCTGTTGAGCCATCGATTTTAGTGGTTTGCTAGAAAAAAATTAATTGACATACCAAATATCTGAAAATATTTACATGTAAAATATTTTCCGTTTGAAAATATTTTAATTTAAAACAAAAGGAGTTGTAAGAGTTTTCTCTCCAAGCCCACAATTTGGGATGATTTTGGAATCTCCCTAATTTGGGTAGAAAATATGGGAATAGGGGCTTAATGGGAAATTACTCCTCTACCCCCATCCACTACGAATTGTGTTTATAAATGGTTTTTTTTTTTTTTAAGATTTTTAAAATGATTTTTTGTCTTATAAACTATTACTATTTTTTTTTAATATAATGAGCATATGATAGTAAATACAAACTATTTTTTTAATAATCTCATTTAATTATTTTTTCTTTTTAAAAAAATAATCTATTTAATCCTTCAACTTTTTCATCATTTCTCATTTTCTATTCCATTATATTCCATCCTTAAACAAAAGGTAAAAGTGCAGTGAGACCCATAAAAAGTACAGTGAGATTAGCTTATGATCAGCTTATTTTGTTGAAACTGAAAATTGTTTGCTAAAAGTACTGTAGATGGAGGTAAAAGTTAGCTGAAATAGTATAGTAGAATCCATGAATAATACCAAAAAGTGTAGTAAAACTCATAAATAATAGAAAAAATTAACTGAATAGTAAAATAAATGATTTACTAGGAATTGTGTTTATAAATGGTTTTTTATTTTAAGATTTTTTTTAAATGATTTTTTTTCTTATAAACTATTACTATTTTTTTTTAATATAATGAATATTTGACAGCAAATTTATACAAACTACTTTTTTTTTAATAATATCATTTAATTATTTTTCTTTTAAAAAGAATAATCTATTTTATCCTTCAACTTTTTCATCATTTCTCATTTTCTATTCCGTTATATTCTATCCCTAACTAAAAGGTAAGAGTGTAGTGAGGCTCGTAAAAAGTACAGTGAGATCAGCTTAGAATTAGCTTATTTTGTTAAAATTAAATTTTTTTTACTAAAAATATTGTGAAGAAAAGTAAAAATTAATTAAAATAATATAGTGATATTTATGAATAATATCAAAAAATGCAATGTGATCTATAAATAATAGTAAAAATTAGCTGAATAGCGAAAATAAGTTAACAAAATAATTTTTACCGCAAAAAAAACACTAAAATGCCAACGATTGAGTCGGTTCCCAATCCCCTATACATATAGAGAGATGCACACACCAGACCCGGTTCCGTAAAAGGAAAGCCTTCCTCGCCCTCGACCTCCCCCTCTCTCGGACTTTGAACCCTGAACCTTAGAAGTCAGTCATGGAGTTTCCGTATATGGAAGCTGTTGTTGGTACTCTATCTCTCCTTCTCCATTTTCTTGATCCTTTTTTCCGTTCTCTCTATACGTTTTATAATAATTCGTTCAATTAGGGATTTGATTTTAGGTTTTTAACTTATTAGTTGATTTTCAAGTCTTTCATTTGCGGTAGTTTATTAGTATTTGATTTATTTTAAATGTTCTCTGTGAAAATTATATGAACACAAATATATTTCATTTTTGAGATATAATTTCAGAGGGTTTTTGTTGTTGTTGTTGTTGTTGACATTTATTTTGCAAACCCTTGTTGTTTCAAATACTGGGTTTACTTGTATTGGGCAATTTCTGCTTGAGCCTTGGGTGCTGAGAAAATGTATGTGAAGATGGTAAACTTGAATGTAATGGAGTGGTTATTATTATTATTATTAATTTTTTATGCTAAAAATGGTGTGGTTATTATTTTAGACTTGGTAAATGGATAAGTTTTTGCGTGTTTTACACAATGGGTGCGGTCCAATACAAGTTGAGTTTTACATGATTTGTTGGCTGTAAAATTGAATAACTAGGATTCAAAGTTAATTTTCCTTTTTAGTCTCCAAGATTTTGTGGCAATTAATGATAATGAATGGTTTAAGAAAAGCAAGTTTAGAAGAAGTTCCAACATGTTAATGTTTTTGTGGCTTCTTAGACTATTAATGACAGTTAGATAGATAATTAAAAACCTTGGGCATTTTTTAGATACAATATAGAAATTCTACTCTAGTCTAATCTAAGTGCATACTTAAACTCCCTCCCTTGCCCTTCCATCCCACAAAAACTCTGTATTTATGAAGTGACCATTACGCCAAGAGTGCGGGGTGGTAACCTTGGGATTTTTGAAGATTGAAGGGTAGCACATTGATTGGACTTTGGATTTATGAACTTGGATAAAGAGAGTTGGTTAAAGTCCATTTCACGGTGTAAGGTTTATCAGGCTGCAAGCTCGTCAGAGGTCATTGCCTTGAGATATGGGATGAATTGCGTCTTTATGAGATTAATTACAGTTTTTACTATCATTTCTTTATCACTATTATAACTTTGTTTTACCAGTTACGCTGTAATTTGGTTGTTCTTTTTCATGTTTCTTTGGAATTGACCTCACCCCATTCCCCAGCATTAAGTGGTTAATTTTTTCTGTTAACTTTTGCCCCTTTTCTCTTGATGTTTTCTCAGGTTTTATGATATTAATGTATATCTTTGAAACTTATTTGGATAAGCGACAACATGCTGCCCTCAAACTGCCAACCCTCCCAAAACCTTTGGAAGGATTGATCAGCCAAGAGAAATTTGAGAAATCTCGAGCTTATAGTCTTGATAAAAGGTTTGTATTAATTCTCTAGATTGTTGTATGGTAGTATTCTATCATCAGGCTTCCATAGTTCCATTTGACATGCTTTTAGCATTAAATAATGATACTGTTCCTCTTTCCCTTATATGGAGTATGGACCATGTGGAAGGATCATAATAGTTGGATTTTTGAGGGGTTGGATTATAGAGCATACAGTTTTAAGTTAATTATTCCTTTCCGAGAGGCTGGACGATTGGATGCAGGCTGTTCATAGTGCTTCATCTTCTACATCTTATGATTTTCCTGATTGTCTCAATTTCAAATTGTAATTATTTATGTGACTTTCTTGGACACTTCTTTTGTACTTGATTCTCTCATTTTGGTAATATATTTATGTTACTTCACCTAAAAAGACAAGATACTATGCTCATATAGCTATTCACCTAATGCAATATTTTTGCTTTCAGCTACTTCCATTTTGTTCACGAGTTTGTGACTATACTGATGGACTCTGCAATTTTGTTCTATGGAGTTTTACCTTGGTTTTGGAAGGTGAGTTTTTATATTTTTGTGTTATTTTACGCCTTGGCCTTGCCATGGTGTAATTATTGTATAACTTCTCATCATGACTGCAGAAATCGGGGGAATTTGTGGTGCTAGTTGGCCTCAATGCAGAGAACGAGATACTACACACCCTTGCATTTTTGGCTGGTGTTATGATTTGGTCACAGGTGAGCTTCTCCCTCCTCTAGAACATAAATGAGTATGTGACGTTATTATGGATTAAAAGACTCCGCTTGAGTGTATGTATGTAGTGCATTTGAAAATGTCATGATATGTCTAGCTCTATCAAGCACAATCTGATGCTGAACAGATAAATATTGTATTTTTAATTTACTTTTCTAGTGATCATGTTGTAAATTATCTTAACATTTTGTTCATGGACCTTGATTTGGAAGGTCTATTATCATTTGCCTTTTACTAGAGAGACAGATCAGAAAAGTAGTGTGTAAGGTTTTTGCTGGTTGTGAACATTTCCAGAAATCTCCTCTTCATGTCATGCTTGTTTATAATTTCGATATGGTTAATTAATTGTGGTGGCAGATGGATGACAAAGTCATGAGCTTTTATAAGTTGCACCACCATGAAGTTATGTGCTTTTACTATATATCTGTCACTTGGTACTGATAGTTTGTTTTGGAATGGTTATGCAGATTACTGATTTGCCATTTTCTCTGTACTCAACTTTTGTGATCGAGGCCCGCCATGGTTTCAACAAAGTTTGTATTCTTTTTGTATCTCCTTATCGTTTTTGTCTCTTGTTATTTCCTTCGTGATTCTGTATTTTGGAAATATTTTTCATTTTGCTGGTACTGGTATGAAACTTTTCTTTTTTTCATTTAGCCTTTTATGCCACTTCTTTTCTGCTTCCTAACATTATTATCATATATTTTACAGCAAACAATATGGTTATTCTTTAGGGACTTATTCAAAGGAATTTGCCTTGCTGTTATACTTGGCCCACCCATTGTTTCTGCTATCATTTTCATGGTACAGGTAAGTTCATGTGGCAATAACTAGTATTCAAAAACCACCAGTTATTTGAAGATTTTAGTAGCAATTGATTAACTTGATTTGACTATTACTTGTTCTAGAATCTAGAGATCTTACAATAACCTCTGGTCTGTACACGCAATTTTGACCTCATTAAGGTGATTTTATCTTGTGTATGCAGAAAGGAGGTCCTTACCTAGCAATCTATCTTTGGGGATTTATGTTTGTCCTGTCCATCGTGATGATGACAGTCTACCCTATTCTTATTGCCCCATTATTCAACAAATTCACCCCTGTGAGTATTGGAGATTTTTGTCATTAACCGAATAAATCCAATCATTCCTATGTTATGTTTTGTTTGATGAGCTTTGTTTCCTTGGCTATGCTGCAACCAATAGCTCCCAGAAGGGGAGCTCAGGCACAAAATTGAGAACCTTGCTTCCTCCCTCAAGTTTCCATTGAAGAAGTTGTTTGTTGTTGATGGATCCACAAGGTCGAGTCATAGCAATGTGAGATTCAAATCTTGTACATCTTTTGGGCCTTCACCTATATCTTTTGTTGCATTTTATCTGATCTGAAATAATCTCTTTTGTTTTTTTTAGTTGGTTTTTTTTTTTGAATCCTTATATATGCCAAAGATGATGTTGAAGCAATCAATTAATGTAATGGGAATTCTGAAAAAATAGTAAGCGTTATCGGTATTAAGTATCCGTTTGGATACACGTCTGCGTCTCACATTTCTGTGTTTCACATTTTCCTCTTTTTTTTCCTTTGGAAAGAAGCGCGTTTCTGTCCTTCAGTGGCTATGGTGGTTTTCTAGTGGGTCCTGTGCACTGTTCACAGGACGCACAAACTTCTTTTTTCAACAAAACTTTCATTAAAAATGGGTTCACAGCACTTTTCACATATTTAAAAATTATTTTGCTACAGTGATTTTAGTTTTCAGCAAAATAAGTGGTATTATAACACACCCTAAACAATGCAATCAGAATCATGAAGCCCTCTTTCAAGTTCTCTATCTCTCTCTCTCTCTGTGATTTGGGTCTATATACTGTCTTATTAGAACTTGTCTGCTTTTGTGTTTTATCACTTACTGATTAATGTAAATTTATAATATATGGATACTTTTCTTACAAATACTCTTTTCAGTAATATGTACTAGAGTTGCTTTTTCACTGGTCACCATTTATAAAATGCAATGTTCATACTCTTCGTGCTTTAATCAACTACTGCAATAAAGTTAAATGTACATTTGGCAGAACGGGATCACTATTTTGTATGTGTGCTTCTTATTACCATTCATATATATATATATATATATATTTTTTTTTTTTCAATACTTGAATTTACTTGTTAACTTCCTTGGTGACTGGAATGAAAATTAAGTTGTAAAAAAAAAAAAAAAAAACCAATATGGCAAGGGTTGAAGGAATTGTGTCTTGAGAATCTCTGGGGTTGAGTTGATCACAGTCAAGATCTGGAGACTGGGTGGCAAAGGAATATGCATACAATGGAGTTCCCTTGTATCTTTTCTAGGAAATTATTCATGTTAGCTTAGTTGTTCAAGGTTTTTCCAAAGTATATTTTTATAATGTGGAATGTTATATGGGGGCCATAAATATCATGCTTTTGGACTAGCTTTTTTATGTAGCTTATTTAGCTTATTTTCTTACAAACAAACCTTTAAAAGCTTCATTTTTTTTCTATGTACAACTGTACTTTTGCCCAAATAAGCAAAGAAGTAAATCCAAACCGTCTTTAGTCGCCATATGTAAATATATGGTTTAAGTATTTAGAGCTGCCACTTTGTTCAAAAATTGAAAGTTTGGACTGTATCTTAATTTGCACCTCCTAAGATTGAAAAATTCTCGTGTATCTGTTGCATGCAATTGATGTCTCACAGCTGGTAGGGACCACACACCTGTGGAACCCACATAATGTGAGACATCCATGGCATGCAATAGATACATCATACATACGATATCACTTCCCTACTATATTAGTTAGGCTGGACTAACACTAGGTAATGCCCTTCATGTATAAGAATAATTATGCAATCTACACCTGCAGGGCTGGAGACACTACTTTGATTGGGAAAATTGAAGTCCTGGGGCTTTTACCCTAAGATATTGCATGGTAGATCTCCCGAAACCCCACAGGACATAGGTTTTAGTATAGTATAGTGGGAATATGGCTGAGATATTTACAGCAATCATGTATTATTGATGTTGTAATGGACTTATAAAAAAAACACATTGATGTTGTAATGGTACAGGGGCAGTTACATTTTTATGTTATCAAGTTGTGACAACTTTTATAAGGATGGTGAATAAGATTATCTTGTTGACTTTTTGAATACACTTCTAATGCTCGTGTGTGATTTTTGCCTTTTGTTTCCCCTGCTGAATGGTGATATATGCTGTTGGCTAATTTGTCTTATCAAACATGATTCAGGCCTATATGTATGGATTCTTCAAAAACAAGCGAATTGTTCTTTATGACACATTGATTCAGCAGGTATTTTAGTTACTCCATGCCCTGTGTGCTTCGTTTATCCTTTTTGTCTTGAATTGCTAGTCTTTTTCTTTTAGAACTAGGCAATTTACAAATTTCTCTTTTAATATATAGAAATTGCTAAAAGAATGCATTGCTGCTTGAACCAATCAGATGATCTACTTCTCTCTCTTCTTTCTTTGTTATTATTTCTTCATAAGTTTCTTCATTTTAAGTGGATGGAACCTTTCTTCTGTTTCTACTATCTAGATATTAAACATATTTTCCAGTGATTTTATTTGATCACTGGATGCCATGCTTTTATGATAAATTTACTATTCGAATTTGGTTTGGCTGCTATTTTCTAATCTTATGATCCTTTAGTAACCATATCTGACCTTATACTTCCGTCCTGGTGAAAGGAAGCACCATCACTTGCGCACACAAATGTAATATGGCTCTTCATTCAGTGGTCTGTTCTCTTGCAAAATGTGGTTATTTAATAACATAATTTTTCTTCAGCTCTTTTTAATTATTAAAATATCTAATTTCAATTGTGATGTTGCTATATTGTGCTTTCACAAATGGATTAAGTGAGATGCCTAAATGTGATTATCTACTTGATTTCACACACACACACACACACACACATTCAGCAATGACTTTTGTTGATCTAACACACTAAACTATCAACCAAAGCTTTTCTCTTTAAAACGTATTATAGTAGGGAAAATTAGGAAACTAACCACCCAGCTGCCATTCAATTATGATATCTTCATGGTGTGGATTGGGGGGAGAAACAAAGCTGGATTTTGTTTTGTTTTTCAATAGTTCGATTTTTGGCTTTGGTAAATGATACAAGTGGTTTCTTTGGAAGTTCTGGGGGGGCTGTGATAGGTGGATCCTCTCTCTCCACTTCTTTTTGTTATTTTTTACGGAGACTTTAAAAAAAATGTTATCAAGGGCTCTTTTTGGGTAATACTGTTGAGCCTTTCATGATTTCTCGTCTTCTTTTTGTGGTGTGGACTCAAATTGTATTTGGGTTTTGAGATGTATTCTACTATTCTACCTTTTAGCTGTTTTAGCATTAAAGATCAATTTGGGCAAATCTAAGTTAGTGCAAAGGGGTGAGGTGGTGGAATTAGCTGGAATTCTTGGATGCAGGAGTGTCATATTTTCCCTTGAAGCATCTGAGTTTACCCATAGGTTCTCCTTTTAAGTCAAGGGCTATGTGGAATGTAGTAATTGAGAGGGTGCAAAAGAGAGTGGCAAGGTGGATGAAACTTTATCTATCATAAGGTGGAAGTCTTATATTAATTTAGAGTACGTCATTGAGTCTCCCTCCATACTATTTATCATTGTTTTGGATGCTTGTTATTAAAGACAACAGATTGAAAAAAGCTCTAGACAGACTTTTTATGGGGTGCTATTGATTTGGAATTTAAGTTTCATGTAAACATATTGGCAGACAGATTACTAGTACATATCGTAGGTTTGGGGTTTGGAAGTTGCTTTTATTTAACTGGGCTTGCTTGGGAAGTAGTTATGGCATTTTGCGAAGGAGAGGGTGACGGATAAAAAGTCTGAGACTTAGGGGGGGTGGTTTTTTATTTATTTTTTATGTTGAGTACTTACGGTGTGAGCTTATGGGAGCATATTAGAGGTGGATAACATTTTTCTAATTAGTTTCAAAGTGGGAGAGGGAACTTTGCTCAAAGATACGTATTTTGATTCCAACAAATGGAGATGCAGTAATGGTAGAATTTATGAATACTCTAATGATTATCTTCTTGAAACCCATTGTTTAAGAGTGGCAAAAGATTGAGTTAGAATCTTTGGTTTGCTACTTTTATTATTTATATTTTCCTAAATCTACCAGAGGATGAGGATAAGTTGATATGGACTGATGGTCTCTTTCAAAAAGTCATAGTTTTGAGGTTAAAAGCTATTAATAAGTTTTGAGATTGGGGGTGATAACTCTTTAATAAGTTTTGAGATTAGGGTTTAGTACCTCCTATATAATTAAATATGGTACTCCTATCATAGGGTAATTATTTTGATGAATATGAATTTTCATTGAAATTCTCTCGATGGTTTGGTGCCAACTCCAGCCAAACCCAAGTGTTGATTTCTAGTGGTTTTCCTTCACTTGGTGCCGATTCAAAGCAAGTCTAGGTGATGGGTCTTAGGTTCTATCCTTTATTGTCATTTTCTTTTTTTTTTTCTTTTTTTTTTTTTGTGTTGAATTGTTCTGGTACACATTATTCAACAGATTTAGCATTGACTTATTATTGATCTTACGTGCTATACCATCAGCAAAACCTCCTCCTAGAAACAAATATTATAGAAGGGGAAAATAGGAAACTACATCCCAGCTGTCAATTAGTCAATCAATTATGATATCTGCATGGCATGTCTGCACTCTGTGCTTTATGCTTGCAGTGTCTCCCCTTTTCTAGTAACTTTTTTTAATCTTGTCTGGTTATATGTGAAAAGGTTACATCCACCTTTTTCTTTTTTTGTTTCAGTGCAAAAATGATGAGGAAATTGTAGCTGTTATTGCTCATGAGTTGGGGCATTGGAAACTTAACCATACGATGTACTCATTTATTGCTGTGCAGGTATGCTCTTATTTTTAGTTTTGTGAACTAAAATATCAAAATCTGTTTTATTTCTAGTTCCTGGCACTCAATACACATCATGGCATAGGGTAGTGCTGAGGTATTGAATAGTCTGTAAGCTAGCATTACTTAAAAGAAAAAGGAACTTTGATTATCAATTATTCAACTTTCACATAAGGGCCTTAGTTCTTTTTGTTTGCCTGGTCTTGTTGTTTCTGGCTTTCTGTTTTGCACCCTTTTTTGGGGATCATTGTAACAGTTTTTACAAAACATAATCCGTTGTTTATACATGAGTGTTTATGAGGCTTGAATAATTGTTAGACTTATTTCTTCTTGATAATATGTTTATTTTATTCCTCACAAAATTTTATTGTTATTTTTTTATTATGCCTATTTCCTTTTGAAGTCTTTTTTTCCTTCCCTTGATATGATATTAGACCTTCGTTTGAGCTCATTTCTTGGAATCCATTTCTGAGATCTGAAATTGAGCCCTTGAAGCCATGATGTTAAAATATTACTGAGAATATGAGGTTTCCATGGGAAATTGGTGCCTTTTATTTCTATTTTTTTCCTAGTTGATACATAGGCTCTTTGCATTGCTCCAGTTGTTAGGCATCATCTAGTTGTGGGACTGAAGAATTTGGAGTTATTGTCACTCTTTTTTGTTTACTTCTAACCTCTTTCCAAGTTTAGGTGTCAGTTGTGCCATATACTATATCCACATACATTATGGGTTAGGTATGGTGTAATTTTATTTTAGATTAATATATTGAGTCCCACTGTTAGATCACATGTTTTCTCCCTAACACTTCAGCTTCTACCTCTCTGCATAAATAACTTTAAATTCTTATATGGGTGGTCCAAAATTTATAGTCATTATCACACTTCTTATTCACTTTTAACCCATTTACAAATTAAGTGCTAGTTCCCATACATAGCATGCGTGCGCGCACACACACGCTCATAGCCTAGTGGTAATGGCATCCTTTGTGGTGCCTCATGTCTCTGGTTCAAACCCCAACTACCCTCTCGCCCACTATTTACCTGTAAAAAATATATTTGACCAGCATGATGGATATGGGAAAACATGTAAATGATGGATTTGACAATGCTTAGCCAATAAGGAGGTTTTGGTTAGTGTAACATTAACTAAAGGTTACACTAGGTGCAAATTGAAGATACCATTCCCCCTTCCACAGACACTGAGACGCACACAAGCATGCACACAAAAACATGCATGTATTCTGAAATAATACGTTTCACTTTCTAAATAACTAATTACATTAAATTTTGTTACCTTGAGGAAGTCCTTTATCTCACATTGTCTGCTTTCTTTGTTGTTCTACGTTAATCCAGATTCTTACATTTCTGCAATTTGGAGGATATACCCTTGTAAGAAACTCAAGTGATTTGTTTCGAAGTTTTGGGTTTGATACACAGCCTGTGCTCATTGGTCTCATCATATTCCAGGTATTGATTTATGAAAACAATAGGTTGATTTGAAGACTGTCATGTGCCATTTGTGTAGTTTAATAATGAGTATGGGCTGTTGTCTGTTGCAACTTCTCTTCTATGCAAATACCATGTTAAGTTATGGCACTTCAGATCTACTACTTTAATCTTTATATATGAAATGTTTGCAGTACATGTTTGTTATTGCTGCACTTCTATCTTTGATCAATGCATCATCATGACGTTTAAATGATAGCAAGTAAATTTACGACTTTTTTTTTTTTTTAACATTCCAATGAACTCTCTTATTAATATCCTTTTCTGACACTCTGGCATGTCTTTTGGCAGTGGACTCTTTTACCTTTAGAGTTGCATTTTTTTTTTTAAATAAATAAAATAATTGCAGGATGTTTTCAAATAGGCTTGAGTACAAACCATGCTTGTTCTTGTGATTTACACGGTGAAAACAAAGGGGTTTAGCATATAAATATTCATATTTAGTTATTCCAATTAGCTGGCTTGGAGTGATAACAGACCGAATGAGTTTATCCTATTAAATTTTCTAGTTTCTAAATATACACCAACTTCTGCCCTTGCTTGAAGCTCATAATAAAATTGTAAATCTCAAATATATATATATATATATATATAGGTTTTGTAAGGAGAAAAATAAGCAGTATTAATCTATGTTCACCTGGCTTTGTTGATTGCAGCACACGGTAATACCTCTCCAGCACCTAGTAAGCTTTGCTCTAAATCTTGTGAGCCGATCTTTTGAGTTTCAGGTGATCTATCTTTACTGTGCAGGCTACTTGGTAATTTTTTGCCTCTTCTTCTCTCGTTTGGAAATTAATCCTATTTATTGTATTTTGTTCTGTCTAGGCTGATGGCTTTGCTAAGAAGCTTGGTTATTCCTCTTCACTTCGAGCTGGTCTTGTGAAACTGCAGGTGCCATGGCTTCCCTCCCTTTTATTTGTCCTATATTTTTCCTGTTACATTTTTGACAGTTAATTTGCAACTTTAATTCTAAATGATTTTTTTTTACTACTACTTTTTTAATCGGTAAGTTATAGACACCTGGTGATTTTTGAACCTACCACCTTACCCTCTACCTTACTTTTACTAAAGGAGGTTCCCCCATTTGGGCAAGTGTGTTTGGTAGAGAGGAAAGTGATATGACGGGAGCAGGATGGGGAGAAATCAGAATGATATATTGCTATTTTCTCTTATTAGGTAGAGTAGACTAGTGGAAGGAAAGGAAAAAAAGAGTGATGGTTATTTTTTATTTGGGCCCACCATTTTAAATTTTTTTAAAATAAGAGGAAAAGAGTAGATAAAATGTGTGTATAGGTGGTTTGAAAGTCTTATTTAAATTTCTTAAAAATAATTCAATACAAGGATATGATAGTGGAGTTTAATACAAGATATGCTTTTTATTCTCTTCACCTCTCTATTCCTTCTACTAAACACACTTGCAATAGAAAATATTATTCTCTTGTTTCCTTCATTCCATTCTCCTTATATTTTCTTTCCTCTTATGTTTTTTCATCATTCGTGTCAAGACAAAACCATCATTGACTCCAAAAATTTAGACAAGATTATTGTTGATTTCTTCAATTTTAGTTCTTGTCATGTCATCTATTTTTTCGTATGAGTTTCTGAATTTCTGCTTAGTGACCACTCAGAAAATTTAGACAGATTGTTATCCCAGTAATTGATTTGGCTGCCTGCATTGATTTGTCATTTGTAAAATAAGAACTGCACTTCCTATTAGACAATATATAGAATCTCTGCCATCAGATGTATATAAACCTCTGTAGTATTATTTTATATTTGGACTCCAAACAGTGGGGGTATTAACTATTCAGTTGACTGCCTGTGTCCAATGCCAGATTTGTCTATGAATCGATTAGTTTTGTGTTACACTTACCCTGTTGTGAAAAACCATTTGCAATTTTTCCCCTTCAAAAAAAAAAAAAAGCTTTACTGATTACTGAATAGAGATATATTGTGTTTCAGGAAGAAAATTTGTCAGCTATGAATACTGATCCTTGGTACTCGGCTTATCACTATTCACATCCTCCCCTTGTCGAAAGATTGGCTGCACTTGATGAACAAGATAAGAAAGAAGACTGATGTTGGAAACCTTTGAATCATAAGCACAGTACTTTGAGCTTCAAGAATTGTTACAGATTTCATACTTATATTACAGGGACCCGGTGTTTTGTGATTGATGTTCTACTGGATGCTCCCTGCCCTAAAGAAATTAGCTACCCTTCCGCCCGAATCTTGAGAAACATCTCTTTTTAGGATTTAACCCCCACACCCCCCCACCCCCTTCTCCCAAAAAAAAAAAAAAAAAAAAAGAGTTTCTGAGTTTTCATATATAGAGTAGAAATTGTGTTTAATTTTCTTAGCTAAATGCTAATTTCTGTGTTCCTATTTCGTAATTTTAAGTATTTTATTCCTTTAAGAAGCATTAAGTTAAATTAGGAAACGAAAGATTTAATCACATTCAACTCTTACCATATGAAAGTACCCTAAATAAGGGTTTCAAAAAGAAGTTTTTTTAAAAAAAAGGTACGTTCAGTAAGTTGTTGTGAAATGGAAATATGGACTAATCTTTTGATGTCTGATTTATGGTCAACTAAAGTTTAGACCTCTTAAAAAGCTAGTAATATCTTAGGTTCCATTTTGGCATCTTTTAGGTTCTTCTTGAGAAGTTTCTCAAAAAGAAAAAAAATGGAGAGGAATTCAAATGAATGCTAAAAAGATGAGTGCATTGTTATGCTTGACAAAATGGAGAGACAGGAAAGAGAAAGGAAAGGAAGGAGGAAGAACAAAGGAAACAAGAAAGGAAGTGATGTGATTTGGAGTGTTTGGTTCTCAAGGGGGGAAAGGAAAATAATTTGAGATCCAATCCCTCACTCTCTTCTCTCTTATTTTTTGTTTTTTTTTTTTTTGAGAAAAAGGAAAGGAAAGGATATGGTCTGTGACTCATTTTCCTTACCTTCCCTCTATTTCTTTCAACTAAACAAGGTATGTCTTTATATTGTCTCCCTCTTTCCCTACTTTCCTTTCTCTCCTTTTGTTTTATTTCCCCTCAAATCAAACGCAGAAGATCTAAACTATTCTTAACCTACTTGGTACCTGTTAACTTGACCTTTCCCACCAAATGGAAGCTAAAAAAAGTGATGCATTATTGCAAGAATCTCAAAAAAATAAAGTTGTAAAAAAGGGTATCATTTGCTAATTTTAGCCAAATAACCTTAATCCACAAGCAAGCTAGTCTTTTCTAGTGACGTAATTCAAAGTGAATGGGAATGCTTAAAGCTCAATCCCATTTATAAAGTTCAAGTCCAAATATCATTACCAATATACAATTGACAAGAAAGAGAGCAGAAGCTTAGGATTATCACGTCTCTCATAATTCACCCTGGTTGCCCCAATCTTTACGAAAGACAACTGTCACATTAACATGGTAAAACAACAAAATCTTTATAAAATTCCGTAATCTATAATGGTCCCTGCCATTTCCTAGAAGGCTTTCCACTATTGGTGTTTTTTTCTTACACCAAAAACTTTGTGTTACCTTTTAACTTGTCTGGAATCTAAAATGCATTAGTATTATTATTATTATAAAACTTAGCCATTTACAATTTAGCAACTTGCATTGCAACATGCACTTGCGAGTGACAGAGTTGCAAGCATTTTTAGAATCTAATAATGGCTGCCAAGTAAGTCAATTTTAGCAAATCGACCTTCCCGTGATTACTCCCAAAGTGTTAAATGGGGTCCAAGTCCAACTTCAAGTAATCACTGGGGGTCAATTCAATTCAATCAATCACCGTGGTTTTGTTTTGGAACCTCCCTAGAAATTTCATTCTACGTATGAACTAGTTCCTATAACCGTCTGACATCAAGATGTTTTGTGGTGTCCTACAAAAATTTACACGTGTCTTATCTTCAAATGGTCATCTTTTGGTCATACTCATACATGACCACCATAAACGTTAAAACTGGGTCCAAAAGACCGGACAATTTTGATCAGTCCAAACTCTGAGCTCAATACGTCTAGGACTACACACTTTTACCTAACTCAAAAAAAACAATAAACGATGGACTCGTGTACAGGTGATACAATTGAAGAGAAATGTTAATAAATGTCTTAAGGGTATTGTTTTAAAAACTATTTTTAGAAATATTTTATGAAAAAATGATAAAACTATTAATTTTTTTGATGACTTTTTATATTTCTCATGAATGTAGTGTTAAAACTTTTCTAATATGATTTATTAACAATTTTTCTATAGAACACTCGTTAACTTGACCCATAATTTAATTATACATTAATAAATATGCAAATTATGTGACTTGTGTCAAAGTATTTGGACAAGTGTGTGTCAATAGAAAACTGCTACAAGCCACTAAAATATTCATGATTAAGCTCTAACATTGTGCTCCTCTAGGCAATTAAGCTCACTGCAAAATTCGAAAAAAAAAATCCCTAACAGTTACAAAAAGCTATATTAAAGAATTTACAATGTATTCGTAAATTTTAAACCTAAGAAATCAACCTTTTAATTTTATTTAAAATTATAATAATTTTCATCTGTAGTACCATTGGGCCCGAATTACACGCAGTGGGCTGGCCCAGAAACTCTCACAATGAAAGAAGCCCAACCTCACATCTGGAAATGGTCCGAGGACGTAATCCGTCCAATCTACAAAGACACGTGATAAGAAGGGGTGTCATGCATGATCAAAATACCAAGGAATACGACGTCCGAGGACAGCATTGTCCTCGACAAGGGTTGCCGAGGATGGCATGACTGATTTAACAGTCCAACAGCTCCCCTAACGGAAGCCTGTGGTGCTAGAATTAATGAGATAAAGATAAAGATTAAAGGGGAGGGGTAGGAGAACATCCAGAAAAAAGCTGCTATCACCGCATTTAAAGCTCTACACCTGCTACTCTGGCCGCATTAATGAAGAAGTGACGCCTGAACGTTGGGTTTGAACCATATCTTCACCACCAGAGACCTGAGTAAAAAGGGATGATGGGACAAGTATCCAAAAGGGAAGAAGGTCAGGGTTACACGTGGAAGAAAGGAAAAAGGAGAAAGGCATATAAAGGGTGGAGGAAGAAGACGTAGAAGGGAGAGGAAAAAGGAAGAGAGAAAGTGGGAAAGAGAGAGAAAGAGTGAGAACTTGTAAAGAAACTCAAGCATTTGTCCTCGGCAATAATATACAAAGGAATATTTCGTCCATGACTGACAAATATATATATAGGTTCTGTGATCAAGCCAAACCTGGATGTTATTTACCGCCCAAATCCATGGATTAAAATCCTGCTCTCTATAAATTCATTGTTTAGGGCTCAGAGACTCAATCCAATATCAAGCTCAGTCCGTGCCCTTACATCATCAAATTGAAGATATTCATGGTTTTCAATTTTCAATGTTTAGGGGTTAAAGTGAAATTTAGATTAGTTGTAGTGGGTTGAGGGGTAATTTGATAAATTATCTTCAATTTACTTAAAAAAAAAAAAGAAATGTAATGATTATTTGCAATTTGAAGTGAAGTTAGAAGTTGATTACTCGATTTAAAAATTTAGGAGGTCAAATTCACAATGTAAATCAACCTTGTTATTATCAAGATTTCTTTTCTTTTTCTAACAAATATTTTTAATTTTTCTTTAAAGAATTGTGCACTTTAACTAAGATCCCACTCTACAAATTCTACATGCATCAAATAAATTTGTGTACAAATATTTTTCCCCCTAAACACGATGGTGTTTGATTTCACAATCATAATTAGAACATGTAATGTCACTTAAATACGTACATATAATTTTTTTTTTTTCCAAAAACATAATAAATTATTTATGATTTCTTAGAGAATAGATTAATTATGTTTTAGTGATAAGACATCTATGATATGAGAAATAAAGTAACATGGTGCGTGACTACTTTTATATTTTAAAATAACAACATGGGTACTATTTAATACCGCGGAAGAAAGTTCACACTCAACATAAAAAAAAAGGGGGGGGGGGGGGGGGGGGAAATCCTCATGATAGCACTAGTCTTTGGAAAAATCTCACCTATACATTTTACAATTCTCAATTTAGCATGGAAAGTCATGGTGTCATATTCATAACAGTACCAAGAAAGACTGTTAGATAGAATATTTTTAAGAGACTCAAATAGCACATATCTTAATAGACTTATTGTTTATGAGTGTGGAAAGTCATACTCATAACAAGGTATTGCATCATTTTCATAAGAACTTATTTTGATAGTGTTGTTGACTGAACGTAGAAGTGATATTTTTTGTTAACTAATAAATTATCTAGACCTCGTACATAGATACATATAAAATACAATTTGTAAATTTACACGATTTAAAAGCAAGTACCATAAGGTCATCCTTATGTGGGTACTGTTAAAATATAGACTAAAATTTAGATACAATTCTTTTTAAGTATTGTATTTTAATTTTTAATTAAATTTAAAATACATGATTATAGATGATTTTTTTATTACTATGTCAATATATTAATTAGTTTTTAGTGTAGATGGTGACAAACTTTGCCTAAATATTAGTACAAATAGATCTAGGCTAGAAAACCATCTTATAAAAAGAGAGGTGAACACATACTAAAAGGAAGGGAAGGCCTGAGATAGGGAGAACATCAAGTATAAGAGGGATCAAGCTAGAGCTTGATAATATCTAGACAGAAAACCGTAGAATCGAAGGCCAACAACAGGAAGCAAAAGGATTATCCAACAAAATTCAAATATATGGTTGCTAATGATTATTCTTTATTGTTAAACAAAGACATCAATTGATTTTTTTGGTATAAGTGAGATTTAAACTTAAGGTGGCATTTGGTTTGGGGAATCTACATTACCCTTTGGCATCAAGATTCTTGGAAATGTAATGCTTGAGAATCTAAAAGCTTGTAAATGTAATTATTCTTATGTTTAGTTTGGTTAGGGATTTAATAAGATTTCAGTGATATGAAATTTACATATTTGGTTTCTTCTTAAGAATCTTATAGGAGTTATTTATTATTTGAAAATACTATTACATTTATAAACCCAATATCAAATTACTTTATTGGCATCTTTGTATAAATAAATATAGGTCATGTTAGCGAGTACCCTTAGTCCTTAGGGTAATAGTTAAAAATTCATTTTAGAAAAATTTTGACACTACTTTTATAAAAAATAAAAAAAGTTGGCAAAACATTAAAATGGTTTGTTAACAAGTTAAATCATTAACTATATTGGCAAAACATTTCCCAATAATTATTTTTTTCTTTTCTCATAAAAATTTTCTTAAAATAGTTTATTAATAATTGGCTTAAGGGTATCCGTTGACATTTTCTAGTATATATTAAGAAAAAATAACATTAACTATGAATCAAGTCAAATGTAATAAAACAATGGTCTAACATTTTGAATAATGCAAAATTAATAATTTAAAAATCTTGTTCTTCATTGTTTATCACGATATCATGTCTTGTTAATAAAATAATTTATTTTCTTATAAAAAATTCAATTCCAAATTAAAAATATAACTAAAGAAAATATCATATATATATATATATATATAATCCAATAATAGGAATGTGTATATCTACCTTTTTAAAAAGAAATACATCTTCTTAGTTCCGGAAAATTATTAGGTACTCCCAGAATATCATAAATGTATATTTTCTTCTCTCACATGAATAGTAGGTCCCACTAAGAATTTAATTAGTAAGACCCATCATTTATATGAGAGAAAATAACACACATTTATAATGCTACGAGAGTACATAATAATTTTCTCCTAGTTCCTACCAAAATAGATTGAGCTATGTAGTTTGCTATCAAACAGGTTTATGTCAACGTATCTTTTAACATTCCCGATAATCTTAAAGTCTACAATATATTAATTACCATACTATACAAGTTCTTTATTATTTTTTTGCTGAATATATAAGTTCTTTATTTAATGCTAAAAACTTTATAAATTTGAGTATCCTTTTAAAGGAAGAAATAAATTCAACATACAAACATCAGTTGTGTGGGGCCAGAAGGTGTATTTCAAAATTAAAATTGAGTAATGGTAATGCATAAACAAACAGAAATGGCTGCAGCATCTTTCACGGGAAAAACTTCTACTCGTGGGGTCCACTCTCCTGTGAGAGGGAGGTAACATCCGCAACATGTAATACCGTCTCCTTTTAAAGCTACTACAGCAAGATACAGACAGGTCATTTATACACTCTCTCTACCACAAAACTCCAATATCACTTCCATTTCATAGTTCATACCATTCTCTCTCTCTCTCTTGCTCTCTCTCTCTTCTTATCTTCAGACCATACCACACCACTGTCTCCAAACCCATAACCTCTTTTCATTCATTCTCTTTAGATTCATTCACACATACATTTAAAAAAACCAAACACACACACACGCATACATAAACAGAAAGCAAACCAAAGAAAGAGAGAGAAAGAAAAAATGTCAGTATACGATGCAGCATTTGTGGACACAGAACTATCAAAACCGACCTCAATCTTCGGCCTGAGACTATGGGTAGTCATAGGAATCTTAGTCGGCGTACTCATCGTCTTAGCTCTCTTCATGCTCTCTCTCTGCATCACCTCTCGCCGCCACCGCCACCGCCGCCGCCGCCGCCACCAACACGCCAAACCCACTTCCACCGTCGACCCAACCGCCACAACAACTCCACCAATCTCCAAAGAAATCCAGGAAATCGTGGCCCACCCAGCTCCGCCATCCGAGATCCAAATCGAGATCGGGAAGCTGGAGCACCGGGTCGTCGTGGTGTCGAGCGGCGAGACTGAAACGACGGCGTCTTCGTTGGGAAACAGTGGGAGCATGGTGGGACCCGAGGTTTCGCACTTGGGTTGGGGAAGATGGTACACACTGAGAGAGCTCGAGGCTGCAACCAATGGGTTGCGTGAAGAGAACGTTATTGGTGAAGGTGGCTATGGGATTGTGTATTCTGGACTTTTGAATGACGGTACTAGAGTCGCCGTTAAAAACCTCTTGAATAACAGGTACCAGAGTCGCCGTTAATATCTACTCTGCAATACATATTGATTGCTCTCTCTCTCTCTCTCATTCCCTCATTTTTAATCTCTTATTTTAAAAGTGGAACTAATTAGAACCCACCTGTCAAAACTGTCTTAATACACATTTGATAGAGTTTCATCTAAACTTACTTGTTGTAATACATATTTCCATATATAGAATGACAAATTTAGTTGTTGTAATAATTTTATTTTGAATGATGACACCAGTGTGGCCGTTAAAAGAATACAGGTCCAGTTTTATTGATTTTTTTTTTCTATGATGTGTTTATGTTTTTATATTCATTATTACATTATTACTAATATGATTACAATAATAGAAGATACCTGTAACTGTAATTTGTGTGTGTGTGTGTGTGCGCTTTTTTTTTTATCTGTTATAGTTTGTGTTTACTGTTTAGTTGCTGAGCAAGTGTGGACTTTTTTTTACTATAATAGTAGAAATTATGTTATAAAGTCATTTCCTTATGGTGTTGTGGTCCTTGTGGATTCTTGAGATGAAGAAACTTTATTTAGGTGAAAAAAATAGTTGTGTTAGGTGCAGTTCAGACTTCTAACTTCAGAGGGTGCTTGTACTTTGTAGATCATAATTTTCTTCGCCCCTAATTGCTATTTGCTAGGGGTAAAAAAGGGAAAGTCGAATTCACTTAACTCCATCTGAAAATTGCGTTAGTAAGAGTTTAGTGCCAGACTGCCAGTTTTATTTTTGGAAAATATTTTTTCCTCTACTTTCTCTTTGATCTTTTATAATTGGAAATTGTGTATTGAATTTTATTTCCTTTTCTTGTGTTCTCTCAACAACCAAAAAAATTTATTTTCTGTTGGTTAGGGTTATGTGATAGTCCATTGTTTTCTTGTCTTCCGGTTTTATTCTTCTTCTTTTTTTTGGGTCATTCTATAGGACACTTTTTTTGTTTTTGTTTTTTTTTTTTTAATTTTTTTTTAAAATTTTGTATGTATCTCCTAATCTTAACAGTTCATCTATTATTATAAAATATATATTAAATAAGGCAACATCCTAATTGCTATGTTAAGTTTTATACCAAGTTAACTATTGTATATATGCTACATTAAAAAAAAAAAAAAAAAAGTGTGTACTATAGGTTTCTCCTTTTATTTTTACTTATTTTGGGGTGCAATATTCTTTTCTTGACTGAGTGAGAATTCGGCTTTAAAGTGGCATGCTTTGGAAAAATAAAGTGTAGTCTTCCTTTATAATCCCTTGTGCACATGGTCAAGCATGAATAACTGATGTTGGCATGAAAGTCTCTACCTTTATTAAGTAAAATTGGACCTTTTCTCCTGATTCCTCCTTACTTTAAAGCATTTTATGATTGGTTACGAGCGTACTCAATTATCTTTGATGTTGTTCCTTGCCTTTTACATGTATGTATAATGCATTAGCTTATTAAACTGGTTGATAATTAGGGGGCAAGCTGAGAAGGAATTTAAAGTGGAGGTGGAAGCAATTGGGCGGGTGCGACACAAAAATCTTGTCAGATTACTTGGATACTGTGCTGAGGGTGCATACAGGTATTGCTAACTGTCTGCCTAATTAAGCTCAACATTGTGCTTTCTGAGTGAGAGCTTAAAGGTGTAATCTCATTTTGTTTCTTAGGATGCTTGTGTATGAGTATGTTGACAATGGCAATCTGGACCAATGGCTTCATGGAGATGTTGGGGAAGTCAGCCCTCTAACATGGGAGATCCGTTTGAACATTATATTAGGAACAGCAAAAGGGTACAGTGCAATCTTTTACATTAATTTGTTTTCATTTGAGGCAGCCAATTAAACTCATGCAGAAATTTTTACTTTTGCAGATTGGCCTATCTTCATGAGGGTCTTGAACCAAAGGTTGTCCATCGAGATGTAAAAGCTAGCAACATACTAATCGATCGCCAGTGGAACCCTAAGGTATCCGATTTTGGGCTTGCTAAACTCTTGTGTTCTGAGAGGAGTTATGTGACAACTCGCGTGATGGGGACTTTTGGGTAAGTTCATTTCTTTGTTTTAATACAATACATGTATTTCTTTTTGTCAGTTGGTAATTGTTCATTGGATTTGTTTTTAAGTTGTAAAATGACTCTTATATGTTGGTTTTTGTAGTTATGTTGCACCCGAGTATGCTTGCACGGGAATGCTGAATGAGAAAAGTGACGTTTACAGCTTTGGAATACTTATCATGGAGATAATTTCTGGGAGAAGCCCTGTTGATTATAGTCGACCACAAGGAGAGGTTAGTCTTGTATTTTTATTTGGAGGATATTTCTTTGCAGCCTTCCTTTCTTATCTTACCTTCTATTTCTGAGTGTAACAAGTTGAAAATGACTAAAAATGGCAGGTACATTTGGTAGAATGGTTGAAAACCATGGTTGGAAACCGAAAATCTGAGGAAGTAGTTGATCCCAAGCTGCCAGAGATGCCTGCTTCAAAGGCACTTAAACGTGTTCTGCTGGTTGCTCTTCGATGCGTTGATCCTGATGCAACAAAGAGGCCAAAAATTGGACATGTGATCCACATGCTTGAAGCAGATGACTTACTATTTAGAGAAGTATAGGTTTTTTTTTTTTTTTTTTTTTTTTCTTGGGTGCTGTGGTTTTTCTATTATTGATCCAATTTATAAATCTACATTTCTATCGATACTATGCAGGAACGCAAGATTGGGACGGATTCTTCCCGTTCACATCATGATTTTCAACCAGAGAATAATGCCGTTTCAAAATTAGGCCATAGACAATTGGGTGAAGGGACTTCTGATACAAGTGAAGGTGATAGTGATAGGATCCATCATCAGCCAACTAGGTGGAGATAACACCATTTGAGGGTTGTGAGTAACAATTAAAAGTTTGTCTTTTAGTTTTTGAAGCTTCTTCTTCTTTCCTTATTAGTTCCCCAAATTTTTTAATCTATGCCTTCAATTCCAAGTTAACAATAATCTGCATATATTTAATGGGTGGTTACATATTTTTCTGCCCTGCCTCAAATTGGGATGCATTTGTATCATACAAATTCAAAAGCATTTATTTATCATTCTTATGGGAAATATAATTCATTGATATTTGTCTGTAAAACAAAATATGGCTAGCCATTACATCAAATATGTATTCTTTTAGTGTTAACATTATAAAAATCAGTTATGTTTATCTCCAACTTTCAGTTTCATTGGATACTGCTGGAAACTAAAAATATTGTAACAAAATAATTTTTAAATATGTAAATAGTATCGTGGGACTTATTTTTAATAAAAAAATTGTTGAAAACAGAAGCCTGTAAGTTTCGTGAGCAGTATACAGCACTCGTTGAACAACACTAAAACGCGTTTCTCAATAAAAATAAAAATAAAAAACTGAAACGCAGACGCGTTTTAGCCGCATCCAAATGGATGCTAACTCCGCCAAGACATGCTTGGGTTTCCAGGCTTGTCATCATTGCTGCCAGCCCAAATCAATTGAGATGGTTATGGATGGTAGACCCACTTACCAGCTACATCACATCACATCACTCCACATCAGTGCCAACTTCAGAATCGGATGGTTCTGTGGAATGGACCCAATACCAGCTAATTCGGTTGAAGCTACTATGATTTGCAGCTTCTTATTCACGTGGCTTTTCTTGTTCTGGTTCGACCAGCAAGCTGGGCAGCAAAGGTCTAGACTGGGAATGGGTTAATGGTTTTGCTTTTGTTTTTAGCTGATTCAAAAGATGAAACCAGTACAACTGTCAGTTCTCAAGGTTTTCACAACCACAAACAAACAAAGCAGGTAAGTGACACAAAAAGACGCTACCATAAAAACAGTTACGTAAAGCCCATTTGCTTATTATACATAAACTCCCATGTTAAATGATCTATACAGACTGTCAGGCATATTGACAAAATATAAACTGAGTTTTTAACATTTTATTAGAACATTGTTCTGAGCTGCCAATTCAACCATGGGTTATTCTTGTTCAGAGCGTACATACAAATTTGAGTCCCTCTCTAAGTCTCAACCACCAGTCCCATCTTCCAACTATTTTGTCTTCAAAATTGCCAGGAAAAAATATTCTGCAATGTCAGGATTGCATAATCTGACCTCGTCTTTACAAATTGAAGCCTAGGGGTTAGTTTGGTTCAGCTTTTTTAAATTAAACTTTTTTAAAAAGTGATGTTTTCAAAAAGTGTAGAATGAGACTATGTTTTTAAAAAAAGTAGAGTGTTTGGTAAAAGCTGTTAAAAAGTATTTTTTGAAAAAACTGAGTATTTTGATAGCACTTATAAAAGTGGTAGTTTGAGAAGTAAATTACCAAAAAAGACAATGTATATATAAGGGGGTTTTTTTCATACTTAAATCAACTACTTCATATACTTACAAAAAAAAAAATAATAATAATAATAAATTATTGGTATTATTTTAATAATGTTTGTGTTTAGTTCTTTTTAGTGTCATAATTATTTGTTATTACCATTAATGACTTCTTATCAATATTAATTAAATCTAAATAATTTTCATCATCATGAAACACAAAATAAAAATGTAAAAAAATGATAAAATACATACTAATAATCCAAGTTTAAATTGTACTACATAAAAATGTAAAAAATTGTACTACATGATATTATAAAAAAGAAAAAGCAAAAGACAACTACTAATTATTATCTCCCAAATGGAATTAGCAACAGAATCACGAAAAACCATCATCTGAGGGTTTGTTAAAGATCGTGAGTTCTGCTCCAGTTGCTGCAACATCCCTAAACATTCTTCAAGTTGTTGTAGATTCTGTAGATCTTTATGTCGAAATTTTGAAGCTTTGGGTACTTCCTACAAAATGCAATTGTTATTTCACTCATATTACAATAATATACATAACTATCTCCAACTAACTACATATTAATAAAATACTCAACTCCCCTTCAATTTCATGTCCCATCAATTATCACTAGCATCAATCGTTCCCTTCACTGCATCCCAACCTAAAATTGTGTCAAGATCCTTTAATTTTTCCCACACTCTCCAATCTACTTTTAATACATCTCACCTACTTTTTAATTGGTCCTTATCATAGTTTAGACTAGTCTCATCACAAAATTTGATCACCAAATTGCTCCAACCTTTGGGACTTAAGGCAGCAAAGATTGTTCTATTCCTAGCTTCAATCTCTTCCACACAGGTTAAAAAAAGTAGTTGTCTAGAAGTACCAACCCACCATAGCATGAGATTGATTCCAAAAAAAATTTGATGATTTGGTGTGAAACAATTGGTTGAAGGCTGAAGCATTAAAATAGAAAGGTTAGTTTCTTTTGAAGAGACAAAGGTCAGTTTCAATGATGACACCCACTGGACCAAAAAGGTCAGTTGCAATGTTTGATGAAAGAATTTTGCTTTAGTATAGTATTGGGAATGTAAAACACAATATCAGTCTTTGCAAAGAGCCGGTTATCTGAGAGTCCTTATAAAAACGGGTGATAATATTACAAACATTAGTAAACTCAAGTGATCAAAATCCAGCCATTCAATTAAGTACACTCCAATGGAAACAATAATCAAAAGTATGCCCTAAGAGCTCTTATTGGGGAACCTAGCCACCCAAGACAAAAATAATAAAGAAAAAAGGTATAAGGCACAACAAAGACGAGGCTTCCAAGAAAATATAGTATGCCCCTTACAAGCAGTCACATAAATAGTTCCCAATTTTTTTTTTTTTTTTGCAAAAAGGAATGGGGCCACAAATGGTAACTAACATGCACAAACAAATCAAATTAGAGGCAATATTTTAGGCATGTAAACAAGCCAAGCAGAAACATGAAGCTAGTTCTTGTTGAACTTGGTTCCAATTTGACCAATTCCAACTTCATGAGCAAAATAATTTCTTTATTAGTCACAACAATTTCAAGAACTTGGAGAAAACATTAAAATATTATGAGGTACCACGGCTCTAATAACTGGCTTCTCTTCATCATAAGCAATCGTGCATCAACTGATCAACATTCTGATTTACCTCTAGCTTCTCCCATTCTAAGGTAGTATGTCAAACTACATGATCTTACCAAGTTTCCTTACACTTATGAATGGAAATATATATGATAATGAGCATGAACTTGGAAGCAACCATGAAGAAGAAAACTTCTGAATGGACACAAGAATGTGTTCTAATGAATGTTTAGAAAACATAGGAACTATTTCTCTTCACAAAACTCTCTCTTTCTCTTTCTTACGCTATTGCTATTGTTATGTCTTTTTTTAGTGTTTCTACACAACCATATGGCTTCAATAATAAACTCTTTTGCCAAAGGACAAGCATTTTACAAACCATGACAATGAATCAAACACATACAAGACAACAAAATTGCTTTAAAAAGTCAAACCTGAAACAAAAACTAAAATATCTAATTCCAAAGAAGACCCAAATCATGCTTAAACTTAAAATTAGATCTCAATCCAAAGTGACTTGAACAAAGAAAGGGGCGTTGGACGATTTTTGTTATAAATTAAAAAGTGACTTGAACATGGAAATATACAGAGCATGTAAAGATAGAGCATATATGCATAAAAGAAGAAAAAAAAATACAAAGCATGTACCCACAAATTTTTTTTGTACTGAAAAGAGAACAAATAGATCATTAGCAAGAACAAATAAAGCATGCACAAATCTGAAAATTTTTCAACAAATATTTCAGAATTTCTGATGGTACCTAGTGGTTTTTGGTAGTAGATCAGTATTGCTTGGTGTTTTGTTGATCAAAAACTCTATCTTCAAAATGTTTTTTCTTAGATCAAATATAGATATAAATAAATTTTTTTTAAAAAAAATATACAGAGGAGAAGAAGAAGAAGAGGAAGAAGAAGAAGAGGAAGAAGATTTCCGACGGATGAGGCAAGAGATACTTTTAGCTGCCACAGCACGAAGAGGATTGTAGTAGCACAGAGAGGTTTGTTTTGTAGCAGAGCAGAGAGATGAGAGGAATCTGGCGTGAGCTGGGCTCTAGAGAGGTGTTATCCTTTGATTTATAAAAGGGTAAAATTGAGTTTTCAATAAAATGTTTAGGTAATTTGGTAATTGAACACGGCTTCCAACAGTAATATTTATGAAACGTGCATTGGCTTTTGCAAAAGGCTTTGAAGAGCTTTCTTGTGTTAAAGTAGACTTCCTTCACATTTCAAAACACAAATTTTTAGAAAAAAACAGCTTTTAAAAACCTTACCAAATGCATATATTATTTTTTTTTGTTTCAAAAAGCGTTTTTTGCTAGAGGAAAGTACAAACAAACGGGCACCTAATCTTTAGTTTAGCACTGCAGGCATGCATGCTCACTTGACAACGTCTCAAAAAAAAAAAAAAAAAAGAAGTTCCATATTCACTATCTATGATACTTTCTCAATCGACGGAAAGGTACAAGTGCATTTTTCATGAAATTTATGTGTAAAATAAAAACAGAATGCTTTACAACACCCTAAATAAAACCCAGCTTTTATTGATTGATTACAATGAACTGAGATAATAGATACAAACTCTGCAAACCAAAATATATACAATCACCAAGAGGAAAAGAAGGAAATCAGTTGGACACTAAAACAGGTGTTAATGAACTAAACTGATACGGTGCCGTTTCGATGAAGTAATTATTAAATGAATAGTGAAACGGTGCCTCTAGGAGGTTGGTGAGTTCTTCATTCTTTTTCAGCAATATGTATTGAGAGAGAGAGAGAGAGAGAGAGAGAGAGGATTTTGTATATAAATTAATTACTTCTTAATTCTTTTTGATATGCTCATTGTACCATTCAACTAAACTCTGGCCAAGAATTGTTATTTTACGATGCTTCTCAAATTTTTTGAGACATAATAATTCAGCCTCTATAGCTTTTAAACGCATTTGGTCTCGTTGAGGCCCAACCTTCTTGCAAAATTTAAAAGCTTTATGAACACATTCTCCAAAGATATATTTGAGCATTTGAATCTTTGACTTCTTTCCTTCATGCCTTAGCTTACAGCTTCAACCCTTTTTTCAAGGCAAGTAGAAAAGCTTTCAGTCACGGCATCAAGTTTGAAAGGCTTAGAAAGCATAATTGGAAGTGTAGGGATCCTTTGGTTTAGAAATAGCTTAGTTTTCAAAATTCATAACTCAATCCCAAAACTAATAACTCTTAACTCAAATCTCACATTCACTCAAAAATTGCAAAACACTTATTTGGTTTAAAAACTCAGTCACATATCTCATTCTTATAACATAACTTTTTGCCAAAACTGTGGAGCCCACCCACTGACACTACCTAGTGGGTCTAACGTTGCTACCTGCATCTCCATAACAAAATCTTCCCATCTCCTTCTTTATTTCTCCCATAAAAAAACCCTGTGTTCTTCACTCACCTCTCGCCTCCCACATCGATGCACGCCCACAACAAACCAGGTTCTCTTCTTCTTTTTCATCTTCTTTCATTTTCAATTTCAGTTTCCCTTCCACAATACCCATTTTACACATCTCTTTCTAGAAAACCCATGTTCCGCCTCTCTCTTCGCTAAACTCAGATCGTGGTTAGGGGCCGGTGAGCACAAATCAGGAGTTCAATTGCCTCGTCGTCCACACCTACTTAACCACCATTTAAGGTATTTTTCTCATATGCTCTTCGCTCCATCTTTGTGTCTTCCTTGCTTTGTTTGGATTTGATTTAGAATCAACCTAAGGCCTGTATCTACTCTACTTCGCCTTTGAAAATGTATGGAGATGTTGGGTCTTTAATGTTTAACCCCATGTACCACAACAATATTTCTATAATCAATGGGTTCTACTGAGCATGGGTTTAATGTTATTGAAAGCTCGGATTTGTGTTTAAAACACAAGAGCTTTTTAGACCCCAAAGTAATAAATTACAGCTTGGTTGATTTTACTCTAACTTAAATTAAGTGTGGAATAGAGTAAATGCGAGCGAACAAAAAATACAACTACTCTAAGCCATATTCATCACAACACAACAGTAAAATAACAACTAAAACAGTAGGGAAGAAAAATGCAAACACAAGATAACACGCCAATGTGTTATCGAAGAAAAAACCAAAAAACTCTATGAAAAACCTCTCTACCACCCTCCAAGTGGTAAATCGATCTACTAGACAATAAGTTGGGATACACGAATAGCAAGAAACCCTCCAAGCTTAATCTACCCAGTGCACCTAAGCCCTTCAAGCTCCTACTCCAACAAAGCTTCTCGAAACCGTGTCTTGTCTAGCTTTCCAAATCCCACAATGTGCTCGATTGCATCTGCCAAAGCTTGGCTTCTTCCAATGTTTCCTAGCAGCACCAAAACCTCACTAGACATTCAGTATGAGTGTGGTAAGTGTTTGGACTATCAACCTCTCAAGGATTTGGATATGGAGAGGTAGGAGTAGAGGAAAACTATAATGAATGGTGTAGGGAATTGTGGGTATGACAATCTCTCACTCTCAAGGGTTTGTGGCTAGGGTTTTCTTTCTAAAAAGTTCTCTACTCAATATGTGGGTAATGATGGTATATATAGTGTGTATAAGAATGTAATAGAGCAGATATGACAAAATAGCAAAACAAACTGTTTCGTGGATATCTTGCGGGAAAGCCTTACTTGCGAGACACTCGCAAAAACCAGCTATCGCCATCTATCATGACTCTTCGCATTCCAGTCATGTGCTGAGCACATGTTTCACTTCGCGGGAAGTCTACTCGCGAGTTACCTGCAAAAACTTCTTTAGTCTTCAATGTTGCCTTGAGTCTTCACACACTCTCTTTCTCACACAACCCTTACAAATAAATCCCACATAAAATATATGGTACAAAAGATTGAACAAAATTACAATCAAATTTGGCACAGAATTAAAGCCAACACAAAATAGTTGTAAATTACAACTTTACATTTATCTTTGCTAGTTGGGTTAGATTGGAACAAACTTAACTAAATATACAGTAGATGTTTGGAAAAACATTTGAATTTTTCGAAGCACTTAACTTAATCAACATACTACTCAAAACAGTTTGGATATAGATGAATTCTTCAGTGATATAAGGTGCCTTTCATATTTTCTGTGGAAAGTTTGATGCGCATTATACTTGAGTGATTCATTTGATTGGAAAACTGGGCAGCATGTATAAATTGGTTTCTGGAACCAAGCTGGAAGCTATGGATTGACATACTATTAACCATGTTCTTATCTGCTGAAGTCCAATTGGAACTGTAATTTTTTTAAAATTTGTGTTTGGCTGAGTGCAAGTAATATTGGATCCAGTTTGGGTTAGGTAGGCAGCTTCCTAGGACTCTTTTGCCAGTTGCATCAATCTCTACTCTTATGATACCATGTCTCTCTCTCTCTCTCTCTCTCTCTTTACTTTTTTTTTTTTCATTCTTGACATGTAACATAAAATTTCTAGTAGCAGTGATTTATTTATATACAATAGCATATTCAGTTCCCTTTTTCTTTGCCCTCTTATTCTTTATGTAAGACTAGTGTTGGCATTTGGGATATGATAAGTTCCCATTTGAGGTGGGAAAAAATATGAAGGAAGGAGTTTTAAAGTTTTCAATGCGTGACATGGCTTAATTTTGCAATTGCCAACCATTTACAATTATTTACTGATGGGTTAGGAATTGAATGTGAGATGCTGGTTGTTGACCAAGAAAAGGAGTTAAAAACAATATGTTGAGATGGTTTTTTTGTTTTTGTTTTAGGAGGCTAGCAGCCTTTGTTTTGAAGTTATCAAGCTTTGTTTTAGGAGGCTAGCAGCTTCTGTTTTGGTGGATTTGGATTGCTTTATTCATGCTAACTTGAATTTCTCATGTGTTAATTGGGCTCCACTTGTGTTCACCTGCCATTTATTTTTTCTATTGTGTTTATTGCTTATTCATGCTGAGTCTCAAGTTGCAATGCAGCCAGTTCAGTATGATTGTACAGAATGTTTCAAGTATTCTTGTATTGCTGATTGATATAGAGGCAGGTTCCTACAAATGTCGGAAACAAGTAATTATTACTTCAATACTAGTGGGCATCTATGACCTAGACCATTGCACCCTTAGGACATCCTTGAAACTTCATAATTTTGGTAGGAGGTTTTATAGTTGTTGCTATTGGTCACAAGTAAGTACCACATCTAGTATTAGTAAAACATTTATTATGTGCGTTAAGTCACCAATTTGTTGAAACGCTATTTAGTGCTCTATTTGTTTGTACAGGGTGATGACTGTGCATGTAAGTTCTTCAAATACCAACACTTGTATGTGTGGCACAACAACAACACCTATTGTTATAGAAAAATTCCGGCAATTGGAGCACGAGGTGGAAGTTGCTAATGAAGAGTTGAAGCAAGCACGTGCCATGGGAGAAGCAGCATTGGGAAGGGAGCAAGTTGCATAACTAAGGGTTGAAAGAGCCAAGGTTGCACGCAGGATTTCTGAAGAGAAAGTAGAGAAGTTCAAGATAGCTTTGGTAGTATAATGGGTGATGTTTGTAGTATTGCTTATTTTGTTTGCTAGGTTTGGGGAAGTTAGAATCAGGCAAAGGTGTTTGCCATAATGAGATGTGTATGTATGTAATAATACGTACTTGTATTATTACATTTTTAATTGTAACGTAATTGTACAACTTCATGTTTTATTTTGTATTGCAAGTAACAATTTATGATATGTATGACGTTGTATTGAGGTTATATGTTGAGAGATTTGATGGAAATAATGTTAATGGCCAAGTTGACCAGCATATCACCACATACACAATATCAATATGTCAAGAATGTTAGCAAGTCCACCTGTAATGTCACCATATTAATGAATATTTCCACTTGGGCAGCATATCACATACTAATTTATATAGTACACAAGAATATGAGCATGTCCACCTACCTTGCATATCACATACTAAATTATATGGTTGTTGATATATTACTTCGTTGCTTGAAGATATTACATACAATTGCATATAAGCATGTCCACCCGTACTTACATTACCAATAGGTATTACATACACCTATTTTTACAATTGCCAAAAGGAATTACATCACAAATGTCAATAGGTTATTGACATTAAGCTAATACATGACAATATGTCCATAGTTAATCTAAATTTACAAAAGGATGCACCATAATGTCCAAAGGAATGAATCATGTATCATGCTAAGTGACTTCTAGTCACAGTATCTAAATGTCATAGGTGGAGGTAATAACTCTATACAAAAGTCCCAACAAAAAGTGGTGAATCTGTATATGTGCCCACCATCAACCTTGATGTCGCACGTACTCCTCCCACATGTGGGCAATCACATCATCCCTAAACTCACCCATTGCCCTCTTTGCCAAATTAGACATCTCTCTCACATGCCTCCTTTCGGCACTTGCACTCGACTCAGGAGAATTCCCATTGTTTCTAGCTTGTACATCATCTCTATTAATGTCAAGGTTCTGCCATGTGTTAAACATTTCATCTCTTTGATTATTAATGCGTATAAAATTGTGTAACGCACAACACACAGAAAAAACCAAACGTTGACAAGATTGCTTATAGTTTGCCATGCAACTCAAGATGGGAAAGCGAGACTTAAGGATTCCAAAGCTTCTCTCAATTACCATGTGCAATGAAGAGTGCCTATAGTTAAAGAATTTTCATTAACAGTTGTAGCACTCGTTGATTCAGGCGTTGACATGAATTGCACACAAGAAGGCTTAATACCTTCCAAAGATTATGAATCAACGACAGACAGATTAACTTAGGCTAATGGTGATAAACTTAAAATAAATAATAGATTGACAAAGACATCCATATGTAATAATGGGATCAGTTTTAGAACACCTTTCTTCTTAACAGATAAGTTGTCCTCTAAAGTTATTTTAGGGAACCCTTTTTTAGCTTTACTTTATCCATTTTCTACGACAGACAATGGAATATATACTCAAATTTTTAAGACAAGAATATTCTTTAAGTTCATCTTACCCCCTTGTCCCCAAAAATATACAACAGTTAAAAGAAATTTCCATATTTAAAGACATGTATATTGATGAAATTGTGCCAGCAATAGATAGTGTTGTTACTATCAACCCAGTGGCAAATGATGCTATGATCTCTACCTAGTAGCAGTAGCACTTAAATATATACATATTATTTAAAAAAAAAAATACTTTCCAAAAGTTTGTTTTCAAAATATCTTATGCCAACTGAAAGACTTTACTTAAATTAACAAAGTTCTTCATAGATATCCTCTAAAATACTAGTGTCCCCCTCAGATTTAGACAGCCTTCTAAAAGAACTCCCTTAGTAGCATTTGCTCTAGTAGTATTGACTTAGACTTAATTATCATTTGCATGAAGGCCTTCAACTAAGTCATACTTGCAATATATATTAACTAGTTAATTTTAAAATTAACGGTCAATTGCTTGGCAAGCAAGATAGCCATCTTAAGGCTAATAAACTTCAGGCCACATTTTGCCAAAACAGAAATCTTCAATGAAGATTTCAAACAGTGCATGAAGGCATCTCAATAGAGACAGTATCCCTTCAAGTGGAGATTATTAGAAAGGCCAGAATATCTAGAAAGATTACTTTTCACTTATGACAAATCACTATTCACCAACATGCATGAATAGCTTTTAGACGGCTCCAAGACAGTCTAGACAGATACAGACAGATGTGTTACTACTATTCACTAGCATGCATAAAAAGAAATCCAAGACCATCCGACAGATTCAGACAAACCAGACAGACATTTATGACAGATCACTATTCATCTACACGCCTGAATAGTATCCTGATAAATTCCTAGACAGATTCCTAGACAGACTACTGCTCATCAATAGCAATTTCTACAAGTTTCTACCGACAAATTAACTTGAGTTAGCTTTACTTACTTAGGTTACCTTACCATAGTTCACTACATCTATAAAAGAGACGGACTTCGAAGACAGAAGACAGGCTCAAGTTTCATAGGATTTTCAAGTTCCAAAAAGCTTGTAATAGCCCTCCCTCTCTCCCTTAGAAAGACTTTTGTAACCCTTACCCTTTTGTAATCTTGTAACCCTTCCTTTTAGACAGAACTTTGTAACCTTTCATGCAGATTATATTTTGTAATCTTGTAACTCTTCAGACAGTGTTTTTTTTTTCAAGCTTGTATCAAAGATAGAATTTTTCAGTTTTAATCAAAGTCATAAGTTTTTATTCAAGTAAGATTTTACTAGGTTCTGTTTTCATATTTCATATTCCGTTTTAACCTTATTTTGAATATATCTAGTTTGCTATTTTCTTCTTTATCATTTATTGTATCATTATTTATGCTTCCATATTATTGTTGTGCTCTCTCCTGTGCTTGATATGAATCAATTTTGCCCCCCTTTGTTTTCTTAAATTTCGGTAGGCAATAAGCACGATTTAGTTCCTATTTTTTTGTCCGCTTGAGATACCATAATTTTGCAGCTACACATAGTTGACCAATGGATGCTGTAATTTACAGTATTTACTGTACATTCGTTTACAAATTAGTACTTCTATTTGATCCTTCCAACTTCTCCATTTCCGTTCTCTTGAAATATATTTATTGTAACTATGCTTTATGAGATAAATATTAATGTTAATTTGCTCCTTGTTTTGATCATGAAATCCAATCATTTTTATAGCTAAACAAGTAAGGGGATTTTATTTCCTTCATTCCTATTCCATTTGACTCTATTTAATATTTAAATTTTATTTCATTCCTTTTTTTCTAATAAGTAAATAAATGGTTTAAAAAATAGCATGTATTATTTATAGTATATGAAATCACTCGAAAAAGAAAAGAAAAAGAAAAGTGTGCAGGATTCTCAATTGAATGGTTCCAAGGTATGAATTCAACCTGCATTATGATTCTAATGATATCAATATCAATATTAATAAATATATACTAGCCTCTAAGCTAGTATATCAATAAATATATACTAGCCTCAAAGACTCTTCTATTTTTTGAGTAAAATTTAATAATTTGCATTCATTGTAATTTGGGATTGTTACATTTTCTAATCACCAAAAAAAAAACTTAGGGGTGTGATGAGTATTATGCATTTGTGATTAAAAATGCATAATACTCATCACAAATTGTATCAATACTCATACAATATGTTTCTAAAGTCTTTCACCCGAATTCATCTAATATTTCCAGTATGCAATCCAACAAAATTGTTGATATGTGACCCTAAATAGTAGTATATATATATATATATATATATAGATATCTTATCGCCTGTTTGAATCCCTTAGATTTGGATTTGGATTTGGATTTGAGGGGGCTTAAATCCAAATCTTTTGTTTGGGAAGTTTAAAAAAGGTCAAGGATTGGGATTTGACAAATCTACCAATAATTTTCAATATTTAAAATGCTTGGATTTGAAATAACTTCTAAAATTAATAGATTTGAAATCCCTAATTTTCAAATCCAAATCCAAATCCAAATCTAAGTTCTCAAACGCAACCTTAGTGAATTTTTAATTTATATCGGAAAAAAAAAATGATTGTACATTGTGCATGCCAAGCTACTTAATTGGTTGATTAGTAACTATTAACTAACAGCCTCCTAACTAACTTTGTCCCAAAGAAGTTGTCAATTTTGCTAATTGTTACAAAAGACCACAAGAACTAACTAGTGGTAGGGAATGGTTGTTTCATCTAGTTTTGGTTTGATGTTTGGTGTGGAAAGGTCCCCCTAATTGTTACAAAAGTTACTGGACATTATGTTACAGAAAGTATTACTGCAGATGGTCTTGCATCACTTCCACAATTAACTGTGAATGTGCTTATTTGATGGTAGTTTCAATTTTTTTCTTCTTCTTAGTTTCAGATAAATTTATATGATGGAAGGTTATTAGCTGCACTGGTTAATGAGAAACATTTAACTAAGCATTCTTTGGGGACCATTTGTATAGCAATCGCATGTTGATACCTTAAGTCTCACACAATATATATTCATTAAATTACTTAAAAGTATAATATTCATTTATTTTTATTATTTATTTAAAAAAATTATTTACCTATGAATTTTGATTAAACCATGCATCGCATAGGCATAATGCTAGTATTAAATAATTTTAATTAACATAAAAAATTGTTACATTTGCATTAAAAAAATAAAAATTAGAAAAAAACTAAGACAAAATTAATTCCTCATTTAAAACAAAAACAAAAAAATCACTCTTTAATTCATTTTCTTTTCTTCCATTTTCCGGCTAACCAAACACAATACACCTTCTTTGTAAAACCACAAACAACTTAGAAAGACAAAACTGAAAACACTGTAGCAAAATAATATTTAAATGTGTGAATAGTATCGTGAGATTTATTTTTAATAAAAAATTGCTGAAAAACAATGCGTGTACAGTATGCGCACAATGCGCGCATTGCACGCTTTGTCCCCCGCAGCAAAAAAAAAAAAAAAAAAAAGCAAACGCTGAGTGAGAAACGCGAATTTAAACGGGCAATGAGTCCAAATTTGTGTATTGAAAGTTGAAACTCATAAGTAAACATCACCAACATGAAACTGATCTCTTTTGCCTTCACTAACCCTAACAGTACTACTGCACTAGCACTGGCAATGGACTCCAACCCCAATAGCAGCACATCTATGTCGACTTAATGAGACTCCTCAATGGCAATGACTTTTTGCAGTTCTTGTTGGGTGTTTGGGTCATGTAATGGCTGATCGGTGGCAAATGGGGCTGCATTATGACAAAGGTTTGGGTCTCTACAGTGGTTAGGTTGCAGCGGTGGCAAGGTAGAGAGGGACAGTACAGGTGGTTGAAGCTTGCCCTACCGTTTGGTTTCCGAAAAATTGTGAGAAAATGAAAAAAATAATAATAATAATAAAAAAATCGGCCCTAACTAATACAAATCGGTAGTCCCAGTGGGAATTACTGTTGAGCTTTGTACTCATGATTATAAAGCATAGAGGAGTGAGTTATTATTATTATTATTATTTTTGGCTATTTCTGATCTGAACATTTACTTGATTTGTGGTCAATATGATTTAAGGTTTTTTGGGACCTGCTTTTGGGTTCTTCTCTTTTAGTTTGGTTTTCTGTATTTCCAAGAGAGAGAGAGAAGGCTTTGGATTTAAATAAAAAACAAACCCAACCATTTCAATTGAAAAATAAACCCACCGCAGAACAGTTGTATTGATGTTTTTTTTCAATGTTTGTATTGTGTTTGGTTGCCAAGAAAAGAAAAGAAATATGATTATTATAGATTTTTTTATTCATTTCATTTATTATTTTTTCCTTAAAAAATTGTAATTTAATATAAATGTTGGTGTGGCAATTTTTCTTATATTAATTGAAATTGTAGTGGGATGGAAATTAAGTGTAGTAAAATAGGTATTGGGCCCATTTAACATCAGCCCAAATAGGGGAAACAAACCCAACATCGGCTGGCCCATCTTGAAAATGAGTCCTCCCATGCATATCAAGCCTCATACTATTGACTAGGTTTGAAAACTGTCCAAGTTACTGAGGTAGAATCCCGGGTCCAAATATCGAGGTCACATCTGAAGCTAGTTTGAGCCACCAGGGTGGAATCCTAGAGAAGGAAAACTTCTCCGAGCAAGCTTCTGAAGCTTTCTGAAACTTCTTGATAATTTCATAGTAACCTCCATATTAATGAAGGTCGCATGCCTGGTACCACTGCATTTAAAGCAAAAGAATAAATCTGCACAATAAAAAGAAGCCACAAAGGTTTTCATTCATGATGAACAACAAGAAAAAAATAGTCCGATAAGATAATAAATTATTCAGGTAGACACCTAGACAATAAGAATAAGCCCTAGAAACTCCATTCATGATGAATACTAAGGAAAAAATAGTCCGATAAGGCCAAAAGTTATCTAAGTGGACAAGTACAAAATACGAAAAAGAATGAGATAGGTCATATATAAAAAAGAAAAAAGAGAGAAGATAAACAACACAAAATATAGAAAAGAAAGAGAAAGAGTGTATCCAGGTTCTTAGAAAAAACTCTTTGTAACACAATTCATAAGATTGAAAAAAAAAAATAGAAAAAAAGAGGAGGATTTATTTCCATGTATCTTTTACGTAGTTATTGATATGTTCTTATCCAAGTTTCTCATTGTGGATCATTATTAGCCCAAAATATAAATTAATTGTAACCCTTATCTTATCTAGCATAACTAACCAGGATCTTGGTCAAACAGAATTTTTTTAATATTATTTTATAAGCCACGTAGGCAATAAGTGTGCTAATAGTACATACTATTTGTTATGCAGGCATTTTCTATTAGTAAAATTGATACAAAGTTAAAAATAATAAAGACCAAATTGATTGCTATAAGAATATAAAGACAAATTGATCACAATACTAAAATGTAAGGACTAAAATGATATTTTTGTCATTATTTAATTGAGTAGTTTATATTATTTTAAATAAGTTATATTTTAAAATAAAAACTGGAATGGTTTTCAAAAAAAAAAAAATAGAATGTTGACTGAGCTATAAAATTGTATGGTAAAATATATAAAATAAATAAGTCACTTCTTAGTTATTAAAAAAAAAAAATCACTTTTTTAGAGGTTAAGTAGCAAATTTTGTAAGAACTCAGATATGAATGCTCTTGATATTTTTTTGGTGCTAAGTGACAAAATTAAAGTAGCTGTAGGCTGTAGCGTATGGTTTCTCCTACCACGATGTGTCGATATCGCCCCTTAGAAAAGAAGAAAAAGAGAGAATTCCTGTGAAAAAGGAAAATTAACAAGAACCGTTTGATTCATTGTACTATAAAAGTAATATGCGGCTCAGGAATAACGATGGTGACCGTTAACCTTTTTATTGATCACCATGGTCACAATACGTGTTTTACCAAACTAACCCAAGCATTGACAAACAGAACTTTTCAAGCCATCAAAAACCATAAATGATATACTCTCATTTAGCAAAAATATATATACGATACTCCCATAAAAAAATTAAATTAACAAAAAAAACATATATGATACCATCTAAAGATTATAATTTCTAACCATGGCCTGGTGACGAAATCTACTCATTCCGGATCTCTTAAAAATTATTTAGAATTAAAAAAAAAAAACCAGCTCATACAGTCATACCTTGGCACACTACGCCAAAGGAATCGATAACTTTGTAACATGGATAGAAGAAACTCCATCTTTTATTGAGTCTCTCGTGATTCAGGATGCTTTGTATCTTTCCTCATACTAATAAAACTTACGTATTTCTCATAAAAAAAAAAAAAACTACTCATACCGTAGGAAAACTAAGGATCTAATTAATTGTTGGTAACCAAAAAAAAAAAAGAAGTTAAATAATCCAAAAAAAAAAAAAACCCAAAAAATTCTAATAGATGCCAAAAGCTTTATGGTTTAACTAGTTGGTACTTCTTGATATTTTTAATAGAGACATCAATAGTTTAAATTTCATCTTTTTGGTTGTAAGCATCAAATTATGAAAAACAACTATGGTATGTGGATTGGCTTTCCTTCCTCTCTGGTGAGGGTTTTCCAATATCCCTAACTCAACTATAAAAATATAAATAAATACTATTTTTCTAAGAGAGTACTTTATTCAAAATTTAGTAGTAAATTGATAAGATGTAAAGGTAAAAAATCACTCAAACCATTAAATGAACAAAAACCTAATTCCCAACAAAATCAAAACTCTTAACAATCAAAACAATACATTTACTATTTGATAGAAAGAGAAGTATTATATATCAAGCTCATTCATGTCAAGAAATGCCAGACTTTGTAAATATTGGTTGGAGATCTAGATGAAATACGGCTAAATTACAAGTTACATCCTCTAACTTTACTTAAATTCAATTCAATCATGTAATTTTTTATTTTTCTCATTTTAGTCTGAAAATTTTTACTTTTTTTCAATGTATTCCTTATGTCTACCACTATTAGTGGGTTGCCATTGGGCGTATAAAAAAAGGATATAGTTTTAAATTTTCTTGAATATTTACAATTATAAAAATCTATAGAATAATAAAAAATTTGAGAAAAAAAGGATATTTATTTGATTTGATTTTTAAGAATACAGATAATAGAAAGAAAAAAAAATCTAGTATTTAATCTAAACAACCCAGATATAGAATTTGTAGCAAAATTATGTCAAATTTGGTATTTGATCTACAATTTTCAATTTGATTACTTCATAAAGATTAATCCACAAAAATCCAAATTCAACAACTTTCAAATCAACCTCAAAAATCAAAACCACTAATAGAATCATCACCACACAACTAAAAAAAAATTTGGGTCACTGGAGAGAGAGAGAGAGAGAGAGAGAGAGCCCATTGCCATTTTGAGTCGACCCATCTTTGTTCTAATCAACATCTCAAAAGATATTGAACAACAATTAGTCATACCCACTCAAAACCAACACATTCAATTATCATGATTATCTCTCATTTGCCAAAGCCTCCAACTGAAACCCATTTAGAATAAATCATCAGGTTAATCTCCAAGTTGAAATGCTTGGTCTCGTATGTTGGTGGTGGGTGTTTAAATTCAAGCCTTGAGTTAACTTATTTCGTAGAGTTAGTTGATACTTTAGTGGGTCTCGACACATTTCCTTTCTCATATTGGATTAGATTGATAGAAGGCAAATCCTAACCATGAACGTGACCCAATGCGACCCAACTAGCAACTTACGATGACTAGCTCACAATCAAACCACCTAATTCATCACCACAACCATCAAGCCAAACCTTTTCATCTCCTAGAAATATGAATTTGTTTGATTGGAATTTGGGGTTGGCGAGGAAAGATTCCTCTCTCTCTCTCTCTCTCTCTCTCACATATTTAAAATTAAAAAAGAAATAAACAAAATGATGTTGTTTTTGGCTATTTAATGGAAAAACTTAACAAATTTGGATACAAGGACCATATTGAATAAAAATAAAAATGATAGGACTAAAATGAATAAATCAAAAGTTTTGTGATTGGATTTAATTTAGAGCAAAGTTAGAGGTATAATTTGTAACTTTGCATTGAAATATTTTGACAAGTTGAACTCTTCGTATTTATGAAGAACTTTACCTATTTTGACTATGAAGGTTTTTTTTTCGGGGAGGGGTGGGGGGTTAGTTCTCTAACTTTACTTTCACTCAATTCTTTCTAAAAAAAAAAAAATTTCACGAATTGAATTTTCTAAGTTTTAAATTTATTCAATTTAGACATTTTTTTTTTCAATTTTGTTAAAAAAATTCCATTAAAAAAATATTAACTTTCACATGAAAAAAATCTATAAAATTAATAAAAATATTTTATTGATTTTTTATGTGAATTTTTTTTAAAAAGTTTTTAATTAGTTAATTGCATACTTAATGGCAATTTTTTAATGGATTTGGATGAAGTGTTTGAATTGAATAAATTTTATATTGTTTTTTTTTTTAGAATAATAAATTTGAAATTTAGATGACTCAATTAAACAAAAGTAAAATTAGAGTACTAAATGAATTTTAGTCTAACTTAAAGGATTTAATTTATATTTTAATGATTTTTTTATAAAATTTTTAACTTGCTGTACCTATTTGAAAAATTGGCATGTTGAACTATTTTGAATAGATACAATTACTCTTTTTTATGGAGAAGTATACTTGATTTTTGTAGCCTATTTATTAATGCTTGTGGACTATTTCCTGTTGATTTTGTAATTGGCTTGGTGGATATATCATATACATGATATAAGAGTTCTTCGACATGTAATTGCCTTGAATTACAATAATATAACTGATTTTCGTCACTTACCAAACACTTCGCATCAAACACCATCCCCCTCTTTTATGTGTTTGGTTCTACAACCAACAAAAATAAAAAATCAAAGAGTTATTTGGTACAGAAGTTTAAATATATATTTTTAATTTTTAAATAACATTACATACCTTTTCATATGTTTTTTTACCTACACATATTTTTAAAAAATACAAACAAACGTCGCTACAATAGAAATTCTCTTTAAAAATAAAAAGAGGTCATCATTTTCTATACGAGTAATTTTCCACAACACGCACTACCTTTTATTCGTGCTTGACTTTCCAGGCTCGCTAAAAGGAAGGAAAATTCCACCCTCATTCATTCAAGCACACTTTTCCCCTAACTTTCTCTAGAGATCGAGAGAGCTCCAACACTCTGTATGCATCCCCACATTAACATTATCAAATATTCATATAAAAAAAACCCACTTGCCTTGGCTTGGCTAGGTGCCGACCTTAATTAAAAAAACAAAAGGAATATCTATCCGTTTCTTCCAACCTCCCAACAATAACCTCACACGTGTCCCACCCTGACTCACCCTCACCTATATACCCCGGTCATCCTATCAAACCTCCTCTTTCTTTTTTTTAAGCTTCACAATCTCACCCCCACCTAACCTTCACATTTTCTAGTACACGAAAATTTCAATCAAAGCAAAATAAAAAAAGAAAAGAAAAGGAAAAAAAAACCTAGTAGACGCCGACGACGCGGAAGCTTTCCTCGAAATATCCGATCTATTCTGCGTGTAATACCAGGTACCAGTTTTGAACCTTTCTCTCTCTTTCTCAGATATATACTAACTCTCTCTCTTTTTTTCAGAACTTGATGTCAAGAGAGATGATTGCTTCTGTTTAGAAATAAACAGCACCTAAGTTTGTTTGCTGTTTTTTTTCTTTTGTTTTTTTTTGGAACATCCAGAGGAAATTTTTGGGTCAGATTGGCCTAATCTGGGTTCTGATTCATAGATCTAACCTTTTGGTGAGTTTTTACTTTCTGGGTATGTGTTTATTCTTAATTTTGATTTTCTGTCTCTTTGTTTTGGATGATTTTATAGATTCTGTTTAAATTTCTGATGGTATATGTTTGGATGCAAGCGATTTATGGTTAAAAGTTGAAACCTTTTGCTGTTGATGTATAATTTTGTTTTGCAAGAAGAGGGTTTGGGTTTTGGATCTTGATTTTCTTAAAAAATAAATAAATATATTTGCTGTAAATTTGTAACAAAAGTAGGAGAAGAGAAGGGTAGCCTTCTCTTTCAATTTTTTGGTTTTGGTTTTGCTCTTGAAAGCTGGATTCATGAGACTACCCCTGTGAAAATGGAAATTATGGGATCTAGATCTGTTGTATGAACATGATTTGAAGAAAGTCAAGTGATTATTTCTTTTGGGTTAGTCTCTAGCTTGATTGTTTTGCTGAGAGGAAAAAAGAAATGAGAAAGATCTAAATTTTCATAGGAAATGATTACATGTGGCGGATCTTGGCTAGTTTGTTTAGGCTTCATAGTCGACCCAGAAATTTTGAGATGGCATGGTAGTTGTTGTTGTTGTTGTTTCCTGATGGTGGTTTATTAAAATCTGAAAAATAAAGTCTCTACTTAGTTAAGAATGATAATTGCACCAGTATCCACGAAATGGAAATGGAATTCATTGAGTATTTTGTTTGGTTCTATTTATTATCCATAGGTTGGTGTTTTGGTGGAAACATCTTTGCTGAAATGATTACTTTCCTGCTGTTGTCTCAAGGATTTGGTTATGCTGCATGCAAAAATTCTGAATTGTATTAATTATTTTCATATGGTGCAGGAAATTGGTGCTTTGTCTTATGTTTTTCTGATGCATTTTTTCCCTGCTCGTTTTAACTTTCTTGTGCAGTTAATTCATTGAAATGAGCCGTCCACATGACTTACCTCATCCCTTCTTCCATTTTGGAAATCCTTTCCGGATGATATCACCCAAGGGTTCCAGTTTGTCTAAAAGGCTTCCTTTACTGTTGAACAAATTTGAGGAAACCTTGGCAGGGAGGCTGAAAAAGCTTAACCCAAAGGACAAGGATGGAGTCCTCAGCTTGTCATGGATGAAATTAGCGATGGTCTCGCTTTGTGAAATTCATAATGACATAAAAACCCTTATAACTGAGCTTGAACTCCCGGTGTGCGACTGGGATGAGAAATGGATAGATGCATACTTGGACATCAGTGTGAATTTGCTTGATATATGCAATGCTTTTAGCTCTGAAATCTCAAGGTTGAACCAGGGCCATCTCTTGCTTCAGTGTGTGCTGCACAATTTGGATTCCAGCTCTTCAAAGCAGTTTATCAAGGCTCGATCTTCACTTGATGCATGGAGACAGCATATAAGTTCAAAGAACCCTAGGGTTGAAAACTGTTCCACCATTTTGAACAAGCTTGGGGAATCACTGGATCTTCCCAAGGTTAAGAACTCAGCGAAAGGGAAGGTTTTAATGCGTGCTATGTATGGGGTTAAGGTGGGGACAGTATTTATCTGCAGTGTCTTTGCTTCAGCCTTCTCTGGTTCTGCAAGAAAGTTGTTTGATTTGAATGTTGATGACAAATATATGTGGGCTCAAGCTTTTACCAGTTTGCAAACTATCATTAATAGCGAAATTACTAATTTATATTCAAGTGGAAGATTTACAGCTTTGAAAGAGCTCGAAGCAGTTGATACAAGTGTAAAGAAATTGTATCCCATGATTCAAGATGGTGTGGACCCTATTGAAGTGGAAGCATTCCAGAATTCCCTTTCAGATTTGGCAAGGAGAGCAGAGGGACTTTCACAGGGACTAGATCTTCTTACAAAGGAAGTTGATGGCTTTTTTCATGTAGTTTTAACTGGGCGTGATGCGTTGCTCTGTAATCTTAGAGAGAGTGGTACTGTCTGTGACCCAAAGCTAGGTTGCAAAGTAGTAGAAATAGTACAATCTTAATTATGTTGAAGCTATACTCTCTCCTGTATACAAACGGGTTTAGGTATGGGGTTTTATGTTTTCTTATCAATGAAAGTTCGCCATATTGTTTTGCTTATTGTATCCAGTACGGTGTGAGTTATAGGGTACGTTGTGTTACTGTTCTAACAATTTGTATATGTATGTTGTACTGTGTGATGTCAATATTATATAAAGGTTATGTTGTTTGGAGAAATGTTTATTGTTTTGGAATTGGACAATGCAGCATAGGTTTTAATTGTGAAGCGTTTTGCTCTCCAATTAAGCTATTCTGTTAGGATTTGTGCACTGACATTGTTTTGACAGTTGCTGGTTCTTTATCTGATTCTCAATATCAATTTCCCGGATCAGTCTTTGATGTTATTGCTTAATTCTAATTATCTTGTAATAGGTAGGAGCTCATCTCATGTAAATTTGTCATGTAAACATTTATCCTTCTAGCTCTCTCTTGCATTCAACCTAAACCCCGAAGCTATTTTATGCTTCATTAAAGATATGGATTGAATTAATTACGCATATTTGTATTATGGAAGGCAGAAAAAAGAAGATGATGCCTTAAATAGCATACTGATCAGAGCAGTTTGAATCAATCTGGACATCATCATCTCTTTGTTGATACTCAATGCAACTTTGCGTTTGATTTCTTATCTTACTGTCTAGATTATTCTGCAAGAAAATTTCTTCGTCTAGTCTAGCAATGTTTGAGGGGAAGTTTATCATGGTAAGCATCTGTTACCTGTTTACTCTTTTGTGACTTTTGACTAATGTAAATTGGAACCTGTCCGTCGTTATTATTAAAATAAAAGAAAAGAGCAAGCAATCTGGCTACTACCAGGAAGAAAAAAGATGCATAAAAATGAGATAATGTGTTAAACAGACCTTGAAATGATTTATGCACATTATGGGCATCATCCTTGATATTTTGAAGCTTTATTAAACTGGGCCAAGCGGTCATGGATGGGTTTGGAAGATTTTAGGTGACTAAGAGCATTCACATTAAACTTTTCAAATGTTAAAAATCTTATTTTTTAGTATTTTTTTAATAACACCACTCCATTAAAACTTATAAATCTTAAAATTTTAAGATTTAAGCTGCAGTGCAATCTCATATTTGAGACTGCATTGTAGCTACAATTGTAAAACAAAAATGATTTTTTATAAACCTCAGGCTCTCTCTCTTCTATCTTTTTCTTTCATCTCTCCACTTCTTTCTTCTCTCTTCTCTCTTTGTGCTTCACCGATGTGGTTTGTCGATGAGTATGCTTTGCCAATGATTGTGCTCTGCCGATGGTCGTGGGTCGTGGTCTGATGTGCTCCGGTGATTTTGTGGGTCTAGGTTTCTAGGTCTGGGTTCCTAGGTCTGTGTTCATGGCTCATCGATGTGATCGGGGTTGAGATCGAGGTGGTGGGTTTTCGCTGGGATTGAGATCGGGGTGGTGGGTTTTGGTTGAGGTTGAGAATGAGGTGGGTGGGTGGGTGGGTGGTGACTGAGGTGGGTTGCCGTGGCCGTCGTGGGTCTTGGGTTTATGGGTTTTGTTCGCCGCTCTATCCTCCACCTCCCTCTCTTCCTCTCACGGTGAGGCTTCTCTTTCTCAAGTTGTTGTTGTTGTTGTTTTTTTTGGTGGCTATAGGGTTGATATTTGGATGGATGTTGATTGTGGTGGCAGTGGGTTGGCCGTGGGTCTGGGTTTGCTGTTGAATGTTGATAGTTTACGATGGTGGTAGCTGACAGTGGTTACCCGTTAAGAAGAAAGTGGTGGAAAGAGAGAGAAAGTGGTAAAATAAAAATAATGTTATTTAAATGAAGTTGTAAAAAAAATAAAATGATTAATGTTTGGTGAATTGTAAAATGGTATGTTAAAATTGATAAAGTAAGATTTTGAAGTGGTAAATGCTAAAATATTTAGCATTCTTGATGAGAATGCTCTAAAAGCATCCTCATTAAAGGTGAAAAAAAATACTAAATGCTATTTTTTAGCATTTTTAGCAACTCAAATGACAAAAACCCACTTTCATCAAACATGCTAAATCTTAAAGAGATTTAGCATCAAGCTACAGTGAGCTTGTATCAATACAAGCTTATTATAGCTAGATTGCAAAAAAAAAAAAAGGTTTTTTATTATGCCCAACGGATCTATTTCTTTTCTCTCTCTTTTCTATCTCACTTCTCTCTTATCTCTTTGGTGTTTCATGGTCTGTTATGGTCTAGTGTTGTCTCTTCTTCCAAAACCCAATCTCTGCTCATCCCCGATCACTCTCATCGCTAGCTCGCCAGTGGATGGACCGGTGGTGGATGGGTATGGTGTGGTCCGGTGGTGGTGGATGGGTATGGTTTGTGATTTGGTGGGTATCGGTGGTGCTCAGCGACGGTTTTGATGGGGTTGAAATCAAGGTGGTGGGTTTTGGCTGGGGTTGAGATCGGGGTGGTTGGTTTTGGTTTTGGTTAGGGTTGAGAATGGGGTGGGTGGTGGTGGGTTTTGGGTCCGATGTTGTCCTGGGTCACAGCGTGGTGTTACTGGGTTGTGGTTTTGATCTTGATTTTGGGTCACCGAAGGTCGTGGGCAGTGTCCCTGGGTTGTGGGCGTGATGGCATTTGAGATCGGCGTGGTGGTGTTTGAGATCAGCATGATGGCTTTTGAGATCGTATGTTTGGTTTAGGTTTGATTCTCGCTGTGGCTGTGGCTGTAGCTGTGGTTGTAGTGTTTGGTCGTGGGTGTGGTTTTGGTGATGGGTTTTTGGCCGTGGATGGTGATAGGTCATGAGTTTGGTTGGGTTAAGTTGGTTATGGGTGGTGGTGGGTTTTTGTTGAGGTTGAGATTAGGGTGGGTGGGTGGTGGGTTTTGTGGTAGCTATTGTGGCTATTGGTATTGGGGTGAGGCTGGGCTGTGGTGGTGGCTGGTAGTGGCTAGCCTTGGGTGTGGGTTGTGCCGTGGGTTGAGAAAGATGGAGAGACAGTGGGAGAGACAGACAGTGGGAGAGTGAGAAATAATAACAAAAAATTGAATAAAAATATTAAAGAAAGAATATTTAAATGAAGTTGTAAAAAAAATAGAATGTTTGATGTTTGATATATTATAAAATAAGGTGTTAAAATTGTAAAAGTAGTAATTTGAGATTGTAAATGCTAAAATTTTTACAATTATTAACCAGAATGCTCTAATATATCTCTTAACTGTTAAAAGATCATTCGGTTATTTTCCCATGGCTTTCTCAATTCTCGTGCCTCAGTTCTCAAAGCCTCTTTTGCTCAAAGCTGGGACTCTGATTCTTTTTGCGTATACTGTAAGGCTACGTGATTGGGGTTTTCAAGCAAAAGAAGAAAACTAAAAATGTTAAGTGCCTGAGGCTGATTAATCCTTCGTTGCCTGCTACATTTGTGTAATTTTTGTTCGAAAGAATGATATTTTGATTTCTACCGGTTGAATTCTGCAGTAGCAAAACCAAAAAAAAAAAAAAAAAAAGAAAAAGAAAAAGAAAAAAGAAGGTTATGTTTTATGCTGGTTTAGTCAATTTCCGATCATTACAAAAAGCATCTTAGGTATCTTCTCCGGTTCTCCCTCATAGCGAGTGGGTCTCGTAATCAAATAGAATTCAAATGCAGGAAGATGAGACACATATCAAAAACATTAAATACTTTATGTTTGAGTTTGTAATAGTATAAGATTCACATACTGCGAGAGAAGACATATATCGAATTTATAAAATACTTGGTCCAGGGTTTTGTAATTGTATAAGATTCTATGAGAGAAGAAATATATTGCATACATGAGATATTTTACCTGGATCAAGGAATTGAAGCATATGCTTGTTTTCAGGGTTATAGTCAAAAAGGGTTTGCAACGACGGACTTGGACCCGTCTTATAGGGGCAAATATAAAAAATTGTCCTAATTAGTGGGGTCCATCCTATTGCTGTTAGTGAGAAACACGTTTTTAGTAGATTGCTCTTCCAAGTACATATTATATATTTCTCTATTAGCTAGCTTAGTTTAATAATAATTAAATAGTTTGCAAAATGGATCTTAGTCACCTCTAGTTGGTTTCATTGTTTTAAAACTTGGATTAGTCTGGTCAGGGAACGGTGCTTATATCGACCTGGTCCAAGTTAAAACTTAAAAACCGGACTATTTCAATCTTGGTAAACTACCGGTGAAAACCTTTCAAAACCAGGGGAATGGACCAAGTTTGGACTGGTTGTTTCTTTCAAATGTTGACTATTTCGAAAAAATATGCATCATACGCATCGAGTCATCATCTTTATTATATTAAAAAAAATAGATTAGGTAGCTATAAAAAAATATATAATTAGGTCATTCATTTAACTCCAAGATATTTATTTAGGAAGAATTATATTATTATCTTGGTGAAAAATTCATTTTAGTTCTTACATTTTCACGTGATTTTTATTTTGGTTTTTAACTTTTTTTTTCACCGCTTTTAGTCCTTATCCTGAAAAATGCCTCTTGTTTTAGTCCCTGACGTTTCATCAGAGACGGAACTTACTGAGCTGCCAAACGGAAAAAATTAAAAATATTAAAATAATACTTACTGTGGCTATATGGTTTTTCCACGTCAGCCTCTAAATTAAAAAAAAAATTAATTTATTAATTTTAACTTAATAAAAAATTAAAAGTAGAAATAAAAATTTAAAAATTAAATTCAAGAACAGCAACAAGAACAATAAGAACACCAAGAACAACAACAAATTCAAGAACAACAACAAATTTTAAACCAAAAAATTAAATTCAAGAACAACAACAGATTATATTTCAAACCCCCACACTACCAAAACACTCTAGAATCCAACATACCCACAACTACATCACACCCAATCAAAACAACTACAGCCAAACCCACAGCCAAACCCAAAAATTTGAATCTAAAACCTCTACAAGCACATAAACAAGAACATAAACAAATACAAGGCTAGCACCCCACAATCAAACCCAGACCACCGCTGTACATCAAACCCAGACCACTATGGAATTAAGACCAAAAGAGGCACAAAAACCACCATCAAACCCAGACCACCGTCGAACCAGACCAGCCACCACTACACTCAGCATCGAAAACCGTCACATCCACAAAACCCACTGACCCACGCCATCGCCGATCCCGTGAAGACAAATAGGGGGCTCGGAGAAGACAGATCAAGGCATGACGAAGACTGATCAGAGCATGGCAACATAGATCGGTGCACTAAGAAGACTGAATATTTTATTAAAAAAATATGTAGAATAAATAAATTGATGTGAATATTTTGTAAAAATAAATATATAAAATAAAAAAAAAAGTAAAATTTTTTATGTAAAATAAGTGAGAATTTTACGTCCATTAACGTGGATACTCTTATGGCTTCAGGCTGTATATGCCCAATGCCGTATATTTATGTGGTAGTGAGTAGATCTCATATAAGAACGAAGTCGCCGCTATTGGAATAATATGGCTCACCTACCAATTAGCTCATTTATGATCTAGTAATCACCTTTGTCGATGGTCGACCCCACCTATGACCTATGTGAAGTAAAGATGTTTATTCAGCAAAAAAGAAAAAAGAAAAAAAAGAAGAAAAAAGATGATAAAGAAATGCATAACATTAAGCGGCTTATGTCAATGTATTGGAAATGCTATTTTTTACTAGGAAGTTTCCGTTCATGAATGGGTTAACTTTTAGACTTTATATATTAGTTATTAGAGAAACTATACATTTTCTTTCGTGATCTTTTAACTTTATAAATTATTGATGGGTAACAAATTACAGAAAAATAAAAAGTACATATTTATTGTGTTATTCAAATGATTAGTTTCATTATTAAAAATGTTTGTAATAAAAATATAATAATAATATGAGTTTTAAGCATTGAATGTAGACAAGAAAACTATTGTGAAGAATAGAAACCACATTTTGTTCTAGAAAACTACATTGAATGGTTGAATGTTGACCAAGAAATTAAACTACATTGAATTATAGAAAACCAACACTGAAATTTCTAAAAGTTGGACGAAATTTCGTCTACCTTTCCCATTGGTCATTGCACCACCTTTTGTTCTTTCAAGCCATTCATATGCCAAGAAATCAGACTTGGAAGTTGGAACGGGTTTACCATTGAATAATAATCTTAAAGGGAGAAATGTTAACCAATTTCTTAAAAGCATTGGTTTAAGATTTATTTTTAGAAATATTTTATTAAAAAAATGATAAAATAATAAATATTGTTAATAGATTTTTATATTTTCCATGATAATAATTTTAAACTTTTTTATTATAATTTATTAATAATTATTCTAAGAGCATTCGTTAACATGATCCATCTTAAAAGATAGATAAGAAAGACGTTTTTTTTTTTTTTTTTTTTTTTTTTTTTTTTTTTCAAATAGTTATAAAAATCAAACTATATTATTAATTAGCCAAGGTTTAAAACAAATTTGGTATCTGACAAATCGAGTCATTTGGACTCGATTTTGGAATGTTAAATTGAGTGCACTGAACTCAATTTCAATATTGTTTCTAGCTAATGTGGACACTTGGTCCACGTCGGCATAGAACTTGAGTCCATAGGACTCAAGTTTTGCAAATAGATTTCGTTTTGTTTCAGATATCAAACTTTTGTTTCAGCAACCAAGCGTTGTTCTTCCTTTCCCTTTTTTACTTATGCCGTCCCACTCTCCACTTCAATCCCCAAAAACCCATGAACTAATCAAATCCAAAACAAATCAAACCCACTCTCCACTCTCCACTCGGTGTTCTTCTCCTCCACTAGAGAGGGGACGAGAAACCACACGTCCGATCTGATTTCCATTGCTTGAATCGGCACCTAGATTGCTAGGTTTTGCATCGTTGCTTCTTTCTCTGCTTTTTGATCTTTGGGTTTTGATGATCTCTACGCTGATCTCTGTGTCATAATTTTTGGGTTTAGGACCCTAAATCGAGTCCATAGGGCTCGATTTCTATTTGGCAGAACTCAAGTCCTGTGGACTCGATTTCTATATCAACATGGACCAAGTGTCTACATCAGCTACAAATGATGTTAAAATCGATTTCAGTGGACTAGATTTAGCATTCCAAAATCAGGTTTAGAGGACTCGATTTGTTAAATACAAAATTTGTTTAAAATCTTAGCTAACTAATAATATAATTTGGTTTTTATAGTTATTTAAAAAAAAAATCCAAGAAAGATGCCAACACGTTTTGATTGATTGAGACACAATGTGCTATTGCGTTTCAAGTGAGACATACATTTTTATTTTTGCTGAAAGTGAGACATACATTAAATATGGTCCCATCGCCTTATATATGTTTTGAATTCCGATGTTATGTTCACCAAAAAAAATAAAAATTCCGATGTTATAAAAAGCAATTAGATATTTGCAATGAGATCTGCTAGCAATAGATTCGTCATGGTTATAACCTCATTGATTGCTCAGTTTGTTACGCTGTCACAGCGCATGATAGATGATGATGATGATGATATCTAATAAATACCCTTGTGGTGCAACTTTATAATTATGATTGCCCTTAAATTTATTTCATCTTTGGTAATACTTTTCTCTTTCCCTTCTACTATTCTCCACGCAACCTCAAGAAAAAAGTTATTTTTTTCTCTAAAATTTTTATGAAGTTTAATTCTTATCTCCAACTTAATAAAAATGTTGTTAAGACCCTTATAACTTAGTTGGTTGGCATTTTATAGTAATTTCAATAGAAATATTTGGGTGTAAGTGTGTGTTTGTTGATTGCACTTTTTTAAAAACGTGTTAAAATATATTTGTATTTTGAAAATGATAAAAAAAAATGAAAATAAAAGAGATTTTAAAAAACTGTACATAAAAGTTAAAATTAAAAAACTAATCAAATAAGTTGGACACAAGCGGACTTTAAATCTCCTCTACTGCCATTTTATAACCATGGACTTTGATATCTTGATTTTGTGAGTGTAATGAGTATTTTTTTTGAAGAAATAGTAATACTTATTAGAACATACAAACACAAACACAAACACCCCATATGTCACATTTTTTTTTTAATAAATGATTTCTTTAATATATTGCCCCATTTGTATTTTTTGTTAGTTTATTAATTATTATTTAAAGGATGACTTGAACCTTAGATAAAGATCATGAAGTATCAATTAATTAAGAGTGTGTTTGTTTGGAGGAGAAATATGATGGATGAAAAACTTTAGAGAGAAAACAAGAAGGAAAACTTTTTTGGAGTGTGTTTGGTTAGGTAGGGAGGAAGGAAAATAAATAGTAAGGTCCGAGTGTTTTATTTTTAGGGCCCACCAAAAAGTTTTCTCCCCAAAATGGAGAGAAAACTAAAGGGAGATAATGAGGCTGCTTAATGGATAAAAATGCCTGTGCCTAGTTTTTTTTTTTTTTTTTTTTTTTTTTTGATTTCCTAGGTTGTGGGTGGGCATGTTGCTTCTTTTTTTTTTTCCCTAGATGTTTCTCTTTTTTTTTTTTTTTTTTATCCCCTTTATTATTTGCTTGTTTATTTTTATTTTCTAGGCTGTGAGTGTAATAGTTGTTTTGTTTTTGTTTTTTTTGGTTTTGTTTTTAGTTTAAATAGACATGATTTTTATTTTTTAATAAATGGGGTGATTGCTTTTTTTTGGGGGGGGGGGGTTGTTTGTCACTTTTTTATTTTAATTAGCTATTATTTTTTAATAAGGGTGTATGAGTAAATTTATATAAACTTACTTTTTTCATCCCTCTGATTTTCCACTCTTAATCAAACAAAAATGAGAAAAATTAAAATTTTTTCTATCATCTCTCTTTTCCATCCTTCACTATTTTTTATCCTTTTACTTTTCCACCCTCTAACTAATCGGCGCGTAAGTCACATAACTACTCAAGAATATAATGCTTCATGTTAGATTCTCTAGTACCAAAAATAGTGACAATACAATGCTTCATGTTAGATTCTATAATAACAAAAATAGTGCCACTTGTAGGATTAAAGTTATATACAGGAGTAGCCAATAGAACATATCATTTACCTGATGTCGTGTTTACAAATGAAACCGATATTTTTACCCAAAAAAGAAGTGAAACAAAATAATTATGATGCAGCATGAAAGAATCAAAAACCACAGTACGAGAGAGAGCATGGCAATCTTGAGAAAAAAAGTCAATTTTTTTCACGGGTCAGCCAAGGCTTTTTTTCCAGTCAAAAAAAAGAAAAAAAGACATCATCTCTCCTCTTCACCTTGAAGCCTGACTACACAGCGCGCGCGCACACACACACTCTTTCTGAGAGAGAGAGATAGTCTCTTTTGATTTTTCTTTCTTTCGCTTAAAACCCCAAAAAGAAAAGAAAGTTGGAAATATCAAAAACCTTTACACCTACCGACGCACCCTCCCCAAATACAGCTTCTCCTTCTCCAATTTAGGCTCTCTTCTACTTAGATTTTTGCTTCCAATTTCCAAATCCTTGTTGGGTTTTTTCTTCTTCTTCTTCTTCAACTTTACTCAGAACTCAACAACACCTGCCATGGAGTTGGGGTCTGGTTCAACCGAGCATAACATCAGAGGAGTACCCACTCATGGTGGACGCTACGTTCAGTACAATATCTATGGTAATCTCTTCGAAGTTTCTCGAAAGTACGTCCCTCCAATTCGTCCAGTTGGTAGAGGCGCTTATGGTATCGTTTGGTATGGCTTCTAAAGCTTTTCTGGGTTTCCATTTTTTTCTTTGTTTGTTTATTTTTTTCGCTTTGTACTTTTGGAATCTAAATTTGACTGGTGGGTCTGGCTGAATTATGAAGATCTTGTTTGATTCTTAGTTTTATAGTGGAATTGTTTAGTACGAAGCTTAATTTGTTTTGAGTTAATTTTTCTTTGTTTATTCTGTTTTATTTAGCTGTTGATTATTGTTTTTGCTATGGGATGGCTGAATTGCACAAATGGTGATTATGTGTTCATTGAATGTGTTCATTGAAATGTGTGGTGGGTGAAAAAGATAACAATTTATTTGTTTGAGTCATTAAAAAACTACTTGTCTAAACTCTGGAACTGACCTTAATCAACGAAGAAAGGAAAATAGATCCTTATTGGGTTCACAAAATTACAAGTTTTGATCGTTAATTAATTCTCAAGAATGACTGGAAAGGGAGAGGGGGGAGATTGTTCTGAACAAGAATACGTTCCTTCTACTCTACTTTTTGTTCCTCTTTTTCCCTGTTTGTGTGGAGAAAAGTTGTACTCATAGATTTCTTGAAGGGGGTTCTTTTGGGATGAGTTTGAGTATTTGAAGGCACCAAGAAAAGGGGGAAGTGGGGCAGCCTGACAAAGCCCCATCCCTTCTTGTGGCTGAGGGGGTGTATTGTGCCTTTGGTTAGTTGTCGCTCTGCATTATATGCATGGTGGGTGAGAGTGGGTGGATGCATTAAATGCAAGGGAGGCAGTTAGCCCCTCTGGTAAGGTAAACAAACATGATAATGGTGGACTTATCATGGACAACCCCCTCCCCCCCAAGATGTGTATTTGTTTACCATAATTATTTGGGGCGAAAATGAAATGGGGTTTTACTTAGCTGAAATGGAGATCGTGGTATCATGGTTATTGTTTGGTGTTGTTTAAACTTAACATTGACATGTCAAATTTTTTTTTTTGGAATCTTATTCTGATGGGGATTTGAAGCTACTGATATGTGTTTTTAGTCTGAAAGTAGGGATGAGCCGATGAGTGGCAGTCTGTTTCAGTGGAACCTGAGGTCATATATGCCTTCATCCCTTCCTGTTGAGAATAAGGACCAAATGGGTTAATAAATCTGTTGTCAAGCAATGAACTTTGAGTTTTTTGGTGGATAAATATTGAAAAGTAGAATAGGAACTCTCTTTTTGTTTGGCCTTTTAGTCAGGCAGGGATAACATGATTGCTGTTACGTGCAGCGTTACCTTTTGTATTTTGACTGTGCATTAATAAGTCTTGTGTTTATTTGTGTGAGAGTGAGACCAGGTCTAGTTCTCATATATGGGGAAGTCTAGTTCTCATATATAGGTTTTTTTGTTTGTTTAAAAATAATTTTATTATATTTTAAAAAATGATGGTGTCTTTAGGCCTGAAGTCCTGAAGAAAGTAAAATTGATAGTTACAATTGAAATGGAAAAGAATCAATAAAATCTACAATGGAACTTATCTCACTGTGACCCAAAACTTGTGAACATTCAAACAAAATTCTTAGGAACTACAATTTTTTAGCTGAATAGCTGAGGCATCCACACCCTCAAAAGTTCACTGGTTCCTTTCCTTTAACGAAGTCTGCAAAAGGCATAAGGGTACTAATTTCCACCAGTAAGAAAAATAATTCCCAAACTAATTCCTTCATCTAGAAAGTAGTTGATGTAGAACGTATAGGTGAATAGCAGGAAATAAAAAAGAACAAAAAAAAAAAAACCCTAGACTTTACCACCTTAGGGTGTTTGGCATCATCACTAAACATAGAACACAAATCAGACAATGTCTTCTTATTTCAAAATACACTACTACAAATCAGACAATATCTTCTTATTTCAAAATACACTACTACAAAATATCTGGGGATCCTCTTCTTGTAGGCTCCAAATTACAACCATAATAAGTGCCACCAAATTTGAAGATACTGACACCAAAATTAAGGGGTAGTACATCCCTCTATAGAAAATAGCCATTTAAGCTATCTATGACCTGGTGTCCACACCGGTAGTTCAACTACACCCTTGGGAAGTACTTTTTGTAATCCAAAAGCTTGAATGGTAGAGGTCCACATTTCATAAGCAAAATCACAATCTGACAACTGATGATCAATAATCTCACCATTGCTTCAGTGCATGCAACATCAATTTTTTATTTATTTTTATATATATAAATAACATCGACTTCCTCGACTAATTCCTCTCTCAGTAAGATTGTTAGCGGTTGGAATATTTTCTAATGTTGCTGTCCATACATAACATTTTTGGAGCATTACTGCAAGAAATAATTTTCCAAGGAAATGTCACTCCCCTGTGCCTATAAAACCTCCAAGTATGAGTTAACATCAAATTGACCATTACTAGACAATGTCCACTTCATTCTGTTAGAACCTTTGTTGCCTGAAAAATTGGACTATAAATATCAACAAAGAGTCGACTAACTCTAGTTCCCAGTCATAAACGTCTTGAATAAACTGATATTCAACGAGCATGTCCCCCTGTGACCTGATTTTTCCAAAAAAGACAACTAAGGCGTCCTTATTAGTTGCAATGGTGTACAATTCAGAGTACAAGTCCTTTAAAAGTTGACATCCACATGATGCATCATGCCAAAGCCACACCTTGAGTCCATCCCCTACCACATACTGGGCATGTCTCATGAATATCCCAACCTGTCCTAATACTCCTCCAAAGACTACAACCATTGGTGCTTTTTACCTCCCTTGAAGACCACCCCCCCAAATTCTGAGTGGAAAACAAAGTTTGATTCCTATTCACTATGTGAAATTTGCCTTGTCACCCTGACCACACTACAAAAAGTTCCTCTCTAATTTCTCCAATCTGTTAAGCCACAAAAGTAGGGATGGCAAACAGCTAGAGGTAATAAAAGGGCAGGCAAGAAATTGTGCTCTTTAAGAGTTTTGATCCCCCTGGGTGACAAATGTAACAGCTTCCAGCCTGGTAATCTGCCCTTCATTTTCTCCAAAATTGGATTCCAAAGAAATCTAGCCTTGCATGATGAATCCAATGACATGCCCAAGCAATTTATAGGAAAGCTACTATCTTACAAAAAAGGATATCAGTCAAGACATCAATATATTCTTACTCTCCAACGGGTACCACTTTTTGATTCTTCATCTAACCAAATCTGCCTTAAACCCTAAATTTGGCAATGTACTTAAAATTTGTCAGCATTTACATGGTCTAGCTCATGGACACACACACGCAGACAGATATATATATATTTATATATATGTATGTATGTATGTATGTTGTGGGTGTGACTACTCTGTAATGATTATATTGGAATCATGACTAAAATAATTTTATTTGCCTCTTCCTTGGATAGTTCCCCAATTTCTTTGGTGTCTCGAGGGTGAACTTGTCAGTGTTGACCGCTATGTGGTTTTGTTAAAGTGTCAAAAATTCCAAAATATGTTTATTAATATGTTCATTCTCTCATTCTTATATAAAGATTTTTTATAATGTACAATTCATCGGGTCATCATGACTCATTAGAGGAATGTCTTGGAATGCTGTGTTTTCATGTGAATGATGTGCTATTTTGAGGTTATAATGGGGTTTCTTTTATTTAACAACAATGTGAAGGAAGAGATTTTTTTTCTGTTTCCTCCAGTGCTGCTGTGAATGCGGAGACACGTGAGGAGGTTGCCATTAAGAAGATTGGTAATGCTTTTGACAATAGAATTGATGCCAAAAGGACTTTACGGGAAATCAAACTTCTTCGGCACATGGATCATGAAAATGTAATTTTACTTATCTTTGTAATTTTTCATGCTTTTATTCTTGAATCAGCCTTATGTCTTTCCTCATGAGTCATGATTTCAGTTGCGCAAAGTTTTAAGTATTTATGTGTGCAAAATTATTGTTCTTATTTCTATATCTTTTAGTTTGCATGGTCTTAGAGGGCATTTGGGAAGCGCGTTTTGCGCTTCCCAAACGCACGTTGTGCGTTTCCCCATTTCTTTTATTTTTTTATTATTTTTTTCAGCTGAAATATTTGACTTTTCTGTGCACAGTGTATACAGTGCACTGTTTATGGACCCACAAATTTCACTTTTTAACAACTTTTTTATTAAAAATGGGACCCACGATATTTTTTACACATTAAAAAATTATTTTGCTACAGTATTTTTCAGTTTTCAGTTTTCAGTTTTCAGTTTCAGCTGCATCCAAACAGACCCTTAGTAATACTCTTTGTTTATCAACTAGGTTTCGTTGAGATTGAAAGAGTGGGGTGTCAAACATGGCTAGCCTGAAAATTGTAAACACAGAGATGGGGAATGAGGTTGTGCTTGATGCCCCCCTCCCATTTGCACGTGAAATTAGACGTGTAACACATTACTCCCCTTGGTCTAGAATAAAGAGCTATTGTTGGATTTTCCGTTAAAGTTGTCAGAAAAATCATACCGATTGAAAACATTTAAATTTATTTACACTTTTTCAAATTGCATACGGGGGAATCATTAGTGGGCAGAGACAATGAAAAAGAAGTGCACACGCCCATACAAAAGTAATTCCTTCAAGCATCACTGCAGACCATAATCCTTAATTTCTTCTCATTTTTGAAATCCCTAACCTCAGTTCCTTGTAGAATGACTCCTCTGACTTTATCCCTGATCTGGAAGTACATTTTCACATGAGAAATAAACAGAAAATTCATCTCTCTCAAGTCACACATGAACCATCAAACCATAAAATTGTGTCCTAGTTCAAGAAAATTAAGACCATTACAAGTATGAAATGCGATTGATAAAGTAAATTGTTTGGTCTCAGCCATTCCAGCATTCCTATAAACATTTTCTTACCTTTTTCAATCATGAAAATGAGCTGGAATCATGGAAGTCCATGTGAACTTGTTCTTGTGAGTCATTTTATCGCATAAAAGGCGTTCATGGTATAAACCATAACTACATGTTGTGTCTAAGCTCAAAAGAGTGCTATATGCATTTCTGAGATTGCTTGTGAGGCAACAAGCTTGCACTTGCCAATCGATTTAGGCTTTGACTTCTCCTCAAGTAAACGGGTTTGGGAAATTTGGTGGGTCCGTGCACCAATTTGCTGCTGAAAGTATCTAATAAAAGGTCTAGTATCTAATAAAAGGTCTAGTGATGGCGAAAGTGCCTAAAAATTTCTGACTTAGATTCAAAATCTTGGTTATCTGATGTAACTTATATGATAATAGAAAGTGACTCAATTGTGAGTCATTTTATCGCATAAAAGGCATTCATGGTGTAAACCATAACTACATTTTGTGTCTAAGCTCAAAAGAGTGCTATATGCATTTCTGAGATTGCTTGTGAGGCAACAAGCTTGCACTCTCCAATCGACTGAGGCTTTGACTTCTCCTCAAGTAAACGGGTTTGGGAAATTTGGTGGGTCCATGCGCCAATTTGCCGCTGAAAGTATCTAATAAAAGGTCTAGTGATGGCCAAAGTGCCTAAAAATTTCTGACTTAGATTCAAAATCTTGGTTATCTGATGTAACTTATTTGATAATAGAAAGTGACTCAATTGCTGCTACAGATAGTACACAAGTTGAAGAAAATGATGTAAACCTTTGTTCTATTATTGTTGCTCACAATTCTGAAGTTGTTGGTGATGGTAATGTTGAGCTAGAACTAAAGTATGACAGGAAAAATGAAAGGGGTAAGTTTTTTTAATAGTGCAAGTTGTAATAGTACATGTGGCAACACAAGCCTTTTCTGTCACTGTTGGCAATAGAATCTAATGGTAGCATTTTGATCAATACCATAATGGGTTTATGTGTTACACTTCAAGGGGGGTTTTGTGATTTACAGGCAAGCCACAATATTGTTTTTGTATTTTTCCCAATATTTTTTTATGGCTTTATGTTTTACTTTGAGTTGGATGGATGGTGATACTAATATTATTAGTTTTGAAAATCGAGTTTTGCTAGAGTATTTTTTTTTTTGTTCTGCAAGAATTATAGGCCTACTGCTAACCAGGTTCCCCCCCCCCCCCTCTTTCTCCCTTACCTTGCAGGTCATTGCCATGAAAGACATCATACGACCTCCGCAGAAGGAGAACTTCAATGATGTTTACATTGTTTATGAATTAATGGACACTGATCTTCATCAGATTATACGGTCAAACCAACCTTTGACTGATGATCATTGTCGGGTTGGCATAACATTTCTCTCTTGCATCTAAGATATTATGTTAACCATGAAATTTGAAAGTACAAATGTTTTTTGTCTTTGAGTTATTCTGTTTTTTCCTGTATTCCTTAGTTTGCCTGAAGTGGAAGTTGGGAAACTGTCAACTCCATTCTAGGGCAGTATGTCTTGTAATAAAATTTGATGGGTACTGCTGCAAGCTCAACATGCTACACTAACAACAACCATTGAGAAACATGCTATCACATTTAAATTCTTGGATCGTATCATTCAAGTAAATGCGGATTCTTTAGTTTCTGTTTTTGTTTTGGTTTAATTTTATTCGTCCATGCATTAATGGGTTGTTGTAGTAATTCCTCATGTTCCTTCAGATATGGATTAGGGAAAGAGTATGAATATCATCAGGGTTCATAATCACACTAAATTGCATGAAAGCAAAGCATGAACACTAATTGTAGACTACAGATGAAATATGACTAAAAAAGGTCATACTCAATGCACCAAGCTCCTGCTTTTGCGGGGAGGTAGGCAACCTTTCCTCCAGTGAAACTTGACACAAAGTGATCAAAAAATGTTGCCTTTATTTGAGTGTAAACATGCCATACTCGGTTGCTAGACATTACTTTCTGCCACTCAGCTTTTTCTAGGGTCCTGGTCTACCATCTCCCGGTACAAGTGAGATTCGAAATCTCTGCTTTAATGAATTTAGATGTATGAACTGTCACCATATGTTTTTGGTTGTTGGGTTCTCTGTATCCTTCCTATTTTTAGTAACTAGAGTAGATTCATATTGCATAATGTGAATTTTTTTTGCTACCACACATTTGTATTAAAAATGTGAATGAAAATGAAGATAAATTCTTTGTAATTAATGTTTGATAATTTTGTATCTTAAAATTCTGCAATCACATATTTTTTTGGTTCTGATTGCTATCTTTCAAGCTTGTTGTCATAAATACTGAAATTGCTACCTTTGCAGTATTTTCTGTATCAGCTTTTACGAGGGCTCAAATACGTACATTCAGCAAATGTTTTGCATCGTGACTTAAAGCCCAGCAATTTGCTTCTGAATGCAAATTGTGACCTCAAGATTGCAGACTTTGGGCTTGCAAGGACAACATCTGAAACTGATTTCATGACTGAGTATGTTGTTACTCGTTGGTACCGAGCACCAGAACTTCTCCTTAATTGTTCAGAGTACACTGCAGCAATTGATATTTGGTCAGTGGGTTGCATACTTGGAGAAATCATGACAAGACAACCCCTTTTCCCTGGCAAAGATTATGTTCATCAGCTGAGACTTATTACTGAAGTATGCCTCTAAGAAATTTCTTGCTAAAATACACTGGATTACCTGGCTGCTGGTTTCAGCATTAAAAACATGCCATCGTTGTTTGTGATACAATGCCAGAGATATTACTTATGCTGCGTTTTGCTCCTTTAGTAAATTTGCTTCTTGTGACATTTTTGCATTAAAAATCTTGATCATTCTGAGTTGCTACTCCCCCATACTATCATTAATTAGTGACACTTATTAGTCTTGTTCTCACTTGTCACTTCCATCAGATTTTCTGATTACAAGAATTATGGACATCTTTTTTTATTATTAGTTTTTATTTTTAATCAATGACTATAATCCCTATTGCAAAAAGTCAAAAATTTCATAAACATAATGGAATTTGGGAGAGTAGGAGAAATTTGATAGATTAGTCCTTGTAGTTGTGAGAGACGAAAAGAATGCCTCTTTTCAAAGAGGAACAGTCACTGTCTTAAGCTGTAGAGACCAAGTAGAAGAGAATTGGCTGAGGAGTCAAAATACTCTTCCAATAAACCCTATTCATTTCCTTCTATGTGGTTGACTGTCTTAGAATTTGCAAAATGACAAGGACTATGCATTTATATGTGAGCAGAACAACTTCTTAATATTATATGTTTTTTCTTTCTTTATAAAGTTTTATTTTTCCTCCTGGCTCTGGTTAACCTATCTCAGTATTTTTCTTCTGCATCTAAAAAAAAAAAAAAAATTATTTTTTTGATTGGTAAAGTACACACATTGTGTGGATTTTGAACCCATGACCTCCCTCTCCACTTTGTTCTTATGAAGGGAGGACATCATTTGAGTTAGAGCTCATGGGCTTTTTCTACAGCATATATAAGGCTTCATTGAAATAAGTTGTTTTGATCTTCTTGGAAGTAAGATTGACTTTGACAACTGCATTTTTTCTCCTGTTGTTGTGAAAAGCTCATAGGTTCACCTGATGACAACAGCCTTGGATTCTTAAGAAGTGATAATGCTCGAAGATATGTTAGACAGCTCCCGCAGTTCCCAAAGCAACAATTCTCTGCTAGATTTCCAAATACGTCTGCTGGTGCTGTTGATTTGCTGGAAAAGATGCTTGTATTTGATCCAAACAGGCGCATTACAGGTATAATGCATTGCTAATTATATCTGGGTTTTGGCAGTTCTTGAGTCATAGTATTGAATTGCATTGGAATTTGGGGAAATATTGCGGGAAAATGTTTCAACTTGTCTTTACAGAAGACTTGTCTTGCTTTACAGCTATTCTTTGGGGAACAAATGAAATTAATACTTTGATATTGGAAACAGAAGTACATGTGCTGTGCCAAATTTTTTTAAATGATCTTAGTTCTGGAGCCATGGTTGAGGAGTTATACCCTAAGCAATGAAATAATAGATATCTATTTAACAAACCAAATGTCTATTTTTCTTTCTCATAGAATTTTTCTTTTGGTGGATATTGTCAATGGGTAAAAACTTAACTCTCACACCCACATGGGTTTACATGGGGTTGAGCCTGTGACGTTACTCTTCATCACTGATGGAGAGGGGGAATTCCATTTGGTCTAAGGACTATTGACTATGTAGAAATCACAATTGCGTTTTGCTCATTTGATTTGATGTTTTGCTCATTTGATTTGATGAGTTGTTTTCCCTCAATATTTTCATTGAAGATCACCTTTATATCTGGTTGTTTGCAGTTGATGAGGCATTGTGCCACCCTTACTTGGCACCTCTTCATGATATCAACGAGGAGCCTGTCTGCCCAATGCCTTTCAGCTTTGATTTTGAGCAACCATCATTTACTGAAGAAAATATAAAGGAGCTCATCTGGAGAGAATCTGTGAAGTTCAATCCTGATTCAACTCAGTGAGGGTTGTGTAATATTCTGTACTTGGAAAAGTACCTGATGACCTGTTCCACAATACTGAACTAATTGGGTCTTTCAAGGAAAGAGATAAAAAGCTCGATGGAGATATCCTGATTTACTGAAAAGTAGTTGAGATGTTAGTCATTCAAACTTTTCATCTCACATCTTTCGGTGCTTGTAACATTCAAATGTGTAAATGAATCAGAAGCAGAATCTCTCTGTAGTTTAGATTCCTCATTCGGCTGTAGGTTTAGGAGCTGAGGTTGGTGTGCTGAACTGATGCTGCTGGGAAGTTTCATTGCATTCCTGTCAGCAGCAAGCTTAAATTTCTACATTCATGAAGCAGAGATTATGCATGGTTACATGATCTAACAGCCATTATGATTTTCTGAGTGTTATGAAATAGTTGCTATGAACATAACTGCTTGCTATAATTTGGCTAGGCCAAGCTTATCATCTTTACTTGTGTTTGTCATGAAACCCTAGTTAAATCTGTAATTATTGCCTCTGTTCAGATAAGTTTCCTGCAGGATAAAATTTTATGGCAAGCCTTGGCTACCTTGTCATTACAATTTACATTTTGTGAACACTAGTCCCAATGAAAATTTTATTTTGGACCATTTTATTCGGAAAGGTACTGTTATACAAAATGGTATTTTCTATGTGATTTTGTCTTCATAATTTTGAAAACAAGAATCCAAGCTGATGTAGTTGGAAAGGACCCTTGGAGTTAGGCCTCTCTATTTGAGAGCAGCCTTGGGCTGCTTAGAGTACGAGGGTCTCAGCTAAACTGTTGCTTCAGGTTGGCTTTCTCATGGATAGTGCCATATTCCTATGTCTTGCTCTATTTGATTCTTCTACAATAGATTTATCTGTTTGAAGGAAGCTATGCTGCTGAGTGCTGAAGTCTAGCCTAGCTGGGTCCTGTACTGGAGTTTCTGCACTAGAATGTAAAATGAGTCCGGCACCAGCACGTATGGAGTCAGGTACCGGACTTGTAAGCTTGAGTTTGGTGAGAGATGAAGTCCTGCATGGGTGATTTTTGGAAAATTTTGAATGGAGTGAACCTCATTTTTTTTTTATTGATAAAAACAATTCAGTACAAAACTTTGATTTCTACACCGCCCAAAGGCAAGCACATAAGGTCTTCATTAAAAAAAAAAAAAAAAAAAAAAAACGCACACACAAAGGTTCTATTCTTGCTTGTCAATTTTGAAAATCCTGATTTTCTTGGGACTATTCTCTCTATAACACAGAATTTCAGCTGCCTGCCACTGACTATTATCTGCACATTTTAATTGTACAATCAGTGGATACGTGCATTTCCTTGTATACTCAGAGACCCCTAAGGTTTGGGTGGTTCTAGTGTATGAGCAAAATTTTAATTACTCTTCCATAGGGTTTGCTATGTGTTGACGCTGTATTTTGTCTGGCTTAGAGTTACAAAATTTTCAATTTGAGCATTAGAAATCCCAAAAGCTAATGTAAAAAAACTAATTTTTTATGGAAAATTAAGGAATTATGTGAAAAAACTAATTTATCCCTATTAGATGTTGGATGAATTAATTTGATGGTTTATGGACCTTTTCACTATTTAACAAAAAAAAAAAAAAGGACTTACAAATAGCAATTTTGGAGGAGACCCATAAATTTCTTGTGTTTTTAAGAAAAATGAAAGAGAAAAAGTTAGCAAAAGAAAAAATCGTTTAGTATTATTGACGTAGGACAAAATTTACTATTTAATTTTTGTAATTTATTAATTTTGGTATTTTAATGTAAGAAAACGTTATTTTAGGTTTAGGACATTTATTTCCTTGTGTTTTAGGTGCTTTTAATGCTTTTTAGGTTAAATTTGGTTCATGTTATGGTTAGGTATCAATTAGGAGTTATTTTACATTATATTTTCTTGTCTGTCAAGTTTTATGGATTCCTTAAATAGGCCCCTAAGTCTGTACACGTTTTTTGAACAATTATTCAATCAATAAAATTCAGACTTGTCTTTTTATTTTCTGGTGGATTTTAGACCCTTTTTTTTTTGTGGATTCAAGGAACCCTTGTGGATTCGAGGTTATTTTCAGAAGCAAACATGTTTTGTTTCTTGTTTTCTAGAGGTAGACGTGTTCTGCTTGACGTGTTTTGCTTCTTATGCTTCCGCATCCCGCATTAGTTGGTATTAGAGCCTTGACTTATCTTGGTCTGGTGGTTGACGTATAACTGAAAACTTAGCAAGTATTATGTGATGTACAACTAGGACTCAAAAATATCTTTGCTAGGATGCCGTCGTTGGAGCATGGAAACAATAGGGATAATTGTCACAAAGGTGTAACTCACGGGCAACCTATTGGTAAGCAAATTTCATATGGACCTTATAGAAAAATTGCAAGTTTTAATGGTTATTTTTTAAAAGAAGATTTTCTTAATTGGTTACTTGTTCTAGAAGATTTATTTGACTGTGAGAATATTTGTGATGAGAGAAAAGTAGAACTTGCTTTGTATAAACTTAGAGAATATGCCTTACGTTGGTGGGAACAAATACGGACTGATAGAATCCGACAAGGTAAAAACAAAATTCGTTCATGGCCAAGGATGAAAAAGATGCTTGCTATCAAATTTTATCCTTTGGATTGTGATGAACTTCTGTGGTATACAAAACAAGATTATTTTTGGCCAAGAAGTTCACACTTGAATTATTTTGGAGAGCCATATATTCTACCATTTAGAGAAGAATTGTTTGTTGAACAACACATTTTTCTTGAAGAAAATATAGAGATTTTTGAGGAAATTAATGAAGGCTTTGTTATAGAAGAACCTAAAATCAAGATTGTGGGAGAGATTAATGAAGACCATATTATAGAGAAAGATCTTAAGGTCAAGATAGTAGAGTCCATGAAAGAAGAAATTATAGAGGAAGTTGTCAACCATCTCGATGAAGTCAAGTTAGATGATTGCAACATTCAAGCTCTTATTATTTTGGTGGGAGACACCGAAACAAAGTTTTTTGATTTTATCAAAGTTGATAGATTTGATTCAATTGACAATTCTTATTTGGTAAATCTCTACAATTATATGAAGACAAAGGAAAAAGAAATTCAAGCTGATTTGTTTATTCCATTGATGAGTTGAAAGTATGGCAAAGAGATCAAGGGGCTTAAGCATTCAAACTATTTGTTTATTTGGAGCGGAAGATTTCAGATTTCAAAGATGAACCCGATGATGAGTTTGTTTCAAGGGGAGGAGTTTGATCTAGGACATAATTTACTAAGGACATAATTTACTATTTAATTTTTGTAATTTATTAATTTAGGTATTTTTATGTAAAAAAACGTTATTTTAGGTTTAGGGTATTTATTTCCTTGTTTTTAGGTGCTTTTAATGCTTTGGTCAAATTTGGTTCCTGTTATGGTTAGGTATCAATTAGGAGTTATTTTCCATTATATTTTCTTGTTTGTTAAGTTTATCGAAGCCCTTAAATAGGCCCCTAAGTTTGTACACGTTTTTTGAACAATTATTCAATCAATAAAATTCAGATTTTTGTCTTTCTATTTTTTGGTGGATTCCAGACCCTTTTTCCTTGTGGATTCAAGGAAACCTCGTGGATTCGAGGTTATTTTCAGAAGCAAACGTGTTTTGTTTCTTGTTTTCTAGAGGTAGATGTGTTTTGCTTCTTAATGCTTCCGTATCCTGCATCAATTATTGTTGCTACCATTGGTGTGGCTTGATTCCTAGACATTTTCACTATTTAACCAAAAAAAAAAAAAAAACCGAACTTACAAATAACAATTTTTGAGAATACCCAAAGGTTTCTTGTGTTTTTAAGTAAAGTGAAAGAGAAGGAGTTGAGAAGAAGTTACGAAATGAATATGAACCACTATTTATACCCAAAGGATTACAACTCTTCAACTGCCACCTTTTCATTCAATATGCACATTTTTGGTCAATAGATACCTTTTCAGTCAATAGACACATTTTCATTTAATTGAACCTTTTTTAGTCAATGTCATTCAAAAGACACCTTTTCATTCAACATGCACTTTTTTGTTCAATATGCACTTTCTGATATATCCAATTTGAATGGTTTTGACCTTTCAATAGGTACCTTTTGGTGTGTGTATATATATATATATATATATACACACACGCACATAGACACACACACACAACACAACTAAATTAGAGACGCAACATTTTAATCATCTAAAACAAGAAACTAATAAATAAAACAACATTAGTGACTAGTTTTATATAAGAGATAATTACAGTAAACCTACTTGTGGTTAGGTTCGTTTTCACTTTTCCTACTCGTTGTTCAATTATTTACACTTTGCCCACTAGAGATTTGCTCTGTTAAGGATTCGTTACCTACCTCTCCATCTGCCGTTAAAAAAACACATTTTTAGACGAAAACAAACATAAAACAAATAAAAAATCTAAGGTTTTCAATTTTTACAAAAATAAAGGTATGAACATCACTGGTGTTTTGTTTTCTTTATAATAGGAAATGATCTAATCTTACACAAGTTGAAGAGAGAGTGAGATAGAGATAAGCGAACAACTGAAGTGTGAGGTATAGAAAAATCCAGTCGTGGGTTTGGATCATGGTAGATCAGCCATGGGTTTGGTGTTGTGGTGGTCGTTTGGGTGTTGGCTGGGTTTTAGTTCCAGTATTGAAGTTGAATCAGTGACTGGGTTTCAGAGGTAGGTTGAATCAGCGTATGTTGCTGAATCGGCGTCGTGGGTTGTTGAATCGGTGTGGGTTGCTAGATTGGTGGTGGGTTTTTGAATCAATTTTGGTGGCTAGAGCTTGTTTGAATTGATGAGAGTGGTGGAGACAAGGAGATCAGATTGGTGGTTGCGTTTTGCGTGGGTTTTAGTTGTTGAGTTTTGCATTTTGAATCATTGTGGGTTTCAATTATTGCGGTTTGAATCAATGGCTGGAGCTTGTTTGAATTAATGTGGAGAGTGGTAAAGTCGTGGAGATCAGATTGGTGATGGATTTTCTTCCTGGGCTCTTGGATTTCGAACACCCATTTGCCCATGTTCTCATTCAGACCCCAATTCGCACCATCGGCATCGGCAACTTCAGCTCCTCTAGCGATGACGCAATGAACCAAAACATCATTGAAGAAACCAACTGTATCCTCGCCAAGATTAGGTCTGACTCTGACCTGTCAACGAACATGAATCCTTCTTCAGCGTAAACGACACCTTCACTTTCGGACCCAAGATCTCTACTTGGGACCAAGACCACAAAACCTGGTTAGATCAAAATCCTGAGTTCCCTAACCATAGTAATGGTAAGCCTCATATCTTGCTTGTTACTGGGTCTCCTCCTAAACCTTGTGATAACTCAATTGGTGACCATTACTTGTTGAAAGCTATTAAGAATAAGATTGAGTATTTTCTGAAAGAGTGTTGATTAGAATGACATCAACATTAACAAGATCTCTGACTCTGTCTCTAAAAGAAGAAGAAGAAGAAGTAGTAGAAGAAGAAGAAGAAGGAGAAGTAATGGTTCTATCAAGGAGGCGCTTGAAACTGTACTCTTCTTCTTCTACAACTCCATAACCCAAGCTCTTGCAAGACCCAATAACCTAAGCTCTTTCAAAAATATTCAAACCCTAACCTTTTGATTCGTTTTATGTTATGTTTTGGTGGTAGAAGTTGTTTTTTAACTGCATGGCCAATAGGTGGGTAACAGAGCCCTAAAGGAAGTAACTTCATGTGGGCAAAGTGTAAATGATTGAACCATGGGTAGGTAAAGTGAAAACAGACCATACCACAGGTGTGTTTACTGTAATTATCCCTTTATATAAAGCATAAAGGTTCTAGTCCTAATTGTAGAAAATTGATGGTTGAGAATTTTATGAGAAAACTTATTGTGGTGATGTTAGATTTGGATATTGTTATTCTTATTGAAGTGCAGGCTAATAATCCAATCTCTACATAATTTCGTCCTCTACACTTCCAATCATGCTTTCTAAGCCTTTTATCTACTAGTTATGTAATAACAATTTTTGAGGCATGTAACATTGCTTGTAATATTATTTGAAGAAGAGAAAAAGTCAAATTCACTTATTATCTATCGCACTTTATGAAAAGTCACCCAGGCTTGGTGATGGCATCCCTCTCCCAACAAGTCCCTCTTCCATTCACTACCATAGAGGTGGAAGCACTTGCAGCACGAAGATCGGTGGAATTTGCTATAGAACTTGGTTTGGATCGGATTGTATTGGAAGGGGACTCTCAGATTCTCATCGAAACCTTACAGAGTGGATTTATATCACTAGCACAATTTGGCAACATAGTAAATGATGTGCAGTACATTGCCTCCTAGTATTTCAGTGATTTTAGTTTTTCTCATGTACTAAGTTGGCATTATAATGCTGCTTGATGCTGCTGCACACTCATTTGCACAGAGAGCTATTCATTCTTTCCATATGGTAGTCTGGAGGGAAGATGTTCCACCTGACGTTGTTCCTGTTTTTCAGGCTGATTTAACAGTCTACCTTAATAATAATACGCACCATCTTTCTTCTAAAATAAAAAAAAGATCTCTATTTAAATAAAATTTTTTAGCGAATTGTTTCACTGCATAGTTCAACAATTTGTTTCGATAAACTTAAGCTCACATAAATTAGTTTGGTACTTTGCTGAATTTAGAAGAAAATATTGGATGATTGGTAGAAATTAAAAAAAAAAAAAATCTTAAATTTGGATCTTCACTGCAAAAAATTATTGATAATAGATATTGCAAATGATTCATCGTTTAGATGGTTTTTGCTAAAGTGACCAAACTACATAATAACTGTTCCATAAGGCCTTACTAATTTTTTTTTTAATAAGAAACTTGTAGCTTTTATTAAAATGAAGATAACATCACTATATCATAAGCGACAACAGACTTAACAATAGGAGGTGTTTCCTTTATCCGAGTTACATAATCAACATTATGCCTATCTTATTGCGCTAATTAATGGGTAGGGTGATTACCCTATCAATGAACATGTGATACTTGTGCCTGTCGAAAATCTCTCAATTTGTATTGAATACCTTCAGTTATGTTGCTTATTAATGAAGGAGGATTACTACATCTAGTCATGGCATCATAGACAATCTTGGAGTCGCATTCAAATAGAACATCTCTAACTCCCACATCCCAAGAAAATAGTAAGCTCTCCTCCAATGCCTTAGCTTCAGACTCTAGTGGCCCTGACGGTAATGGAAGTGATTTACTAAGACTTGCTTCAACACACCTGCCATGGTCTCAAATAATAGCTCCCAATCCAAATGAGTTTTTACTAGTAAAAATTGCAGCACCACTGTTGACCTTGTACAATGGTTCAATTGAAGTCTTCCATCAGACCTTATCCTTATTTTTGACCTTAGACAGCTTCAAATTGGCCATTTGGAATTCTTCCAGCATGTATCGTGCCTTCTGCAAAATAGCTAGGCCAGTTAGTCTAGCTTTCCCTTGTTGCACTTCATTAAGTTTGAACCACATGGCACAGGATACCATATTGAAAAGTTCTAACAGGCCATTCCATATTCTTTGTTCGAAATTCAAATACTAGATCAGGTCCTCAAATTCTGGGAAGTTAACTTTGTGTACCTCAAAAAGAGTAGCTGATAGTGCCTAAATTTCCCGTTCTTTCTTACAACCCCAGAATACATGCCCATTACTTTCTGGTTCCAACTCGCATGCCTCATAGAAGGAATTATCAATCACCTTCTGTCTTCACAAGTTAGCCTTTGTTGGAACGATTGATAATTGCTTATGAAGAGGTTGAAGTTCAAGTGGATGGCCAAAACTTACGAGACCTACCATTGGCAGCTTCACTAGGTCGACGGATAGGGAGATAAACGGCAACAACGTATCAAAGGTGGATGGGTGACCTGTTACGAACGGATCACCTGTAGTGGATGGATAACTGTTCGGACGAATGCTATGGTTGACGGTAGCAAAAGGCCATGTGGTGATGACATGGAAAGGGTCCCCTAAAATATGCACATTTATGAAGATCTTCTCTACAAGAAAATATCCCTCTTCACTAAGGAACCAAGGTCGGTTCCCTACTACTATAAAAGCCAAAGCCTTCAGAAAACGAGGTACGCATAATTGACCTTAGCCCTTGCACTCTAGAATTGTGATAATTTTCTAACTTAACCTTCGGAGGGTATTTGGCCGGTACCACACCAATACTCTCTTGAGGACTTCTTTTTTAGTGTTGTGCAAGTGTTCTTTCAGAACGTAAGGGTTGTGCAGCTTACTGACGATTTTCGGCATTATCAGTTGGCGCCGTCTTTGGGAAGAGAAACAGAATGTAAGTGAGCCGCGTTGCTACTTCCTGGACAAAGAGTTGCATGGTGCTTACTCGCTCGATGACAAATAACAATAACCAAGGAGACGAACCACGTACCGCAATCCTTGAGAGATAGGTTCAGAAACTTGCTACAGCGGTTGAACATCTCACTAAGCAGAACCATGAGCTAGAAGAGCAGCTACGCCAAAGGGATAACGGGCCCCGAGATCAAGAAGAGGAGCGGGAGGGCGACAACCTTTCGTGCGCGAACTGTAGACAGGATAGGGAAGTACCAGAAGGTAGCAATGCTATGAGTAGGTAGACGGCCACAAATATCGACCCACTAAACCTGGTCGTGGATATGCAGATGATGAGGGAACAGATGGACCTGATGCTGAACGCCCTTAGGGGATGGGTATCAAGTGACCTTGATGAACTAGTGCATCGGACAGATTCGCCCTTCACTGCGCCTGTTACTTCATTCCCTCTCCCACTGAAATTCCACATGCCACAAGTAGAAGCCTACAACGGGTCAAGGGACCCTTTGGACCACTTGGAAACCTTCAAAACCCTAATGCACTTGTAGGGCGTAGTAGACAAGATTATGTGCAGGGCTTTCCCCATCACACTGAGGGGACCTACAAGATTTTGGTTCAGTAGATTGACGTTGAACTCCGTCAGTACCTTTAAGGAGTTGAGCGCACAGTTTGCTTCGCACTTTATCGGGGGACACAGGTACAAGAAGTCGACTACATGTCTGATGAACATTAAGCAACGGGAGGATGAGATGCTAAGATCTTACATCACCCATTTCAAAAGAGAGGTGCTCTCGATTGATGAAGTTGAGGACAAAATACTTGTGACCTCATTCACCAATGGGTTACGGAAGGGGAAGTTTTTGTTTTCCCTTTATAAGAATGACTCGAAGACAATTTCGGATGTACTGTATAGGGCTACAAAATACATGAATGTGGAAGACGCATTACTTGAGTGGGAGGAGAAGCCTAGGAAGAGAGAAAAGACAGAAGAAACACGATAAGAAATAGGACGGAAGGCCACGAGGACAGAAGACAAGTGAGAGGATAGACGCTCCAAGCCCCCCACAGGAAGATTCACAAGCTTCACCCCACTGAACCTCTCCATCAATCAAGTGCTTATGCAGATCAAAGGTGAAGGATCACTGATGTTCCCTGGCAAGCTAAAGGGTGACCCCAACAAGATGTCTAGGGATAAGTACTACAGCTTTCATTGAGATCATGACCACAATTAGTTCGAGCTATGATTTAAAGCAACAGATCGAAACCCTAATCAGACAGGAAAAGTTACAAAGGTTCGCAAGTAAGGAGAAGACCAACCAGCCGCGCGAGCCTGTCCCCCGAAGGGAAAACAAGCATCCTAAACCACCCATTGGGGACATAAGGACGATCGTATGGGGCACATCGATGTCCTGTTCAACACTGAAGGCACGCAAAACTTACCTTCGGATGGTTCAGCACTTCCAATTGACAGGTTTGGTCCCCGAAGATGGTGTGAATTGATAGCCCTGTGATAGGGTTCTCAGAGAAAGACGCTCGATGCGTCCACTATCCACATGACGAGGAACTTGTTGTAAGCATACAAATCTTGGTAGACAACGAAAGCTCGATCGATATACTATACTACCCAGCTTTCCAGCAGATGAATATTGAGAGAGAGCAATTGATTCCAACTAACCTCTCGTCGGATTTGGAGGGACGGGAGTGTACCTGCTCCGCACGGTCACGTTATTCATAACCATCGGCAATTATCCTCAACAGATTTCCAGGGACGTTACATTCCTAGCCGTGGACTGTTCATTGGCTTACAACGCCATCCTAGGCCGACCGGCCCATAATTTGTGGAAGGCCGTAACATCCACGATGTGCATTGGAGAACATTGAACAGTGGTAGAGCCATTGGAGAGGTTGGAAAAGTACTCCTCGATGACTCAAAACCCAAACGGACGACAAAAATTGGTACTCTTGTTAGCCCGCTAGTCCGTCAGGCCCTAGTCTTATTTCTAAGGGAGAACCAGGATGTATTCGCTTGGAGCCACAAAGACATGTTCGGGATTGACCCATCAGTTATAGTCCACAAGCTGAACTTATCACCCTCTTTTCCTCCTGTCCGTCAGAAGAAGCCGGTATTCGCTCAAGAACGAGACCGCGCTATAGCAAAGGAAGTTTGTAAGTTGTCAGAGGAAAAATTTATACGGGAAGTGTACTATCCCGACTGGCTGGCCATCGGGGTGATGGTCAAGAAAGCCAATGAGAAATGGAGAATGTGCGTGGATTTTACGGACTTGAATAGGGCATGCCCTAAGGATAGCTATCCACTCTCCTAGATTGACATCTTGGTGGATTTAACAGCAAGACACCAGTTGTTGAGTTTCATGGACGCATTCTCTGGATATAACTAGATCAAATAGGATGAAGCAAATCAGGAAAAGACTTTAATAACAAGCTAGGGTCTCTTCTGCTTTAAGGTGATGTCGTTCAGCCTTAAGAATGCAGGCGCGACATACCAAATACTGATGAACAAGATGTTTGCACACCAGATCGGGAGGAACGTCAAAGTATACGCTGACGACATGCTTGTGAAGAGCTCACGGGAGGACAACCACCTGGACGACCTTAAGGAAACTTTCGAGACCCTTAGGCATTATGACATGAAGTTGAATTTGAATAAGTGCACGTTCAGAGTGATGATTGGGAAGTTCTTGGAGTTCATGGTGTCCTGGAGGGGTATTGAAGTCAACCCGGACAAGGAATGGGCCATTATGGAGTTAGCTTCACCAAAAACCACCAAGGAGGTACCGAGTTGCAATATTGTTGCTATAAACCAGTTCATTTTGAGAGCAACAGATAAGTGCCTTCACTTCTTCCGTGTGTTAAAAAAGGCTTTTGAGTGGACGATCGAATGTTAACGTGCATTCGAAGATCTGAAGGCATACCTTTCTTCTCCACCCTTGTTAAGCCCATCCAAACTAGGAGAAGAGTTGTTCCTTTACTTAGCCGTCTCTCCAGCCGCTGTCAGTGCCACCTTAGTTAGGGAAGAGGACCAGGTCCAGAAACCCGTATATTTCATGAGTCAAGCCATTGTGGAGAGCAATAAGCAGTCCGGATACAGCTGTACGGATGGTGCTATGGGCAATCGAGCTAAGTGAGTTTGACATACAATATCGCCTATGACCAGCCATAAAAGGACAGATTATTATTGATTTCATTATTGAATTCATTAACACAGATGAGCAAGGGGTAGAAGGATGCCTCAAATGGATGATCCACACAGACGGGTCCTCAAATAAACATTTAGGATGGGCTAGGGTTGCACTCTACAGCCTAGAGGGAGATGAGGTCGTGTTCATTATCCAAAATGATTTTCGCATAACAAACAATGAGGCCGAGTACAAAGCCCTAATACCTGGATTGGATCTCGCACAAGTTACAGGGGCCATAGATATAACTTTGAATTGCAATTCCCAACTGGTCATCAGTCAGATTAATGGCAGTTATGAATGTAGAGAAGAACGGATGAAAGAGTACCTCAAGCAAGTGAAGAATCAGATGCACAGTCTCAGCGCAAAGTTCTTCCAAATCCCAAGGAAGGAGAACGAGTGAGCCGACCGTCTTGCTAAGACGGCATCAACAGAGCATATGTCTTTTCCTTGTCATGTACTCTTCTTTGTCAATAGCTCACCAATAATAAACACCGTTAGTGTGCAGGAGGTAGGCACTAAGAATAATTAGACGACACCAATCATCTTCTATCTAAGGGACGGTGTGTTGCCCGACGACAAGGAAGTTGCAAGAAAGTTGAGAGTTTACGACACGCGGTTCATACTACTCAAAGACGTCTTGTACAAGAGAGGTTTCTCCCGCCTATACCTAAGATGCCTTATTCCCGAGGAAGCAAACTATGTCATGAGAGAGGTCCACGAAGGAGTGTGTGGGAACCACTCAAGATCATGATCCTTAGTTCATAAGCTGATTAGGGCTGGGTACTATTGGCCCACCAAGCATAATAATGTGTAAATATACGTAAGAACTTGTGACAAGTGCCAAAGGTTTGGCAACCCTATTAGGCAACTGACGGAGGAACTCAATCCAATAACAGCCCTATGGCCCTTCGCCCAATGGGGTCTGGATATCATGGGACCGTTTCCTACAACAGCCCGTCAGCTAAAATTCCTCCTAGTTGGCATAGACTACTCCACCAAATGGGTAGAGGCCGAAGCCTTGGCTGCCATCACAGAAAAGAATGTACATAGTTTTGTATGGAGAAGCATCATTTGTAGGTAAGGTATACCTAGGGTCCTAATCTCGAAAAACGGGAAATAGTTTGATAATGACACATTTAGGGATTTTCGCTCGCATCTGGGGATCAAGAACCACTATTTGTCGCCTGCACGCCCTTAGGCTAATGGACAGGTTAAGGTCACGAACTGATCCTTACTGAAGATCATCAAGACTCAGATCGAGGGGGCAAAAGGTACCTAGCAGGAAGAGTTGCCAAGCGTACTATGGGCGTACAGGATGATGGCAAGGACACCTACAGGAGAGACACCATTTCGACTTGCATATGGCAGTGAGGTGATCATCCCAGCTGAGGTAGGTCTTGCAAGCTATCGAGTAGTGAACCACGATAAGGAGAAGAATGATGAGGTGATGCACCTACAACTCGACATGGTAGATAAGGTCAGAGCGACGACTAAAAAAAGGTTGGCTCAATATCAAAACCTCATGGCCAGACACTATAATTCCCAGGTGAAACATAGTGACTTCCAGATTGGAGACCTCATCTTAAGGAAAGTAACGGGTGCCACTAAATACCCTTCTCATGGGAAGTTAGGACCTTATTGAGAGGGACCGTATAGAATTGTATCATGGCATAGGAAAGGCACCTACTACCTCGAGACACTAGACGAAATAGGCTATAGCATCCATGGAACGCGGAACACCTGAAGAAATATTACTAGAAGATAATGGCACAGGTGATGACACTCCTCATTTCTAGTTTATAATTTTTAGTTTACACCTTTAGTTTTTATTATCTATGGTACTTTTGAAGCCCAAAGGGCAATTTTCTTATTTTCATGAACAAATTCTACTTGCATATTTATCATAATAAGAGGAGTTTATTCAGAACACAATTGAATGTTTTTCTATAGGATTATAATCACAAAGTCCACAGGAGTGGACGGGTTCATCCTAAATGGATGAGTTTTATTTGTAGTCCATAAAGTGGACAGGTTATCCTAAACAGATGAGTTTTATGTACTAAGTCCACAAGAGTGGACAAGTCATCCTAAATGGATGAGTTTTATTTACAAAGTCCATAAAGTGGACGGGTCATCCTAAATGGATGAGTTTTATTTACAAAGTTCATAAAGGGGACAGATTATCCTAAAAAGGATGAAAATTAATTCACAAGTCCATAAACTAGATGGATGATCCTAAGAAGGATGAAAAATTAATTAACAAGTCCATAAATTGGAAGGTTGAAAATTAATTAACTGGACGGTTCATCTGAAGAAGGATGAAAATTAATTACCAAGTCCAGAAACTGGACGGATCATCCTAAGAGGGATGAAATTTGTTCAGTTAGTCCATAAATAGGACGAACCATCCTAGGAAGGATGAAATTTATTTAGCAAATCCATAAGCTGGACAGCTCATAGCAGAAGGATAGTTCATTCACAAAATGAAAAGACAATTCATTCAATGGACGGATGTATATTATGAAACATGTAGTCAAATATCACAAAGGAATGTCTACATAAAAGCCTATGATAGGCAACGGTTAAAAAAGGGTACTGCTCTCCCATACATTTCAAAGTCTAAACAAAAATAAAAACAATAAAAACTACTTTGGGACGACGGGGGTTTCCTCCTTATCATCAAGCATCCAGATCTTGAGTTGACAGGTGCCAACCTCGATGGGCTCTTTAATTCCTGCTTTTTGAGCATCGCCATCGCTGGAGTCGTCACCAAAGAGCTCGTCTGTCACTTCAGAGTCAACGGGGTCGGCAGGAGTTTGGCCTTCAGGATCTATAGTAATGTGTGAAAGATTCAAGTCTGGGAAAGAAGCCTTGACTTGACAGAGGCAATCATTAAAACAGTTAGCAAAGGATGCGCCTAGCTCACTTAGAAGAGCATCAGAATCTCGATACTTTTGAATAGCGTCCTTCTTTGCTTGACGGAGACTATCCTCCTTGTCTTCCAAGACTTTTCCTAGCTCCTCTACTTGCCTCTCTAGCTCACCTCGGAGTTGCTCCGATGCCTTGAGCTTCTTTTCTTGATGGACCTTCCAGGCTTTCAGATTCGTCAGCTCCTCCTCCATTGCTTTTACCTTGGCATGGGCGTGCTCCAATACCGTCTCATGGGATAGGCAACGCTCAATCAACCCCTTCATCATTAAGACTCCCTGTACTAACCATAAAATGAGATAAGGAAAGTATTAAACAAATACGACGGAAAGGTATTAGGATGGATACAAACCTGTGTAAGGTTGAACAAGCTCGTCTCCCCTATAGCTTCAGTGGCGTGGTTGCCCAGGTCCTCGTAGTCCTTGTCCTTGATAATGGAAGTGATTTGCTTAAGGTCATACTGAGAGTCCTTGCGAAGAAGGACGGGAGGTTTCTCCTTGACGGGGTCTGGGCTAACCATCAAGCCCTTACCCTTCCCCAGACCAAGCTTGGGGGGCAACTTGAACATGCTGGAAGTTTGCCCAGCAGTTAGCCCCGTTACCACTTTTTGCTTTTTTGCATGTTGATCCAACTTTTCGGATGGTTGCCTTTTGGTGGATGGGTGAGCTGAGCCCTTCTTAGGAGGAAGGCCCCTTCCTGTTTTTTTTCTTAGTGGCAGGTTGCTGCTTGATGTAAGATCTTCTCCTACTATCTTCCATTTTTGTATAGAAGTGGACGGGTAAGAGTCAAGGTAGTTGCTAAGAACACAAAGATATATATTAGTTAACGGACTTACGTTGGCGAATTCGTGCATCATAATGACGAGCAGCAATAGTGGGTTTAGGGTCATCGTAGTACCAGTGGAGAGCATCCAAAGAAACTAACTTAACCCATGTTCTCTCCGATAGCTTTGTGGTCCTGAAGATTTTTTCCAAAAAACCGAACTGCTCAGTGGTGACTTGTGGACGGTCTCGAGTTGCAAAAATGCGATGGTTCGAGTGATTAAACAAATTGAATAAATTGGATCTAAGGAGGACGGACACCTACCAGACGGGGGCATGATACCCCAAGTCTTGTCTACAGGCATGTATTCCTAGTCGTCGGGGTGACACATCCATTCATCCCTTTGAAGGAAAAAGTATCGACTTTTCCAGTTCCTGTTAGAGTTTGGGGTTTCGCATACTAACCTAAGCAATGGACTTCTCAGCTAGAAACTGTACATGCCCCTGGATTAAACGATCTTGGACGGACGGTAGCAATGGAAGAACTCCTCCACTGTCAACCGATGCTCCCCGTCGGACATAACTCCATATAAAACTTCTACACCCGGGAAGACCCTCCAGGAATTTGAGGAAATCTAGGTGACGGCCAGTCCTAAGTATTGGAGAAGACGACGGTGGAGGGCGCTCAAGGGGAATCAAAGGCCTGCTTTCAACATCTGCTTGTACACTTCGACGTCTTCGAGGCCCCCATTGTAACATTTTTTGGACTTGAAGGGTAGACGGATGGGTATGTGGACAGGTATCTGATACTTCTCCCTAAGTGTATTGAAGTGATTTTGTTTGATGGAAGAGATCAAGTCATTAACAGTCCATAAAGGAGGTAAGCTAAATTCCCTAAGTCCATCAGGACCTATGATGGATTGAATAGGAGGATCGACATTGTCTAGATCATCATTTGATTCATAATCTGACCCGTCCTCATCCCGTACCTCATCCTGCATTGTGGAAGGTGAGTTGGTTGACGGAATCCTTTCCTCGTTGGAGGTGTCGGGGTTTGCCTGACCAGACAGAAACACCTCATCGTAGCCCGCTCCATCGCAGACAAATGATTGACCACTTGACACCTCACTAGACATTTGACACCTACACGTGACGGGTGAAAACCCTAAGACTCTAGGTTTACACAGATAATGGGCAGGCGAATAAAATGATAAAAAACTGGGGATAAGAGGAAGGGTACTTACAACTTGACGGTGTAAGAAGAACGACGGGAAGAGTGTAGAGAATGGTGGCACCAAGTTGGTAGAGTGACGGCCTAAAAAGAGTGGACGGTAACGCTCTGATCAACAAAATTTTTTTTGAAACATAAAAATGAAAAGGACAAGCAACATTTATATAAAGGGAACGGTGCGGAAGATGAAAGGACGCTTCAATTCGAGCAATCGATCACTTAAAGGTTGCCACGTGTCCCTATCGCATTAATGACCCAAGGCTAGCCTGTCAATCAATACAAACTTCTCAAGGATAGAGTCAGACCGTCACTCCATGGATCCATACAAAAAAAAAAAAGTTGATAGGTCCATGGAGTGAGGGGGCAACTAAAGAGGGTGAAGTTAAAGTGGACGGCCAAAACTTATGAGACCTACCATTGGTTGCTTCACTAGGTTGATGGATATAGAGATAAATGACAACAATGCATCAAAGGTGGACGGGTGACCTATGATGAATAGATCACTTGCAGTGGATGGATAACTGTTCGAACAGATGCTAAGGTTGATGGTAGCAAAAGGCCACGTGGCGATGACATGGCTTGTTTGGTCCCCAAGGAACTTCAAAGGTCAATAGCTTGTGATCCATAATTAACCTCAGCCGGTAGAGCCTCTATATGGAAAGGGTCCCCTAAAATATGCACATATATGAAGATTTTCTCTACAAGGAAATATCTCTCTTCACCAAGGAACCAAGGTTGGCTCTCCACTACTATAAAAGCCAGAGACTTCAGAAAACGAGGTACGCATAATTGACCCCAGCTTTAGCACTCTAGAGTTATGATAATTTTATGACTTAAACTTTAGAGGGTATTTGGCTGGTACCATATCGATACTCTCTTACGGTCTTCTTTTTAGGTGTTGTGCAGGTGTTGTTTCGGCATGTAAGGGCTGTGCAGCTTACTGATGATTTTCGGCATCATCAACTTAATTTTGCATATTTATCTCATTATTAAGAAGCATTATCATACTTATTTTGAGTTGATTTATGCATTTTATAGTTGATTTTGGAATAATGCTAAATAATCAATTTTGTGCTTAATTGAATTTTAATGCGTGAATTTGTCTTTTGTAGGATAATGAAATTAAATAAATGGATTTATGCAAAGAAGAAAGTCAATGGACTTTACTTTTACAAGAGCCATGGTGAAGTCAAAGAAGGCCAACCCAATTAAATTCGAGTCCAATTGGAACAACAAATCCAAGGAAATTTGCACCAAATCCAAGTCTAATTTGGATTAGGATTCCAACCTGCGCACCAATAGGTATTTGAAGCATAACATTCGGTTCAGATGTCCAATCAAGATGATTCAAGTTGGACTAGAAAGTTAACTTAAAGGGCTATATTGTTTTAATTTACCAAAATTCCTAATTCCGAAGTTAAATGGGCCAAAAACGTCGGTTAAATGAAGCCTAAAAACTAGGGATTTTCTCCAAATGGGAATTCAACTTGTTATCGGATTCCTTGACCTATTTCAAGGCTCTTTAGGGAAAACTTCAGAGAGAGTTGCTGTAAAACATAATTTAGGTTTTCTTAAAGTTTCTTTACAACTTTTAGAGTTTTATTTTTGTTATGGCTTGCTAGAAGCCTTGCTAAGGCAAAGGGTGAAACCCAACCGTTTATTGGTATGTTCTTAACAATTATTTGTTGGTTTTAATGCTTATAGTTTTATGTATTTGAATGTTTTACTCATCTAGAAAAGTGTATAGTTTTGTATAATTCTTTGGTTTATCGTAGACTCCGGGCACTTTAAATGCTTTGTATTCCCTGCGAATTAATTCACTAGTTTTGTTTTGCCTAAAATCAATCAATTTCATGAAACTACCTTAGACAATTAATTCTTGAGTTTTTATTGTTAAATCATTTGACTAAGATCATCCTTCATATGAATTTTAATTGAGTTATAAAATAAATACTGTTAAGACTACCAATAAATGTGTTGTGTGTGGATCCTTAAACCTTAGCGCCTTAATATATTGTTATCTTCTCTCAATTTAAATTACCTTTACTAAACCATTAAAAATCTCTTCAATTAAAATTTATTATTTTAGTTTTATTCCCTTTTGGTTTTCTAATCAATTCCCTTTTCCTTGTGGATTCGACCTTGGACTTACTGAGTTATTACTTTGAGACAATCCTGCAGTTGGGAGCATTATTTAAGTCGCAACAAGTTTTTGGCGCTGTTGCCGGGGATTAGGCGATTAGAGAAGCATTCCACTTCATTTGGAGAGGTTTTAGGCATTAAATTTCCTCACATATTTGGTAATATCTTTCCAACTCTTTTATTTTTGAGTAATTTAGTTTTCTTTTAGAATTTTTCTTCTATTTTTTTACTTCTTTTTATTGTTAAAGGTATTTCTTTTCTTTTTATTTTTCTTTCTTGCTTTACTTTTGCATGCACTTTTGGTGTCGTGATAGTGATAATCACTTGGTTAGAATTGAATCTAATATGTTGTTTAGCAATTTATCTGATTCTTTCATACATTCTCACACACTTGATATCATGGCGGACTTAGAGACTAATCGATGTAATGAGACTAATTTAAATAATGAAAACTTCCATGTCCACCAACCCATTAGAGCTCTCAGGGATTATTTTCAACCAACTAGGAGTAGTGTACCATCATGCATCATTTTTCCAACTAATGCAAATAATCTTAATTTTAAGCCCGGTATGATTTCGTTACTTCCTAAATTTCATGGCTTAGATTTTGAAAATCTTACCTACACTTTAAGGAATTTGAGGTGGTATGTTCTATGTTCTATGACCAATCTTGTAATGAAAAGATCGTTAGGTTGAAGTTGTTTCCTTTTTCTCTTAAAGACAGGGCAAAAAATTGGCTTAATTCTTTGAGACCTCGGTCAATTGGCAATTGACAAGAGATGCAAATTGAGTTTTTAAAGAAAAATTTTCCAATTCATAGGAATAATGCACTTAAAAGACAAATAATGAATTTTTCACAAAAAGTTAATGAGGCATTTTATCAATGTTGGGAAAGATTTAAAGATTTGCTTAATGCTTGTCCACATCATGGCTATGAAACTTGGCATATAATTAGTTTTTTCTATTAAAGTTTAACTCTAAAGATGTGCCAGTTTGTAGAGATGATGTGCAATGGAGATTTTTTGAATAAAGATCTTGATGAGGCTTTTAATTATTTTGATCTCTTAGCTGAGAATGCCTAATCTTGGGATACCACTGATACCTCAGAATGGTCTAAAGTATCCACCAACCCCTCTGGGGGTGGTAAGTACCAACTTATGGAAGATGATGACCTTAGTGCTAGGGTGGCTAGTCTAATTGGGAAGCTTGAGGCCATGGAATTAAGGAAGGTCAATGGAATCAAGACTATGCCTAAAATTGATGAAGTTTGTAGAATTTGTGAGACCATGGAACACCCTACCAACGAATGCCCTAAAATTCCAACTTTTAAAGAGGTGTTGCATGATTAAGAAAAAGCTATGAACATGGTGAAAAAATCATACCCTTCCCTCTATTCAGAGACATACAATTCAGGGTGGAGGAATCACCTAAATTTTAGTAGGAGAAATAATAATGTGATTACACCTCCAACCCATGGTTCTTCAAATTTTTTTCCCTATAATTCCCCCTCCAAAGAAGAGTCTTGAGGACACTTTGCAACAATTCATGCAAACTCAATCCACCATTAATAATCAGAATTCATAAGCCATAAATGACATTAGGAGCACTCTCACTAAATTGACCACATCCATGAGCACAATAGAAAAGGGTAAGTTTCCATCTCAACCACAACCAAACCCCTAAGGTCAATTTTTTTTGATGATTGTAGTTTCTCTGAAAATAAAGTAAGTCAAGCTAAATCTGTAACTACTCATTGCAGTAGAAAAATCATTGAAAAAGATATTCCTAAAAGCAATACACAAGATGAATCCTCCAAAATAAAGAGTAGTGATGAGGTCCTTGAGCCTAAATCTAATGAAATTGAAAGGTGTCCTATCCTTGCTCCTTTTCCCCAAATGTTGATTTCCTCTCAAAAAGTGAATCAGAATTTTGAAATTCTTGAAGTTCTTAAGCAAGTTAAAGTGAGCATTCCTCTTTTAAATGCCATAAAGCAAATTCCATCATATGCTAAATTTTTGAACGATTTATGTACAGTTAAGCGTAAGCTTAATGTACAAAAGAAGGAATTTTTGACTTAACAAGTTAGTGCAATCATTCAAAACAATAGACCTCCTAAGTTCAAAGATCCAGGTTGTCCCACTATTTCATGTGTGATTGGTAATTCAAAAATAGAGAAAGCTTTGCTTGATCTTGGGGCAAGTGTGAATCTTTTGTTGTATTCAGCGTATGAGCAATTAGGTCTAGGCAAGTTAAAACCTCTATAATTTTACAACTTATCGATCAATCTATGATTGTTCCAAAGGGTGTTGTTGAGGATGTTTTGGTTCTAGTGGACAAATTTTATTTTCTTGTTGACTTTATTAATTTGGACATGCATCATGTTTCTAATGCTAATTCTCAAATGTTTGTGATTTTAGGATGCCTACTTCTTGCAACTTCTAATGTATTGATAAATTGTAGAAGTGGAGTCTTAAAGTTATCTTTTGGGAATATGACCCTTGAGCTTAATATTTTTAATACTTGCAAGCAACCTAAGGATAAAGAGGATGTGCATGAAGTTGACTTAATTGAAACACTTGTTCAAGAACAATTCAACAAAACATGTTTTTCAGATCCATTAGAAGCTTGTCTAATCAATTCATATGATTTTGATTTTGATTTTGATGAGAATTCCGAAATTGCATACATTCACTATGTTTTGGAATCTACACAGAAAATGGAAGCTAGCAATTTGAAATTGAAATATGAGAAGTTGCCACCACGTGAGATAAAGTTGTTGCCATCTAGTGAGCAAGTACCAAAATTGGAGTTGAAGCCCTTGCCCGTTAAGCTCAAGTACGCTTTTTTAGGAACCAATGAGACTTTTCCTATGGTAATATCTTCTAAACTTGACTCTTTGCAAGAGGATAAGTTATTAAATATTTTGAGAAAACATAAGAGTGCCATAGGATGGAGCATAACTGATAATATATGAATTAGCCCATTGGTTTGTACTCACAAGATTTAGACCTAGGTTGAACCCTACAATGAAAGAGATAGTTAGGACTGAAGTGCTTAAATTGTTAGATGTGAGTATCATCTACCCCATCGCAGATAGTAATGGGTAAGTCCTACTTAAGTGGTGCTTAAGAAAATTAGAATAACTGTGGTAAAAAAAATAAGATTAATGAGTTAATTCCAACTTGTGTCACCACAGGTTGGCACATGTGTATTAATAATAGAAAATTGAATGTAGTCACTAGGAAAGATCACTTCCCTTTACCTTTCTTGGATCAAGTTTTAGAGAGAGTAGTGGGACATGAGTACTATTGCTCTTTAGATGGCTATTTTGGGTACTTTGAAATTGAAATTGCGCTTGAAGATCAAGAGAAAACCACATTTACTTGTCCTTTTGAAACTTTTGCATTTAAAAGGTTGCCATTTGGTTTATGTAATGCACTTGCCACTTTTCAAAGATGCATGCTAAGCATTTTTAGTGACATGGTAGAGCATTATTTAAATTGGGAAAAGTGTCATTTCATGGTCACAAAAGGGATTGTATTAGGCCACATTGTTTCTTCAAAATGCATAGAGGTGGATAAAGCAAAAATTGAGTTGATTGCTAATTTTCCTGAACCTAGGACTATTAAAGTTCATATCTAGACCTATGTGTAACCTCCTAACAAATGACACTCTCTTTGAATAGACCTGTTAGGACATATGTAGTTGTTCAAGCTTGTGGACATATGTAGTTGTTCAAGCTTGTGAACATATGTAGTTGTTCAAGCTTGTGAACATATGTCGCTATTTTATGTAATTGGCTTATCCTTAGACAAAACGCACTTTACTTGTAATTGGGTAGATCTAGGATGTGTTAAACACTTCAAGAAACAGTGGTTCAAGATTAAGTGTTGAAGCCGTCAAAGTCTGTCCAAGATACAAGCAAGGAAGTGCAAGATTTTAAAGCTCGATAGATACCTCGACAGATACATCTATCGAGATTTAAAGAAGCTGTTTAGCCCGAGCCTCGACAGCTGTCTCGACACCTCTCGACACCTCTATCTGTCGAGAATTAAAGAAAACAGATTTCCAGGTCTGTTTCAAGTCCAATCCGTGTGTGTGTCTTTGGGACTTCTTTTCTCCTAACCCTAGACATATAAAAGGATTATTTTAAGGGCCGTCAAAGTGTGCGAAAAAGCAGAAATCACAAGATACAAGTTGCTTCTTCTCTTTCATGCAAATTGTGATCTGTGAGACAAAGTTCGTGCCCTAGTTCATCTCTGATGATTTGAAGAACTTTGCAGCCAACATTCTTTCTTCCTCAAGTTGGTGAGTGAGTCACGTACTTGGATTCGTACAAAGGAGTAAGACGCGTACTGGGATCCGCGCATCACATTGGTTAGTCACGTACTGGGAGCCATGCATTAAACTGGAGAAATTGTCACTACAGAACAAGTCCAATTGGGTATTGGGGTAAGAGTTCAACTGTAGGTTGGTGAGGTACTGGGATTCCTTACTTGTAACTGCTTGTTGTGATAATAGTGGAGTTTCGGGAGTGGTGACCTTAAATCACCCGGTGGGGTTTTTGCCTTAGGGTTTTCCCCATTCGTGAACAAATCACCGTGTTATTTATTTTCCGCTGCATATTTTAGTTTGGTGATTTGTTTGTGCTGCCACGTGATATTATCTGTTAATTTGATTAATTAATAACTGGGCTAATTTAATTGATCTAAATTATCACAAGGGGTCAACGCGTTTGTGGCCTGTCAAGACCCAAGCTTGCCAAGAAGATGTTGATAAGCTAAAAGTCATGCTTACCATTGCACCTATCATGCAACCACCAAATTGGACTTTACCTTTTGAAATTATGTGTGATGCAAGTGATTATGCGATTGGAGCTGTTTTAGGGCAAAGAAAGGATAAAAAATCTCATGTAATTTATTATGCAAGTAAGACTTTGAATGAAGCTCAAATGAATTATTCTACATTTAAAAAAAAAGTTACTTGTTGTGGTATTTGCCTTAGATAAATTCCGTTCATATATTTTTGGCTTTCTTGTTGTTGTTTTCACTGACCTTGCAGCTTTAAAATATCTTCTTTCAAAGAAGGATGCAAAACCAAGGTTGATTAGATGGATTCTTCTACTACAAGAATTTAATATCACCATCAAAGATAAAAAGCGAGTAGAAAATGTCGTGGTAGACCATCTGTCACGCCTCACTTTTAATGAATCCATGGTTGCATTGCCCATTAGGGATTCATTCCCAGATGAACAATTGTTTTCCATCTCTACTTTGCCTTGGTATTCTGATATTGTCAATTTTCTTGTCACATGCCAAATACCATCATTGGATTGCTTAAGATAAGAAACACTTCATGGTTGAGGTATGCAATTTTTTCTATGATGATCCTTATTTATTTAAATACTTTCCAGATCAAATCATTAGGAGATGTGTCCCTTATAATAAAATATTTAGTGTCATCTCTTTTTGTCATAATGAAGCTTGTGGAGGTCATTTTTCTTCAAGGAAAACCGTTGCAAAGATATTGCAATGTGGTTTTTATTGGCCTAATATGTTTAAAGATACTCATCATTTTTGAAAATCTTGTGAGTCTTTTCAAAAGTTGGGAGGAATAACTTGTAGAAATATGATGCCTTTAAACCTAATTTTAGTTGTTGAAATTTTTGATTGTTATCCATAGATTTCATGGGTCCTTTCCCTTCTTCTTTTGGATATCTTTACATTCTAGTGGCTATAGATTATGTTTCAAAATGGGTTGAGGCAATTCCTTGCAAAAATAATGATCACAAAATTGTTTTGAAATTCTTAAAGGAAAATGTTTTGTCAAGATTTGGCATCCCTAGGGCAATTGTTAGTGATGGGGACTTGCACTTTTGCAACCGACCTTTTGAGGCATTAATGAGAAAATATTGCATAACAGAGAAGGTTGCCACCCCATATCACCCACAAACAAGTGGACAAGTTGAGCTTGCAAATAGGGAGATTAAACACATTTTGGAAAAGACGGTTAACCCAAATAGTAAAGATTGGTCTTTGAGGTTGAATGATGCACTTTGGGTGTACCGCACTGCCTATAAAAATATTCTTGATATGTCTCCCTTTAGACTTGTTTATGGTAAATCTTTTCACTTGCTTGTGGAATTAGAACATAAATCATATAGTGCAATAAAGATGTTTAACATAAATCATTGAGAAAATTGCAATTGAATGAGTTGGAAGAAATTCGGCGTGCTGCATATGAGAATTCTAGGATTTCTAAAGAAAGAATGAAGGTTTTTCATGACAAACAAATTTTAAGGAAATCTTTTGAAGCATTTCAAAAAGTTCTTTTGTATAATTCTAGGTTACATTTGTTCCCTGAAAAATTGAGATCTAGATGGACTGAACGTTTCATTGTTAAAAATGTTTTCCACCATGGTACCATAGAAATTGAAAATCCTAAGAATGGTAACATATTTAAGGTGAATGGACAATGTCTTAAGCCATTTCTTGAGAATCTTTCACAAGAGGAGGAATCCATTAATTTGGAGAATCCCATTTATCAAGACTTGCCAAGCAATTAGCATTAGTATTTGTGTCACAATTTAGATTGTGTTTTTTTTTCTTTATATTATTTTGTTGTTTTATTTTCTAACACTTTTTGTAGGTGTCAATTTTTTTTTGTTCATTTATGTTCATCTCTTCAAGGTACTCTCTGTAATCTTTACTCTTTATTGTTTTTTCTTGTTATCATTGAGGACAATATAAGCTTTAGGTTGGGGGGGGGGGGGGGAGGAACTTGAGATGATTTGCATTTGGTTTTATTTTATGTTAAAAAAACAAAAAAAATTATTTTTGGGTTTTTTTAGTGATTTTTTGTTTTTAGTCCAATTTTCCAAAAAGAAAAAAGAAAAAAGAAGAAGTGTTGCCTTAGCAAGATTTTTAAGTTAGAGTTCTCTATGCTACTTCCATCTAAAGAATTCCATTGTTTTTCATATTCAACTATTATGCACATGCACTTTAGCCACATGAACATGTTTATTGGTTGAGAGATAGATATGACTTTGAAAAATCTTGAATATAAAATGTAAAGACTATAACTCGAGTGAGTTCTTGAGCCATTCATTTTTTTTTAGAGGGTCATTTTCTTTTGATCTCATTTTTCATCTAGAAGCACATAACTTTGTTGTTGCTTAGTCTCGTTATTCTTCGATTTGGTCGAATGCTAAGAATTCATCAATTTTATGTCACACTTCAATATGTTAAAGTCATGGATTTTGAAGAACTGCCCCAATCCTTAAGAGATGATTTTAGGCCATCTTTGTTAATTTTGAGCCATTATTATTTTCTTTCCTGATACATTATTGCTAGTCACCCATTTGAGCCTATTATTTGAGCTATTCTTTCTCAAACCCTTTCCTAAAGTGTTCCAAGAATGAATGCATTCAAATTGTCTTATTGTAGTAAATTTGTGGTGAAAGAGTTGGAAGAAAAGGAGGTCTCACTCAAAGAAAAAAAAAAAAAGAGTCATAAAAAGAAAATGAAAAATGCTAAAAAAAAAGGGAATGTGCAAGAGGAAGAAATAGAGAATGAATTTGTTGATGAATTTTTGAAGAAAAAAGAAAGAAAGTAAAAGTGCAATATTCAAGAACTTGGGAGGATAAACCAATTGTTATATACTCAAAAGAAGTTGTCTTTCTAATTATTCTTAGGAACACTTTTTATTTTTACTTATATCTTTTGTTCTGAATTTCTCCTCTTTACCCTACATTACGTCCCAATGAGAGTCCTATTTGATCTTAATGAAGGTATGGTTTGGATCTTGACATGACTAATCAATGTGTGTGGTGTAATATTCTTAGTGTTTGGCATCCTTTCATGAGATTATAAATGTCATTTTAGTTCACCGTTCTTCATCTTATATATATGTGAGATATTAGTCTTTGTTATAAATTATTTTGCTCACATATGTTTGAGAGTGTTACACCCTTTTCGGACAGATTTTATTTGTTGAGTCTTAACAACTGTGACATTTAAGTTGAAGCATAACTTTGGATAGAAATTCAAGCCATATATTATCTTAAGACTAAGGTTGTGTTTGTGTTGGCTAAACTATTCACACACTATTGATGGCATGTGGAATATCTTTGGTGGTTGTTATTGTTTTGACCTTTGATTAACTATTTCTACTAAAGTAATAATTGTTTGTTATTTTGTGTCTTTGTCTCGAGTTGCTTAAATTGCTAGGGACTAGCAATTAGTTGGTTGGGGATTGTGATAATAGCTTAATTTTTCATATTTATCTCATTATTAGGAAGCATTATCATACTTATTTTGAGTTAATTCATGCATTTTATAGTTGGTTTTGGAATAATGATAAATAATCAATTTTGTACTTCATTGAATTTTAATGCTTGAATTTGTCTTATGTAGGATAATGAACTTAAATAAGTGGATTTGTGCGAAGAAGAAAGTTAATGAATTTTAATTTTACAAGGGCCATGATGAAGTCAAAGAAAGCCAACCCAATTAAATTTGAGTCCAATTGGAGCAAAGAATCCAAGGAAATTTGCACCAAATCCAAGTCTAATTTTGATTAGGATTCCAGCTTGCGCATCAGTTAGTATTTGGAGCATAACTTTTGGCTTAGATGTCCAATTGAGATGATTCAAGTTGGGCTAGAAATTTAACTTAAAGGGATACAACTTTGTAGTTTACCAAAAGTCCATTTCTGAAGTTAAATGGGCCAAAAATGTCAGTTAAGTGAAGCCTAAAAAATTTGGGATTTTCTCCAAACAGGAATTCAACTTGTAATAGGATTCCTTGACCTATTTAAAGGCTCTTTAGGGAAAATTTTAGGAGAGAACTACCATAGAACATAATTTAGGTTTTCTTAAAGTTTCTTTATAGTTTTTAGAGTTTTATTTGTGTTATGGCATGCTAGAAGCCTTGCTAAGGCAAGGGGTGAAACCCAACTGTTTAATGGTATGTTCTTAAAAATTATTTGTTGGTTTTAATAATTATGTTTTTATGTTTTTAATTGTTTTACTCATCTAGAAAAGTGTTTAGTTCTGTATAATTCTTTGATTTATCATAGACTCCAGGCACGTTAAGTGCTTAGTATTCACTGCGAACTAATTCACTAGTTTTGTTTAGCCTAAAATCAATCAATTTCATGAAACTACCTTAGACAATTAATTCCTTAGTTTTTATTGTTAAATCATACGACTAAGATCATCCTTCGTATGAATTGTAAAATAAATATTGTTATGACTACCAATAGATGTGTTGTGTATATTGTTATTTTCTCTCAATTTAAATTACCTTTACTAAACCATCAAAAATATTTTCAATTAAACTTTATTATTTTGGTTTTATTGTCTTGTGGTTTGCTAATCAATTCCCTTTTTCCTGTGGATTCGACCTTGGACTTGCCAAGTTATTACTTCGCGACAATCCTGCACTTGGGAGCATTATTTAAGTCATAGCAACGATATTTTTACATTCTTACCATGCAAATGACTTGAATTTATTAGGAACGTTAGGGCACTAGGGTGTCTTCTAAAGTATATTATGATTCTGGTTGTTTGATGCTTCCTTTAGGTTTCCATTAATCACCTCATCCAATGTGATCTAAAAAGCACTGCAAACTGTAAAATCCCCTTTTGGAGCATAGGCCCTTATCATCTGGTCACTTGGAAGCTGAAAACTAAGGGGAATGCTTAAAATAGAAAAGACATTTGATGGGGGGAAGAGCTATGTAACCATGTTAGCCTTCCAAGCCCTAGTGTAAGGATCAATAAGCAAAGACACTTGAGCATTGAATGGGACACTAGTTGGTTTGAATGTGAGTTTAAATGTAGATGGTTGATTAAGCCATTTATCTCTCAAAATATTCAGTGAATAGCCATTCCCAACCTGCTAGTGGTGCCCTCTTTGTATAATGGATGGGATGCCAAGATACTATGCCAAGCAAACTATGGATGGTTTCCAAGTTTATTTGATAGAAAGTCACCATTGGGGAAATACCGTGCCTTGAAGACCCTATGAACGAGTGATGTGGTATTAGTTTGTAAGCGCTAGCCTGTTAGGATATGTGCCCTTAAATCCTATTGTATGATGCTATGTATGACATTATGTATGACTTAATGTTGTGTTTAATAAATTTGTTTATTTTTATCTAAAATAATGGCAATATGAATATTTGGACATTATCATATAGTCCATGAGATGCATAGTATGTGTTTTATGTGAAAAGTCACAGAAGATATAAATCACAAGCTCTTTGTAAACTCAGAATTTGTAGTTCGTAGTCAGTGATGAAATTGGGCATTTCATCTGTGAAGACTATAACATATCAATTAAGATGATTTGTCTTGATCATGGAAGTGGAGACTTCTAGTTGATATGTTGATATGTTTTAAGAGTTAAGACATATTGAACTAGACCACTGTGAGATTTATTATTCTCTCAACGACTGTCAAATGAATAATAAATCTCACGACTTTTATTTGCATGAACTCTTAATCCTGAGAGAATAATGGACCTGGTCATGATATGTAGGTTTCTTTGATATATCAGGAGTGAGATCTAAAGTAACAGTCAAAACCTCAGTATGTTAGGCAGCCACATTTAATGTTGATGGCACATATATTCTCAAGATGGAATTTATAGTTTCTTGATTGAGATATAAAATATTCCCTTGAGATAAGTTTAATGGGTTCAGTTATTCAGAGAGTTAGGCCTAATCACTTTGGTAAGAAATTACTAAAGTATATATTTATGAAATTAGATTTCATAAATAAATGATGAATAACTTTAAAAGATTAAACCGGGTACTCAAGAACAAGATGTAGTAATTTTCAAAGCGGCAGTCTATATTCATGACTTTGTATTGCTACGAATATTTTATAAAGGGGTTGCGTGTATAATAAAGTCTTGGGATATAATTTATTAATAAGGCCTAGAGTGCAATTATATTTATCTAGTGGTATTAAATATAATTAACGGTAACTTTGGACTTGACAAGAGTTGACGGAAAAGCCCAAGGCCCATTGGAGCTAGTGTCTTATTGGTCCCTTTTGGTTCCACTCCAAGCCACACACTAAAGCCCAATTGGAAAGGCTCAATAGGCCGACTTTATTAGATAATTAGTTAGTTATAAAGGGAGAAACATACAGAATTTTTGATTAGAAAAAAAAGAATTGTAGAGAAAAAGAGAGAGTGTGGGACACGTTTTCATTCTCCCTTTGGAAATTGATTGAGGGACCACACATCTTGGGCGTAAAGTGGAATTAGAGTGAAGATTAAAAGTGTTCCCAAGTGCTTCTAATCTTTATTTTGAATTTCTCCACACCAAGGTACGCTATCTTGTTTTTAAATTCTGAAATTTACATAGTGCATGTTGTTAATCACGAATGAAATAGATTCTTATTTATTGCTTCTGCTATGTGTTTTGTATGAGATACAAAACTAGATTTTATCTAAAAATTGGTATCAGAGCCAGGTTTTCATCTCATGATTGTATAGCATGTGATTGAATATTAGAATTAAGAAAACTGTTATCTTTGTGTTGTAATTTTCTGCATCACTTGGATATGAATACAATTGAGTGTAGATGCATTGATTATTGTATTCATAGTTGATGTATGGATTGCCATGTTTTATGGTAGTTAATAATTATTGAAGTAACTATTTTTTATAACTACAATATAAGACAAACACGTTGATTGCATCACTTGGAAATTACACTGCTTGGTGTATTCGACGTATGGCTTATATGATTGCATGGCTTGCATGGATGATTTGCACCTTTTTAGATTTATTCATGCATGGTTTGCATGGTTTGAACGTAGATACATGGGTTGGCCATCTTGCATGTAATACACCAAGCATTTTAACAATCTGAAGGAAGGTTATATATATATATATAATGTAATAATTATATATTACATATATTAATTTGTATATTATCTTATATATAATATAATATGGATTTTTATATGTAATAAGGGTTATTATTATGTTATATATATTTATATATATATTAATGCTAGTTTAATGAAATTTATTCCTAATGAGATTAGGATTATGTTTTTCGAGTGTCTAGCATTATTATGGTCCTTGACCTTAAAAACTTTTTTTTTTTTTTAAATATCTAGTGGGAGAAAGATGCAAGGGTTGCATCTTACGGCCTCCATTGTTGGTTCATAGTAGTGTGAAATATATACTTTGTCTTTGCCTCGAGCTTAGCATTCCATGCGGAAAGTATTTATTTCATGTTCCTACAAAATTGAATTTCCTGGTTTATAATGGTTTGATAAACACCTTGTCTTAGCTTCAAGCTTTGCATTCTATGCAGAGGGTGTTTTTATCATGGTACTATAAAATAAGCTTGTTAAAGGGATGAAATATGGCTACACGTGATTCTAGACAATGGTATACACTATACTAAGTATTTTAGTATCCTCTATGCTGAGTTCTTGCTATTATTACTTAGAGGCTAAATGTAAAATGACATATTATTAATGTTTGATAAGAGTTATCATGATAGCACTAATAACGAGAGTAGTTCTCAGTCAATCATAGTATTTAATATTTACTCTATGCTGAGAGATATTGAATATGAGATTGGGTTGTCGTTGCATATATTGTTTTATGGTTTTATTAAGGTTCCATATTATATGCTTATATGCTAAATTGATAATGTCCAGTTTACTTATTGTATTCATGTTTATTATTTTCAGATTTAAATCATGGCATCATTTAGCCCACTTGTTGCTATTCTTATCCAAAACAAACTGACTGGATCCAAGTATGTTGACTGGAAAAGGAATTTGGACATTGTTTTTACTGCTGAAGAGCACAAATATGTGCTTACTCAACCATGTCCTAGCTTCCCTTCATTAGATGCTCCTCTTGAGCAAAAACAATGATACTATCGTTGGCAGAAATCTAATGAAATGACCAAGTGCTACATCCTAGCATCTATCTCAAATGTTCTACAGCATCAAATGCAGGATGTAGAACTAGCTTCGTACATCATGCTTAGTTTGAAGGAGATGTTTGGTGAGCAAGGCCGTTCTGCAAGAAAAGAAACCATGAGGCAAATTTATAATATCAAAATGGCTGCAGGAACTTCAGTGAGGGAGCATTGTCTTAGGATGATTGCTAATCTGAACACATTAGAAGTTTTAGGTGCCGACATTGATGGAGAATCCCAAGTGGATATGATACTCCAGTCACTACTGGAATCATTCAAGGAATTCAGACTCAGTTATAATATGAACAAAAAGATTTATTCTTTGTCTGAATTAATGAATGAGTTGGTGGCGGCGGAAGGCATCCTTGGTACTTCTAGTGTTGAAGCCAATGTGGGTGAAGCTTCTACTTCTTAACCTAAGTCGAAAGGCAAAGGTAAGAAGAAGAAGAAGAAGAAGAAGGAGTTCACTAAGAAAAATGGTAAACAAATTGCCTTAGGGTTGCCGACAAAGGAAAGAAAAGCAAAGGAAAGTGTTTCCATTGTGGTGAGAAAGGACATTGGAAGAGGAATTGTCCAACATTCAAGGCTGCCAAGAATAAGGGTAATAAAAGTTCCTTTCTTCTTGAAATATGTTTGGTATAGAATCCAACAAATTCCTGGTCTGTGGATTCAGGTTGTACTAATCATATCTGCAATTCTTTGCAGGGGTTCTAGGAGACCAGAAAGTTGAATGAGGGAGAACTATTTCTTACTTTGGCTGATGGGAGCAAGATTCCGGTTGTAGCTATTGGAGTGTTTGATTATGTTTTAAGTCTAGAGTTTTAATATCAGAAGACTATTTGTATATACTTAATGTTTGTAGGAATTTGATTTTTGCAACTTACTTAGGTAAATATGGATATTGTGTTATCCTTAAAGACAACGTTGTAATAAAGAAGGATAAAATGTTTATCTGTTCTGGTAATATTGTGGATGGTCTTTATATTTTAACTCCTGATAAGCATGAATTATATAATTCTGAATTAGATAATAATTCACATGTGAAGTCATTAAAGAGAAAGTTTCCTTCTACTAGTAAAGCATATCTTTGGCACTTGCGTTTGGGTCATATTAATTCACCTAGGATTCAAAGACTAATCAAAGATGGACTTTTACAGCCCATGGACTTTGATGGTTTTCTAGTTTGCAAATCTTATTTGGAAGGTAAAATGAACAAACGGCCTTTTAATGCAAAAGGTAGAAAAGCCCAATATTTGCTAGAACTAGTACATTCAGATGTATGTGGTCCTATGTCAATCCAAGTAAGAGGTGACTATGAGTATTTCATTACTTTCACTGATGATTACTCTAAATTTGGTTATGTGTACCTAATAAAACGAAAGTCCGAAACCTTTGAAAAGTTCAAAGAGTTTAGGGCTGAAGTTGAGAATCAATTTGGTAAACGCATAAAGGCCATTCGATCTGATCGAGGTGGCGAATACCTTCTTGGTGACTTCAAGGATTACTTGACTGAAAATGGGATTATATCCCAGTTGACTGTACCTGGAACTCCACAACAAAATGGTGTAGCAGAAAGAAGGAATAAGACTCTTTTGGATATGGTTAGATCCATGTTGAGTTATTCGACTCTACCAATTTCCTTTTAGGGATATGGCTTGAATATTGCAATGTATCTTCTGAATTTAGTACCTTCGAAGCCTGTTCCTAAAACACCTGTAGAGTTGTGGAGTGGGCGTAAGCCTAGTATGAGATATCTCCACATTTGGGGCTGTCCAGCACATGTGTTGAAAGGAAAGTCTGACAAGTTACAGTCTAAAACAGAAGTAATTTTCTTTGTAGGGTATCCAAAAGCAACTGTTGGAGGTTTATTCTATACTCATAAGGATAATAAAGTGTTTGTCAGCACAAATGCAAAATTCTTGGAAAATGACTATATGAATAATTTTACTCCTAGAAGTAGAGTTGTCTTGACTGAAATGAATGAACTTGTAGTTAACCAACCAATGGATGAAACTAGGGATGATGTGGTTGTATTAGATACACCACAAGATATTACTCATGAGATGTCTAGTACACAGGTGCCTCGTCGTAGTAGGAGAATTGTTCGGCCTCCTATAAGATTTATAGGTTTGGGAGAAACCTATGAAGTTATCTCAGAAGAGGCTAAATCGGATCCTTACACTTATGATGAAGCCATGAATGATATAGATGCACATCATTAGATCCAAGCTATGAAATCTGAATTGGATTCTATGTATTCCAATCATGTATGGGATCTTGTAAAGGCGCCTAACGGTATTAAACCTATTGGTTGCGAATGAGTTTACAAGAGGAAGAGAGGGACAGATGGAAAGTTTGAAACTTTTAAAGCAAGACTAGTGTTGAAAGGGTATAAACAAAAGGAATGTATTGATTATGATGAAACTTTTTCGCCAGTAGCCATGCTTAAATCTATCAGAATTCTCTTATCCATTGTTGCTCATTATGATTATGAGATTTGGAAAATGGATGTCAAGACTGCATTTCTTAATAGCAATCTTGAAGAAGAAATATACATATTGCAACTGGAAGGTTTCATAGCAAAGAACCAAGAGCATATGGTATGCAAGTTGAATAGGTCTATTTATGGACTTAAGCAAGCATCTAGGTCATGGAACATCAGGTTTGATCAAGTAATCAAATCATTTGGTTTTGAACAAAATCTTGATGAACCATGTGTGTACAAAAGACATCGAGACAAAGTAGTAATATTCCTAGTGCTTTATGTTGATGATATTCTACTCATTGGGAATGATGTAGGGGTAATGTCATCGGTTAAAGTTTGGTTGTCTAGCCAATTTGATATTCTACTCCAAGAAAGGATTGCTTCCTTTTAGACATGGAGTTTCTTTGTCTGATGACCAAAGACCTAAGACTCAAGAGGAAGAAAATATGATGAGACAAGTTCCTTATACTTCTGCAGTGGGAAGTCTCATGTATGCCATGCTTTGTACTAGACCAAATAATTGTTATTCAGTTGGCATAGTCAGCCGATATCAATCAAATCTAGGACCAAAACATTGGTAAGCTGTAAAGCATATTTTCAAGTATCTTAGAAGAACGAGAAATTATATGCTCGTTTACCATTGTGAGGATTTGATTCCCATTGGCTATACAGATCCAGATTTTCAATCGGATCTAGATTTCAAAAAATCCACTTCAGGATGTGTTTTCACCTTGGGAGGTGGAGCCATAAGTTGGAGGAGTGTTAAGCAATCTTGTATTGCGGACTCCACTATAGAAGCCGAGTACGTTGCTACTTCTGAAGCAGCAAAGGAGGCTGTTTGGCTCAAGAAATTCTTTTTTGATCTTGGTGTTGTAAGAATGGAGTATGTTCCCATCACATTGTTTTGTGACAATAGTGGAGTGGTAGCACAATCTAAAGATCCAAGAAATCACAAGAAGGGAAAGCACATTGAGAGAAAGTACTATATCATTTAAGACATTGTTGCTCGAGGAGATGTTATGGTAGCAAAGATTGAAAGTGCAAATAATCTAGCAGATCCTTTTACGAAAATCTTGCCTCAAAGGACTTTCGAGTCACATTTGGAGGGAATGGGAGTTAGATTAGTGCACAATAGTCTTTAGCGCAAGTGGGATATTGTTAGGATATATGCCCTTAAATCCTATTGTACGATGCTATGTGTGACATTATGTATGACTTGATGTTGTGTTTAATAAATTTGTTTATTTTTATCTAAAATAATGGTAACATGAATATTTGGACATTATCATATAGTCCATGAGATGCATAGTATGTGTTTTATGTGAAAAGTCATAGAAGATATAAATCACAAGTTTTTTGTAAACTCAGAATTTGTAGTTCGTAGTCAGTGATGAAATTGGGCATTTCATCTGTGAAGACTATAATATATTAACTAAGATGATTTGTATTGATCATGGAAGTGGAGACTTCTAGTTGATATGTTGATATGTTTTAAGAGTTAAGACATATTGAACTGGATCGCTGTGAGATTTATTATTCTCTCAACAACTGTCAAATGAATAATAAATCTCATGACTTTTATTTGCATGAACTCTTAATCCTGAGAGAATAATGGACCTGATCATGACGTGTAGGTTGCTTTGATATATCAGGAGTGAGATCTAAAGTAACGGTCAAAACCTTAGTATGTTCGGTAGCCACATTTAGTGTTGATGGAACATATATTCTCAAGATGAAATTCATAGTCTCTTGATTGAGATATAAAATATTCCCTTGAGATAAGTTTAATGAGTTCAGTTATTCAGAGAGTTAAGCCTAACCACTTTGGTAAGAAATTACTAAAGTATATATTTATGAAATTGGATTTCATAAATATATAATGAATAACTTTAAAGGATTAAACCGAGTACTCAAGGACAAGATGTAGTAATTTTCAAAGTGGTAGTCTATATTCATGACTTTGTATTACTACGACTATTTTATGAAGGGGTTGCATGTATAATAAAATTTTAGGATATAATTTATTAATAAGGCCTAGAGTACAATTATATTTATATAGTGGTATTAAATATAATTAATGGTAACTTTAGACTTGTCAAGAGTTGACAGAAAAGCTCAAGGCCCATTGGAGCTAGTGTCTTATTGGTCCCTTTTGGTCCCACTCTAAGCCACACACTAAAACCCAATTGGAAAGGCCCAATAGGCCGGTCCAATTAGATAATCAGTTAGTTATAAAGGGAGAAATATACAGAATTTTTTATTAGAAAAAAAAGAATCGTAGAGAAAAAGAGAGAGTGTGAGACACACTTTCATTCTCCCTTTGGAAACTGATTGAGAGACCACACATCTTGGGCATAAAGTGGAATTGGAGTGAAGATTAAAAGTGTTCCAAGTGCTTCTAATCTTTGTTTTGAATTTCTCCACACCAAGGTACGCTATCTTGTCCTTAAATTCTGAAATTTACATAGTGCATGTTGTCAATCATGAATGAAATAGATCCTTATTTGTTGCTTCTGCTATGTGTTTTGTATGAGATATAAAACCAGATTTTATCCAACAATGCCTTGCTTTGCAAGTAAAGCGAGATTGAAGGCTTTGAGATTGTGAAAACCCAAGTCCCCCCCCTCCTTTGGTAGACAAATCTTGTCCCAACCTAACCAGGCCATTTTGCTTCTCTCGTTGGTTTGCCCCCACCAATACTTATGGACCATACTAGTCATTTAATCTCATAAAGCATTTGGGAGTTTAAATACACTCATAGTCTAACTTGGTACTACCTATGCCACTGTTTTTATCAAGATCTCCTTTCCTGAATTAGACAATAGATTCTCTTTCCTCCTAGGGAGTTTGCTATCCAACCTTTCAATTAATCAACGGAAGGTGTTACACTTAATCTTCCTTACCAAAGATGGAAGCCCCAAATACTTCTCATGTTTTTTGATGATCTCTGCCCCAAATCTATTCTTGATCTTATCTTGGACATTTTGTGGTGAGTTACGACTAGAGAGGAGGGACGTCTTCTCTTTGTTCAATTTTTGGCTTGAATCTAACTCATATTTTTCCAAGATATCAACTAAGTTAGAGCATTCCTCTCCTGTGGCATGACAAAAATCAAGCTATCATCTACAAAGAATAAGTGGGAGATCGATACTAACTCATATTTTTCCAAGATATCAACTAAGTTAGAGCATTCCTCTCTTGTGGCTTGACAAAAAATCAAGCTATCATCTCCAAAGAATAAGTGGGAGATTGATGGTCCCTTTTCGATGGAGGCAGTTCCCTTAATGGCACCATACTTCACTGATTTTCTAGTAAGGGGTGACAAACCTTACACACAAAATAAGAAAATGTAAGGGGAGAGGGCGTCTCCTTGGCATAATCCTTGAGTTGGGACAGTAACACCTTAGGGTATTCCATTGATTTTAATAGCATAAGTGACAGAGTGTACACACCTCATCATAAGATCAATCCACCATGTATTGAAACCCATCTTGAGCATAATTTTTTCTAGGCATCCCTACTCCACCATATCATAAGCCTTACTTATGTCAAATTTTACAGCCATCTCTCCCACCTTCCCATTCTTCTTTTGGCTTATGTGATGCATTGTTTCAAAAGCAATCAATACATTATTAGTGATAAGGCACTTAGACATAAAAGCACTTTAATTCTCGCTAATAATATGTGGAAGGAAAATTTTTAATCTATTAGCCTAGATACAACATTGCTAAGACTAATTGGTCTGTATTGGGTAATCTTAGTTAGATTCTTCACCTTGGGGACTAGGGTAATATGGGTTTCATTAAATTTGGGTGGGATAATTCCATGACTTAGAAAAAAAAAATACTAAATAGTAATAAAAGGGTAATATTTTAAGGGGGAAAAAAGTGTCATGCTAGTTTTAATTTATATCCATCAAAAGTGTCACGCAATGTTAGTACCATTTGGTTTTTCTTGTTGATTATGCATTCATTTGATTAATTACGATCATTTGAAGTAATATCAATAAGATCATATTTTTTTTTATTCTACTATATTAAAATGAATTGCCACATCATAATATGTAACAATCTATTTCTTTCGTGTATGTTTTCTTCACCATAGACAAAATAGTTGGAAAAGTAACTTTTTGATAGTAGGATAGTTACATCAATAGGGTAAAAGAGATTTGACCAAGATATCTTCTTGAGAAATATTAGTAGGTGCCAATTGAACTACATGGCTATTGGTGCTGTTAGGGACATATTTGATCTAATTGGCTAATCCTTTGATAAAACACACTTTACTTGTAATTAGGTAGATCTAGGATGATTTAAGACTTCAAGAAATATGTTGTTCAAGTTAAGTGCTAAAGCCATGCAAATCTATTCAAGAAACAAGTGAAAAAGTGTTGTTCATTAAAGCTTGACAGATGTCTTGACAGAGCCCATCTATCAAGATTTAATGTTGAAGCTTGATAGAAGCTGTATCTGTCGAGAATTACGAAATTAGAATTTCCAGATCTGATTACATGCACATCTTTGAGTATTTTTGTAGGGTTTCTTTTCTCACAACCCTAAACATATATAAGGATTATTTTAAGAACTGTCACGAGGGGATGCAAATAGAATACAAGCATTGTGTGACCTAGTTTATCATTCTTTTAGTAGAAGTTACTGCGTCTTTACGCCAAAGGTTTTGTGACTAAGGAGCTTCTTCATCTTCATGTTGATGAATTGAAGAACTTTGCAGCCAACAATCTTCCTCAAGTTGGTGAGTGAGTAACGTACTAGGATTCGTGCAAAGGAGTTAGTCATGTACTAGGATCCGTGTATCATTGGTTAGTTATGTACTGTGATTCGGGCATTAAACAGAGAGATTGCTGCTACAATATAAGTTTAATTGGGAATTGGGTAAGGGTTCGACTGTAGGTTGGTATTAGGTATTGGGATTCTTTTTACTTGTTACTGCTTATTTTGATAATAGTGGATTCTTGGGAGTAGTGACCTTAAATTCACTCGGTGGGGTTTTGCCTCGGTAATCTCCCCTATTCGTAAACAAATCACTTGTGTCAAATTTATTTTCCTCTGCATTTAACTTAGTTGATGGTTTGTTTATGCTACCATGCTATTGCATGTTAAATTGAATTAACTAATTAACTTAGATAATTAATTAATTAATTTTCCAAAGGGTTCAATACATTTTTAGCCTATTAAGTGGTATTAGAGCGGACACACTCTGATTAGGGTTAGTCTTTGTTGTGTGATTCATTGACCCCTGTTTGTCATAGATAGAGGAAAATCTCTTATTATACCTTTATTTGATGGTACTATCTATGCATACTGGAAAGTACGCATGAGAGTTTTCTTGCCGTCTTTAGATGAAAAGGTGTGGCAAGTTGTGGAGATTGGTTGGACTAAGCCAAAGGAAGTGCTGACTGATTGGGATGATGCCAAGATCAAAGTGGCAAACTTCAACAGCAGAGCATTGAATGCCATTTTTAGTGCTGTTACCAATGAGGAATTCAAGAAGATATCCTCTACTGATATTGTGAAAGAATCATGGACTATCCTTTAGACAACCTATGAAGGGACTAAGGTTGTCAAGAATTCAAAACTCCAAAGGCTCACAACTAGCTTTGAGGAGATAAAGATGGAAGATGATGAGTTGTTTGATGAGTTCTATATCAAACTCAAGGACATAGTTAACTCAGCCTTTAATCTTAGGGAAACTATTCCCAAATCCAAGGTTGTGAGAAAGGTGCTCAGATCTCTCCCTAAGAGATTTCATGAAAAGATTACAGCAATTGAAGAATCAAAGGAAATTGACTCTATTCCTTTGATGGAGTTGATTGGCAATTTGCAAACCTATGAATTGGGTTTGACTAGACTCGGGAAAGGAAGCAAAGGTAACATCATGGCACTGAAGGTCAAGAGTAATGAGACAAATGAGTGTTTAGATGATGAAGATTTCAAGATGAAATCCTACATCACTAGGTAGTTCATGAAGAATGCCAATGCAAAAGGATTTGATAAGGACTGTAAGCAATCTAATTCTTCTCATTTCAAGAGCAAAGACAGAGGAAAAAAGGATGCTAAGGATGGCGGTCAATACACCATTCCCTCCAAACCAAAGTGCTTCGAATGTCAAGGTTTTGGACACATGAAACAAGAATGTCCAACATATCTCAAGTCAGTTAGGAAAAGCAAGACTCTTGTTACTACCTTGAGTGACAACGAACTTGATACTGAGTCAAATGACTGTGATGATGAAGGAATTTTGAATGCTTTCACTGCCATAGTGGGTTCTGTTGAGGGGATCATAGAAGAAGTGGATGAATAAGAGGACTTGGAGGAATTAGGTTCGAAAAGATGGATGATTAAGATGACATCAGTCTATGCAAAGTTATACAGGGTGTCTGAAAAGCATGAGAAACTGTATATGCTGTCCACTAAGAGGTTTAGTGAAGTGGAGCTGGAACGAGAGGAGCTCTCTACCAAGGTTGATGAAGCCAACCAAGTCATTGGGGCACTGCGTTTTGAGAACAATTTTTGGCTGAAAGAACCAAGAAGCTTGAAGCAGAGTTGTTCCAAGTTCGAGCTCAATTGGAAAGGACTTTAAGTGCAAAGCTGGATGAAATACTGAACCTCCAAAAACCAAATTCTGATAGAAATGGCTTGGGGTATGAACGTTCTAACTCTTCTCATATTGCCTCTTCTAGTAGGATTGTTTTTGTCTCACCTGCTAATATTGTTAATTCTGAGAACAATGAATCTAAAACTGATATAGTTAGTGAGAACATAGACAAGAGAAAATCTATTCTAGAAGCACCCCCTAAGATAGAGAAGAAAGAGACTAGAAACCCTAGGGTTAAGAAAGACAATAAGGCTAAAAATAAGAAGTCTCAACCAAAGAAGCCGCATTTCTGTCACCACTGTGGAGCTTCAGGGCATACTCGTCCAAATTGCTACAAGTAGTTAGCCACTCAACAAAGCAATAGTATGCTCTTGTCCGGAAACTAGAATTAGTTTCCATCCTCTTTGGCCCCTCTTGGAGATCTTCTCAAGGCCCTCATGTTTCTTTCGAACTTATCCGGTTTCAATTTCCTTACCACTGGATCAAAGGTTCACTCAAAGGAAAGGTTCTTCCGAGGTGTGGAAGGAAAAATGCTCAAAGCGATTTAGTTACCTTTTCTCTATCTCCCTATATAATGTTGCATTACTCGTTTGTTTTGCTTTTTTATTTTGAGTTAGTCTAGTTTTATGCTTTATGTGTTTCAACATGTTTTTGTTTGAGTTTTTTCAGTTTTGTTTTATTTTGTTGTTCACAAAAATAAAAAAATTGAAAAATTAGAAAAATACACAAACAGTGTGTCTGTGTATATTGGTATTTGTGTACCTTGGATGGACACTGAAGCAAAGTTTTTTAAATTTTGTATCTCTTGTAGCTTAGATGAGCATCTCAATGCACAACTAAGCAAGTGAGCTTTGTAGCTCGTGTTTGTGATGAGTGTGATTAAGTAATCTTTTATACTTAACACTCATGTCACTCTTCTTGACAGGGGAATAACTTAAAAATTCTAAGAGAAAGGCATAAATAACCATCTGACCACTAAAGCCTGCCAATCATGTATGGCATTTGTATGCTTTGGTATAGCAAAATTGTGATGTTTATGCTTACATAATTGGGTTTTTCTTTTCTCTCCCTTATATGCCCATGCATGCTATGCTCAAAGAAAAAGAAAAAGAAAAAGAAAAAGAAAAAGAAAAAGAAAAATATGCAAAGAATATAAAAGCAAAAAGAATCAAAATGCTTTAAATATTATTTTAAGAGTGTTTCTAGGCGATATGGGAGTTGTATGATGTACCTCGAAGGTGATAGTCCCCATCAAGCAGTTATGATTGTGTGTGAGTGTATTTGATTTTCTAATATCTTAAATTGTCATAATATGAGACATTTATGCACTCTTGCTATGTTTTCACACACAACATGTAAATTCTTTGCTACTTTTGATACATGTGCAGGTACAATATGATTTGGCCATCACAAGGAATACACGTGTCAATATATGCTCACTAAATTGTCTTAACTTGTTTTCAATATATAAAATTGGTTAGACTTGTTTAGTGTGTGTGTGTGTGTGTGTTTTGGATCTCTGAATTCTTTGCATATATGTTGAGAGATGTTTTGAGAGCTTAATATGTTGATTGGATCTTTGTTTGAGGTGCTTACTTGTTGCATTCTGATAGGCCAAGAATGTATTGACCCCTTTGGTGACTTAATCAATTAATTTAGCCAAGTGAAATTAATTAGATTCAATTACATATAATAAGCATGGTAGCACAAATAAATAACCAACTAAGTTAAATGTAACGAAAAATAAATTTGACACGATGATTTGTTTACGAATGGGGAAAAACTCCAAGGCAAAAACCCCACCGGGTGATTTTAAGGTCACCACTCTTGAGAATTCACTATTATCACAACAAGTGGTTACAAGTAAAGGAATCTTAGTACCTTATACCAACCTACAGTTGAACCCTTACCCCAATACCCAATTGGACTTGTTCAGTAGGGACAATCTCTCCTTTCAATGCACGGCTCTCAGTATATGACTAACCAATCGATGCGTAGATCCCAGTACACGGCTTACACACCAACTTGAGAAGGATGTTACTTGCAAAGTTCTTCAGTTCATTAACACAATAAAGATTACGAAACTTCTTAGTTATAAAACCCTACGACATACAAACACAACAACTTCTTCAAGAGAAAAGATAAACTATGGCAAATTCTTTCTTTGATTACAATTTGCTTAAATAAAGCCTTTGCATTAAGTTTCATTAGCTGAGATGGACCTTAAAATAATCCTTACATATGGTTCGGGTTGTGAGAAAAGAAAGCCTAAACAAGTATACATGAATATGTGTGAACTCAGATCTGAAAAACTAATTTTCGTAAATCTTGATAGATAGGTTATTAATTGAGCAGCTGTCGAGCATCTAAAGATCCCTTTTAGACCTCTATAGATGCTATCTGTCGAGTTTTAAAATTCAGCACTTCTTCATTTGTTTCTTGGATAGATTTGCTTGGCTTCAACACTTGGACTTGAACTCTTGTTCCTTGAAGTATTTAACACATTCTAGATATACCCAATTACAAGAAAAGTGCACTTTATCAAATGATTAGATAATTCTAAATGACATATGTTCCTAACATGATTCACATATGTCTAACACATTCATCTTTTTGTGTTTTTCCTCCTTGAAAAATTCTTTTTCCTCGAGCTCGACAGCTTCTCAATAGATTTCTCTTTTATTGAGCTTTCTTTCTTCAACCTCGATAGAATCTCAACAAGTCTTCGATCCATTGAGATTTCTGGGGTTCTTCTTCACGGAATCTTGACAGCATCTCGATCCATCGAGCCAATTTTTCTAAGCACTCTTTTTGGCCGATAGATTCTTGCCAGCTTCTTGATCCATCAAGATATTTTTGCCGTCGACAGCACCTCGACAGATTCACTTCTATCGAGGTTTTGTGCTCGACAAATCTCAACAAATATTGCGATCCATCGAGTTGCGATTTCCTTATATAGGCTGGGTGCGAATCAGACTTCATTTCTTACTTCTCTCTTTGATAGAAAACACCTTTCTCTCGACCCAAAACCATTTTTCTCTCTAAAATCCCTCTACCCATCTTGTTTTCGACTTATTCCAATCTTGAATCACTTGGTAAGTCTTCTTTATCTCTCTTTTTCATGCATTTCATGCATTCAGACCTTGGTTTTTGGGGGTTTTAGCTTTTTTTAGGGTTTTTGAGTTTTTCTTGAAATTTTTGGGTTGGGTTTTGTGAAATTGATGTTATATGATGATGCATTGTATTCTCATTGCATTATAATCTTGTTTTATGCATGTTAGATGTGTGTTTAATTAAATATGGATTGTGTGTTGGTAGGTTTGGATTGGGTTTTGCCCATGATGCACTTAGAATTTGCACGTCACATGTTCATGCATAAGTATCTTTTATTTCCTTTCTTTGTTTGTGTTATGATGTGCTTCTGTTCCTTCTCTTTCTCTCTCTCTCTCTCTCTCTCTCTCTCTCTCTCTCTCTCTCTCTCTTTTGGATAGACTGTGTCATGGCACCCAAATGCAAATCTACTCTGGCTCAGAATTCTCTTCAAGGTTCTGGGTCATCTTCTTCTTCCGATCCTCCCTTTCACGTTCGATTTAGTGATGAGAAGGCCCAAAAGGACTTCTTGGAGAACTTTTAGCTATATGGTGTTCATCCGGAGCGGCAAGTCATTCTGTCGGACTTTTCTAAATTTTCTCTCCTTGCCATCATTTTGACTCAGGGTTAGGCTTCTCTTTATGAGAGTTCGTCGAGGTGTCCCATCATGATTATACAGGAGTTTTACTCCAATATACGTAGCATTGATACCTCTGTGCCTTAGTTTTATACTTTCATTTGAGGTACACTTATCGTAGTTACCTCGGATCTTATATCTGAGGTACTACATATACCTAGGGTAGCGCATCTTGACTACCCTGGCTATGAGCGTTTCTGGACCATGTCTAGGGACGAGCTTTTCTCTCACTTCTGTGAGACACCTTGTACATGAGGTGGTAAGCTAAACACCCTATGCTCGGGCTTTGTAAAGGGCTCTAGGTTCTTTATCATGGTGATGACATTCATTCTTACTCCTTTGTCTCATTATAACTATATCACAAAGTCTCATGCTCGTTTTCTTTTATCTCTCTTAGAGGACCTCTCTATAGATTTCCCTTCTCAATTCATCATTTATATCCATGATGTCTATTAGGATACGACAACTCGTGATAAGCTCATCTTTCCTTCGATTATCACATTGATCCTTTGCCACTTTTCCATTCCCATTCCTGTTTCTCCTTACTACACCATTATGGGAGCCATCGACGTTGGTTCTGTTCGACGAAGTGAGGCTTAGCTTCGACTGAAGCGGCCACGTGTGAGTCTACTAGTCCTGCAGCTTCTACTGTTCCTTCCACCTTAGCTCCTTCTTCCTCGACTGGTGATGTGACCCTGGAGGCTATCATGGCGCAGCTTTAGCGCAAGGATGCTCGCCTTGACACTCTCTCTGATGAGTTGTGTTAGGTGAACACCTGTTTTGGTCGTATAGCACAACGACAGGCTCGTCTTGGTGGCTTTATTGCTTTTTTATCTCCTTCTCTAAAGGCTTCGGTAGATGAGGATGGTGAGGATAGTGATGATGGTGATGGTGATGATGAGGATGCTAGCTCTTCCAGTGATGATGAGATGCCGACCTCTTAGTGACTGGCCCTTTGTCATTTGTGACAAAAAGAGGGAGTAGTTTTGGGATGAGAGTAGTCTTGTGGTTACGGGGAGAGTTTGTATAGGGCATTTTTGTTAAGGGGAGTGTCTATACATATTTTGAGGGATGTAGTAAGGTTCTTATGTATTTCTTTTCTTTTTTTACTTTTACCTCATGTATACTGGTCTAATTACCATTTATCTATTGACATACATTGTACTTATCTTTTAATATATATATATGATGATGTATGTGGTTTTTCAACTATCTTTCCATGTGTTGTTTTTTTTCTCTCTTTATACACATGTTTCTTTATGTATGCTATTTTTTATTTCAGTTTCACCCAAGATGCCTTGATAAGTTTTGTTTAAGTGTTTCAGAAAGACTAGGTTGTTAAAGTCTACCATGCCGTGAATTCTCTTCTTACAAAGTTTTTCAAGAGTTTGTGTTAGAGTTAGATGTGTTTTGTATTTCAACAAGTGATTATGAGTTTAGAGATTTAAGACTTCTTTCATGATTCATTTGTTTGTTGTGGTTTTGTCACCGATTGCCAAAGGGGAAATTGTTAGGAACATATTTGATGTAATTGGCTAATTCTTTGACAAAGTGCACTTTATTTGTAATTAGGTAGATCTAGGATGTTTTAAAACTTCAAGAAATATGTTGTTCAAGTCAAGTATTAAAACTATGCAAATCTATGCAAGAAACAAGTGAAGAAGTGCTATTCATTAAAGCTCGACAGATATCTTGATAGAAGCCTATCTATCGAGATTTAATATTAAAGTTCGACAGAAGCTTGACACAAGCTGTATCTGTTGAGAATTACGAAATTAGAATTTCTAGATCTAATTACAAGCATATCCTTGAGTATTTATGTAGGGTTTCTTTTCTCACAACTTTAGACATATATAAGGATTATTTTAAGAGCCGTTACAAGGGGATGCAAACAGAATACAAGCATTGTGTGACCTAGTTCATCATTCTCTTTGTAGAAGTTATCGCGTCTTTACGCCAATGGTTTTGTGACTAAGGAGCTTCTTGATCTTCATGTTGATAAACTGAAGAACTTTGCCGCCAACAATCTTCCTCAAGTTGGTCAGTGAGTCACGTACTAGGATTCGTGCATTGAACGGAGAGATTGCCGCTACAATACAAGTCCAATTGGGTATTGGGGTGAGGGTTCAATTGTAGGTTCGTATTAGGTGTTGGGATTCTTTTTACTTGTAACCGCTTGTTTTGATAATAGTGGATTCTCGGGAGTGGTGACCTTAAATTCATCCGTTGGGGTTTTGCTTTGGTGGTTTTGCCCATTCGTAAACAAATCACATGTGTCAAATTTATTTTCTGCTGCATTTAACTTAGTTGGTGATTTGTTTGTGCTATTAGGCTATTGCATGTTAAATTGAATTAATTAATTAATTTTTCATGGGGGTCAATACATTTTTGGCTTATCAGGTGCTTTTTCAATATTAACTACATATATAACTATAATTATATATGTTTACTTTTGATTTATGAATAGTAAGATTATTTGAATTTCATATATACTAATATAGCTTGTTTATAATTTTTTTGAACTTATATAATCTTTAAAATCTTTAAAATGAGTATTTTGATTAAATATATAGTGAATATTGGATCATCTCACATGTTCATTTTAGAGTAATTGCAATCTTACGTGTGTACTTAACTTTTGTAAAGGGAAAAACATAACTTACATGTTAACCGTTAACGTATTAAATATTATGAAACCTAATGACCTAACCAAACTAGTACATTATCTATAATTATAATAATAATAATAATAGGTGAATTTGAGAGAAACTCAAATTAAATTTCCAAATTAGAGTTCAAATTTTGCGTCATGTGTTCTAAATTATTTATTGTTAAAGAGTTTTATTTCTTAATTTTAGAATCAAAGAGTCTAGAATAAATGAATCATAAAAAAAAAAAAAAGTGCTTCACAATAATAATAAAAATGTACAATTTACATTTTATACCAAATAATATTCTTACAAATTTTTTTTAAAGAGTTAACTAAATATAAAAACGACTATCAATAGTATTTAAATTATATATATATATATATAAAAAAATTATATTATGCATCTTATTGTATATCTTTAAGCATATCCATGCTTATGCATGAGTTATAAGCTTGTTTAAACTAGAAGCCAACAAATGTAAAAGTCCTCCAAATTTTAAAATTCAAAATTCTTAAATAATACTTATTTGAACAAATATATTGTAAGATTAAGTTAATTTATATATTAAGTTCATTACTTCAAATGTTTCTAACCATTCAATTTTATATAAGGGATAAAGGTTTCACTCCTAATTGTTGAAAATCGATGACTAAAAATTTTATGAGAAAACTTATGATGGTGATATTAGATTTAGCTGTTCTTATGTTCATTAAAGTGCAAGCTAATGGTCTAATCTCTATATCTTTCTCTCACTCTTTAGTTCCAATCATGCCTTTTGAGCCTTTCAAACTTGATAATGTGGGTGAAATCTTTTCTACTCGCCTTAACAAAAGGATTGAAGTATGTAAGAAAGGGAATGAAGAAAAATAGGACAACGAAGCGAATGCCTGGACATCACTTTGGACAGTGTGTTCATAATGCTTTTAAATTTTGCAAGAAGGTTGGGCCCCAAGATGACCCAATTCATGTGAAAGCTATAGAAGCTGAATCACTTTGCTTAAAAATATATTTGAGAAAGCATTAGCATCGGGGATGAAAAAAAAAAAAAAACTTATTCTGTATCCTTAAACATTACTTTATCTATTTTACCAATCTATTTTACAACTCACCTTTATATCCCAGTTTTTATTTTTTACATACAATCTAATAAAATAATATAAATTATTTGATAAAATAATAAAAAGTATTATTCTATCTCTTTTTCTCCCCACTTTTCTTTTTCACACACAACTATATATTAAAATAGTATATATTTTTTTAAAACCCATGAACAGTAAGAACACTAGCATTGGGGTGTAAAAACCCCTCCAGTTGCTATTTTTGCTCCTAAAACCTTAAAACCATACTACATCCGGGTTTGTAAACCCAAAATTTTTTACATCTTGTGAACAATGAGGTCGCATATATGCAACCTCACTATTCACAGGATGTAAATTTAAAAACAAATATTTTATTCTCTTCCATTCCTCTCTCTCATCTGGCTCTCCCCATTCTCTCTATTTCACTCTCCCTCTTCTCCATTTCTCCATCTTCTCTCTATGGTGGGTCATTGTGGTGGATTTCAGTGGAATGTGGTGGTTTGTTTTCTGGGTTGGGTTTGTGGTAGATCTTAGTGGGTTTGTGGTGATTTTCTGGGTTGGGTTTGTGGTGGATCCTGATGGGTCTATGGTGGTTTACGGTGATTTGCTAACGTGGGTTCTCTCCACCGTGAGTTGTTGTTGTTGTCGCCGCCGATGCTTCTGCTCTTGTCGTCATGGGTTCCGTTGGTGGTGGATTTTGCTCGTTGTCTTGGTATGGTTTTGTGGTTTTTTGGATTCAAACTTTTGTGGTGGTGAGGTTTATTATTGTTGTGGGTTCAGATTTATTTTTATTTTTTATTTTTGTATTTAGATTGTTGCCATGGGTCTGTAGGTTCATGATGGTGGGGGTTTGCCGTGGTGTCATGATGGTCGTGGTGGTATGGAGGTCATGGGTTATGGGCTGTGGGTTTTTGTGTTTCACGCAATAGTGGGTTTTGGTGTATGGTATGGTGGATTGTGGTGGTGAGATGGTTTGGTGTGGTCGAGAGCTGCGACGATGGTATCACAGTGAGTTGTTGCTCTCTCTCTCTCTCTCTCTCTCTCTCTCTATATATATATATATATTTGATTTCTGGTATGGGTATTATGTGATGATGGTGGTTGTGATTGTTTTTGTGGTTGTGGTAATGGTGATTAATTTCTGGTGGGTGGGTGGTGGCGGTATTATGTGGAGGTGGCTAGTTTTGATCGTGGAGGTGGTGTTTGGTTATTTTTGTGGTTGGGGTGTGGTGGTTGGTTTTATTTGTGGTGGTGGGTGAAGAGAAAAAGAGGTTAGGAAGAACGAGAAAGAGAAGTAGTCCATATTATTTTATTAGGTAGTATATATTAATTTATTGGATTGTATATAAAAATAGAAACTGGGATGTTGGGTGTGATGATGCCAAAATCGTCAATTGAGGTGATCATCCAGGAAGAGGTTGGCTCAAGATCGTCCATAGGCCTGCAAGGAAAAGATGAAGAAAAAGGAGTGAAGGTCACCGGTGTGGTGCTAGTCACTGGGCCTCCGATGATAAAGTCAGAACACTAGAAAGAGAATGACTGTTTGCTATATCTAGTAATGAATATCAGAGTAGGGGTAAAACTTCTATACCTTTGTACAAGTTCTAAGGCACCTATATATATACAATTCTTCCTTCTAGCTGTTAGGGTTGTTTAATGGTGGCATCAATGTGGTTCCTATAACGCCCTTGAGTGGTTTGAATGAGAGGATCCTGTTTCTTCCAACGACTGTACTGCTTATTGTTGATATGTAACGCCACTCCATTTATTGTGGCTTAATGGCCCTCTCTTCGTCCAGCGCCGATTTCTCTAGATGAGGGACACACCTGAGGGAAGTATATTGGACTCATTAGTTGCCCCCCTATTCCGAGGCTGTTGAACCAATTGGGGACGATTTTAGGAATACGGAGAGTCTTCTTTTTTGGCGGTTATGGCGCTTAGGGTTCCACTCTTACTGTATTTACTGCGTAGAGGCGATGTGGCATGCATCGTGGCCACGTGTCACACTCAGGTTGGCTGATGAGGGTGCTTTTTTCAATGAGACCTTCTTTTTCCCACACTTTCACGTTTTTTGAGATAGCTTTTTAAGCATTCTCATCTTCTCCTCTTTCCTTTTTACCTTTCTTCTTTCTGCTATGCATCTTTTCCTTTGAGTTTCAATTCCCTCCTTTCTCTATGGTACGCCCCTTTTTGCTTCCTTTTTCCTTTTTTGAGAAACTTTTTATTTCCTTATTTTCCTTTTGCTTGATGGTTAATTACTCTGACATTGGGTGTATTTTCCATACTATTGCATTCTTCTTTGCTCGCTTGAGAGCATTCTTAGATTCTTCTAGTGATCAATGTCTGTGAGGTATGGATTTTGCCTTGGGTGATAGTAGCCTAAGTTTAGTTTTGGGTGACTTTTACCCTTTCTTGTGCTAATCTTGGGATTAGTTCAGGACTATGCAGAAAACTTTAAGAGGGGAGAGATGGGGTTGTCGTCTAGTGCTGATGTGGTTAAGGCTAAGATGGATACTACTGCCTCTGTACCCATGTCTTCTCAACCATCAGTTTTGCAACCACCCCAATCATTTCACGCCCTCAAGGAGGAGTGTTCCTTGAACGAGGAAACCTTAGTAGATTTAGGGATAGGTTCCAGTTTCATGAGGAGACCAGGATTCGTCTTCCTAGGTCGGGTGAGAAATCTTGTGCCTTTGCCCATGGCGAGGTGTGTTTCTATGAGGCGGCCTTCTTGTGTGGTTTTAGATTCCCTATTCATCCCTTTATAATGGAACTTCTCCATTATTTGAACATTGCTCCTGGGAAACCTATGCTAAATTCATGGAGAATCGTCATACGCTGTATGGTGATTTAGGCGATCATAGCTGATGGGGACATGATCAGACTGGATGAATTCGTCCACCTGTATCATTTGAAAGAATCAAAGAGTTTGGGTACTATGAGCTTGTGCCCTAGGACAGAAGGTTTCGGATCATCGTCGATCTTCCTTTGTCCTTCTGATATTGGAAATCTAGGTATTTTTTTCGTTTTGGGAGACAGTTTGGAGACCCTTTTCGACGGCTTTTGGGGGAATGTCCCTAGGTTGCTGCGTTAGTGGGAGACCCCTCAACTTGGTGCGTTCACCTTTTGTAAGAAAATCTTCCTTTCGTTGCTTGCTTTGGTTGTCCCTTTTGACCTTGTGAATATTTCCATTTGTTTTGTAGTTAAGAAGCGTCCCGAACTTACAAGAAAATTTGAAGGGCATGTTCGGGCAGCCATTGAATACGTAAGCACTATCGACGATTTTGATCAGCTGGTTGATCCTTGAATCTTGGCTCGTCACTGTTTGGGTTCGGAGCCTTCTCATCCTTCGTGCTATACGGAGAGAAGAGAAAAGTAAGTTGGTCTAGGATGAGATAGCAAACTGCTTTCCTTCCTTTTTGAAAAATCTCTCCTTTTCTTTTGTGTGTGTGTAAAGATGACAATCAAGTTCAACTAGGAGTTGTATGCATGCATTAAGGCAAAGAAGAACGAGCCATTCTCTAGCATCAGACAGCGGAGGTCAAGGTCGTCGAGAAGGAGGAGGCCGAGAGGGGTTCATCTACTCCTGTCCCAGAGTAGGGTTGGGCTACTTTGCTGGTTGTCTCCATTGAGGAGGTTACTCCATGTCCAAAGAAACGCCAGATTGGGGACAAGGGGAAAGAGAAGGTTGAAGCTAGCATCTCGGTGGATGCAGGGACGGCGTTAGCGAGGGCTCATGAGGTCGTCATACCCAAGGAGATGAAAGAGATCTCCGGGGTGCCTTCCCATGAGATTGTGAGTCGTCATGTCCACAAGCTCGTTTGGTAATCTTCTATCGCCCCTTATTGTTCGTTCACACACTTCATTTACCTTAGTCAATTTTAGTCATTATACAGCTTGGTAACCAGTTGTTGGGGGAGACGATGTATATCACCTCGCAATGTTTGTCGAAAGAGGAGAAAGCTGAGGGTGGCAGCTCCACTCTTCTCTACCATGGTCTACTTGGCCTATAAAACATTTGGTAATTCTTTTGGCTTCAGTAGGCTTATAAAACATTTGGTAATTCTTCTGGCCATGCACTTTTTTCCCCTTTTGATCGAAGTTTGATGATCTTCAGTAGTGTTTGATTAGTTACTTTAGTTTGACCGTTGGCCAGTGGGTGGCTTAGTGAAGGAAATTGGTTCTTGATGTCGAGGTTTAAAAAAAATGATTTGAATCCTTGGCTTGAGGTAGGCGGCCTCCAGGTACTCATTTCCATATCTCTGGTATTTGTCATACCTTCTGGTGAACTCCTTAGCTTCTTTTTGCATTGTAGGCTAGAAGTTTCTAGCCTTGACGATCTTTCCTATCAAAGACCTAGCTCCTGATTGATCTCCACAAATATCTTCGCAAACTTCATCGTGGATGTGTTTAGCTTCATCCTGTTCTTCATACATCAAATTAGGCAATGAGGTGGAGTATGTCATTTAGGATTGTGAATCTAGTTGCTCACTTTTTGATCTTTTTTGCCTTGTCTAGATATGATGGTAATTGTTCGTCCTTGATGTATGATAGGATTGAGGTCGTCTTGAAGGTGGTAATGTGATCCAATGGATCCTTCAAGCTTTCATACAAATTGAGCTGTGGAAGGTGAAATTTTGGTGGCAAGGGGCACTCGAAGATTTTGGTTGTGAAAGGAGAATCTGTCCTTTTCACCATATCGTCTAGGTTCTTGGTGTTTTCTCCTTCATAGCGCTTTTTTTTTTTTTTTTTTTTTCATCCATCGCCTTCCTCATTAGTCCTTTTGGGCTGTTTTGTTCTCCCTGAGCCTTACTTTCTACGACTAGTCTCTAGGCTCTATACTTCGTCTTCATTCCTATTATGATCAATCCTCCTTGGTGAGGGGCAATTTTCTCCTCATTGTAATCACTGCCTCATTTTTTGATTCTGCTTAGTCAATTCCTCCATATTAGCCATGAGCATTTGGATCTGTAGGGTTAATGGCGCTGGATCTTGTTGCACGTTAGATTCCATCTGGATGTAGAGAACTGAATGGTAGAGCTGCGTTTTCAAACTAGAGTTCAAAAGACATTCCCCATAGATGGCGCCAAACTGATGAAGTGAAATTCATCAGTCAATAGGTTCGTGCAGATGGAATCTGACATGAATGAGTTTGAGACTTGCAAAAGAATAACAATGGTGTTTCTCTCCTTTTGGTTATCGGTGTGGTGATAGCCAAGGAGTCTCTGATGATAAAGTTAGATGTTGATTAAGAGAAATAATAATAACTGAGAGTGTATTTCAATGTGCATGTGTGTACCTATCCGTATCAATCTCCCTTTGCTTAGATTCTGAGGTGGTTTTTATAGATCTTTGACTTCTCTAACTATTGGAGGCATTTAATGGTGGTCTTAATGGCTCTTGTAACGCCTTTAATGACTTTATAAGGTGATTGATTATCTTGCCAATGGTCATATATACTCGTGCGTCCATTGGTAACGGCTCATGCATTAAATGTGTAATTATGGCACTTTGATCATCCAATGACACTCGCTTTGATCGTCCAACCTGCTTGGATCGTCCAAAGGTGTTTTTGGATGAAGGGAATTTCTTAGTTCATCACCACCTTTGAATATATGTTTTAGAGGATTCACATGTTGGATAAAATCTGGTTTTGCATCTCATAGAAAACACACAGCGGAAGCAACAAATAAGGATCTATTTCATTCATGGTTGACAACATGCACTCTATAAATTTCAGAATTTAAGAACAAGATAGCGTACCTTGGCGTGGAGAATTTCAAAACAAAGATTAGAAGCACTTGGGAAAAACTTTTAATCTTCACTCCAATTCTACTTTACGCCCAAGATGTGTGGTCTCTCAATCAGTTTCCAAAGGGAGAATGAAAGTGTGTCTCACACTCTTTATTTTTCTTTTCGAAAAATCACGTTAAAAAAAAAATTCTGTATGTTTCTCCCTTTATAACTAACTGATTATCTAATTGGGCCGGCCTATTGGGCCTTTCCAATTAGGCTTTAGTGTGTGGCTTGGAATGGGACCAAAAGGGACCAATAAGACACTAGCTCCAATGGGCCTTGGGCTTTTCCGTCAACTCTTGACAAGTCCAAAGTTACCATTAATTATATTTAATACCACTATATAAATATAATTGCACTCTAGGCCCCATTTATAAATTATATCCCAAGACTTTATTTTACACGCAACCCCTTCATAAAATATTCGTAGTAATACAAAGTCATAAATATAGACTGCCACTTTGTAAATTACTACATCTTATCCTTGAGTACCCGGTTTAATCCTTTAAAATTATTCATCATATATTTATGAAATCCAATTTCATAAATATATATTTTAGTAATTTCTTACCAAAGTGGTTAGGCCTAACTCTCTGAATAACCAAACCCATTAAACTTATCTCAAGGGAATATTTTATATCTCCGTTAAGAGACTATGAATTCCATCTTGAGAATATATGTTCCATCAACACTAAATGTGGTTGCCCAACATACTGAGGTTTTGACCGTCACTTTAGATCTCACTCCTGATATATCAAAGCAACCTACACCTCATGATCAAGTGCATTATTCTCTCAGGATTAAGAGTTCATGCAAATAGAAGTCGTGAGATTTATTATTCATTTGACAGTCGTTAGGAGAATAATAAATCTCACAGCGGTCCAGTTCAATATGTCTTAACTCTTAAAACATATCAACATATCAACTAGAAGTCACCACTTCCATGATCAAGACAAATCATCTTAGTTGATACGTTATAGTCTTCGCAGATGAAATGCCCAATTTCATCACCGACTACGAACTATAAATTCTGAGTTTACAAAGAACTTGTGATTTATATCTTCTGTGACTTTTCACATAAATCACATACTATGCATCTCATGGACTATATGATAATGTCCAAATATTCATGTTACCATTATTTTAGATAAAAATAAACAACTTTATTAAACACAACATTAAGTCATACATAATGTCATACATAGTATCATACAATAGGATTTAAGGGCATATATCCTAACATCACACCCATATGCTTTAGTAATAGAATCAAACATTATTTTGGCATATTCATATTTTCATATAGACTTTCAAAGCCAAGTTCTATAAATGTAGCAAAATTATCTCTAGCAGTTTATCATCCTCTTAATGTTACACATATATTCTTCTAGCATTAGCTTTAGCATTTTTTTTTTTTTGAGAAAACACAGACACACATATAGGAAAAGGAGGATGAGATAAAAGAATACACTCACACGCTAACATCAAAACTGCATGCAACTTTAGCATTTTTTGACTTATGGTACTATTAGCTATGATTAATGCAACAAGAAATAAAAGATTTAAGTTTAGAAATCTGACCGTGGAGGAATCCCAAAAATAAATAAATTTGAGTGTACCAATACAGAATTCGCACCAACACCACTCCACCGTTACTCCAGCACTTATTCTTTAGTCGAGTAACAGCTCCCACTTCAACAAAAGCGTTGACTGCACAGACTCCGGCTCCCATAGAGAGTTCCAACAAATTAGCCAATTAACTTGGTTAGTCTATCGAGAAACAAGTTACTTGTGGCACTCACCAAAGAACTGTATAATTTCTCCACCAAAGGAACTAAAAAGAGTAAATAGAAAACTCCTTTAATTAAGGCACTAGATTAAAATGACCAATCACTATAGTGGCCGAGTAAGTAGTATTCCTAAGCAAGAGATATAATAAAAGTGGAATTGGGAAATTAATTCATTATGCCTAGTTACAAATATAAACTACAATTGATATCTTAATTTAAATTGAGATGAATGGGAGAGATAAGCGATTGAAAGTATTTGGGTTGTAGTGGGTTTTTTTCTTATAGAATTTATGTGTGGATACATTTTTCTTTCAAAGAGCTTAAGTGGATTATTAGTCTCTCCAACAATTCCTAACGTTCAATTTTGTTCCTACAAATTATGATATGAATAGTAACATTCTCAAAGTTTATTTTGTTCTTACAAATTAAGACATGAACTTTAAGATACGCAAACTCTCTTTTCCACCTCACTGCTCACACTCAGTACTCTATATCTCTTAGATATCTCAAGTGCATCTTTGAACAAGTCAAATTCCACCCGGTTAATTATGGTCAAACATTCAATTCTCATTATTCATAATTATCTTATTTATAACATACAATATTATGATTTTTCATATAAAATAATATTTAATCGTTAACACACGTTTTGGGTATTTGGCTACATAATCCAACACAATGATATGCACTGCTTGAAGTTGAAGAGCAATGCATTATTTTGAATCTTGAACAAGATAAACAGGGATACAACTAGCTTGCTACAAACTTAAATCTAAGAGAATTATTTAAACTCCAAAATCTAAGAGGATTTTGCTTATTCAATAGTATTGCTACTGGCACATTTGAAAGGTCTGAAACTTCCTCTTTTTGACACGAATCATAATCACTCCATGATGTGTGACCCATGTTTCAAATACTCAACAAACTGACCAATGTAGTGGTGCTGATGCAGAATCTCATCTCCAAATATAGCAGCGGCCTCCCTTGTACGAAATCTGAATGCCTCTCCTTCATCTGACACCATGGCCAGTCTCAGAGCTTTGGCTATGCCATCCCTGTTAAAGGATCCGTCCTTGCCTCTCTCTACTTCCACAGCCAAATGCTTATCCACCAAAAGACTTGCATTCAGAGACTGATCATAAACTAGTGGCAACACAACAAGAGAATGACCAAATTGCAACATCTCAATCACAGATCCCCACCCTGAATGAAACAACGACCCCCCAATAGATGGGTGAGCCAAAATTTCCGTTTGCGGTGCCCATCCAAAACACACCATTCCCATGCTAGATGTTCGATCGCTAAAACCCAAAGGCAAAATGTCACTGTCATCAATAGCCAAAGTGGGTTTTCTCAGTGCCCATAGAAAAGGCACCTGAGAAAGCTCTAGCCCATAAGCAATCTCATAAACCTGTTCCTTGCTCAGCTTGCACTCACTGCCAAAACATACATACACAACTGACTTAGGATCTTGTTTATCAAGCCATTCGAAGATCTTCCTCCATGACTCATCATTGATTTTTGATGTTCCATCTGGTCTTTCAGGAGGGAGCAAACCCACTGAAATCACTGGCTTCGCCATCAATTTCTCGTGTAAATTCAAGTACTCACCTTCAAACTCCTTACAACTACGTATGGCGAATGCATTACATGAACGTAGAACCTTTGTAAGCCTAGCAGCATCACTCATGCCAGAAGCACCGTCTGCGTATATGCTAGAAAGTACAAAAGGCGCCTCATACTCCCGCCATCCTACAGAAGACGGAAAACTAACCCACTCCGGTGGCTTTGTTAGACTTTCTGGTGACCGCCAAGCTGGTGTTTGGTCAGAGAGAAAAAAAAATCCTGGTGGCTTCCCCAAGAATACTGAGGTCGCAGCAGACATAACAGTGAAGAACACAAGCCTGATATTATGGTCTTGGGCAATCTCGACTGCCCAGTGAGGGAAAAAATCTATTATTATCCAATCTGGCAATTGATCCGCAATGAACTGCTTGAAGGGAGTTTGCAGGAGATCATATGCAACCTTTAAGTACTCAACTTTCTCTTGTGGAACGTCAATGGTGGCCTCAGCCCCTTCTGTCAGGACCCCGTTTTGCAATGTGGGTAATGGAAACTCCACCAAATCTATAAAAGTCGCTAAATTTGGAGGAATTTTGGGAAGTCTTTGAATGTTTCTTGGGGTTGACACATAGGACACATGGACTCCTGCTTTTGCCAAAGCAATGGAGAGCTGAAAAAAGGGTACCATATGGCCAAAGGCAGAAAATGGAAGCATCACTACATGAAGACGATCCCTCACCATTTCTTTTGGTATGAGATTTCCAAGATCTTATGCTAAGGATGATACATTTATAGGCTTAAGGGTTAGCTTATTTATTGCTTTGGGTAGAACATATTTTTATGTAGCTCTACTTTTAATAGCAGGGGCGGAGCTACATTGCTCCTTGGGCCCCCCCCATTTTTTTTTCTCCTACAGCTATACTAGTAATAGGATATAGTCCTCCAAAAAAATTAGAACCGGCCCCCAATTATTTCTAACATTTCTAGTTAGTCCGATAGCTTTTTAGTTGGCCTCTCAGTTGTTCAAAACTTTATTACTTATCCACTCCAATTATTCCTAAGATTTATAGTTAGTCTAAAAGATAATGACCAATAGTTGATTTTTTTAATTGTCCAAAAAATTTACAATTAATCCAATGGATAATAAATCACTCTCTAGCATCATTGACAACTCATTTCCTGACATAATTTCAATTTTTTTTTCATCCTTAGGTAATATTGGAGCTTTGTTGTAGCTGCTAGTGTTTGCCCATTGCCCCATTTTGCCCCATTTTCTTTCTTCTCAACACAAAAAACTCCTATCTCAACCACAGTTATTAATCATTTTTTTTTTCTTCTGGTGCAACATCATCTTCAGTCTTCTTAACTCTTTTAAAGAAGTGAATATGCAAGAGAATTTTCTTTTCTCTCTTTTATCAATCATCATTGTTATTTTACCATTATTATTATTTCTGTTTCTTTCTTTTGCCACTATGTGTGTGTTGATATGCATAAGGGAATTTAAGATTTTTTTGTTTACATTTTTGTATTGCTATCTTTATTCCATTAAAGATTGTTGGGCATAATTTTGATGTGAATTGTTCTTTTATTGGATTTTTTTTATTATTTTTATTTTTTTATTTTTTGTATTTGTCTATAATAAACTATATAATTTTTGTATGTTCATTAATATTTAAGAATATAACAATATATCAAAGTTAGTAATTTTGTATTCAATATGAACTATAGATAATATATCAATACTACAATTCGGCCCCAAGTAAAATTTTATGGCCACGCCCTTCTTTTAAACAAAATAAGCTCATAGAAGGTACTACCTAAACAAAAGCTTTGAATTGAGGCAGTTTTTATTAATTGCTATCCGACAACTAAATTTCATACATATAGGCAACCTTTAACCTTCTCATCAAAGAAGTTAGGAAGATTTTTGACAAAAGTTATAACTGCTAATTCTTGACCGTTAGTTGTGAATTATGATCCGTCATTCCAATGATTCATACCCAATGAGAAACTACTATGAATCAAGTTCTACTTTCAATCAAGTTAATATTGTACCGAAAGCTGTATCAGTATGATATATTTTAGATACCAGTCACCATCAGTGGACCGTTTTGAATTTACCACTATTTTATATATTTAATACACACACAAAATCTCTATTTACCATAAAACATTAACTCAAAAATCCTTCTTTACCATAAAAGATTACTTCAATTGTTCATTGCATATAATGAAAAAAAAAAAAACACTATAAAAAAAAAAAACTTAATTGTAAATTGTATACAATAAAAATGATTCATAAGTTAAGTGACTCCACCAATATTCAATATTATCTCAACAAACATAGATTCTAATTGCAAGGAAAAAGATATTTCAAACACTCGGGTAGAAAAATCTCTCAAAAAATAAAAATAAAACACAGTTGCTTGCACAAACAACCACTCTCATTGGACCACAGCTCTTTCAATAATTTATGTAATTACTTCCAACCTACCTTCAACCTCATAGCTTTTAGACATGGCAAAACGGGTCAAAATTTTCTGACCCGACCCGACCCGACCCGAAAAATACTCGACTCGAACCCGATTTTTTTTGACCTGAAACAAAAACGGGTTGACCCGTGACCCGACCCGAGTTTTTCGTATTTTTTGCGGGTCAACCCGACCCGACCCGCAACCCGACCCGAACCCGAATCACTTTTTTAAAACTTTTTTTTTTTGGTAAAAAAAAAAAATTAAAATTAAGACAATAGTAGTTTAATTGTTTATTATGAACTTTAAAGAAACAATTGATACATTTACATATGCAAATTAATTGAAAAATAAAAGGTTGAGCATTCTGTAATGAATAAACAAATTTTAATATTAAATAACAAAGTACATGCCAAGATAATATGATTACAGTAGAGTTAAAAATATAGATTTAAAATTGTAGACATGCGTAAGAAACATTTACAAGTGTAAAAATAGTGAAGCCAAAGTATCAAATTAGCATAAATTATGAATGCTTAGACTCATTTTTTAACAATTTATGTCCAAAATAAATGACTTTTCAAAATAAACTATGATATTTTCTAGAGTGTGTGTTGCTTAACAATGATATGATATTCATAAAAGAGACCATGTATAAATAAGTAAGCAATCCAATTTTAATGTATATCTCAAATTGAAATAGAGTGCCAACCACAATTGATAATAGAATATAAAATTAATTTTCAAGATTGTAAATTTCTTATATGTTTTTATTCTTTATCAAATGAGTTATCCAATAAGTCATTTGTAATTTTGTTTTATATTTTGGAATGTTAATATTGTGTAGAAATAAAACATGTGTATTTGTTTTACTTATGTTTGTGTTATTTTGTTTTAAATAGCAATGCCTAGGATTTGTATAATTTTGAAATTATTGAATAAGTATTAATAAGTTTAACTGAATTCATTCTTGATATAAGTGGTGAAGTCAAAATAATACATTTTACATAAAATAATTTGTTGTATAACTTTTCAAATGACAAATACATGTTGTTTTATTTATAAAAAAATTAAAAATAAAAATTAAAAAAATTAAAAAAAAATCATGTGAAAAATACGGGTTAATACGGGTCAACCCGACCCGACCCGCAACCCGATTGACCCGAACCCGTTTTTGACCCGCTTAAGATGACCCGTTTTTGACCCGTGACCCGTAACCCGACCCGAACCCGACCCGACCCGCCCGTTTTGTCATGTCTAATAGCTTTCGTTGCCATTCCTTACCATCTGTATTCTCTGCCTCCGCCATCACTCAATCCACAACCCCACACACATTTACTTCACACACAGACACATACACCATAACCAAATTGCACACAAAAAGAAAATGACCCAATACAGCTATACCATATATTCTCTCTTTCTATTTGGATTTTTCAACAAGGAAAGTGGAAAAAAAAAAACGATATTGATGGGAACGGAGGGTTCATCCGTGGGATTAAAACAAAGGTAGCAAACTTATATACCTGATGAGAGAGCTGATGAGAGAGCCGGGATTTTTTGTTGCAGATCAGAAAGAGTGAAAACGCGAGAGTGAGGGAGGAGAGAGAGTGAGGGGCTGAGGGTTGCGGCTTGGGTAGTGTTTAGGGTTAGAATTAGGAATTGAAATTACCATTATGCACTTAAAAAACTGACACACTTAAAAAAAAAAAAAAAAAAAGGCATTTCGTGGCCCAACATGATATTTACGATATTCTCAAGAAGTAATTATTCAAAATTTCTAGTGAAATTATCCAATATTTTTATGATGTAAAATATTGGTACGCAGCTTTTTCGTTAATGCTGAGTCGGTGGCTTACTGGCTTTTACTTTGGTTAATTGTAATCGTGACTTGCAAGCAATATAAGTCGTTCAGTACTGGGACTTGTAAGCTGAGTCTTGGTTGGACTATATAGTTGGGGGAAAATTATTGAGCACTTGTATGTTTCCTTCCCCGTAGAAATGGATTCAATTGTACAAGATTCACTCTTATGCGAGAGGAAAATAGTATACTCTTAGAGTACATAATAACAACTAATATCTAAGAGCCTAAGTTTAGAGTCGGCTTAACAACTTTGGATGCCTTGAGCGAAAATTTTAAGTAGGGCCTTTTTATATTTAAATATTTATTGAATAATATATATTGAATTTTTTTTTTATTTAAAATCTATTTTTCTTGCTTCTTGAGATGCAAAATTACGAATTAAGTTTTTGACATTTCTTTTTTAATCGATAATTTAACTAATTCATTTAATCTTTCTTGTGACATAGTAGACCTTAAATAAGATTATACTAATTTTAATTTTAAAAAACTAAGTGTCTAGCTTGTACTCTTATGGCTAAGTGTAAAAGCAAAAAATGTGTCCCATGATAGCAGAAAAGGGTCCAAGGCAGAATTTTGTATCAATATTTTGTATTAATATTTTCTCAGCCTACCCTATGACTAAAAACCAGGCTAGCTAGTGCAGTGAAATAAGTAAACGTTTCCCACTCCAATCAATGGCTTGTGCAGTGAAGTAAGAGAGGGACAGAAAAGGGTACTATCACAATGAAAACATGTCCCATCAATCAATTATGCAGTGAAATAATTTAGGATATAATGAAGCCTTTCTAATGTATTTTATTGACCAATAAAAATGCTTGATTTTTTTTAATTAAAATATATAAACGAATATATTATATATATAATTTTTTTTTTTTTACAAGTGGAGGTCTTTTTTTATTTAGGAGCCTTAGACGATTATATCAATTGCATCACCTATTAAGCCAGCCCTGCCTAAGCCCCAGCCGACCTATTCTAGCATATATAGACATTGGTTTTCTTGTATTATGTGAGAAAGAAAGAAAGACATGTATTAACAATGCTACCAAGTACAATAATGGAGTGCTCTATTCTCTACGAGAGAGAGAGAGAGAGAGAGAGAGAGAGAGAGAGAGAGAGTCAAGGGTAAGGGTATATTTGGAATTTGGTTATTGTGAGAGTGATTTTGTCTTGCTATTGTAATCTCTTTATTTATAGTGAAGCTTTCTTTTTTGTCTTCTATAGATATAGGTAAATTGTCAAACCACGCAAATTTCTTATATCTACTTTTCTTCTCTCTTATTTAATCTGGAGTAAATGGATTATTTCCACAATAATTATGGACAAGATTTTCCTCCAAACCAATTTGAAGGAATTTTCTTCAATCCATTACATGGTGATTTATAAGACTATCCATGTATATTATTTAAATAAGTCACATGACTTCTATAAAATGTTCCGTGACTAAATGTACACCTGGATGATCATTTCAACGACCACGTAGTAAGTCGAAAGAAAATTATCCAAAAATTTTTCCTTTAATTTAATGTTATACTTCCCCACCAATGAAGTTGAATTTCTTCACCTTTTAACGCAATTTTTTCCAAGGTACTCCATAGTAAACAAGGGGTACGATTAGTGGTGGCTCTAAGAAATTTTTCTATTTTAAATATTAAGAAACTTAAATTAGACAAAAGCTAATAAAAAGAGAACTTGCATATATTGACATTAAGAAAAATAAAGACATGCAGTTTTACAATTTCCTTCTACTAACAAAATGAAAAGGCAAAAAAGGCTGATGAGAGATAAAATGAGACTTGAGAATGCTAAGATGAGAGTAATAAAGCGAGAAAGTGTATGAAATGATGATAGAGAAGAAAAAAATGAGAGAGAGAGAGCGAGAGAGAGAGAGAGAGAGAGAGAGAGCAACAAATGATACCTATTGTGATTGTGAGCCAAGCCATTGAGCAGAGTAGAGTTGCTACGACTAAAAAGATGAGGAGATTAGAGTTGTCATATTGTTTTTTAGGAAAAATTAAATTTTATATTATTTTTATGCAATGGGTTGAACAAGATTTGAATATGAATGATTAGAGTTTTTTTAAAGAGTTTTTTCTTGAATATTTTTTTCATTTGTAGTTGTTTTGTTGCTTGGTGTATTTTTGCTAATATTTGGGCCAATTTTTATTGTTGTTACTTGAGGGTTTTTTTTTTTTTTTAATTTTTTTTAATTTTTGATTTAATGGTTAAGGATTATGTTTGAGAGGCCACGATTATTTTGTTGACCTCAAATTCTTGAAAGTTTTAAGTAGAAGGGTTCAATATTTTTTTAGGGGGTAAACAAAAACAAGTTAGTTTAAAAATAAAATAATTATGTACGTAATTTATTTTCCCAAGTGTCCCTTTGAACAACCTAACTTGCGTATAATGCCCCCCTAGGTATGATATATATATATATATATATATATATATATATTTATATCAACTTATCTGTGTACTGCATGGGCTTCATTGTAAATGTGGGATCATCTAATTGTTTATTTGTGTACTGCGAGTATGATCATTTGAATAGAGAAGTTCAAGGGCCAAAATGGGCAAATGCCCATTTCACACAAAAAATTTAGCATTTTGCTCTCTTTTCCAAACTAATTAGCAAAATGCCTCTCTTTTGATCGCCCCATACTCGATTTTCTACAAATCGAGTTTTACATTGAAACTCAATTTTGAGAAAATCAAGTTTCAAAAAAGGGGCATTTCCCTCATTAGTTTGGGAAATGGGACAAAATGCTAGATTTTTTGTGTGAAATGGGCAAAAGCCCATTTTCCCCGAAGTTCAAGTATTTTTTCTTCTAAATATTTCTTTATTTTGTCCAAAGTTCTCTTTAATTTCACCCTATTGCTTTGTGTACTATTTTGTATAAGTTGGTGTCAAAAGTATTGGCAAACAGGCTTAAAATTTTTTTACTTGAAATAATCTCAGACTCATAAAGTGCTTTCCAAGCAAATAAGCAATTTCTGATAACATCTTGGTGGCTTTTGAAACTTTGCACCACATGAAAAATAAAAAAGTTGGAAAATCGGGCTTTATGACTATGAAGCTTGATAGGAGTAAAGGAATTAGACCGGGTTGAGTGGGATTTCTTATGTTTGTTGATGAAGAAGATGGGCTTCCACAAAAGATGAATCAATCTGATTTTTGGATGCATTAGCTCTGTATCTTATTCAATCTTGGTGAATGGTGAACCTTAAGTAGACATTAAACTTTCGAGGGGAATTAGACAGGGGGATCCTCTATTTCCTTATTTATTCCTCTTATGTTCAGAATGACTTGCACCTCTCTCAATTTAGATCCTCTATTTCCTTATTTATTCCTCTTATGTTCAGAATGACCTGAACCTCTCTCAATTCAGATGACTCACTTCTATTTTGCAGAGCTGAATTGAGAGAGGTGCAGGTCATTTAAAAGCTCTTGGGGGAATATGAGTTAGCCGCTAGCCAAAATATCAATATTGAAAAGAAAAATATTTTCTTTGGAAAATCGGTGTGTACCTCTTCAAAAGCTGCCATAAAAACTTTCCTAAAGGTCCCAGATATTAAGGAATATGAAAAATACTTAGGGCCTTTGTAGTTGTGGGGAAAAATAAAAGGGTTAGTCTCAACTATATTAAGGAGAGAGTGTGGGGTAAATTTCAAGGATGGAAGGAAAAACTACAATCTGAGGTGGGTAGAGAGGCTTTTCTAAAAGTAGTGGTCCAGGCTATTCCTACATTTGCTATGAGTTTCTTCAAACTCCCGGTGGGTCTTTGTCATGATGTCTTTTGTAGTTAAAAGGGGCAATATTATTAACAAAAAGAATAACTAAGTAGGAACAGATGCCATACTGGTAGTAACAAGTCTACAATAATACAAGCCATTGACGTCCTTAGCTACTAATGTCTTTAGTTCAGCAGTAAAAGGAAAATCAAAAACTACATAGTCTTCTCTCATAGAGCTGCCCCATTTTGCTAGCCAATTCGCACATTTGTTGCCTTCTCTAAACACGTGGATCACCTTTATTTGAGGAAGCTTGTCTAGGAGATACCTGCAGTCAGATAACAAGGGAGCATAAGCTGAATTAGGATTCTTTTTTGAGTTAAGGAGCCCAACAAACACCTTAGCATCTAGTTCTACTTCTAGTTTCCATATTCCAATGTGATTCGCTAATCTTAGCCCATCTCTCAATGCCCATTACTCAACAATGATGCTTGAGGTGAAACCAATTGATCTTGCATAGCCTTTGACCCATGTTCCTTGACTGTTTCTAATGATTCCTCCACCCCCTGCCTTACTTGGATTTCCAAATGATGCACCATCAAAGTTAAGTTTATACCAACCCTCTCTTGGTTTATTCCATCCAATAGGGATTACAATCTTTGCAAGAGCTTTTTTTGCTTTACTCACACAAAAATGGTACTCTCTAGCTTGATTAATACAATCAATAGGTAGGCTCGGGTTGGGATAGAATTATCAAACACAATCTTGTTTCTATTTTTCCAAATAGCCTAAATGGTGAATAAGAACACCATGCTCCATGGGATATCAACTCTATGTTTAGCAATATTCACACTATTTGTGAGCTAACTCATAAGTGCTGGAGGAACCTCAATACTTCTCCAATAATTGTGAGCTAACTCACAGTCACTAAAAAGATGAGCAATGGACTCATCATGAGTCCTGCAAATAGGACACTTACCATTATAGTGTTATGCCCCTTGCTGCCATAACACTCTTAACAGGAACACTATTGTGAAAACACTACCAAAGGAACATGGTAATTTTAGGTAATATATCAAGTTTCCATATCCATTGCCCCTTGAAGGGATCTCTTGGAGAATCATTCTCAATGATTAGTAAGCAAGATGAATTTGTGGAGAAATCTCCATCTCTGGTATATTTCCACATAAGGGAATCATCTATGACCAAATTCCAGAATTGGGACTGCTTTAATTTTTTTCTTAATGATTTCTGGCAAATCAAAGGATATTAAGTCCCACTTCCAGCCACCTACACCCCTTAACTCTTCCTCGGCAAGAGAGTTTTTCCTTAGGCTTAGAGGCCCCTGAATCATTTCTCTTAGAGATTCTCCCTTCAGCCATCTATCTAACCAAATTTTAGTCCTTGCTCCATTCCTTAGACCGCAATAGATTCCACCAGAGAAGATAGGGAATCCCGCTTTAATGGCCTTCCAGGTAGGGGAGGAAGGTAGAGCATCTGGATCCCTTGCTTTCATTCCTGAGGGGGAGCAGTATTTCTTCAAGATGACTTAAGCCCACAAGGCTATGTTTGATACATTCTCCAATTCCGCTTAGCAAGTAAGGCTATGTTTTTAGCTTTGGCTGCTTGGATTCCAAGTCCCCCATCCTCCTTAGGCTTCACAATCTTGCTCTAACCAATAAGATGCAACTTTCTCTTTTCACTCATGGATCCCCATAGAAAATCCCTTTTCACTTTATCAAGTTTATTGTAAATATGTGTTAGGAGAGCCACCCCTTGCATAATGTGATTAGGGATGGTTGACATGACAGATTTGATTAAGACAACCCTACCTGCGAAGGACAGGGATTTAGCTTTCCAACCCAAGAGCTTATTCATGACTCTATCCACCACAAAGTTATATTGTCTCCTATTTGCCCCTCTATGCTTTAATGGAAACCCCAAATATTACCAATGCTACGAGTTTCTTGTATGCCCAACAAATCACACACTTCTAATCTCTCCTCTTCCTTGACATTGGGAGAGAAGTATATTTGAGATTTCTCCAAGCTAATCTTTTGACCTAACTCTGAGCAGAATTTAGTTAAGACTTCTGAAATAGCACCATAAGCATCGTGTCCTACTTTGTTAAACAAAATTATATCATCCACAAAGAGGAGGTGAGAGAATCCCAAGTAATCCTTGTTAGGATATATGCTCTTAAATCCTATTGTATGATACTATGTATGATATTATGTATGACTTAATGTTGTGTTTAATAAAGTTGTTTATTTCTTATCTAAAATAATGGTAACATGAATATTTGGACAATATCATATAGTCCATGAGATGCATAGTATGTGATTTATGTGAAAAGTCACAGAAGATATAAATCACAAGTTCTTTGTAAACTCAGAATTATAGTTCGTAGTCGGTGATGAAATTGGGCATTTCATCTGCGGAGACTATAACATATCAACTAAGATGATTTGTCTTGATCATGGAAGTGGAGACTTCTAGTTGATATGTTGATATGTTTTAAGAGTTAAGACATATTGAACTGGATCACTGTGAGATTTATTATTCTCCTAACGACTGTCAAATGAATAATAAATCTCACGACTTTTATTTGCATGAACTCTTAATCCTGAGAGAATAATGGACCTGATCATGACGTGTAGGTTGCTTTGATATATCAGGAGTGAGATCTAAAATAACGGTCAAAACCTCAGTATGTTGGGCAGCCACATTTAGTGTTGATGGAACATATATTCTCAAGATGGAATTCATAGTCTCTTGATGGAGATACAAAATATTCCCTTGAGATAAGTTTAATGGTTTTGGTTATTCAGAGAGTTAGGCCTAACCACTTTGGTAAGAAATTACTAAAGTATATATTTATGAAATTGGATTTCATAAATATATGATGAATAACTTTAAAGGATTAAACCGGGTACTCAAGGATAAAATGTAGTAATTTACAAAGTGGCAGTCTACATTTATGACTTTGTATTACTACGAATATTTTATGAAGGGGTTGCGTGTAAAATAAAGTCTTGGGATATAATTTATTAATAAGGCCTAGAGTGCAATTATATTTATATAGTGGTATTAAATATAATTAATGGTAACTTTGGACTTGTCAAGAGTTGACGGAAAAGCCCAAGGCCCATTGGAGCTAGTGTCTTATTGGTCCCTTTTGGTCCCATTCCAAGCCACACATTAAAGCCCAATTGGGAAGGCCCAATAGGCCAGCCCAATTAGATAATCAGTTAGTTATAAAGGGAGAAACATACAGAATTTTTTAATGTGATTTTTCGTAGAGAAAAGAAAGAGTGTGAGACACACTTATATTCTCCCTTTGGAAACTGATTGAGAGACCACACATCTTGGGCGTAAAGTGGAATTGGAGTGAAGATTAAAAGTTTTCCCAAGTGCTTCTAATCTTTGTTTTGAATTTCTCCACACCAAGGTACGCTATCTTGTTCTTAAATTCTGAAATTTACAGAGTGCATGTTGTCAATCATGAATGAAATAGATCCTTGTTTGTTGTTTCCGCTGTGTATTTTGTATGAGATACAAAACCAGATTTTATTCCAACAATCCTATGATGCCTTAATGGGTATCCAAGATCCTTCCACACACTTCTGCTCATTGAGATGACTGAAATATTCCATGCACAATATAAAAACATAAGGAGATAATGGATCTCCTTTCCTTATGCCTCTAGAAGGTTCAAAGGATTCAAGCATTCCTCCGTTCACCAAAATGGTGATATTAGTAGATGAGATGCAGCTAATAATTACTCGAATAAACTTGGGACGAAAATGAAATGCCTGCAACACTTTGTGGATGGAATTCCACTCTAGCTTATGATAGGCTTTCTCTAAATCCAACTTAACCGCCATGAACCCCATTTTGCCTTTCTTGCCATCTATAGAGTGGAATAGCTCTTATGCAATGAAAGCATTGTCAATACCCCTTCTTCGGGTACAAAGGAGGATTGGACAGGAGAAATCATATTAGCAAAGACTAATAGGCCTATAGTTATTTAGGGTCTCAGGACTTTGGAATTTCTGAATTAAGGTAACAAGGGTTTCATTAAGGTAACTCAATATGAATCCTTTGGTGAAAACTTCCTTGATCTCATTGCATACCAAATTCTTCACATTAGCCCAGAAATGCTGAAAGAAACTTACATGTAATCCATTCGGGCCAAGGGCTTTAAAAGCTTTAAGAGACCACAAACCAACCTTTATTTCTTCATTTGTTACTTCAGTATCAATTCTAGTGCTGTCCTCCTTTAAAATATAGCTGCAGGCAAAATCTGAGACATCCGAGGCAATTGTAGATAAGGAAAATTCAGTGGAGTATAGTCTTTGAAACCCAAATTTAAGATGATCCTTGACCTCCAAATCATTGAGGATCCAGTTCCCAACAGAATCTTTAATGCATCTTATTTTATTTCTATGGCAACTTACCACAGTGGTAACATGAAAAAACGAAGTGTTGTGATCCCCAAAATTGGCTGCATTTAATCTTGACTTAAAAGCCCAATATTCCCTTTCCTGAAGCAAGATAAGAGAACATTCCTTGATTAATTTCTTTTCCAAATTCAGCAAGAAATCGTTGGGGTTTTTAGCTAGAGCTTTTTGAGCACCATTCAGTCTAGCAAGGACTCTTCTCTTTACAACAAAAAGATTTCCAAACACTTCAGCATTCCATTTTTTTCTCTGTTAGTAAAGTTTGAAATGGCCATATGTAATCATTTGTTTTTTGGCTATGCTTTCTACACCATTGAAGAAAATTCTGGATGCAATAACCACATTGTATGAAATCGAAATGGTTTAATGAGATGGCTAACATTTTGCCCACATAACTCCAAAAGGACCTGGCAATGATCTGACCAAGTTTTAGGCAAGTGAGTCACTGTGGCAGTAGAATATAGGGTTCGCCAAGTTGGGTTAGCGAAACATCTATCAATTCTTTCTAATATAAGGTCAGTGATGGGCCTACAATTTGTCCAAGCATATTTTTGGCTAGCAAAACCCAAATCTAACATATTACATTCATCAAGACACTCTTGGAACTCTAATGCTCTATTTAGATTGACACTATTCTCGCCAAACTTATCATCCCCACTTAGCACTTCATTACAATCGCCCAACATGAGCCAAGGGAGATTATGAAGTTGACTAACAATTTTTAAATTATTCTAAAGAATTTTTCTTTCTGCTATTCTAGGGCTAGCATAAATAGATGAAATAAGCCAAGATAAATTAGAGGAATGCACCTTAACCGTTGCATGGATCTCTTGTTCCTTAGCTGATAGCAGGATTACCTCCACATCTTCCATCTTGCAGAGAATCCAGAGTCCTTCAGTATATCCAATTGTATCTTTTACAATACTCCCATCAAACGGTAGGCCTTCTATAATTTTTGCCACCCTATCACCCCCCACCCTCATCTCCATTATCACCATAATAGAAGGTTGGTGATTGACAGCCATTTCAAAAATTCTTCTTTTGAAATCCGCATTCAAAGTTGCTTTACAATTCCACAGCAAGATGTTCATTCTAACAAACTGACCCAAAGGAACCTTAATATCCATAGGATTAGTATTCATTACAGCTGCTTCCACCATACTCCATCCCATCCTCCTCAATATATCCTTGGACCCCATCCAATCCGGTTTCCATATCATCATATATTTTAGAATGCCTATAATGTCCTCCCTGCAACAGAGGAGTGCATCGTATCTCTTCACTGGAACAAGAATTTGGATGACCTTTAGATTTAGGTGGTTCCTATGTGAGTCGTGACTGCTCCTCTGAAGTCCACCAGCTTCCTTTCTTGGATGATCCAACCCGATTCGTCCTAATGGGGCACAACTGATGGCCGCCATTGCCTACTCAGCTCCTCCAATGCCTTTGACGAGTCCGCTGGAACATACGTGAGGAACTTCCACCGCAGGTTGGTCTAGTGCAAGGTTCCTTGATTTGGTGCTTGTTGGGGTTAAAGAATTTCCCTTGAGTACTAAAGAATTTCCTTGGTTTGAGTTGTTGGGCCCACGAGCACGGCCAGACCTGTTAGAATTCTTTTTCCTAGTAACCACCATCTAGGGCCCATAGTTGGAATCGAATTGGTTAGTTTCTTTTTGTTCATTTGAGATAGTCTCATTTGCTTATGCTTCTTCTTTGACTACAGGCTTGATATGGTATGGGCAAGAATCTTGCTTATGTCCCAAACGGCCACAGTAAAAATAAAGCATTGAAATGCCTTCATATGTGACTTTTTGAACCAATCTGCCCATACGAATAGAGGTGATAAGTGGTTTCTCCAAATCCACTTGCACACACAGTCTAGCATAGCTTCCTCTAGATTCTGATGTTGTATACGAGTCAAAGCAAAGAATAGGTCCAATAGAATTTCCAATCTCTCTAAGCACGGCAGCATCATAAAACTCTATTGGCAATTCAGGAAGTCTCACCCACATTGCAACTGAAGATATTTTGGCCTCAGATGCCTTAAAATAAGGTTCCCATGGATTAATGGCAAGGAAATGCTCCCCTACAAACCAAGGTCCTCCCCTGAGTACCTTATCATAATCATCACTACTGTTAAATCTAATCAGAAAGAAATCCTTTCCAGGATTTACACAATCTAACTTAGCTAATGGTTTCCATAAAGCATTGATTTTGAAAGTAAGATAGTTGAAACCGACAGTCCTACCATAAACTTTCACTATCAAAGCTTCGACCATGGTGCTCTAATCCGAGAGAAAGTTTCCTTGGAGAGTTTAACCTCAACCATACCTTCTATTAGCGGCTCCATATCTGTGTCTAACTCATAGTTATCATCCCAGTTCCTCTCAAAATTGAAAGCTTGCTCATATGCTCTTGGGATGAGTGAAGTTCCTCACACTATTACTATCCTTGAATTTCTTGACACTTCGTTGCAGTTCGTGTTCTTCTTCGCTTGACCGTCGCATCGGCATAGAGGGCTTTGTCATTGCTAGCTATTTTCTTGTTACTGCGTTATAGATTTTGCCATGATATTGAAGTAATAATTTGTAAGTTTTGGTGGGGACAGTATGGAGATAGGAGCAAAATACATTGGAAAAAATGGGAGGCTCTATGTAAATCAAAATCTAAGGGTGGTATAGGTTTTTGAGAATTGGGAAAAATTAATGAAGCTATGCTAGCAAAGTAGGTGTGGAGGCTTGTCCATGACACAGACTTTTTTTTTTTTCAAAGTATTCAAAGCTTAATATTTTTTAAGGGATACAAATGATGCTGAAAATCGTCAGTAGGTTACACGTGCCTGGAGCAACGTCTACACAACACCAACAAGAAAATGACCTTAAAAGAGTACCGGTGTGGTACCGGCCTAATACCCTCTGAAGTTAAGCCAGAGATTGTCACCACTCTAGATTGCCAGAGTTGGGATGAGTTATGCGTACCTATTTTCTATAGGTTGTGGCCTTTTTATAGTGGTGAGGAGCCTACCTTGGTTCCTTGGAGAAGAGGAATATTTCCTTCTAGAGAAGATCTTCATAAATGCACGTGATTTAAGGGACCCTTTCCATATAAGGGTTTGGTTAATCGTGGAGCTGAAGTTGTTGCTATTTGAAATTCCCTTGGAGGCTAAGTAAGCCGTGTCATTGCCACGTGGCCTATCTTGACACCGTCGTCATTAGTACCCGTCCGGAGTGCTATCCATCCACTGATAAAAGATCCATCTAGCTTAGACCGTCCATCTATTGAAGGTGATCCGTTTACCTTAGATCATCCGTCCATACTTAAGGAGCCTTGTCGTCCCATGTTTTTATCTGTCACCTAGTAATGCTACCTACCGTAAGTCTTTGCAAATTCTGACTGTCTACCCTAAATATACCCTTTTCAGTTACCAAAATTCATTGCCTACTTTGCACAGGTCCATGGAGTGACGGTTTACCTCTATCCTTGAGAAGCGTGTGTTGATTGACAGGCTAGCCTAGGGTTATTAATGTTGTAGGGGTATGTGGCTAGCTTTTAGTGGTTGTTTGTTTGAACCGAAGCGTCCCTTCATCTTTCGCGCTGTTCCCTCTATATATATGTTGCTTGTTCCTTTCATTTTTACCTTTTGGAAAATTTTTTACTAATCTGAGCGCTTCCGTCCACTCTTCTTTGACCATTGTCTCATCGATTTGGTATTACCATTCCTTTCTGCCTTTCGTTGTCCTTCACATATTGTTAAGCTATGAGTATTCTTTCCCTTATTTCAAGTTTCTCTTTCTTTATTACGTTCGCTTGTTCATCGTTAGTGTAGACCTAGAGTCTTAGGATTTTTTATCCATCATTTTTAGGTGTCAGATGTCTAGTGAGGTGTCAAGTGGTCAATCGTTTGTTTGCGATGGAACAGGCTATGATGAGGTGTTTCTATTAGGTCAAGCAGACCCTGGCACCTCCAGCAAGAAGAGGGAATCGTTAGCCAACACTTCTCCCAATATGGAGGATGAGGTGCAGGATGAGGACGGGTCACAATATGACTCAAATGATGACCTAGATGGTGTAGACCCTCTCATCTAGTCCATCATAGGTCCTAATGGATTTAGGGAATTCATCATACTTCCCTTGTGGATGGTAAACGACTTCGTCTCCACTATCAAATTGTCACACTTAAACACACTTGGGGAGAAATACTAGATACTCGACAACATATCCATCGTCTACCCTTTAAATCAGAAAAGTGCTACTGTAGGGGTCTTAAAGGCGTCAGGGTCTACGAGTAGATGATGAAAGCTGGGCTTCGCTTCTTAGTGAGTGCTCTTCACCGTCGTCTTCTCCAATACCTAGGATTGGCCATCTCTCAGATCTCTCCGAATGTCTAGAGGGTTTTCCTGGGTGTAGAAGTCTTGTACGGGGTAATGTCCAATGGGGTTCAACGGTTAACAGCGGAAATTTTTTTCCATTGTTATCGTCCTTCTAAGATTGCTCAATCCAGGGGGATGTATAGTTTCCTTCCACGGAGTTCGGTGCATAGGCTAGTGTGCGAGACCCCGGACTCTAACAGAAGCTGGAAGGGTCGTTACTTTTTCCTTCGTGGAGATAATTGGATGTGTCATCCAAATGATCATGAGTAAATGCTTGTGGACATGACATGGGGTATAATGCTCTCGTCTAGTAGGTGTCCGTCCTCATTAGGTTTAATCATTTTTATATTTGTTTAGTTGTCCTAACCATCTTCTTTGCAACTCGCAAGTGTCCACAAGTTACCACCGAGCAGTTCGGTTTCCTAGAAAAATTCTTTAGGATTACTAGGCTGTCGAAGAGGACTTGGGTAAAGCTCGTTACCTTGGATACTCTCCACTGGTACTATGATGGTCCGAAACCTACCACTGTTGCCCGTTGATATGACACACAAATTCGTAGACGTAAGTCTGTTGCCCATCGTGTGTTTGTATTTTTCAATTACCAATGTTCTTACTCGTCCACCTCCTTTTTTTCAGAAATGGAAGAGGCCAGGAGAAGGGCATACATCAAGCAGTAATTTGCTGCTAAGAAAAAACTAGAGGGAAGCCTTCCCCCCAAGACGGGTTTGACTCATCCGTCCACGAAAAGGTAACTGTCCGAGAAAATTGACCATTAAAGCAAAAAGCAAAAGGTGGTGACGAGATTAGCTGCCAGTTAAGCTTTAGGTGAGTATAAGTTGCCTTCCAAGCATGGCTTAGGTAAGGGTAAGGATCTGATGGTTAACCCAGACCCCGTCAAGGAGAAACCTCCCGTCCTTCTCCAAGAGGATTCCCAGTATGCCCCTAAAAAAATTACCTCAATCATCAAGGATGAGGACTACGAGGACCTGGGCAATCACGCTACTGAAGCAATGGGGGAGACGACATAATTCAACCTTCCACAGGTTTGTATCTGTCACTACATGTTCTGTTGTATTTTTATCATTTCGTACTTATTCTTAGTTGTTGGTGTAGGGGCTCCTGATGGCGAAGGGGTTAATGGAGTGTTGCCTTTCACACGAGAGATGCTGAAACGTGTCTATGCAAAGGTAAATGCAACGGAGGAAGAGCTGACGGAGCTGAGGGCCTAGAGGCTCCGTCATGAAGAGAAGTTGAAGCTATCCAAGTAGCTCCTTGGTGATTTGGGGAAACAAGTAGAGTTGTTGAAAGAAACCTTGGAGGACAAAGAGGATAATATTTGTTAGGCAAAAGCTGATGTTATTCGAGAGTACCGAGACTCTGACACCCTTCTGAGTGAACTGGGCATTTCTTTTGCTGACGGCTTCTATGATTGCCTCTGTCTAGTCAAGGCTTCTTTTCTGGAGTTGAACCTTTCACACATCACCATTGACCCTGAGGGCCAGACTCCAGCTCACGCCGTTGACACCAAGGGGATGGATGAGCTCTTTGGTGAAGACCATAGTGACGACGAGGTTCAAAAGGTTGATAAAAAAAGGTCCGTCGTGGGTAATGCTCGTCAACCTTCAGCTCAGGAGCTTGATGATAAGGAGACGACTCTTGTAGTCCCAAAGTAGTGTATGTTTTTTTATTTTTGTTTAAGTTTGGAAATGTACAGGAGAACCGTATGTTTGATTTGTTTTAACCGTTGTCTTTAGTTGGCTTTGTTAGGACATATTTGATTGGATGTTATGAACATATGTCAACATTTTATGTAATTGGCTAATCCTTTGACAAAACACACTTTACTTGTAATTTGGAAGATCTAGGATGTGTCTAATACTTCAAGGAACAAGAGTTCCAGTCCAAGTATTGAAGCCATGCAAGTCTGTCCAAGATTCAAGTGTAAAAGTGCTGTTCATTAAAGCTTGACAGTTAGCACGACAGCTAGCATCTATCGAGATTTAAAGAGTTATTCAAGCCCGTGGCTCGACAGCAGCTCGGCAGCTAGGGTATCTGTTGAGGTTTATGAAACTCAATTTTTCTGGACTGTTTTTCATCCAATCCGTGATTATGTGTTTTTGGGCTTTCGTTTCTCACAATCTTGAACATATATAAGGATTATTTTAAAGGTCGTATTAGGTTACATAGCTGAAAGCGCAATTGCACAAGAGCATAGTTCTAGAAGTGTAACTGGAAACCTAGTTTGCCCTATTTCTTGAAGAAGTTGCTGTGTTTGTACACCATAGGGTTTTGTGACCAAGCAACTTTACGATCTTCATCTGTTGAAAAGTAGAAGAATTTTGTAGCCAACATCCTTTTCAAGTTGATGATTGAAGTCGCGTACTAGATTTGCTCAATTGATTAGTCACATACTGGGAGCCGTGCAATACAAGGGGGAGATTGTCTCTATAGAACAAGTCTAATTGGGTATTGGGGTAAGGGTTCAACTGTAGGTTAGTATAAGGTATTGGGATTTCTTTACTTGTAACCGCTTGTTTTGATAATAGTGGATTCTCAAGAGTGGTGACCTTAAAATCACTTGGTGGGATTTTTGCCTTAGACGTTTTCCTCATTCGTAAACAAATCACTATGTCAAATTTATTTTCCATTGCATTTAGTTATTTGGTGATTTGTTTGTGCTATCACGCTCATTGCATATAATTGAACCTAATTAATTCACTTGGATAATTAATTGGTTAATTCATCACAAGAAAAATTCATTTTTGGCCTATCAAATGGTATCAGAGCAGGCACACTCTGATTAGGGTTTAATATTTACTGTGAGATCCATTGACCCCAGCTATCATGGCTACCATTGTCAAGTAAAGATATACTATTTCAAATACATCTTGTTTTTCTAATCTCTATTTAATTGAGTTTTTCATAAAATACAAGTCTAAAAGTTATTGGAAAGCCATTATGATGATGGTTGAAAAAGGTCTTGACATGACAAAGAAGAAACCAGACTGCCTTAGAATGAAAATGTGCAGAGGAGTTCATCTGAGAAGGGTGAAAGTTAAAGGCCTTGGTTGTAAATGGTAGATAAAAGAAAACACCATTCCTACAGATATATCATCAAAGCATAAAGTGTGCTTTATGATGAAGTCTGCATTCAAGGTAATGGATGCATGTTTGTGGTACCTTGATAGTTGATGCTCTCGACACATGACTGGAGACCGTTCTCTCTTTAAGGTCTTCAAGTCTAAGAAAGGTGGTAATGTCACTTTCGGTGATGGGAGCAATCATAGATTAAAGGAAAGGGAGTTATCACTTTACCTAGACTGCTAGATATTGCAAATGTACTATATGTAGAAGATCTGAGACTAAACCTGTTGAGCATTAGTCAGATATGTGATCAAGACTTTATGGTACTATTTTCTAAAGGAAAATGTCTTGTGCTAGATGAATCGGGACAGAAGCTAATAAGTGGTGTTCGCACTTTAGACAACTGTTATGGTCTGGTACTTGATGTTGATATTATGTGCAATAATATCCGCATACCAAATGAAGATCTATGGCACCAAAGGATGGGACATGCTAGCTATAAACATCTCTTAATTGTATCTAAGCATGAATCAACTTTATCTAAGCTATCTTGTCCGGATTAACTTCGATACCCCTCTGGGTCACTGTGAATCCCAGGAACTTTCCAGTCGTCACTTCAAAAGTACATTTGCTTGGATTCAGTTTCATGTTATAGCACTTAAGCAGCTCAAAGGTCTCCTTTAGGTCGTCGAGGTGGTCATCCTCCCATACGCTTTTTATCAGCATATTGTCTACATACACCTCAACATTCCTCCCAATCTGGTTGTTCATTAGCCTCTGATACATCATGCCTTATAACAGAAGAGTCCCTGGCTTATGACGAAAGAGGTCTTCTCTTGATCAGCTTTATCCAGCTTTATTTGGTTATACTCAAAAAATGCATCCATAATGCTTAGTAGTTGGTGTCTTGCCGTTGAATCTACCAAGAGATCAATCCTTGGGAGCGGGTAGTTGTCCTTGGGGCATGCTCTGTTCAAATTCGTGAAGTCAACACACATCCTTCACTTTCCTTTGGCTTTCTTCACTATTACTATGTTGGCCAGCTAGTCGGGATAGTACACTTCCCATATGAACCTTGCTTTCTACAACTTGCGAACTTCCTTCGCTATGGCTCTGTCCCTTTCGTGAGCGAACACTCGTTTTTTTTGGCAGACGTGATAAAAAGAGGGAGAAACATTTAGCTTATGAACAATGACAAAGTGGTCGATTTTCGGCATGTCTTCATGGCTCCATGTAAAGACATCCTAGTTATCTCTTAGGAATGACTTCAAGGTCTGACGAATTGATAGGCTAGCGAGAGTACCTATATTTGTCGTCTGTTCGGGCTTGGTGTTGTCAAGGCACACCTCTTCAATTCCTTCTATTGGCTCTGCCACTGCCCGTTGTTCCTTTATACGCATTGCTGGCAAATGGTCATCCATTTCATGCATGGCTATGTAGCACTCGCATGCCACTATCTAATCACCCTGTACCTCCCCTACCCTGTATTCGGTCAGGAACTTGACCATCAGGTGGTAGGTAGAGGTCACGACTTCCATGAATTAAGGGTAGAGCGGCCCAAAATGGCATTATAAGCAGATGAGCAATCTATTACTAGGAATGTAACATCCTTGGTGATTTGCTGGGGGTAATCGCCAACTATAACGAGCAAGGTGACCGCGCCTAACGGGAACACCCTTGTTCCTCCAAACCCAATAAGTGGTGCGTCAGTCGAAATCAACCATTCTCTTTCGATCCTCATTTGCTAAAATACCGGGTAATAGAGTATATCGGCGGAGCTGCCGTTATCTATTAAGACTCTATGAGTGTTGTAGTCACCAATCCCTATACTTATGACAAGCGCGTCGTCATATGGGTGATGGAGTCGTCGAGCGTCTTCTTCTGTGAACCTAATCATTGGGTCATCAATGCACGCTATCCTTAGGACCAACCTTGTCAGTTGGACGTTCTGAACCAACCGGAGGTAGGTCTTGCATGCCTTCTTGGTTGAACAAGAAGTTGTTGTTCCTCCCACAATCATTCTTATGTCTCCGACGGGTACCTTTGGGCGCTTGTTCTCCTTACGAGGGCCCTGCTCTTACGACTGGTCCGTCTTCTCTTTGCTCACGAACCTCTGCAATATCCCTTGCCTGATCAGGGCTTCTATCTGCTGCTTTAAATCATTACACTCGGAGGTATCATGCCCGTGGTCACGATAGAAACGATAGTATTTGTCTCTGGACCTCTTGTTGGGATCACCCTTCAGCTTGCCAAGAAATGTCAACGATCCTTCGTCTTTTGTTTGCAATAGCACCTGGTCGATTGGAACGTTCGGTGGGGTGAAATTTGCAAATATTTTTGAGGGGGTCTTGGAGCGCCTATCTTCTCGCTTGTCACCCGTCCTTTTGATCTTCCGTCTTCTCTCTTGTCTTGCATCTTCATGTCTTTCTCTCTTTCTAGGCTTTTATTTTCATGCAAGTAGAGCGTCTTCCGCATTCATGTATTTGGTAGCCCTATAAAGCACATCCGACATAGTCTTTGGATCATACTTGTATAGAGAAAACAAAAACTTACCCTTCCGTAGTCCGTTAGCGAACACTGCCACGAGTATCTTATCGTCGGCTTCATCAATCGAGAGTGTTTCCTTGTTGAAACATGTGATGTAAGACCTTAGCGTTTCATCCTCTCGCTGCTTAATGTTCAATAAGCACGCGGTTGACTTCTTGTACCTGTGTTTGCCAATAAAGTGTGTGGCAAATTGGGCGCTTAACTCCTTGAAAGTGCTAATGGAGTTTGACATCAGCCTGCTAAACCACACCTTTGCAGGACCCCTCAATGTGGTGGGAAAGGCCGTGCACATGATTTCATTCATTACACCCTGTAGATGCATGAGTGTCTTGAATATCTCCAGGTGGTCTCAGGGGTCCTTTGACCCATCATAAGCCTCTATCTGCGGCGTACCAAACTTCGGTGGTAGAGGGAACGAAGTGATAGGTGCGGTGCAGGGCAAATTCGTCCAGTGTACTAAACTGTCGAGATCATTTGACACCCACCCTTTGAGGGCGTGCATCATCAAGTCCATCTGCTCTCTCATTATCTATATATCTGTGACTAGGTTTAATGGGGAAATATTTTTGTCGTTGCGTTGAAGGCTGTTCCTTTCCTACTCCCCCTCTTGGTCCCGAGGCTTGGCGTCCCGAGGCTTGGTGTCTCGAGGCACAGTTACTCCTCTAAGTCATGGTTTTGCTTGGTAAGACGTTCGACCGCCGCTGCTAGTGTCTGAATCTGTTTCCCAAGAACTGCAATACATGGTTCGTCTCCTTGGGCGTTGGTGTTGGTTGCCATCAAACGGGTAAGCACCATGCAACCTTTTTGTCCGAGAAACAGCAGCACGACTTACCTACTCGAGTTCCCCACAGACGGTGCCAAATGATGATGCTTAAAATCGTCAGTAGGCTACACGGTCCTCACGTTCACAGAGCAACGCTTGCACAACACCAACAAGAAAAAGACCTTAAGAGAGTACCGATGTGGTACCGGCCTAATACCCTCCGAAGATTAAGTCAGAAATTGTCACCACTTTAGACTGCTAGAGTTGGGATGAATTATGCGTACCTGTTTTCTATAGGTTGTGGTCTTCTCATAGTGGTGAGGAGCCAACCTTGATTCCTTGGGAAAGAGGAATATTTCCTTGTAGGGAAGATCTTTAAGGGAACCTTTCCATATAAGGGTTTAGTTAATCGTGGAGCTCAAGTTGTTGCTATTTGAAATTCCCTTGGAGGCCAAGTAAGCCGTGTCACTGCCATGTGGCCTATCTTGACACTGTTGTCACCAGTACCTGTTCGGAGTGCATGATTACCAACACGAGGTTTTAACCAAATTTTAAAAGTTAAAAGGCTATTTTTGTGATACTCCAACCCACTTAAAAATTTTCCTTATGATTGATATTCTTATTATCTAATGTATTTGTGTCACACTGACGTAAATTTGTGTCATACTTAAAAATTTAATCTCGATGGATTAAAAATCCTATATGCTTCATGCTAAACATATTTTATTTGGTAACACTATTAAATATGGATGTCAGTTATAGATATTTTTTTTTGGGTTCAAACCAGTCCAAATTATCATTTATGAATGTAAATGAGCAAAATCTGAATACAGAGCCTCCATAGTAAGAGGAGGAGAGTTCTTTGACCAAAATACATTAGAAGGAATATGTCTAGCATAACAAGCCAAAGCATGAGGTACTGAGTTAGCATCTCGGCAAACACTACAAACTGAGAACCAATGACGGCTGGTCGGGAGCACTTGGATGTCAGCCAACACATGGCCTATAGATTAAGCAGCCACCCATGCTATTTTTTACTTTAAGCATATCGAAGTTATTTTTGACACGTCTATTAACTTTTGAAAGATGCTATACAAACCCTAGCAAATAGTTAGAACCCTAAATAATGCTTTTTACGGCTAAATCACTTTTAAGAAAAACTAATTAAATTAGTCCAAGTGAAAGTGATTAACCAATTTCAATATATAAAAGCTAGCCCAAACAAGGCATATCAAATATAAAGCAACATGGAAATAAGTTAAAAACATGCAAACCAAAGCTAAAAGAAGTGTTTAGGAAGGGGAAAACTCAAAACATTGAGTAGAAAAACCTCTCCCGACCACCTGTCAAAAATCTCCACTAGACAAGATACTTGCATTACATAAGAATACTATAAACCCTCCAAGCTCACAAGCCTATATGTACTTGAGCCTTCCAAGTCCCAGCTAGCAACTGACATCACCAAGCCCTTTCTCTTTCTAGTTTACTAGAGAACCTCCATTGAAGCACAGATGGAAACACCTCAAAATGAATTGGATTTTGGAAGTGGCTTCTCAATTTTCAAAGAACCTTCACTCAACTCTAAAGGTTTTTGTGTTTAGGCAAGATGAAGGAATACAATGTCTCAATCAAAGATTGAAAGAGATGTAGAGTTATTTTTGCTCAAAACCAAAAGTTCTCTCTTTTCATACATAGAATAGCCTATCTTGGATATGCAACTTGTGTTCTAGGGTTTGTTAAGACCCTTATCTGAAGGCCTAGCCACGTATGACAGGTGTAAGGGTGTGTACTAGCATAATCACACTAGCCCAAAAATGTATAGAGAGCAAAGTAGAATGATCGTGCAACTTGCAACCTTGTAGCGGCCTAGTTGGTCGCAAGATGATCACTACTTGCCCTATTCACTCTGATCATGACATTCTACCATGTGTCACTTGCGGGCTATGCAGATAGCCTGAGGTTGCAAAATTACTATGAATGCGGCTTTCCAATAAAGTAGCTGAGGCTCAAGTACTTCTACTGCAAATACAATTAAGTCCCAAAAAGATACATTAAAATATAAATAAACACACACAAATTTGTCACTGAAAAAAGCCAACAAACATGAACTTCTTAACTTTGTTTTCAAATAAAAATAATAATTACAATATAAATGTGTGTGTGTATACACACACACACACACACACACACACACACACTATATTTCATGCTTTATCTAAGTTTCTTTTTCTTATAATAAGTTTACATGTCAATAGTTTATATTAAACATAGCAAAATTTAATTAAATCTTGTATTATATAGATGCTTATTTATTTATTTATTTATGTAATTATCATATCTTTTCTACAACATTTCTTTAGTTTATTTTACATGATATATTTTTTTTTTTCATTTTACGTTATTATTATGTTTTTATTATAAATAATGTCAAATCTTACAAAAAACTTGAATTCACCACCCTTGATATTTCAGGAAAAAATTATTTATTATGGATCCTTGATGAGATCTATCTTGATGCAACGAATTTTAAAGATATAATTATTGATAGAAACCAAGAATTTTTCAAATTTTTTTGGCTAATTCGACTTTGATTAGCTGGCCAAGCCTAAGCCAAGTAGGTCCATATGACTTAATTTTGGGATTTTGGGTCCTTAAACCATCAAATAAATTTATCCAACATCTAATTGGGACAAATAACATTATTTCATGCAATTATTTATTTTTCCAAGTTAAAAGGGAGATTTTGAATTTTTAGTGTCCAAATTGGTATTTTGGAACTCCTATTGAGGCCAAACAAAGTACGATATCGACAATAATGCTACTATAGGAGCACATTTGAGGCATGATATATGTTCTAACATGTTTTTCTCAAAATTTAAATTATGTGGAAAAAACATGTTAGAACATATATCATGCCTCAAATGTTCTCTTGTGGTAGCATTATTGTCAATATTGTATTTTTTGGACTTAATATGAGTACGTATATCCCATTTTTTTTTTAATGAAAAGTAGTCCATTTTATTCAAACGAGGATAAAAACATTACATCTTGAGTCACCAAGTGCTCAATGATACACAGTGTTTCCTTTATCTAAACACTAAAATCTGACAAGGTCCTAGAATGTTAAGCTTTGGACACTAAAAATCCAAATATTTCCATGAAATAAATTAATTTGACCTGATCGAATTTTAGAGAAATTATTTGATGGTTAAAGGACCCAAAATAACCTTTTAGTGTGAGTTTGGATGTTGCTAAAAACTAAAAGTTAGTGTGGCTGCGTTTTTTTAGTGGGTTTTGTGCACTGTTTATGGGACTTGCAAGTATGAAATTTAGCAAATATAACTTTAAAACTGGGTCTCACGGAACTATTCACGCGTTGAAAAATTATTTTGTTATAATGTTTTTAGTTTTCAATTTTTAGCAATAAGCGGTATCCAAATAGACTCTTAGTTAGTCTTAGCAAACCTAATCAAAGTCAAATTAGCCCAGAATTCGTCAAACCTCCACCTTTTAAAGCCATTTGACTAACTTGGAGAAAGTTTGACCAACTCCAATTATTTTTTACCAAGATTTGACTGAACCATTTTTTCTTTAATTATGGAAAATGCGATGACCACAACTTATTGTACAACTTTTACCATAATATGTCACGGGGTGATTGTGAGTGATAGAGAAAAAATAATGGGTCCATACCTTCAATTCTCCCAACTCGCCATGTGACGTGTTGTGACAAGAATTATGTAATAAATTGTGGTTCTAGCATTGCTCTGAAATAATTCACCTTACAATTCTAACCCTGGGCTAGACTCCAAAAATCCTCTCTCTCTAAAAGTTTTATCCCCTATGTAATGCTCCATTAACCTCCCACTCACTCTCATAGGTAAACTTGTTAGACTTATTTTTTTGATAGGCTAAACTTGTTAGACTTTTAATTGCTCCATTAGTCTTAATACTTTTCTAATTAATTTATGATATTCTTTGCCTTTGTAAATAGTATATACAAAATTTCTAATTAATGTGTTGCTTCTATAATTCAATGTTTAGATTAATACATAATTTGTTTCATATTTGCTAAATCACATACCTTCATAAATGGTTGTGGGTTCCTGTTTTGGTTAGTAGCTAGGCCCAAGTGATAATGAGGATCTTGGGCCTCAAAAAAAGTTTTATATTTGTTTGTTGGTGGATTGGGCTTGGTTCACCGCAGCTATATTTGGCTGATTATGAACCAATTTGTGCACAAATCATGGGCCCTACAACACATACATATTCATACATGCAAACATATACATACTGTAAAATAAGAAGCCGAGGAACAATAAATAATTATTTAAAAGGTGCAAATAAGGACATCTGGGATCCTTAGAAAATAAAGTGAGATGTCATTATATTGAACTTTTTAGTACATTGGTCCTTATTTCTCACTGGGATATGTCACGAGGTTCAAATAAGTTCAAAAGTCATAGACTTAGATAGTGCTTTGTAGGCTTCCAAGACTTGTGAGGTTTGAATCCCCTTGAATCCAAGTGTATCCTCAAGCATTTATCACTAGATCCCTTGCAGTGTTTCTCTCTTTTCTCTAATTTTTTAAGGTTTATTGACTCTCTCTAATGCTTCTTTTTGCTCTGATTAATTACTTCTCAATGCCTTTTGTTAATGGCTTGATCCCTTTTTTATAGTACCTTCCTAGAGTTTTTGGTGTGACATTGATTCCTTCCATTTGCTGCCTTGGGTTCTAAAGCCAATGTTGGGTTAGGAACATTGGTAGCTAGTCCTTTCCTCATTTTCTCACTGTATTCTTCTTTTGAGGTTTCCCTCGAAAGAGTCCCCAACTGACCTTCCTCTTTTGGGGGTCCTAGGGGCTGACTTTTAATTCCTTTTTCCAAGGCTTCTAGAAAGAATTTTTCAAAACTCCTTTTTGGCAGTAGCCCTTCGTCTTTTTCTTCAAATAAGCTGATTCCTCCTTATCAGGCTAAAAGATCCCTAGCCACCTTTCTTCGTGGTTCACTTCCTTGCTTTTCCCGAGATACCAGGCTTCCCACACTAGGTGCTGGTTTCTAGGTCATCATCTGTCTCCAAAGCCTTTTCTTTTGAGTTGTAGGCGGTTGATGGGACGTGTCTTGCTTCGTTCCTTGTATCCATGAGCATGCTTCCCAGAGTTGGCTACCTCTCATCTGATTTTGTTCTGCACTTCCCAAGGATCCCCTCCCTAGTTCTAGCAGCTCCAAGGTATCCTAGTCCAGTCTTTGTCTGGGCTCCCTAAAAGCTTTTCTCACAAAGGCTGGGCTAAATTTCCTCTGCTTTTTTCTTCTTTCTCCAAGGCCCAGGGCTCACCCATTCATGAGCTTGGGCTTCCGTTTTCCTATTTTAAATGGGTCTTGGCTCACTCATTGGGCCTTTCTTATCTTTGAGGGCCCATTAGTTTTAGATTTTAATACTTGTAATATTTTGAATTTCAACATTTAGCCCCTCAAGCTTGTGGATTGCTTGCAGCCCACGCGTGAGTAAATAAGATTCATATTCTTTTAAGACTCTTCTTATTTTTCCCTATTGTTGTGGGTGAATAGACATCTTATTTTACCTAGGATCCCTTCCCTTCGCATTCAAGGATCCTTGTCCTCTGCGTTGTTCGCTGAGATCTTTATTCCACGTATCCCACTCTCTTTTTAACTCCTTATTTTTTCAGGGAATGTGGCAGTTAAGGATTAAGTGATTGGATAAGTTTCCCCCCTCTTTTTACTTTTCCCATAACTCCGATTAATAACTAACAACTAACTTCCGAATAAAATTGAATTTTGGCAATTGGCGCGTCTTTCCATACTTCATCTTCTCCACTTTTCCCTCACGCCATTATTTTTGTCACCTCAATCCTTTCTAAAAAAGCTTCACTCATTTTTCTGAATCAAAAGCTCTTATCAACATTTTTCACACATTCTCTTGCCCCCTTTTTGTTGTTCCTTTCTCTTTCGACCTCCTTCTCTTCTCTTTTGCTTCACTATGCATGCAAGGATATTCCATTACCTTGTCTTTTCTTCATGGAAACAAAAGGAGCACTCACCCACTCCTTCTAGAGGTGAGAGTTCCTTGGCAAGGTCAGAGCCGGGGGACGTACAAGAGCTCTCAGATCATCTAGCCTTTCCTCTACGAGGCCCCTAATACATGCCAAGCCTATTTTTCCCTTAGATCACCCATGGTGATGCTCCTCCTTCTCCTCATACCTGGGTGTTCTCTAGGCAATCTGGGTTTGCCAGTTCTGCCTAAGTCCCAAACCCAAGGGAGATCCTGGACCTTTAAATCGGACGAGGATCCTGCAAAGCAGTTCCTACCTTCTTCGATTTTGTTCCTAGGAGGATCATTGGTTAGGCCAGTTGGGTAGATGAGGAACTATCTGATGGGGATTTTGTTAGGCGCTTGAAATAGGCTAGTATCCTGAAATCAATGGCAATCACTAGGAATTTGGAAGGCTTTGGAGATGCTAAAGGTTTTAGGCATCTATTATGTCGTTGGTCTCCTTCTCTGCACACATTCTTCTTTTCTAAGGGTGAACTCACTATCAGCCTAGAAGATGTGGTTAACAGTCTCCTTCTTCCTGTGTTTGGTGATGAGAGCCCTTTTGACATTCAACTTTCTGCTGAGGATCTCGTAGTCAAGGAGTGACTTTTCAAACACTTTGGTGGGTGTATTGCTTCTCCTAGAGGTAAGCCAGCTAGGATGGGAAAATGGGTAGCAATCCCCTCCAAGGAAAAGTACAAATCTGTTCAGCAAGCTGGGTTCTTGGTGCTGTGGCTGAGCAAGTTCCTCTTTAGTGAGTTCCTTGGTTATGGAGTCAAGTTCATGTTCTTCTTTTTGGCCATCAAGTTGGCTCGGGGTACGAGGTTTCCATTAGCCCCATGTTCTTGGGTCATATTTATTTCCTATTGGACATGCTTCATGGTAATGAAGTTGAAGGTAACCCTTGTTACACCATTACTTCATCTCTTCATTGTGCTATTCTACAAATATTTATGTGGGATAGTTCCTAGGTTACTTTAAAAAAATGTAGAAATTTGAAATGTGTAAAGGTTAAGTTCCAAGGATCCTAGATGTTATCAAGGGGCTATGTGGCAGTTCTACAGATGGGCACCCTATACTTTTTCATTAGTCTAACTTGAAGGGTAGGGGTCTCAATCTCATGGAGTTGTTTGATTATAGTAGCCATTTGAGATGGCGTTCTCCTTGGGAGTATGGCCTTGGGTTTGCTTGTGATTTTGCGTCATCTTCCTTTTTGAGTTCCCCAGGGCACACCTTTGACTTACGCCGGGGAGATGAGGGCAGCTTGGCGTACCTTACTTGTATCAATCCCTTATGGCTCCTAGTCCCTTCATTAAGTGGCCTAAAGTACACCCATTATTTTGCATACCAGGTTTTTAGGTAGTTTGGTTTTGACCAAAATATTCCACCTGTTTCAAAGAGGTGGTACTTTCACTTCCTTCTTTGGATCCATTTTTAAGGCTTCATGCCTTTTCTTACTAGTTGTGGAGAAGCTCGCAATTTGTTGTGCCAGTCTCTCAGCAGGCAGTCTTTGGTTCAAATGCCTTTTTTGGCTATTGGAAGAGGATTCAAAAGTCCTTCTCAGACTATGTTGGTTCCAGTACAGTTGGGAGGACCCCACCTTGATCTCTTTTCTACTCCAACTTACAACAAGCGATTGGTCCTCCTTACTGCTGGTATTGTGTTTGCTGCAATAAGTAGTAAGAAAGGTTTTGTGGAGTGGCATGCTACTAGGGGTGGCTGGGTATCCTATACCAATGACTTCCCTGACTCTTGGCCAGGGAATGATTTAATCATTGACTGTTCCACTAGTGTGCTGATCAAGAAAAGGGTGGTTGACGAGATTGGTATTGCAACTCCTGTTCGCAAAGGCAAGAAGAAGTAGGTCAAGAAGGATGTCGGCCAGAAATCTAAGGCTGAGGAGGGTGTTGAGGGTATTGAAGCTAGCTAAGGTACCAAGAAAAGGAAAACTGCTTCAGCTCGCAAGCAGCTTGTTGTCCCTGAAGACCTCGGGGAAGTGGACTCTTCTACTACTAGAAACGAGGTCAGCCATCCTCCCATCCTAAAGATCAGAGTGAAGACTAAGGTAGAGACTTCTATCCTTCAGACTCCTGTGGGTTTCCTTAAAGGGGTTTTTTCTATAGTTGTTACCTCTCCAACCCAAGGTTCTTCGGGTTCATCTGCCATTATTCCTTGATCTCCTTAGGGACTTTTGGGTGTACCTGTAGTAAGTAGAAGGTTATGGTAGATCCTGTAGAGAGAGAGAGGGAGAGAAAGAGAGAGAAAGAAGGGAAAGGCCTCATTCCTTCTTCTCCCATCCTTTTCTCTTTGGCTATTTATTCTCTTCTTTCCTTCTTTCTTTATAGTTTATTTCCCCTTTTCCTTTACCCATGAGTGGGGTTTTATTTTGCATTCTAAGTAAAAGTCTGACCCTAAGGGAACAAAGAGCCTTCCCTCTAGTGATGATGTGGTTTAACCCTTTTCCATCATTCCCCTCTTCTTTCTCTATTTCTTTTCTTTAGAACCTGTCTCTTCCTTCTATTAAGTTGCCTAACATTCTTCTTCGCTTCCTTTTGTAGGTGGAAGTGCCTCCCTCTATGGTTGGGGGTGTTTTGCAAGAGGAGGTGGTAGCATCTTAGCCCCCAACTACTTAGGATGTGGAGAAGGAAATCCCAAGTAGGTAAGTGGCTAAGGAAACTGGGCAGGCTCTTAATGTGGTCAAGGCTATTGAGTCTGTGGAGGCTTCCATCCCCCTGGTTGCTTAGGATCTTGGAGCTACTCAGACCCTTGTCCTTGAGGATCCCACGTCTGGTGTGTTTCCTCCTTTTGTGATTCTGCCTCCTTTTTTTTTTTTTTTTTTTTTTGCTTCAATCATGGGAAAATTATCCTTTAGTGATTTTGCTAAGATTTCTTCTCCTTTCCTTCATCATGCCATGTGTTCTTCTATAGAGCCTCTTGAGGAACCAAAAGGGCAGGTAGGTGGATCTCCCATGGTGTCTGAGACAGTGACCCAAGTCTAGAAGGAGGTCCTTGTGTAGGAAACTAGTACCTAGCCTTTACCCTTCCTTCTTCCTCTTTCTCTTTTGCCTTATGTGTTTCTCCTTGTTCATGAATTTATCAATTCTATAGATATTGAGATGGGAACAAAAGAGACGAAGCCTGTGTCTACTACATAGGCCAAGGGACCCCTCTCGACTACTCAAGCTGTTGAGGTTCAAGCTGGGATCTCCCAAACAGCCTTAAGGCCTGGTGGTCTTTCACTTCTTGAAGAGAAGGATACAACAATGGAGGAAATCTTAGAGATGAATGTCACGGATCCTAGCTCAGGGATCCTTGCCTTCCTGACCTATTTTGATTCTCTAGAGTTCAATAGTCTTCCTACAAGTCACTTCCATTCTTTACTCCAGCTTCCTTTGATTCTCCGTGCCTACTGAAGGCTTGTTACTACCAGAGGGATTATTCAGAGCCCATGGGGATTTCACCAGTGGGTTTAGGGGAGGTGTATTCTTAGGGAATATTCTGATGGAGCTCCTTTATGTTATGCTGGTTTCCTTGAAGGACACCCCCTTGGTTCTTTGTCTGAGGAGAGACTCTTGGAGTGGAGAGGGGTGGTGCAGGATCTTATGGAGGAAAAGTTCAACCTTTCCTTATTGTTGGAGTACCTTTGATTAGTAGCTCAAGGCTTTTTTTAAAGGGTCACTAAGGACCTTGATATTGAGATTGCTACTATTGAGGAGGCTTTGGCTCGTGCCCACAAGGTGCTATAGGACTTCAAGACCAAAAAACCGCAAGCCCTTTCCTCTTTGGCTACTTCTTCTACTCTTGCAGTTCCTCAAGAAGGCTCTTTGTTGGCTGGTCTCATGCCCTAGTTTATTTATTTATTTATTTATTTATTATTATTATTTTTTTATCCTTTTATAGTTCAGGTTTTGTATTTTTTTTGGTCATGTATGAACTCTTAAATTTTCCTTTCTTTGTTGATATGTGAACTCCCAGTACTTTTATGGCTTCTTGCTTCTTGTACTTCCATTTTTTTTTTTGGCACACTGCCTTCTGTCTTATCCTTTTTGCTTGTTTTTTTGGGGACTAAGTCCTGGGCCATGGTCCCTAAAGATTTATTCTGTGACAAGTCCTGGGCCAGTACTTAGTGAATTTGCTCCTACACAGGTCCTGAGCTAAGTACTGTAGAGATTTATTTTCATCTAAGTTCTAGGTTATGGACCAAGTGGGCACTTTTTTGTAACAAGTCCTAGGCTAGGTACTTAGGAATCTTATTTCCACCCTAAGCCCTGGACCATGCACTTGAATCATTCTAGGGCAGGTCCTAGGTTATGTACTAGAAAATTCTATTTTGAATCAAGCACTGACCCAGGTACTCAACTAGGATCTTGGCTAGACTGAGGCCATGCTAAATGGCATATGCATATGCGATATTCTTTAAGGAGAAGATTCCACTAGGGTGGAGAACAAGCTTCGTAACATGAGGAAGGAGGTGGACGAACTAAAAAGTGCTATGAAGGACAAAGGTGGAGAGAATTTGGATGGGATGATTCGAGGGACGGACTCACCCTTCACTACAGAATTGCTGAACCATCCCCTCCCACTAAAATTCCATCTCCCATAGTTGGAGTCATATGACAGTTCCAAATATCCCTTGGATCACATTAAATCGTTCAAGACACTGATGCTATTGCAAATGACCCCAGGCGAAGTGATGTGTAAAGCTTTCCCAACAACACTGAAGGGAGTAGCTAGAATATGGTTCAGCAAGATACCCTCAAGAACCATTGCGGACTTTGAACAACTCAGCAAGGGTTTTGTTTGTCATTTCATTGGGGGACAAAGACACAAAAAGCCAACTGGTCATCTTCTCAAAATTTAGAAAGCAGAAGGAGAATCACTAAGGTAGTATGTCACTTGGTTCAATAAGGAGCTGCTGTAGGTAGACAAAGCTGAAGAACAAGTCATCCTAATAACCTTCCAAGTAGGATAGCTACCAGGAGATTTCTTCTTCTCAATTACTAAAAGTCCACCAAAAATAGTATCAGAGTTGCTTCGTAAAGCCCAGAAGTACATGAATGCAAAGGATGTAGTGCTCGCAAAGGAGATGAAGGGGAAAAGAAAGAGAGACGAAGGAACAAGTAGCAATCGAGATAAGAAGAAGGAGATGTGGAGTGGTGGACAGACCATTGGGAAAAAGAAAGAGCTTCCTGATATGAAACCCAAGTTCACCAACTTCACTCCTCTAATAGTGTCAATTGAGCAAGTCCTTATGCAGATAAGAGACGATCCTTCCCTGCAATGGTCGAAGCCAATTAGCACTCTGGTAGAAAGAAGAGACAAGAGCAAGTACTGTAGATTCCACTAGGACCATGGGCATCGTACTAATGAGTGTAGGCACTTGAAAGACCAGCTTGAAACTTTAATTCAACAAGGGAAGTTGTAAAAATACATTAGAAAGATGGAGCCATACAGGTACCAACGGAAGGACTGCCAGAACAGAACTAAAGATGATCTCGGAAGGAATAACGACGGGCGGAATGTTGAAATCTTGAAAAAAGGCACAAGGAAGGGAGATAAAAAATGTCCATTTACAGCTCCCTGAAATGAAGATGCCAAGGAATGACGAACCCGATATTGTCTTCTTAGAGAGGGACGATCGTGGCATCAGGCAACCCTATGACGATCCACTTGTAATCATGCTCAGAGTAGAAGAGTTTAATATCCACTGAGTGATCATTGACAATGGAAGCTCAGCAGATTTCATCTACTTGCCCACATTTTAGCAAATGAAGCTGGATAAGAAGAGGATTAGGCCGTTCAGCTAACCTCTAGTAAGCTTCACAGGGGATAGAATCGTTTCTAGAGGCATCGTCACTCTAACTATGATTGTAGGAACTTATCTAGCTTAGGTCACCAAGGAAATTGATTTCCTTATAGTTGATTGCCCTTCAACATACAACATCATCTTGGGAAGACCTACAGTCAACAGACTAAAAGTAGAAACGTCAACATATTACTTGAAGGTGAAGTTTCCAACAGCCTATGGGGTAGGAGAAATTAGAGGAGACCAAGTTTTGGCAAGAGAATGCTATCAAGCTACCTTAGCATCTGGAGAGAATCATACATGGGTGATCAATGAACCAGATCCCATTCTCGAACTGTCAGAAACACCACAAGAAGTTGAGATCGTCCTAGGAGACATGATGAAGGTATTGAAGATTGGAATGGCACTTCCAATCCTAGAGAAAGAGAAAATGATCTCCTTCTTAAAGGCAAACCAAGATGTTCTCCTAGAAATATAAAGATATGCCTAAGATTGATAGGAAGATCATACAGCATCATCTTAATGTCAACTCAGAATACAAACCTGTATAGCAAAAGCGGAGAATGTTTGCACCAGAACGCAACAAGGCTGTAATTGAAGAAGTAGAGAAACTATTAGAAGCTGATTTCACTAGGGAAGTCTTCTATCTAGATTGGCTTGCAAATGTGGTTATGGTAAAGAAGAGCAATGGCAAGTGGAGGATGTGCGTCGACTTTATAGACTTGAATAAGGCTTGCCAAAAGGATAGCTTCCCCTTGCCAAGGATTGATCAACTGGTAGACTCGATTGTTGGACACAAAATCTTGAGTTTCATGGATGAATTTTCTAGATACAACCAGATTTTTATGGACGAAGACAACCAAGAGAAGACCTCGTTCGTTACCAGCCAAAGGTTGTATTGTTACAAAGTTATGCCCTTTGGACTGAAGAACGCAAGAGCCACCTACCAAAGATTGGTGAACCACATGTTCTCTCACCAGATTGGAAGGAATGTAGAGGTGTACGTAGATGATATGCTAGTAAAAAGTAAGGACGAAGCCAATTACTTGGACACTCTCAAAGAAACCTTCAGCACACTACATAAGTACATTATGAAATTAAACCCTGTAAAATGTGTTTTTGTTGTTGCTTTAAGTAAATTCTTGGGATTCATGGTGTCCCAACAAGGTATAGAGGCAACTCCAAACAAAGTAAAAGCAATAATCAAGGTTAAATCACCAAAGATAGTGAAGGAGGTGCAGAGCCTGACAGGAAAGTTACAGCCCTAAACAGATTCATCTCTAGGGCAACAGATAAGTGCATGCCATTCTTTAAGGTATTGGAAAAAGCTTTTCAGTGGAATGATAAATGCGAGGAAGCCCTTGCCATGTTAAAGGAGTACTTGACGAAGCCACCTCCACTAAGCCCCTCTGTGATAGGAGAGAAGTTGTACATTTACTTAGCATATCCAACACTACAGTAAGTTCAACACTGATCAGAAAAGAAGGAAATGTGCAGAAGCCTATCTATTACACCAGTCAGGCATGTCAAGGTGCAGAGGCAAGTTACCCAAGGATGGAAAAGATAGCTTTCGCATTGTTGGTCGCCTCCAAAGAGCTCCGTCCTTATTTCCAAGCACAAACTATCATCGTCATGAAGGATCAACCCATAAGAAAGACGATGAACAAGATGGATGTAATAGGGCGACTCATTCAATGGGCAATTGAGTTGGGCCAATTCAACATTGAATATTGGCCCTGAGTAGCAATCAAGGCCCAGGTGCTAGCAGACTTCATTGCAGAGTTCACTTACACCTATAAGGAAAATGAACCTCCTATGGAAACATGGATGATCCAAATAGATGGGTCTATTACGAGGAAAGTAGGACGAGCAGGAGTAGTGCTCATATCTCAAGAAAAAGAAACATTAAAGCATGCAGTCAGATTACAATTCTCAGCAATAAATAACGAGGCAATGTATGAAGCATTGCTAACAGGGTTAAGTCTAGCAAAAGCCTTGAGAGCGAGGAACCTTGTCTTCCAAGCTAATTCTCAACTGATAATTGGACAAGTGAAGGGAGATTATGAAGCCAAGGAAGAAAGGATGCAAAAGTATTTGAATATCATCCAACGACTCTCATAGTACTTTGACAATCTAGACTTTGTGTAAATCCCTCGAGCCAAAAATACAGAAGCTGACTTTCTAGCAAGACTGGCCTCGTTAGACGATTATAATTCGACCTCTGAACTATGTGTAGAGGTAAGGGGGCAGCCAAGCATAGAAGGTGGGTAAGTTCTGAAGATAAAAGAATAAGACAAGTGGATGATTGCCATCACTTGTTACTTGAAAGAAGGATGTGTTGGAAAATTTGGTTCTGTATCTCATACAAAACACATAGCGGTAGCAACAAACAAAGATCTATTTTATTCATGATTGACAACATGCACTATGTAAATTTCAGAATTTAAGAACAAGATAGCGTACCTTGGTGTGGTGAAATTAAAAAAAAAAGAAAAAGATTAGAAGTACTCGGGAAAACATTTAATCTTCACTCTAATTCCACTTTACGCCCAAGAAGTGTGATCTCTCAATCAATTTTTAAGGGAAAATTATCGAGTGGCTTCACTCACACATACACATCATTTCACAATGATGTCTCTCTTTTCTTATTCTCTAATATAAAATTCTGTATGTTTCTCTCTTTATAACTAACTAATTATTTAATTGGGCTGACCTATTGGGCCTTTCCAATTGGGCTTTAGTGTGTGGCTTGGAGTGGGACCAAAATGAACCAATAAGACACTAGCTCCAATGGGCCTTGGGCTTTTCTGTCAACTCTTGACAAGTCCAAAGTTACCATTGTTAGGATATATGCCATTAAATCCTATTGTATGATGCTATGTATGACATTATGTATGACTTAATGTTGTGTTTAATAAAGTTGTTTATTTCTTATTTAAAATAATGGTAACATGAATATTTGGACATTATCATATAGTCCATGAGATGCATAGTATGTGATTTATGTGAAAAGTCACAGAAGATATAAATCACAAGTTCTTTGTAAACTCAGAATTTATAGTTCGTAGTCGGTGATGAAATTGGGCATTTCATCTGCGAAGACTATAACGTATCAACTAAGATGATTTGTCTTGATCATGGAAGTGGTGACTTCTAGTTGATATGTTGATATGTTTTAAGAGTTAAGACATATTGAATTGGACCGCTGTGAGATTTATTATTCTCATAACGATTGTCAAATGAATAATAAATCTCACGACTTCTATTTGCATGAACTCTTAATCCTGAGAGAATAATGGACTTGATCATGAGGTGTAGGTTGCTTTGATATATCAGGAGTGAGATCTAAAGTAACGGTCAAAACCTCAGTATGTTGGGCAACCACATTTAGTGTTGATGGAACATATATTCTCAAGATGGAATTCATAGTCTCTTAATGGATATACAAAATATTCCCTTGAGATAAGTTTAATGGGTTTGGTTATTCAGAGAGTTAGGCCTAACCACTTTGGTAAGAAATTACTAAAGTATATATTTATGAAATTGAATTTCATAAATATATGATGAATAACTTTAAAGGATTAAACCGGGTACTCAAGGATAAGATGTAGTAATTTACAAAGTGGCAGTCTACATTCATGATTTTGTGTTACTACGAATATTTTATGAAGGGGTTGCGTGTAAAATAAAGTCTTGGGATATAATTTATTAATAAGACCTAGAGTGCAATTATATTTATATAGTGGTATTAAATATAATTAATGGTAACTTTGGACTTGTCAAGAGTTGACGGAAAAACCCAAGGCCCATTGGAGCTAGTGTCTTATTGGCCCCTTTTGGTCCTATTCCAAGCCACACATTAAAGCCCAATTGGAAAGGCCCAATAGGCCGGCTCAATTAGATAATCAGTTAGTTATAAAGGGAGAAACATACATAATTTTTTAATGCGATTTTATCGTAGAGAAAAGAAAGAGTGTGAGACACATTTTCATTCTCCATTTGGAAACTGATTGAGAGACCACACATCTTGGGCGTAAAGTGGAATTGGAGTGAAGATTAAAAGTTTTCCCAAGTGCTTCTAATCTTTGTTTTGAATTTCTCCATACCAAGGTACGCTATCTTGTTCTTAAATTCTAAAATTTATATAGTGCATGTTGTCAATCATGAATGAAATAGATTCTTGTTTGTTGCTTCCGCTGTGTGTTTTGTATGAGATACAAAACCAGATTTTTATCCAACAACCATTAATTATATTTAATACCACTATACAAATATAATTACATTCTAGGCCTTATTAATAAATTATATTCCAAGACTTTATTATACATGCAACATCTTTATAAAATATTCATAATAATACAAAGTCATGAATATAGACTACCACTTTGAAAATTACTACATCTTAATCCTTGAGCACCCGGTTTAGTCTTTCAAGTTATTCATCATATATTTATGAAATCCAATTTCATAATTATACACTTTAGTAACTCCTTACTAAAGTGGTTAGGCTTAACACTCTGAATAACCAAACCCATTAAACTTATCTCAAGGGAATATTTTATATCTTCGTTAAAATATTATGAATTCTATTTTGAGAATATATGTTCCATCAACACTAAATGTGGTTGCAAAACATACTGAGGTTTTGACCATTACTTTAGATCTCATTCCTGATATATCATAGCAACTGACACTTCATGATTAGGTCCATTATTCTCTTAGGATTAAGAGTTCATGAAAATAGAAGTTATGAGATTTATTATTCATTTGACAGTCGTTAGGAAAATAATAAATCTCACAGCGGTCCAGTTTAATATGTCTTAATTCTTAAAACATATCAACATATCAACTAGAAGTCTATACTTTCATGATCAAGACAAATCATCTTAGTTGATGTGTTATAGTCTTCACAGATGAAATGCCTAATTTCATCACTGACTATGAACTATAATTTTGAGTTTACAAAGAACTTGTGAATTATATCTTTTGTGACTTTTCACATAAATCACATAGTATGCATTTCATGGACTATATGATAATGTCTAAATATTCATGTTACAATTAATTTTAGATAATAATAAAACAACTTTATTTATCTCAACATTAAGTCATACATAATGTCATACATAATGTCATACATTACATCATACAATAGGATTTAAAGGCACACATCTTAACAATCTCCCACTTACCCTAAAGACTATTGTACACTAATCTAACTCTCATTCCCTCCAAATGTGACTCAAAATTCCTTTGTGGCAAGGTTTTGGTAAAGGGATTTGCTAGATTACTTGCACTATCAACCTTTGCTACTACTGCATCTCCTCGAGCAACAAAGTCTTGAATAATGTGGTACTTTCTCTCAATGTACTTTCCTTTCTTGTGATTCCTTGGATCTTTAGATTGTGTAACCGCTCCACTATTGTTGCAAAACAATGTGATAGGAACTTGTTCCATTCTCACAACACCAAGATCAAAAAGGAGTTTCTTAAGCAGCAACATATTCAGCTTCCATGGTAGAGTCCGCAATACAAGATTGCTTAACATTCTTCTAACTTATGGCTCCACCTCCGAGGGTGAAAACACATCCTGAAATAGATTTTCTGAAATCTAGATCCGATTGAAAATCTGAATTTGTATAGCCAATGGGAATCAAATTCTCACTATGGTAAACAAGCATATAATTTCTCGTTCTTCGTAGATACTTGAGAATATGTTTTCCAGCTTGCCAATATTTAAGTCCTAGATTTGATTGATATCGGCTGACCATGCCAACTAAATAATAGATATTTGGTCTAGTACAGAGCATCGTATACATGAGACTTCCCACTACAGAAGCATAAGGAACCCCATGTCTAAAAGGAAGTAATCATTTCTTGGAGTTTTGCATGCTAAACTGCTCTAGAACCTTATCTATATATCCAGCTTGTGATAAACCTAACATCTTATTCTTGCGATCTCACCAAAGGTTGATCCATAGAATAAAGTTAGCCTCACCCAAGTCCTTCATATCAAATTGGCTAGACAACCAAACTTTAACCAATGACATTACCCCTACATCATTTTCAATGAGTAGAATATCACCAACATAAAATACTAGGAACATTACTACTTTGTCTTAATGTCTTTTGTACACATATGATTCATCAAGATTTTGTTCAAAATCAAATGATTTGATTGCTTGATCAAATATGATGTTCCATGACCTAGATGCTTGCTTAAGTCCATAAATGGACCTTTTTAACTTGCATACCATATGCTCTTGTTTCTTTGTTATGAAACTTTCTAGTTGCAACCTGTATATTTCTTCTTCAAGATTGCCATTAAAAAATGCAGTCTTGACATCCATTTTTCAAATCTCATAATCATAATGAGCAGCAATGTTAAGAGAATTCTGATAGACTTAAGCATGGCTACTGGCGAAAAAGTTTCATCATAATCAATACCTTCTTTTTATGTATACCCTTTTGCCACTAGTCTTACTTTAAAGATTTCAACCGTTCTATCTATCTCTCTCTTCCTCTTGTAAACTCATTTGCAACCAACAAGTTTAATGCCGTTAGGTGCCTTTACAAGATCCCATACATGATTGGAATACATAGAATCCAATTCAGATTTCATAGCTTGGGCCCAATGATGTGCATCTATATCATTTATTGCTTCATCATAAGTGTAAGGATCCGATTCAGCCTCTTCTGAGATAGCTTCATAAGTTTCTCCCAAACCTATAATCTTATAAGAGGCCGAAAAATTCTCCCACTATGATGAGGCACCTAAGTACTATACATTTCATGAGTAGTATCTTGTGGTATATCTAATACAACCACTTCATCCCTAGTTTCATCCATTAGTTGTTCAACTATAGGTTCATTCATTTTAGCCAAGAAAACTCTATTTTTAGGAGTAAAATTATTCATATAGTCATTTTCCAAGAATTTGACATTTGTGCTAACAAATACTTTATTATCCTTATGACTGTAGAATAAACCTCCAACAGCTCCTTTTGGATACCCTACAAAAAACACCACTTCTGTTTTAGATTGTAACTTGTCGAACTTTCCTTTCAACACATGTGCTGAACAACCCCAAATCTGGAGATGTCTCATACTAGGCTTACGCTCATTCCACAACTCTACAGGTATTTTAGGAACAGACTTCGAAGGTACTAAATTCAAAAGATACATTGCAGTATTTAAGGCATATCCCCAAAAGGAAATTAGTAGAGTCGAATAACTCAACATGGACCTAACCATATCTAAAAGAGTCCTATTCCTTCTTTCTACTATACCATTTTGTTGTGGAGTTCCAGGTACAATCAACTGGGATATAATCCCATTTTCAGTCAAGTAATCCTTGAAGTCACCAAGAAGGTATTTGCCACTTCGATCAAATCGAATGGTTTTTATGCGTTTACCCAATTGATTCTCAACTTCAGCCTTAAACTCTTTGAACTTTTCAAAGGTTTCGGACTTCCGTTTCATTAGGTACACATAACCAAATCTAGAATAATCATCAGTGAAAGTAATGAAATACTCATAGCCACCTCTTGCTTGGATTCACATATGACCATAGACATCTGAATGTACTTGTTCTAGCAGATCTTGGGCTCTTCTGCCTTTTGCATTAAAAAGTCGTTTGGTCATTTTACCTTCCAAACAAGACTCGCAAACTGGAAAACCATCAAAGTCCATGGGCTCTAAAAGTTTGTCTTTGATAAGCCTTTGAATTCTGTTTGAATTAATATGGCCCAAATGCAAGTGCCAAAGTTATGCTTCACTAGTAGAAGGAAGCTTTCTCTTTAATGATTTTACATGAGAGCTACTATCTAATTCAGAATTGTATAATTCATGCTTGTCAGGAGTTAAAATATAAAGACCATCTACAATATTGCCAGAACAGATAAACATTTTATTCTTCTTTATTACAACATTGTCTTTCAAGATGACACAATATCCATGCTTACCTAAGTAAGTTGTAGAAATTAAATTCCTACGAATATTAGGTACATACAAACAGTCTTCCAATATCAGAACTCTAGACTTAAAGCATAAATTAAACACTTAAACAGCTACAACCAGAATCTTGCTCCCATCAGCCAAAGTAAGAAATAGTTCTCTCTCATTCAACTTTCTAGTCTCCTGGAACCCCTGCAAAGAATTGCAGATATGATTAGTACAACTTGAATCCACACACCAGGAATCTGTGGGATTCTATACCAAACATATTTCAAGAAGAAATGAATTTTTCATACCTTTATTCTTGGCAGCCTTGAATGTTGGCTAATTCTTCTTCCAATGTCCTTTCTCACTACAATGGAAACACTTTCCTTTGGTTTTCTTTCCTTTGTTAGCAACTCCTAAGGCAATTTGTTTACCATCTTGCTTAGTGAAGTCCTTCTTCTTCCTCTTCTTCTTACCCTTGCCTTTCGACTTAGGTTGAGAAGTAGAAACTTCACTAACATTGGTTGCAACACTGGGAGTTCCAAGGATGCCTTCCGCCGTTACCAACTCATTCATTAATTCAAACAATTAATAAATCTTTTTGTTCATATTATAATTAAGTTTGAATTCCTTGAATGATTCTGGTAGTGACTGGAGTATCATATCCATTTCGGATTCTCCATCAATATTGGCACCTAAAACTTCTAATGTATTCAAATTAGAGATCATCCTAACACAATGCTCTCTCACTGAAGTACCTTCAGCCATTTTGGTATTATAAATCTGCCTCATAGTATCTTGCCTTGCAGAACGACCTTGCTCACCAAACATCTCCTTCAGACTAAGCATTATGTCCGAAGCAAGTTCTATATCCTGCATTTGATGTTGTATAACATTTGAAATAGATTCTAGGATATAGCACTTGACCATCTCATTAGATTTCTACCAATGATCATATCGTTGTTTTTCCTCAGAAGGAGCATCTAATGAAGGAAAGCTTGGACATGGTTGAGTAAGCACATATTTGTGCTCTTCAGCTATAAGAACAATGTCCTAATTTCTTTTCCAGTCAACATAATTGGATGCAGACAGTTTGTTTTAATTAAGAATAACAACAAATGGGCTAAATGATGCCATGATTTAAATTTGAAAATAATAAACATGAATATAATAAGTAAACTGGACATTATCAATTTAGCATATAAGCATATAATATGGAATCTTAATAAAACCATAAAATAATATATGCAACGATAACCCAATCCCATATTCAATATCCCTCAACATAGAGTGAACATTAAATACTATAATTGATTGAGAACTATTCTCTTTATTAGTGCTATCACGATAACTCTTATCAAACACTAATAATATGTAGTTTTACATTTAGCCTTTAAGTAATAATAGTAAGAACTCAGCATAGAGGATACTATAATACTTAGTCTAGTGTATACTATTGTCTAGAATCATGTGTAGCCACATTTCATCCCTTTAACAGGCTTATTTTGTAGTACCATGATAAAAACACCCTCCGCATGGAATGTAAAGCTCGAAACTAAGACAAGGTGTTTATCAAACCACTATAAACCAGGAAATTCAATCTTGTAGGACCATGAAATAAATATTCTCTGGACCATGAAATAAATACTCTCCGCATGGAATGCAAAGCTCGAGGTAAAGACAAAGTATATATTTCACACTATTATGAACCAACAATGGAGGCTGTGAAATACAACCCTTGTAACTCTCTCCCACTAGATATTTTAAATTAAAGGTTTTTAAGATCAAGAACCATAATAATGCTAGACGCTTTGAAAATATAATCCTAATCTCATTTGGAATAAATTTCATAATCCTAGCATTAATATATATAAATATATATAATGTAATATAAACTCATATTACATTACAATATATATATATATATATATATATAACTTACATGTGAACCTTATATGATAACTTCATGCCATATAATATACGGCCATTAACAATTCCCACTCCAAGCCAAACGGTACAAGGAATGAGTACATGCAAAAGATAGTTATTTATATATATTGGTCGACAATGAGAATAACTACCCCATTTCAATAACTACCATTTGACAATAACTACTCCTTTCGAATGGACATCATGGCTATAGATATTGAATGTTGCCGTGTAAAATTGTAATGGCTATATATATATATATATATATATAAATCATCTTGAAGTTTATGAAACTTCAATCCATATATCACATAAAAGAATCATGGCATATGAATTCCAACGCTAATAACGTAAATTCATAAAATAATGATTATCAAACCATGTCTACACAAAAATAACAGTTTTCTTAAATTCTAAAACTCAATCACATGTTATACAAACATGATATGAAAACCTGGCTCTGATACCAATTGTTGGAAAATCTGGTTTTGTATCTCATACAAAACACACAGCGGAAGCAACAAACAAAGATTTATTTTATTCATGATTGACAACATGCACTATGTAAATTTCAGAATTTAAGAATAAGATAGCGTACCTTGGTGTGGTGAACTGCAAAATAAAATATTAGAAGTTCTCAGGAACATTTTTAATCTTCACTCCAATTCCACTTTACGCCTAAGAAGTGTGGTCTCTCAATCAGTTTCTAAGGGAGAATTATGGAGTGGCTTCACTCACACATACACACCATTTCACAATGATATCTCTCTTTGCTTATTCTCTAATAAGAAATTATGTATGTTTCTCCCTTTATAACTAATTGATTATCTAATTAGGCTAACCTATTGGGCCTTTCCAATTGGGCTTTAGTGTGTAGCTTGGAGTGGAACCAAAAGGGACCAATAAGACATTAGCTCCAATGGGCCTTGGGTTTTTTTGTCAACTCTTGACAAGTCCAAAGTTACCATTAATTATATTTAATACCATTATATAAATATAATTACACTCTATGCCTTATTAATAAATTATATCCCAAGACTTTATTATACATGCAACCCCTTTATAAAATATTCGTAGTAATACAAAGTCATGAATATAGACTACCACTTTGAAAATTATTACATCTTAATCCTTGAGCATCCGGTTTAATCTTTCAAGTTATTCATCATATATTTATGAAATCCAATTTCATAATTATACACTTTAGTAACTCCTTACTAAAGTGGTTAGGCTTAACACTTTGAATAACCAAACCCATTAAACTTATCTCAAGGGAATATTTTATATCTTCGTTAAAAGATTATGAATTCTATTTTGAGAATATATGTTCCATCAACACTAAATGTGGTTGCAAAACATACTGAGGTTTTGACCATTATTTTAGATCTCACTCCTGATATATCAAAGTAACCGACACTTCATGATTAAGTCCATTATTCTCTTAGGATTAAGAGTTCATGAAAATAGAAGTTATGAGATTTATTATTCATTTGACAGTCGTTAGGAAAATAATAAATCTCACAGCGGTCCAGTTCAATATGTCTTAACTCTTAAAACATATCAACACTTCAACTAGAAGTCTACACTTCCATGATCAAGACAAATCATCTTAGTTGATATGTTATAATCGTCGCAGATGAAATGCCTAATTTCATTACCGACTACGAACTACAATTCTGAGTTTACAAAGAACTTGTGATTTATATCTTCTGTGACTTTTCACATAAATCACACACTATGCATCTCATGGATTATATGATAATATCTAAATATTCATGTTACAATCAATTTTAGATAATAATAAAACAACTTTATTTATCACAACAATGAGTCATACATAGCATCATACAATAAGATTTAAGAGAACACATCCTAATAGGATGGCTCAGAAGATAAGATGGAAGCAAGGAAGATACAGATTAGAGCAGCTCACTTCGTCATTATTGACGACGTGCTCTACAAATAGGGATATTCACTCCCATACCTAAGATGCGCCAATTCTGAAGAAGTGGATTATGTGCTCTGCAAGATATATGAAGGAATCTTTGGAAATCACACTGGGGCAAGATCCTTAGCAGGAAGTGCACTCAAAGTACTATATTACTGGCCAACCCTACAAAAAGACATGTACAACATCGTTAGAGCATGCAACAAGTGTCAATGCTTCACAAATGTCCAGATGAGACCAGGAGAGACGATGATACTAACATCCTTTCCATGGCCCTTCGCCCAATGGGGAAGTGATATCATGGGTCCCTTCCCTTTAGGGAAGAAGCAAATTAGGTTTCTGATCTTCATAATTGACTATTTCACAAAATGGGTAGAAGTAGTGCCAATGACAATGATAACAGAAGCTAAAGTCACAAAGTTTTTGTGGAAAAACGTCATCTGCAGGTTTCGAGTCCCACACGTCATAATCTTAGACAATGGAAAGCAGTTCGACAATCCCAAATTATAAATTATTTTCCAAGACTTAGGAGTCAAGAATCACTACTCTTCTCCAAGACACCCTCAAGCTAACGGCTAGACAGAAGTGACGAACAGAAGCTTGCTCAAAATTATCAAAACTAGGCTCGAAGGGGCAAAAGGGGTGTGGCCTAAAGAGCTACAAAACGTCCTTTGGGCATATAGGACAACCACAAGAGTCCTAACAAGAGAAACACCATTCAAACTGAGATTTGGCATTGAAGCTATCATACCAGTGGAAGTAGAGCTGACGAGCTTCCGAGTCAAAACATATGAAGTTCAGAAGAATCAGCAAGAGCTTAACAACAATCTGGACCTAATAGATGAGGTCAGAGAAGAAGCTATGAAGTGAATTGCCAAACACAAAGAAGTAATAGCTAGGTACTGCAACAAAAAGGTCAGGGTAAGAAGGTTCAACACAGGAGACCTCGTCCTTAGGAGGTGTCACAGGCAACAAGGGACCCATCTCAAGGAAAACTAGGACCAGGCTAGGAAGGTCCCTATGAAGTAATCCGTCATTCCAGAGTAGGCTCCTACTACCTAAGGTCTCTAGATGACCAAGAATTGCCTCGACCACGGAACATCGAACACTTGGAGAAATACTACCAGTAAGGAACGCTTTATATTTTCAAGTTGTTTAATCTTTATAATAGTATGTATGAGAGCGATTACTTTTGTCATTCATAAGATCAATAATACATGAAAGCATTATCCATGCATATTTATCAATGATTATCCATGATTTTTCAATATGTATTTAACAATGATTATCCATGATCCATCACAATCAAAACCTGTGCAATGCCTAGAGGTCATCCTTGGGAGACGTCTTAAGGATCTCCGTCATTAAAATTTCAAATTAAAAGCTATTTGCACACAACCAATGGCATCATAGCTATTGAAGTTGTTCATACACAACTTCCAAAGTCGACTAAATCAGAGTTGTTTAAACACAACCAATATAATCGTCATTCAAAACAAAACAAAAAATGGTTAACCTAAAAGACGCTCTTGCTAAAAAATGGTTAACCTAAAAGACCCTAAGTCACGAGTAGAGCACAATATCGTCATTCAAACATGACTCAATGAAAAGCTATTTAAACACAGCTAAAAATACTAAGTTTACACAACTAATATTGTCATTCAAACATAACTCAATAAAAAGTTGTTCAAACACAACTAAAAATATTGAGTTGCTCAAACACAGCTAACATCGTCATTCAAACATGACTCAATAAAAAGCTGTTCAAACACAGCTAAAAATACTGAGTTGTTCAAACACAGCTAACATCGTCATTCAAACATGACTCAATAAAAAGCTGTTTAAACGAAGCTAAAAATACTGAGTTGTTAAAACACAGCTAACATCGTCATTCAAACATGACTCAATAAAAAGTTGTTCAAACACAGCCAAAAATACTGAGTTGTTCAAACACAAGATCGTCATTCAAACATGACTCAATACAATGAAGGTTATCATTCAAACATGACTCAATAAAAAAAAAATCATCCCACCGCGACTAAAGGTAAGAAGCTGCCTAAATGCAGGCTAAACATGAAAGTTGTCTCAATGCAACTAACATCGTCATAAAGGGTTTTCCAAGCATAAAAGAGTTGTTTACTACAACTAAAAGTAGGAAATCCATAAACCTATGTATCATCATCAAAGGAATTTTTTAGTTGCCCAAAACAACGAGCCTAAAAGAGAAACATTGTTCTTGCCTTAAGAGGAAAAAAATAAAAGAAAGTAGAAAAAAATAAAAGATTACTGCTCATCAAAGACAGGGTCTGCAGGGGTTATAACAATGGCCTCCTTCATTACTTCAGCAACGTCTGTGGCTTCCTCCGTCAAGTTCTCCGCTTTAGCCTCAGAAGGACGATCAAACATAAGCTCATTTTCAACGTCCTCAACATCCAAGCCAGAAAGGTCTAAACCAAGGTGATGCTTTGCCATCCACTTCACGAGAAGATCAAAGCTCTCCATGTAGTACTTGCATAATTCATCGAAGTACTCGTTAGAGTCTTTAAAATCCTGTACCACTATGGCCCCAACATTCTGTAGCTTCAGCTCTAGGTCACCAATTTGCTTGTCCTTTAACTTGCAGAAGTCCTTCTCCATTTGTAGGCTTTTCTCCAAGGTTGCCACACGCTCCTTGTCATTCTTAGCTTCAGTAGAGAGGATGGAAACCTTATTCTTGAATGTCTCATTCTTAGAAGATAAAGACTTGATCAAAGGCTCAGACGTAGCCACCTTCTTTTCTAAGACCAAGAACTTCCTAGAGACGAACAGAGACTTCCCCAAAGCCTACAAAGAACCTCCTTTAGTAAAAATAAAGCAAAGGAAAAGAAGAAGTAAAGGTGGCCTACAGCGCTTACCTGCACAAGCTTCTGAATGTGAGATGACATCACCTCACTGGATGACTTGGCCATCAGAGGACTCAGATCGTCCACAGAAAGTGCCTCGTGGGCCTTCAAAGCTACCGCTGCCGTATTAGCATCGTCCCAGAAGGTAGGAATGAAAAATTTACCACCAACTTTCTTCTTCTTCCTAATCTCCTCTCCATTAGAGGCAATCATCTCCAGTAACGAAGTGGGAGAGGCAGGGCGCTTAGTAAGAGGAGGCATTTTTGTGTGGTCTTTCTTAACGATGTCACCAGCTTTCTTCTTGGACAAAAGGCCACTGATGGTTCCACACTTGGCCTTCTTCTCTTGATCCTTGGCAAATTTTTGCTTACTAAACCTAGTCATCATTCTTGAAGAATAGGTTAAAAAAAAAAAATAGAAAGAGAGATAAGAAGAAGACAAAAGGAAAAGGGGCACTTACTCTTTTTCACAATTTTCAAGTCTTTCCGAACCTTAGTAGACGGTTTCAGGCCCAAGAAATGAAGAAATAAAGATTGAGGAAAGACGAGCTCGTCAAAATCCTTGATAGTCTCCAAATATTCCCTTACTTTTTCAACACAAAGCTTATACCTCTTCTTCAGACAAGGACGCTGGGCAACTGCAAAACAAGAATACGAGTAAGTCACCAATCACCGTCACTCCTAGAAAAAGGGAAAACAGCTAAAAAGACGAGGAAGACGCACCAGACATGGGAACTCCTTAACTATGAAATACTTAGGGGCTTTGTCTAAGTCCTCACCAAGGACGAACTCCCAACCACTTCCAAAGATAAAGAAGAAATTTGTCTTTTAGCTTCAGAGAGGCGAGAGATAATCAAGGATTAACCTATAAGCCCTATCCCACGACTTAAACTCATAATAGCTGTGGTCCTTAGACTTCCTCAGACGATAAAAATGGAGTAATTCATCCCTCCTAATGACATCACCCTTATTGGCAGACATCCACACAACCATGCAAGAAACAAGGATTCGCTAAGATTTAGGCACCAACTACACCAGAGCAAGATGCAAATAGGAAAAAGGTTCCCTAACAAAGGGATGAACAGGGAAACGAAGGCCACTGGTAAAATCAGCCTCGTAGTAACAAACCCCATCAACATACGAGTGACAAGCTATTTCTTCATCACTCGGGATCCTAATTTTTATAGAATCAGGAAACTCAAATATATCCTTGATTTGCTTCTTGTCCTTCTCGAAGAGAGAACATGAGATGTTCCAGGCCTTATAGGGGGTAGAAACAGAAGTGGCCTCTAAGACCACACGATCATCAGACAAGGATAACCCCATCTCCAAGTCACTTGAGCTTACCTCGGACATCCTTAACAACCTAGCTACCTTAGCAGAATGGGGGACTAAAGGAAACAAGGAAGAAAGGATAGAAGTATACGGACTCAAGTAAACTACCTAAATAAGCAAAAAAGAAGGCTATAGAAGGACAATCCACTATAATAGCAGAATAATCTACCATGGAAGAATCAGAAAAGAAGAAGAAGAAGAAGCACGAAAGACTTACCAGGAAATATAGAACAAAGAAAGGAAGCTCGGAGGAGAAACAAACCCTAGAACGGAGAACAGAATAAGGAAAAATATAGAATAAAGGAAAGAGGAGGGAAAAACGCAAAATAATTGGCCAAAACTCATGTGGGAAAACTGAGACATGTTCGCATGTTGAACACATCCTAGCTGTACATGTGGCACCCAGCCACCCAAACATCAAATCATCATAAATGTGCAGCAAACAGAATACGAAGCATCAGATGAATTTGTTCTTATCTTGTCTAAAGGACAAGATATCGAACAAGGGGGAAACTGATGAACCAGTAATTTATGGTCGTCATTATATAAAGATCATCATTCACCCAGAGAAGACGTTACACATTTATTACGATCATTGATAACAAAACGTAACTAACAGACCAACAGTCACAAAATGAGTTGTGGCCTATAGAAAAAGATTTTGTAACGCACTAGCCATTGAGCATAAATGCAGCACATCGTTACCCATTAATGAGGCATACAACTATAAAAAAGAAGATAACATAAGCTAAAGGTACACACAAATACTCTACAAAATCACTTTCTACTCATTTTCTCTCTAGAATCTTTCTTCCTTACTGAATTAAGCATCGAAGGTGGTTTGGCTGACGCCACACCAGCATGTTACTCTTCCATCTAGTTCATTTTACAGCTTTCTCATCTACAGAGATGACCCCATTCTAGCATCGTCCATCCGCTATGACGAGGAGCTCAATTGTTGATTATTAGCATTATCAGGCCCTATGAGATCAAGCTCTCAAGTGTGGAAGGGCCATGGGCTAGTCATATCTTGTAATGTATTTGGATGAGTGTTTATAGTATCCCTTAGTACTTGGCATTCATGACATGTTTTAACTAGCTCCTCAAAATCTTTCTTTATTGTGGACCAATAATATTCCAATTGCGGTAGCTGTTTATGGAGCCTCCTCTCTCCCAGGTGACACTCTCCTAAATGAACTTCCTTTACTATCTTCCTGGCCTCCCTAGACCTCAGGCATCTCAACGGATTCCTGTTGTACCTTCTTTTGAACAAGATCCTATTCTGTAGAAAATATCAAACAGTTAGTTTTTTAAGTTGGTGGGCCAACTTCCTGTCAGCTGGTAGGATCCCTTGAGTTAAGTATCTGACAAACGGGGTCTTCCAATCTTCTGTAATAAACACTATGTAACTTTCCTCTTTGTCCACTAAGAGCTGGCAACTTTGACACTTTTCTTCTACAATGGCAACGTCTTTGTTTATGTTGGGCCAGTAGTACCCCATGCGCTGCATCCTTCTATATAAACTAACCTTCTCTATGACCCTATAGGTCTAGTTGCGCAATTCCTCCAGTTTCAGCTTTCCTTCCTTTTACTGATACATTTGGACAGGATCCCTCCGAGCAGCCTCCTGTACAGCTTTCCTTCTATTAAGGTGTGATCTTTCAACTTTTTAATACTTCCTCCATATTCTAACTTCCCCATTTCTTTCATTACCACAGTCCTCCAATCTTCTTCACTTGGCTCCTCTAGGAACATCCTTTCAAGAGTTTTTATCAGGGTACTCTCTTCCTTGAAAGGTACCTGGGATCCTAGGGTGGCTAGTGCGTCAGCAAACTGGTTCTCACTTCTTTGGGCGTACTCCACACTAAAGGTTTGGAATCTTCCTACTACCTTTTGTGCTCAAGTCTGATAGGATGCCAAGCTTGGCTCACTTAACGCAAAGTCCCCTTTGACTTAAGAGACCATAAGGTTGGGATATCCTAGCACTCTCATGTGTTTAATACTCATACCAAGTGCTATAGTTAGCCCGGTCAGGTACGCCTCATATTCAACAACGTTGTTTGAGCTAGGGAACTCAAGTTTGAAGGAGAATGGCACGATGTCCCCATCTTTGTAGCTCAGCACAACTCCTCTGCCATTGGAAGTTGTTGATGCTGACCCATCAAACCTCAAAGTCCACTTTCTTCCTAGTAGCTTTACCACCGCCACTTCTCCCAAGATCTCCTCGCTCAGTAGGTACTCTTCTTCCTTAAGGAACTGGGCTAGCAGATTTGCTATAGCCTGAATTTTGATAGCCTTGGGGGTCCTTAGGCCTATATCATATTGGGCGAGCAGAACTAGCCATTGGAGTGAGAATGAGGGCTTTTATGGGGTGAGACTTTGTCACTAGGAGGACTTGATGGGTTGACAAGTAGCGTTTTAGCCTTTGAGATGCATAAATAACCACTATACATGCTCTCTCTATTTTAGGATACCTTATTTCCATGTCCTTTAAAGCCTTACTCACATAATAAATGGGCTGTTCATTTCCTTTGTCATCTTCCTAAGCCAACAATGCTCTAATTGCTTGAGAATCGGATGCTAGATACAATAAGAGAGGTCTTCCACGTACTGGTGCTTGTAAAGTGGGCAAATGGTTTATGATCTGCTGGATCCTTTGGAAGTCTTCTTGTTGTTTAGTTCCCCATGTGAACTCAGCTCCCTTTTTCAATAGTTTGAATAATCCACTAGTAACCGAAGCTAGGCTCGATATAAATCTCCTGATGTAAGAGACCCTTCATAGGAAACTTTTAAGCTCTTTGACCATTGTGGGCCTCTTTATGGTTGTTATTGTAGTGGCCTTGGCTGGATCTACACTTATGCCTCTATGATGTACCAAAAATCTAAGGAACCTTCCAGCGGATACCCCAAAGGCACACTTCTGGAGGTTCATGCTTATACATCCTGCATCTTTCAAAAACTCTTTCAAGGACTTGGAAGTGTCCTGTCCTGGTCTTTGATTTTACCACAATATGATCTGCATAATCTTCCATCTCTTGATGCATCATATTAGGGAAATTGGCTGACATGGTGCGCTGTTATATGGCTCCTGCATTTTTAAGGCCAAAAGGCATCACAATGTAATAGAAGTTCTCAATAGGGGTCCTGAATGTTGTTTTCTCGGTGTCCTTGGGAGTCATCTGAATTTGATTGTACCCACTATACCCATCCATTAAGGAGAACATGGAATTTACTACAACTAAGTCTACGAGGAGATCGATGTTTGGTAAAGAGAATTCGTCCTTTAGACATGCTTTGTTAGGTTGTAAAAATCCATGTAACACTGGATTTAACCATTCTTTTTCTTCACGGGAACTTTCTTGGAAAGCCATTTAAGGTGTTGGATAGGCTTGATGAATCCTATTGCCAACAACTTCTTGACTTCTTGAGTGATTTGAGCCTCTACCTCAGTATGGAAAACCCTAACTAGTTGGATTACTGGCTTAGTTCCCAAATCTACATTAAGGGAATGGACCACCAGCCCGAGATCTAGGCCAAGCATCTCATCATATGTCCATGCAAACACGTCTACATATTTTTTCAGTAATTCCACTAATTGCTCATTTTCCTTTGTTGATAACTAGCTACTACACACTTTTGGGATTTGGGATCCTGAGGAACTAGCCTCCTTCTTTTGCATCTTCTTGTCTATGAGATCCCTCAGATCGCAGGCATTCCCCCCTTCTTCTTCTTATAAGATAGGTGCCCCCGGGATCCCTAGTGTGGGACATTTGTCATCTGGTGCTAGCTTATCATAAAACATAGTTTCTACAAAGTTCACTTCTCCTTGATTTAAGGGATTTGGGTTGGTAGGGATCCTTATAGGCCTTCCATTTAGCCTTCCTTTCACACATTGGTGGTACATTGATGGAATTAGGTGGTGCTTATGGAGCCAAGGTCACCCCAACAAGATGTGGTATGAAACCTTTGAGTTGATCACATGGAACCAAGTCAAGGCTACTATTGGGCCTACCTTTAAGGCCAACTGCACGTATCCTTCAGTGGATTCTGCAACTCCTCCAAACTTTGTTATCTCTATAAGAGCCCCTAGGATCCTCTTGTCAACCATGCCTATAGCCTCAAGGGTACTCAGGGCAATGAGGTTGAGTGAAGCTCCTGTATCTATCATTGCTCTTCTAACTTGAACACCATTTAGGGTAGCTGTCAAATAGAGGGGGTCTTCAATGGTCTGGGTACTTAACTTCCATATCTTTGTCCATGAAATTTATTGCATTAGCTGTTTCCAATAAGGCTGTACTTGCATGGGATTCAGCTGTAAAACATTCTACCCCTTAGTCTACTACTATGTTCAGGAGGGATTCTGTTACGATCCTTCTTGCCTCTCGTCCAAATCCTAACTAGTTGAACTGGGACCTAAACTTGGGGTTCTTCTAGACGGTCCTGACTATGTTTAGATGGAAGGATCTTGCTAACTTTTCCGCCTCAGCATTAGCCAGGTTTCCATGAATCACACAACACTACCCCTTTTCCTTTGTGATTGGGCAAAGGGTTCCTTTGTACCTCAGGTTCTCACTACTTAAGCTCTAGGGTCCCTTAGGTGGTCTTGACACAGTTAATGGCCTGACAACTTCATCTCCAATCCACTTATCTAGGATGTGATTTAGCTCTTCTGAAATACATGGGATCACAAGTGCTTCCTTGATCACTTTTCCTTCAGGTCTCTTCCTCTTTTCTCTTACCGAGGCATCATGGCCTAGGAGACTGGTACCCTATTTGTTTTCATAATTAACTATGTCTTCCTAGTTCTTTGCAATAAATCAACAAACTGGATTATGCGTAGGTTCTCTAGATTAAGTCTGTAATCAAAGAGCATGTTAGATATACATGTCTCCAAAAGCTCCTTTTCTTTATGGTCTCCATAACAATCTAAGAAGACATCTTCAAATCTTTTGATGAACTGGACAGGATCCACCCTAGGCCTTTACTTTACCATTTGAAGGCTTTGAAAAGTGGCTTTTTCTTCCTAGGTATTACTTTGCACAGATTCTCTCTATCATTTGATCCCAAGTCTTGATAGACTTGTGCCTTAAGGTGGTGCACCACGTATATCCTCTGTCTACTAGGGATTTAGCAAATTCCCTTAAACATAATTCTTTGTCCCCAGCATAGGGACCCATAGTGTAAACAAATCTGTTTACGTGTTCTACAGCACTTTTATTCCTTCCATCAAATGGAAGGAATTTTGGGGGCTCATACCCTTTACGATATTGCTTCCTGAAGAGCTCTGCTAGGAAGGGGGATCTCGAGAGAATTGCTTAGGAATCCTTGAGAGTTTCGCCCTTTCTTGTTCAAGAAGGGCATTCACATCTTGCTAGGGTGAGATATTGGGGATTACCTCCCCCTCCTATTACTGACCCTCCCTTTGGTAGGGCCCTCTCTTGGTTAACTAGTGGAGGGGCATTATCTCTAATCTCCTGAGTTCTTCCTTCTTTGAGGAGACGGAACCCCTGGTGGAGGTCCATCATCTTTGCTATTTGGACCAAAGGGTCTGGTTCTCGCATCTCGCGCCTTGGCCTTGAGGCAACTTTATGTTTTGCTACCTCGTTCCTTTGCTGAGAAGCTAATTCATTTTCTCCCACGGGCTTTGATGCCATGGGTGGCAGGTTACTACCCTAGCTGTTCCTTAGCCTTGGAGCAATGCTTTGCGAAGGGATTGCTTCTTACCTCTTCTTTGCCCAGTCCCTAATGGAGTCACCTAAAAATGTGGGTTCCTGTTTTGGTCAATATGCAAGCCCAAGTGATAACGAGGATCCTGGGCCTCCAAAAAAAATTTATATTTGTTTATTGGTGGACTGGGTTTGGTTCATCGCAGCTATTGGGTTGATTACGAACCAATTTGTGCACAAAACATGGGCCTTACAACACATACATATTCATGCATGCAAACATATACATATTGTAAATTAAATGGCTGAGGAATAGTACATTGAGTCCTATTTCTCACTGGGATATGTCACAATGTTCAAATAAGTTTAAAAGTCATAGAGATAGCTCTTTGTAGGCTTCCAAGACTTGTGAGGTTTGAATCCCCTTGAATCCAAGTATGTCCTCAAGCACTTATCACAGGATCTCTCACATTGTTTCTCTCTTTTCTCTATTTTTCTAAGTTTTATTAACTCTTTGTAATACTTCTTTTTGGCTCTGATTAACTGATTCTCATTGCCTTTTATTGATGGCTTGATCCCCTTTTTATATTACCTTCCTAGGGTTTTTGGTATGCCATTAATTCCTTCCATTTGCTGCCCTAGGTACCAGAACCAATATTGTGTCAGCAATATTGGTAGCTGGTCATTTCCTCATTTTCTCACTATATTCTTCTTTTGAGGTTTCCCCCTAAAAGTCTCCAGCTGACCTTCCTCTTTTGGGGGGTCTCAGGGGCTGACTTTTAATTCCTTTTTCCAAGGCTTCTAGAGAGACTTTCTCAGAACTCCTTTTTGGCTGCCTCACCCTTTGTCTTTTTCTTCAAATAGGTAGATTCCTCCCTATTAGCCTAAATGATCCCCATTAACTTTCCTTTATGGTTCACCTCCTTAATCTTCTCAAGGTACTAGGCTTCCCTTCACCAGGTGCTGGTTCCAAAGTCATCATCTGTTTCCAAAGTCTTTTCTTCTGAGTTGTAGGTGGCTAATGAGACATGTCTTTCTTCGTTCCTTATGTCCATGAGCATGCTTCCCTGAGCTGTTCACTTCTTAGCAGATTCTATCCTACACTTCCCAAGGATCCTCTCCTTGGTTTTGACAGCTCCAAGGTATCCTGGTCTAGTCTCTGTCTAAGCTCCCTAGGAGCTTTTCTCACAAAAGCTGGGCTAAGCTTCCTCTGCTTTTTTCTTCTTTCTCTAAGGCCCAGGGCTCACCCATTCATGAGCTTGGGCTTTCGTTTACCCATTTTAAATGGGCCTATGTGCAAATACATGCAAAACCTTGCATTTCCATTTTGGTATTCTCTAAATATACATTTTAATGTTCTTTGAGTAGCTTGTTTGTATGATTTTGAATTTATACACATGATGATTAAGTATTAAATTGATATTTTGCTCTTTAGATTTGGCATGTGTTAAGGTGATTTTCTTGGAATATGTGACAACATGCTTATAGAATTAAGGGGTGTGAGATATTTAACAACATGGTTATATCTTTTCTCACATGAACACTTGCTTGGTTCTTGTATCCATAAATTTAAATGTATGTATAATGGTATATACCTTGATGTACACACCTGCATATTAGGGTATTCATGGTATGTGGGAAATGATAATGGTTGTGACTAGAGATATATTTGTTTATCTAAAAACTTTTTTATGTTGAAAGTTTTGACCTATGGTATTCACTCTTAATGATAACTTTTTATCATTAGACCAAGATACCAATCAGTATTTGTTGTAGGCAAGGATTAAATCTTAGATCTCTTATTCAATCATTAGGGACTTTACCAGTTGAGCTAACACCATACTGTTAGATACATTGATGTAGAGTTAATCAATGTATAGATCTTTGCTTGTTTAAATAAAGTTTTCCATATTGATTTATGTATGATTAGGTTATATATATCTCTGGTCAATGTATATAAGATCCTTGAACTTGATATTGAGATATGTAGTCTCATGTGTCACATGTCTAACCATATGGATATTAAACTAGTTGTGAGTAGTAAATATATCTGTGGCTTATTTTTATAATCCATATATGTTTGATTGAGTTTTCGTAATACTTGTGTAAGTTATTATATATGTGGAGGTGTTTAGATGCTAACTTTCTAGTTAGCATCACAAACACATTTTATCAAGAATTAAAAAAAAAGGGGGGAGGGGGGGGGGGCCTTGAGCTCAAACTCTCTATATTATTATTATTTGAAATGATTTCAAACTTTACTTTCGGAAACGGATCTTCCAAGTAGACGCCCAAAAATTTGTTTAAAATAAATCTTTTATCCATTGTGCTTATAAAAATCACTTTTGATGATGCAAAAAATTAACAGTTGAGCTCCTTGTCGTAGCGGATGGACGATATTGTGGATGGGGTCATCTTTGAAGATGAGAAACCTACAAAACGAACTAGGTGGAAGAGTAACACGCCAATGTGGTGTCAGCCAAACCGCCTCTGATGCTTAAGTCAGTAAGGGAGACAGATTATAGAGAGAAAAATGAGTAGGGAGTGATTTCGTAGAGTATTTATGTGTACCTTTAGCTTCTGTTATCTTCTCTTTTATAGTTGTATGCCTTATTAATGGGTAATGATATGCTGCATTTATGCTCAACGATTAGTGCGTTACAGAATCTTTGTCTGGAGGCCACAGCTCATTCTATGATCGTTGGTCCGTTAGTTACATTTTGTCATCAATGATCGTAATAAATGTGTAACGTCTTCTCTGAGTGAATGACGACCTTTGTATAATGACGACCATAAATTTCTGGTTCATCAACTTTTCAAAAGGAATTTTATATCTCATATTAGCATTCGGGGATGCAAAAAAAAAATGTCTATTTTTTACATTCTCAAAATCTCCTTTATCTATTTTACTATCTTATTTTACAACTCACCCAACATCTCAATTTATATTTTTACATATAACTCATTAAAATAATATAAACTACACCAACAAATAATATAAAAAAATTGATTTCTCTCTCTTCTCTTTTTCCTCTCTACCTTTTGTCTCTCTTTCCTTGTCAAAATAATACATATATATATATATATATATATATGTATATATATATATTCTTACAGTCTTGTGAGCAGTTGGTAAAAAGAAAGTAAAAACTTACTCCGAATATGGGTGAGTTTTGGCTTATTAGTTGCTAAAATAGCAACTTGGGGATTTTTGCACCCCAATGTGATTTATGATTTTTTTTTTTTTTAATTTTTGGAAAAACAAGTAAGAAAGACTTACTCTTTTATTAAAAAATTAGGATTATATTAAGGTTACTATTGATAAGTAATGGAATAGATCATTGGTAATTGTAGAGTGGAACTAGTTTTTAGATTATTTTATTCTTTGTTTATAGTTTTATACTAATAGGGACGAGAAAATATATCATATTACAGGTGTATGTTTCTCTCCAGCTTTTGAGAGGGAGGAAGCATACACCCATAACGGGGTATACTTCCTTCATAGGGACAGGGGTGGGATACGCAGGGGTTGGTGGCTACTTTGTTTAGAAGGTTGAAGTTGGTCTTCAGGGTCAGATGGTGCTGGACTCAAAATTCTACAGAAAGAATCGCTACAAACTTTAACTGAGCTGTTGGCAATTTAACAGGGAATAACTTTTTTATTTTTATTTTTTGAGTGCAATTTAACAGGGGATAACTTAGGTCATGGAGGTGTAGGAATCAAATGCCAGGGAATGTTTTTCATAACTTTGGTTTATTAACTTTAGGAAAGTTGTTGAACAATGTTTGCTTCACCATATGGATAGTAGGGAGATTAATGATCTGGCTTTTAAGGGGCCAAAATACAGGAGCAAAAACCCCTCAAAAAAAAAAAAAAAAAATAGAGGAGCAAATAGTCATTATGTTATAAATTTCTCAACTGATAGCATATTTTCTTGTACATCATTTGTAGCTATTGGCTTGTTATGGTTTTGCTACGGAACATTTGAAATTTTTGACTGTTTGTGTTTCAAGTTGGATTGTGGTCAATTATGAAATTTTACATAAAAATTAATGGTTTAAAACAAGTGTCAATTTATTTTTCATATTTCTAATTTGATCAATTATCAACCCTTAAGCATTATGTTTGTAACAAAGAACATTTTGCTAAAATGATCTTGGCAGAGTTAAATCATATCATATGCACATGATTTGGTCACATTATCCATGATTCGTAACTAATATTATAATTCATTCATTTGATCAATTCCTTAAAAAAAAAAGGGTGATGTTGGAGTTTCAAGAATGGTGCACCATTGGGATTGTACTCTGCACAGACTACAGATGGCCAGGGTCTTTTTGGCTCCCAAGTTCTTCATATGGGGAGAAGCATATAATTCCACTGATATATAATCTTGAAATGGTATTTGAGGGAGAATTCAGAACGTGTTCATCAATGTTTGTTTAATGCTATTGATAATTTGATATGGCAGAATTTTGGTGCTTAGAGACAGACCTTAGCACTATACTCAAGGATAATCAGGATCTTTGCATAATATCATAGTTTTTTTTTCTTGGTCAGATATATATATATATATATATATATATGCCGTGAACTCCGAAAATTTCTGCTCTATGAGCTTGCATTTGATAGAATCGGTTGGTTTTTAGAGATGACTTAAGGTATTATAGCTAGGTTATAAAGAGACGAATTTGATATAGATATTGTAGTATGGTGTCCCAGAGGAGAAGTTATTAAGTTCTCTTGGGTGGATAGATGAGGTGGTCCTCCATCAAATAACACCTAATAAATACATGCCACCTATTAAAAAAAGGGTAAAATAAAATTTCACAACAGCTCGCTTTTCATCTTTAAACTTCAAAAGTTCTTTTTTTGTTCCTAAACTTTATAAAACCTTTTACTTTTCATCCTTCCATTTTTATCTGTTAGTTTATTACCTATGTGGCCTAATGGAATGCTAACTTGGTATGTAACTTGGACTAAATTATTATACTTTTAAAAAAATTGACACGTGGCTAGCAATGATTCGCACACATGACAACCATTTTTAAAAGTACAAAAATACCCCTCACTCCATCTCTTTGACACAACCTAATAGGAACACAAACACACCCACCGGCGACCCCAACATTCAAACCCACAGGCGACCATACTTATCAAACCCACTAGCAACCCAATCGCACCACCACTCTCCACAACCAAAGCACGCTTACAAACTCACCACCCTGCCAAAAAACCCAAACCCATAAATCAAAACACAACAAAATCACCCAAATCAAACTCATTCCTCTCAATCTCACCCAATCAAAGTTCTCTCTGCCCCTTACTTCCTAATCGGCCAAAACATCCACCGGAAACAAACACAACAAACCCATGGGCCCAACCATTCAATGACAAACTTCTTCTGATTGATACCCAGCTTCGCAAACCTCGGGTCAAGGCCGAGAACACATCCTAGATTTCACTGATAAAGATACCCACGTTGAGAAAACGTCACATTGAAGGTGGGTTAGGGAGATGAGTTGGGAGTGAACAACACCAGAGTACTAAAGAGGACTAGTTTGGGGTCACCTGTAGGTTTGTTCCTGCTGAAAGGTTTGGTCGTTGTTTGGATTAATGGGTGTAGACATCAAAAATTTTTGATGCATTCACAATCGTTCGATTATTCATAATAAAATATTTGTGATCAAATTAATCTCCAATTGATGATGTGGATGATCAGCGAATGAAATCAAGCTACGTGGCAACATCAAATGAAGAAAGCCATATGGCAATGTCAAAAGAAAATACCAAATTAAATTCATAATTCAACTCTCAATAAATGTTGAGAGAAAATTCCAAATTAAATATTATTGAGTTGCTTATAAATAGAGGCTTATTGTATGAGAAAAAGGGGGAGACATTTAGAGAGGAGACCCTACTGACACTCTGCCAAAATAGAGAGTCATCTCTAAGTTCAAAAGAATTCCATTATTCATCGAGGCTTATTCCTACTTCTTCAAATCAAAGTAGGGATCTTCCTTTAAGTCAATCTGAGATTAAGCCAACGGCCCTCGCATCAAATCAAGTACATTAAATATTCATTCTATTTATTGGAAAAACACATGTTTGTATCACATACAAAACATATGTAGCGGAAAATTAACAGATTTACTTCATTTGCAATTGATAACATGTACTATATAAGTTTCAGAATTCAAGAACAAGAGAGCGTACCTTAGTGTGGTGAAATTCGAAACCAAAGATTAGAAGTACTTGGGAACACTTTTAATCTTCACTCCAATTCAACTAACGCTCAGGAGTGTGGCCTCTCAATCAGTTCAAGGAAGAATAAAAGAGTGGCTTACACTCACATACATACTATTTCACAATGATGTCGTTATTTACAAAATTCTGTATGTTTCTCCCTTAATATGTAACTAATTATTTAATTGGACTGGCCTTTTGAGCCATTCCAATTGGGTTTAAGTGTGTGGCTTGAAATAGGACCAAAAGGGACCAATAAGACACTAGCTCCAATGGGCCTTGGGTTTTCTATTAATTCTTGACAAGTTCAAAGTTTCCATTAATTATATTTAATACCACTATAAATGTAATATAAATATAATTGCAATCTAGGCTTTATTAATAAATTATATCCCAAGATTTTATTGTATATGCAACCCTTTCATAAAATATTCGTAGTGATATAAAAGCACGAATGTAGACTGCCACTTTGAAAATTATTACTTCTTAATCCTTGAGTACCCGGTTTAATCCTTTATGTTATTCATCATATATTTATGAAATTCAATTTCAAAAATATATATTTTAGTAACTCTTTACTATAGTGGTTAGGCCTAACACTCTGAATAACCAAACCCATTAAACTTATCTCAAGGGAATATTTTATATCTCTAAAAGATTATGAATTCCATCTTGAGAATATATGTTCCATCAACACTAAATGTGGCTGTTCAACATACTGAGGTTTTGATCGTGATTTTAGATCTCACTCCTGATATATCAAAGAAACCTACACCTCATGATTAGATCCATTATTCTCTCAAGATTAAGAGTTCATGTAAATAGAAGTCGTGAGATTTATTATTCATTTGACAATCGTTAGAAGAATAATAAATCTCATAGCGGTCCAGTTCAATATGTCTTAACTCTTAAAACATATCAACACATCAGTTAGAAGCTTCCACTTCCACGATTAAGACAAATCATCTTAGTTGATATGTTATAGTCTTCGCAGATGAAATGCCTAATTACATCTCCGGCTACAAACTAAAATTCTGAGTTTACAAAGAACTTGTTTATCTATATCTTCTGTGACTAAATCACATAAATCACATACTATGCATATCATGGGCTATATGATAATGTCAACATATTCATATTACCATTATTTTAGATAATAATAAACAATTTTATTAATCACAACATTAAGTCATACATAATGTTATACATAGCTTCATAGAATAGGATTTAAGGGTACTAATCCTAACACATTCAACTTGGAGACATCAAAGCACAATTCAAGATTAAGTTTCATAGCCCCTTTAGATTGTAAAGTTTCTTAGAGATCGAATTAGAGGAATTTATTGTTAGATATATACAAATCAATACAAGTTGATAATTTATTATACTATTTCGTGATCGTGTGATTTATCTTTTACGAAAATTGTGAGTACAATGGGTTTGGATTTTTTTGTGGGTTGGTGAATCTGTGAACATGGTTTGGTTGTGGAGACTGGAGAGTGGTGGTGCGATTGGTTTACTGGTGGGTTTGATAATTAGGGTCGCCGATGGGTTGTGTTTGTCTTCCTATCAGGTTGTATCAAAGAGATGGAGTGAGGGGGTATTTTTGTACTTTTCAAAAATGGTTGTCATGCAAGCAAATCATTGCTTGCCATGTGTTAATTTTTTAAAAAGGAAAATAATTTAGTCCAAGTCACATACCTGTTAGCATTCCATTAGGCAACATAGGTAATAAACTAACAGATATTTACAGAATGATGAAAAGTGGAAGGTTTTACAAAGTTTAGGGACGAAAAAAGAACTTTTGAAAGTTGAGGGACAAAAAATAAACTTTTGTGAAAGCTTAGAGACGAAAATGATATTTTACCCTAAAAAATAATGACTCAACCTATTTAGTCACCAAAACATCTAACCCAAATACATTTTAATTCTAACTTCTAAAATTTTGAACTAATCCCTTTCTAAAACCCAAAATCAAATCCATCAGTTCCTATTCTCTTAGCTGTCTTTCTCTAAATAATTTAATTGTCTAAACCATCTTAGCTTTCTCTCTCACCAAATTTTCTAAAATCCAAAAATTTCTTTACCCACTCAGTTTCTCCTCTCTCCCTTCCTTTCCTGCATTACTCTGTTAACAACATTAGAATTGTAGGTGGCAACACATATCATTGACAAGCTTTTTCCTATATGTTTAATTAAAGGAGAAATTTTATTATCAAAAACAAAAAAATAATTTACAATGACATCCAAACAATAAAACAAGGATCAGCCCCTCAAACAAAACTAATTTGCAAATATAGAAATTTCCACAAAATAAAATCCCTATATATCACACAAGTACATGACATCAGATCCAATGCTTCAAAGCTAACAGCAAACCCGCAAACGAATTTAACAATTACAATATTCATTTCAACACATCCGAGTTCCAACACCAACTTTTCTATTAGATGGTAGCTGGTTCCAAAATTTTCACACACGCACATCGGTTAGCAACCATTTCTTCAATACTATTAATTTAAAAATAAATTCAAAACAAAGTTAGCCATTAAACAACTCTTTAAAAAAAATATTGATGAAAGAGAAAAAATTGATCTGCATCTTCTTTGACAAATCTTCATCATTGTCTTTGTTTTCATTGGAGTGTTGCTACTCTGAGTCCCTAACATCATCTCGTGTAGCATCTGAGACAGAATGGTAGTTGTGGAGAGGTAGAAGAAAGCTAATCTAGAGTTTTGAGAGAGAAATACCTCTCTGGATTTTCAATCCTAGAGAGAGAGAGAAAAAGCTAAGAGAATAAGAATTGATGGATTTGAGTTTTGGGTTTTTGAAAGGGATTAATTTAAAATTAGAACTAAAATGTATTTAATTAGATGGTTTGGTTCATCCGGTTTGGTTTGATGACTAAATACGTCAAGTCATTTTTTTTAACAGGTGGCATGTATTTATTGGTTGTTATTTGATGGAGGACCACCCCATCTGTCCTCTCGGAAGGACTTAGTAATTTTTCGTCCTAGAGAGAATTTAGAGATTGAGTATTTAAGCATTGTACCATGGTTAAAACTTGGACTTACTATATAAGCTCATTCTATTGCCTTTAAAGCATGTTAGAACTTATTGGAAACCTCAAATTTGAGAGAAACCAAATTCAACATTGGACATCCCCTTCTCATCTTACTCATAATTTATGAAAGAAAAAAAAAGAAAAAAGAATCATCTGTCTATAAACATAATTGATTATTCGATAATATCATATACTCCCAGCATATACGATAACAACCATTGATAAATTGTATTTTGTACCGAAGAGAGATCTTAACTTGTCGTGCTTAAGTAAAAATGCAATGTAAGGAATATCTTGTGGAATATGTCAACATTGAAAGGGTGACAGAAACTTTTCAAGTCACACCTGGTGTAACTCTAAGTAATGTTACACCACTCAATAACTTATTATTGAATTCATATTTTGAAAATCCAACCGTTGAATTTCATGTTCTATGTATTCTTAACTTGCATGCCAAATTTCATGTCAATCAAATGTAATTTACTATTCGATCTACAAACTAATCTTTTATACATTATTTCAAACTATAAAAACTTGAATTTAAATAATTGATTGATGACATAGTTATTGATCTTTAATCATTTTGAAATTTTATAGGCATGGAGAATATACGAAGATAATGTAATTTAACGGTGGATTTGTTAAAATTCGCATCCAATTAAAAACAATTGGTTGGTATAACATTGCTTAGAATTGCACCAAGTATAACTTGAATCTCTCTCTCTCTCTCTCTCTCTCTCTTTCTCTCTCTCTCTCTTTATATATATATATACACATAGGGTTGGGTTCAAGTTGCACCTGGTGTAACTTTAAGCAATGTTACACCACTCAATATTTTTTAATTGGATTTGAATATTAACAAATCTACCATTAAATTACATTATCTTCATATATTCTATGCTTGCAAAATTTTAAGGTGATCAAAGATTAATAACTATGTCATTAATCAATTGTTAAAATTCAAGTTTTTGTAGTTTAAAATAATGCATAAAAGATAAGTTTATGGATCAAATGGTAAATAACATCCGATTGATATGAAAATTGGCATGCATGTTAAGAACATATAGAACATGTAATTTAACGGTTGGATTTTCAAAATATTAATTCAATAACAAATTATTGGGTGGTGTAACATTGCTTAAAGTTACATCATGTATAACTTGAACCTAACTCATATATATATATATATATATATATATATACTACTACTACTATTTAAGCGGCTGCCCCTGTTTGGATTGGATTTTTTTTTTCAAAATACCCTTACACCTATGGTTTAAGTAGAGATAAAACTAAATGATATTTTGGTAAAAATACATGTTTAACTTGCATTAAAATATTGCCTACAAAATAGAAACACTCTTCTACTAACCCACTTCTTCAAAATAACTATACATTTATTGTTTTTTTGTTCTAAAATACCCTAACATTTCTATGTTTATGTAGAGACAAAATTAAATGACAATTCGGTAAAAACACAACCCCAACTTCTACTAAAACAATGCCTAAAAAATAAGGTCACTTTCCTATTGATTTTCAAATATACTTATCCACTTATAAATTAGAATCTTAAAATAAAAATTATATATATAATAAAAAACATAATGTTTTTTTTTTTTTTTTTTGCTACTAACTTTAAAAAAAAAAACAGTGTAATATTTTTAGTACACATTAAACAAAGTTCACACATAACCCATTCTATAGGAGCACTCCTTAAACTTTACCATATCTATCGGTAAAGTGTCCTCTGGAAAATCACATGTGGTGATCTTCTCCGGCCCTTGATCAGCTAATAAATCACACGGCGGGGGAGTCACGCCACTCGTAATCCCGGCAACATCGCTGCACCTCCACGACATCTTCTTCGCCTTAGAAGCCATCCCAATGGTCACATTTGACATACAAATGCCAGTAAAGGGATCACCAGAAATCCCTTCCAATCTACCTGCTACTGTTACATTCTCTGCCACCACATCCCTATAGTTAATCCCTTGTATCACAGGCAGAGCATTGGGGTCATATTTATTATCAGGGTGTGCCTTATAATTGCCAGACATCAAAAATACCCATTTCATTGTGTGCAAGCTCATTCTCTTCACGTATATGTCTTTCACGTATGCTCCTCTCCCTATGGCTGTTTTGATCCGAACCGCTGATTCGGTTTGGATGGCCACGATGTCTTCAGCCCTCACATCCTGGATCCCGCCTGACATCTCGCTTCCTAATGCGATCGCGGCGCTGTATGGGGAAATGCATGTGAGCCGTCTGATTACTAGTTGTTTGGTTGGCCACCCAAATGCTATGCCATACTCATCCCAACCGCTCTTAACGGCTATACAGTCGTCCCCAGAGACTATGTAACAGTCTTCTATTCTAATGTTTGTGCAAGAATCTGTGCTTAGGGAAAAAACAGAGGAAGAAAGAAATTAGAATTACAAGTACCATAGATCATCATCTATTAATATGTTATAATCCTAAGATTTTAATAAGTTTAGCATGGAGCCCATTATTAAGCAAGTTGAATTAATATGGAAAACATTGCACTTAGCATCCGAGTATGTGAAAAAAACATTTATTTTATATCCCCAGAACTTAATTTATTTATTTTGCCATTTTATCTTACAGCTCATCAAACATCTCAAATTCTATTTTTTATATTATTAAAATAATATAAACTGATTATCAAAAGAAAAAAAAAACTAATTATCAAAAAAAAGAGAGACCGTGTGAGAGGAAGAGAGAGAGATTAAAAAATATATTTTTCCTGTACTACTTCATGAACAGTAAGTTGTATAAATACAAATGAACTGTTCATAGTTGCTAAATTTTTTAGCAACTCACACCTGAAGAAAGCTCAATTTGAGCGGTTGGATTGCTAAAATAGCAACTAGGAGGTTTACACCCCAATGCTAATGCTGAAGGATGAGACTTCTCTTTTAGTGCAAGATAGGACACAAAGAGACGTGTCCATTTTAAGATGTATAATATGGTTTCCTCTTAGGTACTCTAAAACCACTAGATCAAAGCCAAACCCCCAAATGAATTTTATTGACCATTAATTGAATGGTAATAAACATTTATAATCATTAGTCAAAGATCAAAGCACTTTTTTTTATTTTTTTTATTTTTATAGGTAATATTTTAGTCCAAAGCACTTATTTTTTTGAAGCTTCATAAGACGAACCTGGATTGATACCATCAGTGTTTGGAGATTTAACCGGAGCGATGATCGTGATCCCTTGCACAAGTATATTGCTGTATAATTTAAACATTGTTAGGGTCTTAAAATGAATTAAAAAAAAAAAAATCAGACTAGTTTGTTTTTGAAAAAAAAAAAATATTTGAAGAGAAATAAAACTTAAATAATTATGGTCAAAATATGAATTTTGTTCCTAAATTATGAGTTTAAGTCCAATTTGGTCCTTAAATATAGATTAATTTTGTTTAATCTAGACTTTAGCTTATTATCATTATACAAAGTTATTGTTATGATAAGGTGTTTTTATACAGGTTCTTATAATATTGATGTGACATGTTCAGTTGGTCTTACAATATCAAATATATTGAGACATGCCAATTTAATATTTAAAAAGTATTGTAATATATATATATATATATAAATATATATAAATATGTTGCCCCTATTATGCTTGTTATTTCAAGTACCAGATTCTAAAAAGAAAAAAAGAAAAAAACAAGAAGTAAATCAGAAGAATCGATAATTTCAATGTTGAATTAAAATTTGAGGTATAAAAATTGGGGGCTGAGGCTATCCCAAACTCCATAAAAATGGGAACGCTGTGCACTTGATGGGACTTTTACAATTAAAATTTGAGAAATAATTCGGGGAGAAAAATCAACCTTGGCCCTTTATTTATTTATTTTTTGGTACACCTTGGCCCTTTATTAACATAACAAAACACGTAGCAGTGTAGAATTAGTGAGTGGAATTACCTACTGTAAACAGGATGAACATTCCATGAAGGAGAGTTTAGGAGCGTTAGATTTGAAATCTGAACATTGTCTGAGAACATGACTTCTATCAGGTAAGGACGAGTGTATTTTAGCTTTCCCCTGTGGAAGTTTTGCCACCAGAATGCTCCCTGACCATCAATTGTGCCATTGTCACCTGATTTCAATACGTATATGATTAAATTAATTTGTGAATTTTTATTTAATTTATTAGTGCCAAGTGTCAATGAAAGCTCCAAAATCCAAACCTAAAGTTGTTTTCTAGTTACCTGTGACAACAACGTCTGTAAGGTTTGTTCCAAAAATGAGACTGGTGTACCTTCCGGCTGCCGCATCCCTGCCTCGACCGTATGATGGCAATGGTTTGAGCACAGGCCATTCGTTCATATCCTAACCCATTTGATTCAGTGAAATCGGTAAGATAAAGCAGGAGAAAGACTAAAATACAACAAAATCTCAAGCTATTTCCATAAAATTTTCATTTTGAATTGTGATGGGTTATGATAATTTCTTTATTTCATATATTTTTGTCCTATGATGGGTTAACATCTCACTTATTGTAAAAGTATGGTAAGATTTTGTTATGTCCTAAGATGAACTCATAAAGTACACATGCATAAAATATCAAGCCCAAAAGCAAGCACTCGTTTAACAATAAATGTATGAACAAAATATTTCGCTTGACTATCAATAAAATTTACTATAATTGAAACAATATTATAGAATGAAATATATATATATATATATATATATATATATATATTTATATATATATATATATCATTCACTTGGATTCCTCATTTGACACGATTGGCAAGGACAGTTTGGTTTTGAAGTTCAAGTCAAGGAGCCGCTAGTTTTGCAAGACTTCTAACAAAAGCATCATGTCGTGTAGCAGAATAGGCAGGAAGTGGGATTATTTAATTTTGACTTAAAGCAAGGCTATTTGAAATTCTATGTTTCTATAAAAGTCAGGCTATGTGAAGTTCATGTGAAATTATTGAAAACAAGTGTGGATCCTATTCGAGGGAGAGAGGTATAGTCCATGGAATAATTTTGCAATGTTTCAGTCACATGGTGCTAACTATACGGTGCTAATTAATTTAGTTCCCTTGGAACCTCTTTTCTCTTTCCCTATATATGTGTATGTGTTTTTCTAAAAAGGAAAAAAAAAAAAAAAAAACTAATTGAAAGTAGGCTGTTTGATGTTCAGTAATACATAAGCCGACCATTTAAAATTGAATTTTACTTTTGTTAGCTTTCCATAGAAATTAAATTGTTTAGATTTTGCTTATATTTTTTTTTTTGAACTAATAAACATATTTTTTTATAGTTTTTATATTGATATTTTGTATACAAAGTTATTGAATGTAACAAACTATAATTTAACTGAACAATCTTATGCACATATTCCTATTCAATTTATGAGATATTATTTGAGCAATTTTCTATTTTATTTTATTTTGCTTTGTATTTAGTAGAATTTTACAAACAATAATGTAATGATAAAGTTAACATAATAAAAATTATAAAAAAAAAAATTATTTTAGTAACTGCAATTGTCCTATGAACTAATTCACTCCCAAAAAAAAAAATATAAATAAATAAATTGACAGTGTGTGTGAGGCAGGAGTAGGATTGATGGATTTTTCCAACCCCCTATTAAGTGAAAAATAGTCAGAAGGATTTTTCCAACCCCCTACTAAGTGAAAAATATTTATTCCAACCTAACTCAACCTAACCCGACCTACTCAACCTAACCCATGTAATTGAAACACAGCCAGGTACAAACACACACATCATAAAGTCCGAGAAATAAGACCTGGGAAGCAAGGAGAACAGCATCCTTATCTAGATAGAGAGTGAAGTGGCTGGTGAGGCTGAAGCTGCCGGTCAACCATTTTCCTGCAGGAATGTATAGCTGAGCGCCGCCATCCGATGCATATTGGCTAAGTTTATCGATTGCAGCTTGAAATGCCTTTGTGTTTGATGTTTTGCCATCAGCAACACCACCAAAATCCGTCAGGGATGCACTGTGAGATCTGCAGTTAATAGCTCTGTACTCCAATGTCCCACCCTGCTCAATCCTGGCTCTTCTGCTTTCAGCTCCTCTTAGACTCAACAAGGCCACAACCACAAGCACTGAAACTGTCTTTATCACCTGTAAAATGAAAATGATAGCTAAACTAAGTTTTAATTATCGGAAAGTAAGAGGAAAATTATGAAACAAACTGGTCCACATTGTGGAACTGTCCTAAACCAATATCATAGATTGTTTGACAAGAATAGACAAGTTGGTGTAGGTCTCATTGTGAAGGAAAACAAGGAATGCCATCTTTTTACTTAAAATGCATCAATAAACCGTGGGGCAAAGCAAAGTTACATTAAAAAAACCAAAATCTATGAGCACATGACTAGAACAAGTGAACAACCTCTCCCTTTGTTACATAGAATTGTGTACCAAATCAAGAAAGAGGAATCAAAACTCATTACTAGAGACTGTATTATTTTAATTAGAAAACCATAATGATTTTGTTTGTTTGGGGGGAGAAAATGGAGAAAAGGGAATGGTGGTTTACCTGAGCTCTCGCGTGACTTCTAGAGAACTCCATTGGAGGGACGGTAAATTAGACTAGAGTTTGGTGGTAGTGTCAAGACAAGTGAAGTATTTATAATGTAAAGTTCAACTGTGAACAATGGGTTCATATTCTGTAGTAGGCTAATTGTTATTTTAATAAAAAAAATTAGAAAATAATTTTTAATTTACTTATTATTAATTTTTGTATAAAAGACTAACGGGGCAAATATAAAGAATGAGAGTTATCTATCAAAGTAAGGAAAAAAAAAAACATAAAAATGAGAGTTTCAAAGAGTGTTTTTCTTCCACAAAAGTTGGTGAAATATTCCGTTCATTGTTGAGGGAATCTTGCATGACATTATCCATTCTTCAATTTATTTATATTTTCACCAAAAGATGACCTTTTAGCAAGAACACGTTTCTAGGATGAAGAAGTTCCTTTTCTTCCTTTGTTCAAGCTACTTGATTCTGAATTTTATATTGATTACAATTTTTTTTAAACTTATATTGATTATATTTAATTGAACTGATAAAATCTTCTATGGAACAAAGACATGAGTTTGAATTTATCAAACATAATAAGTTTGAAAGTACTATACTTAAAAGTAAAAATTAGCTAAAAAAGCATGCTAGACTACGAGATAGGACTGCTATCAGTGAACAACATGCTAGTGAGCGAAGGCATTGGATTTCCGATGTTGCTTAGTACAACAGATGTTTTTGGATTCCAACGGACACCATCCACACCAATTTGTGTTCAGCGCTACGTCTTAAATATGATAAATTACCGCCATATTATTTAGATTAAAAACTAAATTTTATTAACAAATTTTTTTCGTTTAAAAAGAAATGTCATGTTTGGTGAATTAAAAACCAAAATCTGAGAAATTTTCCAAAGATTGTTTGGAGAGGAGAATGGTTTCAAAAAGAAAAAAGAAAAAATGTTTAGAAGGGAAAATTATCACTTAAAAAAAAGGAAACATTAAGAAAATATCATAGTGGTTATGATGACATATGAGCCTCTCTATAGGGTTTGACAGAAGATCTATTGTGTAACGACATTTTGATTTTTGTCTTTGGATGTTGCGAACTTCTCGTGACTTTTGGAAGAAGGTGATGTCGTTGTTGGATTTTGGACACTACTAGTCTAATCTGTTGGAAAGTAGTTAGTAGGACCCACGTCACTTCACTTTCTTGGGATTCGTATATTTATCCAATCTCGTGATCCTCTCTCCCTCATGTTACCCTCCCCCACCACCGCCGAGTGCCGCCGACCCACTTCACGGAATCACGGGTGGACTATTGGTCGGACCCACCCACACCCAAGGCTGTTTTGTGATAACTTTTGTTAGCTTTCTCATACATTAAACATTGAGAAAAAGGTCGGGCCCATCTCAATTGTTTTTGTGGTTACTAGTTAGCCACTAAAGTACATAGTTCGGTTGGTTAAGGACGATGAACTATCTAGATTTTTTTGGGGCCGTTACCATCATGATTCATGAGTTACATAATACTAATTGTCCGTTCAGAACGAAGAACAATTATATACACTAGTCTCATCACACGCGCTTTGCGCGTGCGATGAGACTATTTTTTTTAGTGGTCTTATTTTATAAAAAAAATTATATTTAATTATTATATATATATATATGATTTTTATTTTAAAAAATCTAATTTATAAGTGAATAAATCAATTTAAAAATTAATAGGAGAATGGTCCTATTTTTTAGGCAATATTTTAGTGGGAGTTGGAATTGCATTTTTACCAAATTGTCTTTTAGTTTTGTCTCTACTTAAATATAGGACAGTATGGACATTTTTGAACTAAAAAAAGAGTTTTTACCGGATTGTTCTTTAATTTTGTCTCTACTTAAACATAGGACTGTAGGGGCATTTTTGAACTAAAAAAAAATAGGAATCCAAATAGAGAAAGCCCCTTAAATAGTAGTATAGATATAGCATGCTTCGTTATGAATTTATGACCGTCCATTTCATCTTTGAGGAGGTATTAATTAATTTTATAGGTATAGGTAAAATTCGATCCTTAGATCTTTAACTCGAGGACAGATGATTTTACGAGTTGAGTTCTTAGAACCCTTTCTTTGTATAAATGAGACAAATAATAGTGTTCATTCCTATATGTTGAATTTTTTTTTTTTTTAATATATAAAAGGCAAAATTTTATTGCAACAAAAGAAAGAACAACTAAAAAGCAACCTCCCTTAAAATAATTTCGGCTAAACACGGGAAGGAATAGTTTCATAAATAAAAAAAGAAAAAGAAAAAGAAACTAGATGCAGAGTTTTTGAGAGCCCATAGCCTTGTTACAATCATAATTGACCCAACTAATATCTAAGAAATTGTGTGCACGCTAAGAGAATAAACTTCATACGCAAAATTAACAATCTCTAAAGGATTTGCTGCTTGGGAGCTTTGACTGCATCAATGCAGGTTTTGGAATCACTGTTCACTTTAACATTTTGTATATTCAAGTGACTTGTCAAGAAAATTGTCTAGTTGCTTCTGCCTCAGCCTGGACATGGATGTTGGTGTTGACCTTTTTTACATTGGCAAACACCATAGCCGCTCTTCAATCTCTAGCAACTATGTCAATATACATCGAGTTGTCACTTAGAGTTTGTCTAGTTGGAGGGATGAAAAAGTGAGAAATTGAGAAAATAGAAAAAATTTCAATTTTCTTCTTTTTTGTATGGTTGAGATTAGAAGAGTGAAGGGATGAAAAAGTGAGTTTGTATAAATTTACTCATATACTCTTGTTAAAAAAATATGCCTAATTTGTTAGGTATACACGTGTAAGTGAAGTTTTATGTTAAATAATAATGAGAAAAATGAGTGGTTAATATAACATAATTGAGCACATACTCATTAGACATGATCCTTTTTTAAGGCTTAGGCTTTTTGAATTGGTATCAAAGCTCATGGTAGTGTGAGGCAAAAGAGGCAAGGTTAATGAGATTCCTTTCACAATTGTAGTGGGAATGGGGTGTGTGTACTTGAAGCCCTTTTGTAAATGGAGCAAGGTGGGTCCTTTTTGCATTTGGAGTGGAGATGGTATATTGTATCAAGCAAGCCCATAAATTATGTACTAGTGAAGGAAAATGCCCATTAGGCAAGGGGGGAGTGAGTAGGACTTGTTTATAGTCAACAAAGAGGTAGAGACTCACATGTTAAAGGGAGATTGTTAGGTATATACCTGTGAGTGAAGCCCCACATTGAATAACAATGAGAAGAATGAGTGGTTAATGTAAGATAATTGAGCACAAACCTATTGAGCTTAGACCTTTTAGGTTAAAGTGTGTTTCTATATGTTATATTAATTATTTAAGGAAGCTTTCCAAGATGTTTATCTCCCCAACAAGTGGTATCAAAGCCCGTGGTATTGTGGGGACAAAAGAGGCAAAGTTAACAAGGTTCCTTCCGCAGTTGGAGCAAGAACGAGGTGTATATATTTGAAGCCCTTTCAAAAATGGAGTAGGGAATGTCTCTTTCGCAGTTGGAGTAGGAACAATATATTGCACTAAGCAAGCCCATAAAGCCCACACAAACAATCTTGGAAAAGGTCCAACAAAGGAGTCTTATTACCAATGTTGCTAGACAACAATGAGGTACGAGGTTCCCATGGAGGAAAAAAGACGTGTGGGATTGACATGTGGAGGCCATAGATGATGCATTAGTGAAGGGAAATGCCCATTAGGCAAAGGGGAGTGAGTAGGATTTGTTTATGACTCGCAAAAAGGCAGAGACTCACATGTGAAGGGGGAGATTATTTGGTATACAAGTTTGAGTGAAAATCCACATTGAATAATGATAAGAAGAATAATTAGTAAATATAACATAATTGAACACATACTCATTCAGCTTAGGCCTTTTGGGTTAAAGTGTGTTTCTATATATTATAATAATTACTCAAGGAAGCTCCTTAAATTTGGTTACATGAAATTTCAATTAAAAAAAAAAGGCAGTTATAAGGTCTCAATGCTCATGTAATACTATTTTTTTTTTCTTTTATACAATTTCATGTGACCAAATTTTCCGCAAATAATTTGTAAAAATGTAGAATAAATAAGGAGTCAATCACAACTTTTATCGTTTTACTATAATATTTTCCTACAATTAGCATTAAAAAAATAGGGTTCATAATGTGGTTCAACCAGACTCGTTAATTTTGCATCGTGTGAAAGCAAGGAGTACAAAACAATTACTATGCTAATTTTAAGGATTCTTACCAAATATTGACTTGGACTTTGAACGAATTTTGCCACATTACCAAAGAAATTATCATTAGCATAAAATTTAGGTATAATTTCTAAAATATATAACATTAGTTTTTTAATTAAATTCAAGTACTTTGTTGCATTAAGGGAGCGTTTGGAAAGCACGTTTTTTGCTTCCCAAGCCTTTTTTTTTTTTTTTTTTTTAAATCAACGCCTATTGCCCTGTTCATGTCCCATGCATAATGCATTTAGGCTAATGAATAGTAACCGTAGCATGAACAATAACTTTTTTTATTATTATTATTTTTATTGTTTTCAGCAAAATAAGCGATATCTAAACGGACTCTAAATTTAATTATTATTAGAAAGACAACACAGTTTTTATTTCACTAATCAAATACAATTATGTGTTTGAATTTAATGGAAATACCTAAATATATATAACCATACCTGAATTTTACTCTTAATATTATTTTTTTTATGTTAATTTTAGCCTTATTATTATGTGTACATCGTTTTTTTGGAAAGTTATTGTGTATATCTTGTTATTAATTGAGGTAGGTTTTCCTTCTAAAAAAACAAAACAAAAAATCAGGTACGTTTTAATAAAAATAGTAATAATATAATATTTTGAATTTTCACGAACTTAATATAATCATTGAATATTAACAGTGTAAACTTTCGGTTTTCAGATAACAAATCTTACATGTTTGATAGCAGAATCCTGATTGCAATTTCATTACGTGCGGCCTTACTACGCGCTCACACAAGAAAGGAAAACTCTGTATTGGACCCTCTTGCAAAGCAAGAGTACCCTATGATGATATTTATTTTACTATTTTTTTATGAACTGCCCTTGCCCCTCTTTTTTTTTTTTTTTTTACACTAAAGATACAGAGAACCAAAAAAAGCAAAACAAAAAAAGCAAAGATCAACCCAGAGAGATGTCCTCCTTTAGTGCACGAATTACTCTATTAACCCAATTAAATTGAAACTGAGAATGCCTCTTGGCCAACTTCAACTGTTTTCAACTAACATTTGACATTGTTTTTCAAGAAATTCTCATCCAAAGCTCTCTCCATGGCCCATCTTACAACTAACATTTCTGCCCTTGTCTATTATGATGGGAAAAAGTATATTATGCATACACTCGTTGCATAATATACTATCAAATTGATGTTTAATTTGATGTTTATTTATTTATTTTTATTCAATGATTCATTTCAACCAAGAAAAAAAAAAATAAAGAAAAAACCTTCCTTTATTATCAATTGTAGTTTGGCTTCATTGTATTGGATGGGATCTATACGTCTGATTGAACATGGGTGTGTATAAGATTATGCATAGACAAGACACTGTATGCACCAAAAGAATTGGTACAATAATCGCTTTTGAATTGCAGTTTCTATGGGCTGCAGATGCCTAACTTTTAAAACCCTCACAAGTCACAAGTTTATTTAGTCACCCACGAGATAGGATTCCAATTCCATTAACAAACAAATGTCCAAACATAATTCTAACTAGTGGGGCTTTGGGGTTGAAAAAGAACCCGTGTCTCTCTCAATGTGGTCCTCACGTGAGTGTCACTCATTTCTAAAGTTGATTGTCTCATTCAAGGAACAATTTCTTGGTGTTTTTCCACTTTAATCGGTAATTAATTTCTTGGTGTGGTTCAATTCAAAAAACTTGTTGGTGGACAAGAAATGATTCCTTGTCAATTATTAGGCCACCTTTAGGATTCTGACTTGCCGCCCCAATCGCATGCGCAGGATGCGCAGGACATCAAGTTATTGGGTTTGGCTTTTCTCTGCTCTGCCAATGCTAGCACGGTAGTTTTTTTTTTGGGAATAAAGTAGTTGGCACGGCTTTAAAACAATTAATAGACTAATAATAATAATAATTAGTCTTATCATATGTGCTTTGCGGGTGTGACGAGACTCTTTTTTTGAGATTTAGTGTCATAATTTTCTATTCATAACACTTTTTATGTAGTTTACACATCATAGAATGTCACAGAGTTGCCCATTCAAAATATATGTACTTGAGAGAGTATGATCCAATTCAATTGAGAGAGTAGAATATAAATTTTGTTCAAAGGCTCACCGACTCTGGCAAGAAAACGCTTGACCATTGAGAAGAATTCTGTATATGAAATGGAGAGTGTGAAAAAAGATAATGTCCCTTAGAAATAGGATGAAAGTATGAAGAAAAAAATACTAAATGAATATTGTGGGTTTGCAATATGAGGGATTTAACATAATTAGAATTTTTCCTTGTGCACTCCACAATGTTGAAAATGGGCAAAGAGGAACAAATGATTGGAGAATTTTTTTTATTCATTTTTTTTTAGAAAGTTGTAAATGGTATCTACATGAGTTTTTTATTTTTTTATTTATGTGTTGTGGAGTAGGATTTGTTTATTTTATTTTAATTTTTTAAGGAGAAGGTGGGGTAGGTTTTTTGGTTGTGTACATGGGATAGTGGAAAGTTTATGGTTTTTTTAAATGTTGAATAGGAACTTTGTATTTATCTACTATCTAGTGGGAAGTTTTAAACCTGAATGTTTTTGTTTTTAATTTTTGTCGATTTATGTTTCTAACTTCATTTATTCTGTTTTAGGAATGTAGACAGATTATAAATTAGGGGTATTCTTGTTAGTCTAGAAGGTAATAACTAATATCCTATTGGGGTTGCTGAAGAAACATGGAAATAGTCTATTTTAGATTTGTAATATTTACCCTAATGATTAGTGAACACTGCTATATGGTGATGGGTCCTTCAAATAAATTTGATTAGATGAGTTCAAAACTTCTTTCAATAGTTTCGAAAGGATTTTTAAAATGTTTCGCTTCTATATCTCTTTGACATTTTCAATGGTCAGAGTTAGTTAAGTTTGGAATTAGGCTCAATTGTTTCACTCTTTTACTGGCTGCAAAATTCACATGCCCTAATCTACCATGCGATAGATCTAAGGATTCAACAATATAAAAAAAACAAGTACTAGCTTTAATCATGCTCATACGATCAGCTTCAAGTACAAATGAGCCTCCATAACAAATCCCTTGCCCTCAAAATCTCTATTATGACTTAGACATGTTTACCTCTACATTAACCACCATTTGATTCCAACTTTGTTAAGTAAGAATCTAGACACTAAGTTTCTTCACATGTTATGAACATGAAGAACATGGTGCGATGCTAGAGGCACACTAGAAGTTAATTTCAAAATTACATCTCCCTTTCCTGCAACTCTTGTAGTACCAGACTCTCCCAATTATATGTTCTCTTCATCTGTGACTTCCTCGTTGTTAAGAAATAGCTCCATGTTGGAGCAAATGTGTCCAGTTCCCTGAGTCTCCACTACCCATTCATCATGTTATTGACTGGATTCACCATAGAGACAAGTGCAGTTATCGTCTCATATTCAAAGACAATAGGTTGACACTCAGACGTAGTGCTTGATTGATTTTTCCCCTACCAACTTATAGTCAGGGAACCTACCAAAACATATATTTTAAAACTAGCATTTTCCATGTACTTCTTTTTCAGAGCCTCCTAAATTTCTTTTGTAGAGTTGGGCAGGCAATGTAAACTGTGACCCCAACAAATGCATGTCCCTTTCATATATTCTAATAGAGGCAGAACGAGCACGCTTATGATTTTCATCAAATACACAATCATTGAAAAACTCGTAACCAACATGAATCGACTCAAGATAAAATATCTTCTCTCATACCATCTCTTATAATGGTTTCCAAAAAATGGTTCTAGTTTAGACATATCAGGAACAACTTACATTTTATTGATTACTAAGAGCGAAAATTGTTTTTTTTTTTTTTTTTTGGGTGAAGAAGATCAGCATGTATTTATTCAGTCTTTTGGTAAATCACCCATAACAAGAGGAAAAATATTGAAGGAACATCCTTCATCTAAAATAATAAGGAAAAAATAATTTAATTCTCTTGACTAAGATATTTGTTACAAAATTACCTTGCTTATAAATATGAGAGAAAGAATAACTCTGTAAAAAGTTTACAATAGAAAGAATATCCCTAATCAAATGACCATACAGAGATCGAGGATTGTATGCTTCAAAAAATCAATGACAATTTCAAAATGACCCTCAAAGTATATTTTTTGAGAAATATTGACCCTCAAAGTTGGATTGCCTGAGCCCGATTTTCTAAACAAATTGAGTAGCACGTCTAGCGCCTAAGAGAGTTAGGAAAATCACCAAAGACGGTTTTTAAATTTTCTCTGAAAGAGATGCCATAACTTCACCTTTTGCATTTCAAACCACCACCCTTATACCAATACCAACTCCATTATTAGTGACATGAAACATAGCCCCGGCCCCATCAAAATTTGTCTTGAAGTAGTGTTGATCAGGTGGTTTCCATTTCACAGAACGGATACAAGGCTTCCTAATCCCGAGCCGTACATGACACTTACATAATTTCTCCAACGACCAACGGTATTACCTTGTCACCTACACCACACGAACCAGCCTTGTTTTGTCTATTCGGTCAAGGCAAATAAATCCAAATGCCATGGTGAGGTTGCTTTTTAAGATTGTTGGAAAAATTATATTACTCAATTTAATAAAAAATTAATGAATTAGTTTCAATGATATATCAGTGCGGTACTTTAGCAGCAAATGTAAACCGATAAATATTTCAGTATAGCATATCGAGTTTAGTATTTAAGCCGATCGAGACACCGAATTGAATAGAAGCGATTTATCCCCACTGTCAATATTGGCTTAGCCAGTCACTCTCTAGGATCACCAACTCCGCTAACAAACAAAGTTTTAGGGGGAAATTTGGGCTTTTGCACTTATATTGCAAAAAATTTAGTAATATATTTTTGTTTTGAAGCTATTAAAATCGGTGTCCCTGTTTTAAAACTCGATTTTTTCAAAATTAAGTTTCAATGTAAAACTTGATTATAAAAAAATCGATTTATGTCAAATCAAACTAAAAAAAGAAAAGTTGTGGAACTTAAATTCCATAATTTTTCTTTTTTAAATTTGATTGCCTCTGACTTGATTTACTAGAAATTGAGTTTCAATATAAAAACACATATCTAAATAATTTCAAAAACATAAACATATTGCTAAATATTTAAAAAGATATAGGCATTCTAGTCCAAAGATTCTTTTTTTTTTTTTTTTTTTTTTTTTGAGAAATCCCTCTAACTGGGAAGAAACTTAAATAACTGGTAAGTCTTTGGTTACAAAAAACAAAGCGTTCGGTAGAACATCCTCCATCCAAATGCGCAACGGAAAAGACATCCTAGCCTCTCTAGCTAAAACATGGGCAACACCATTACCCTGTCGCCTTACATGAGAGATAGAAAAGGTTTGAAAAAAACCCGCTATAGACATAAAGTCTTTTACAAGATGCCCAACATGGGCATTAGAGCTGTCCTTATCTCTTAAACTCCTCACAACCCCCTCTGCATCGCCCTCAAAACAAGCATGTTTAAAGCCCAGCTCCCGAGCAAAGATGGCTGCCCTCCTAGCTGTTAGCATCTTAAGGACTTCCACCGACGGGGGCATCATTAACTTTTTCGATAGAGCAGCCAGCACTTCCCCATGCTCATTTCTAATTACCACGCCCACCCCAGCCTCCTGAGAATCCCCAAACATGGCACCATCGAAGTTTACTTTTATCGAGTTTGAAGGAGGGGGTTGCCAATGAGACGGTCCAGTAAGGCTTTTTGCATTACCACGCGGTTTCTTCAGTTGGAACTCAGCCAAAATTGTTACCGCTGATCTAAAGACTTTGTGAATCGGGGTGCTAACCTCCTTACTCCGAAGCTTATTACGACGTTGCCAGATCGTCCAAGCCTCCATAGCAAATTTATCAAGCTCACCAGTCTCATTATGGACAATACAAACCAGGTCCCACATAGACTCAATGCTGGGGTGATTTCCTCTAACTTCTGCAAACGGAGCATCCCAGGCTGGTTGGATGCAGACATAACTCCAAACAGCATGAACCTCATTCTCCACACCATTCAAACACTGATCGCAAGTTGTGTTGTCCACCACCTTTCTTTTGAACAAGCCTACTTTCATTGGTAATGCAGTTGAGCAAGCCCGCCAGAGGAAAACTTTCACTTTGTTTGGCACTTTGAGCCTCCAGACACGCTTCCAGAAGAGTTTGGTTCCCACATCTGAGGACACCCCAGGTGCCTCCCTAGCCTCGGTTTCACACAGCAGCTGATAGCCGGACCTGACAGAGTAACCCCCCGATCTGCTTCTTGGCCAAACCACACAGTCCTCTTTGGAAGTGACACAAACGGGAATACCTTTAATTCTTTGGGCTTCAAAAGGGAAGAACAACTCATCCACAAGTTGCTCATTCCAACCAGCCCCACTCGGATCAAGCAGCTTGCTCACTATCCAATCCACTGTGGAGCTGTTAGGAGGGGAAATAACCATCACAGATTCCTCACCCAACAACCATCTCTCCCCAAAAACTTTTATTTGCTTCCATCACCCACCCTCCATAACATACCTGATTTTACAACTTTTTTTGCTTTCACAATGCTCTGCCACGCAAAAGACCCCGAAGAAGGTTTTGCATCCAAGATCGAGCCACTTGGAAAGTACTTAGCTCGAAAAACCTTGTAGAATAAAGACGAGTGATCGGTTAGCAGCCTCCAAGTTTGTTTGGCCAACATCGCCTCATTAAACTTCTCCAACTCCTTAAAGCCCATCCCCCCAATGCCTTCGGCCTACACAGAGTCTCGCAATTTTTCCAATAGATTTTTCGTTGCTCACCATGCTAACCCCACCAGAATTGTCTAATCAGCCTTTCAATTTCGTGAAGAAGACCCATTGGTAATTTGAAGCAGCTCATTGCAAATGTGGGAATTGCTTGGACCACCGCCTTGAGTAAGACCTCCTTGCCCGCTTGAGACAAAAGCCTCTCCTTCCACCCTTGTAGTTTGTTCCATACTCTTTCTTTTATATAGTTAAGACTCTCTTTTTTATTTCGCCCCACCATAGCCGGTAAACCAAGATATTTCTCATACTCTCTGACCTCACTTGCTCCCAAAAACTCCATCAGCTCCTTTCTTCGTTCCGCCTTGGTAGACTTGCTAAAAAACACCGTGGTTTTTTCTCTATTTAATTTTTGTCCCGAGGCAAGTTTGCACCGCTGTAAGATATGGTGAATTACCTTAAGGTCTCCCATTGAAGCCTGGCAAAAGAGTAATGTGTCATCAGCAAAGAAAAGGTGACTGATTTTTGCACCATTGCGACACAAAGAGAAGCCCCTAATAGTCCCTAACCTGGCTGCCTGCTGAAGTTGTTGATTTAGGACCTCAGAACATATCAAGAACAGGTAAGGGGATAAACGATCGCCCTGTTGAAGCCCCCTTGTTGGTCTTATATCCCCTCGTGGAACACCTTTCACCAAGACTTGGTATGAAGCTGAACTGATGCAAGACATAATCAGATCCACCCACTGGTTGCAAAAGCCCATTTTTTTCATAGTTTCCTCCAAGAACCGCCATTCAAACCTATTGTATGCCTTACTCATATCTAATTTGAGAGCCATGAACCCCCTTTTCTTTGACTTCTGATTTTTCATGTGATGTAGAGTCTCATAGGCAACAAGGATATTGTCCGAGATTGCCTTGTTTGATTGGAAGGCACTTTGGGAATCCGAAATGATAAGGGGTAGTAAGCCTTTCAATCTATTAGCAACAACCTTTGCAACAAGCTTATAGATAATGTTACATTGAGAAATAGGGCGGAATTGAGATTCTTTTATAGGACTTTTAACCTTTGGGATGAGAGTAATGAAGGTGCGATTGATGGAAGGGGGGATGACCCTTGTAGTTAGGCTATTCAGCATCGCCTCAACAACATCGTCCCCCACTGCATGCCAATAATGTTGAAAGAAGAGTGGTGGTAAGAGAAACAAATAGTCCAAAGATTCAAACTCATCACTTAAGAGAAAGTTTTGTAGACTCTAGGGTCAGTGGGACCTCCACTCCAACTCCCGGTTGAATGGAGTCATTGCAGGCTTTTGCTTTAAACGGCTGAGTTGTACAAGGATGGATGGTGGGAAATTGATGTATTGTGGGCCCATTGCTCAAAACCAATAATGCCTACATGTAATTTACATTTTTGTCCCTACATACTTTATCTTGTGTAACCTTTCAACCATTTTCGTTTGAGGGGAAGTATATAAAACTTATAGAGAATCTATCATTCTTTAAATTGTTACGGCCTTAAAAGTTCCCATAGTTTTTTAGTCACTTTTGTGTTAGATTTTTTCTCTTGTTTTTCAAAAAATAAAAATTATTAGAGTTTGTGTTAGAATTTGCCAACTTTAATTATGAGTTCTAGTTAGCTCAACTGATAAAATCTCTAATAAATTATCTTAAATTTAAAGTGCATATATATATATATATATATTGCTATTAAATCATTGACTAAAAAAGGTATTAATGCTTCTGTTCTAATGTGCTTAAAAGATGCTAAATTTAAAAGGTTTAATGATAGCATTCTTGGTATGATTACTGTTTCTTTGTATGATGATCCTGTTTATTTTTATTGTTATCCTAACATTGCTCTTGCTTTGGATGATCTTAATATTATTAAAGCTTTATCTTTGAACATATTGACATCTAGTAGTAAGTCTTTTGCTCTTATGTATTGCATCTATTATCGACTGCTTGATTCTCAATTGAGTCCTTGTGCATTAAAGATTGTTAAGGAACTAGTAATTGTATAGCATTTGTGCTAATAAGTGAGCTGTGTGAAGTGGGTTAGTTGTGACAATTTTGGTTAGTTAGAGCAGTTGGGTTGTTATGAGTTAGTTAGTTGTAATTGGCGGGAAGACTTGTGACTTGTATAAAGAGATGTGAAATGATATGGAAAAGGATATGAAAAGTATTAAATGAATTTCCTGAACCCTGTTTCTATCTTTTCTCTCTTCCTTTCTACTGGAGGGAGTTACCCTCGAAGTAACTAAGCTTTCTTTTCTCTGTTTTCATTCTTTCCTTCCTAACTTTCTGGTTAGCCAAACACCTAAGAATTGGTATCAGAGCTTGCTTTCCTGTAAACCATGACTGAGACTAGATCTTCTTCCTACATCAATGAATCTTTAGCTCTCCTTAAAACTACCACAGATCACCATGCCCATTCGTTGCAAGAGATTAATCAACAACTTGAGGCCAATACTCAACAATTGAATGCCACTACACAACAATTGAACGCCAATACTCAACAATTAAACGCCATCAACTTAGCTTTGCAGAAACTCACTGAGGCGGAAGAACAGAGACAACAAGTGGCATCCTTGAAGTCTTTATCTCAGACTCAAAGTTCTCCTAATGCACCTGCTGTGTCTTTGCCCCTGTCAAATCTGTCAAGAAGTGTGAAACTTGATTTTCCAAGGTTCAAAGGAGATGACCCTGCTTCATGGTTGTACAAGGCCAATCAGTATTTTAATTTTTATCAAACACCTTTGTGCGAGACGTTGTTAATGGCTTCTTTTCACATGGATGGGGATGCCCTGATTTGGTTTCAAGATAGTGATGAGAATGGGCTGTTTGCTACCTGGGAAGGGTTTGTAGAAGCTTTATTGACACGATTTGGGAGCACTGCATACGAAGACCCTATGAAATCTCTCACAAGATTGAAGCAAACAAGTAGTATGGTGGTTTACAAAGGACAATTCGAAGCTTTTTCTAATACGATCAAAGGTCTATCAAAGAGCCACAAGCTGAGTTGTTTCTTGAGTGGTCTCAGAGATGAAGTACGATTACCAGCGAAGACGCTCAAACCCAAGAATCTGAATGAAGCCTTTGGATTGGCTAAAATCCAAGAAGAATACTTGAATAGCAGTCGTAGAAATCAGAGGTCTACAATTGTTGATTACACCAAGCCATCCATTTTGGGTCCAAAGCCTGAAGCAAAGTTTGATTCCAAATACAAACTGCCCTTACAAAGATTATCACCTGCGCAGATGGAGGAACGAAGAAAGAAGGGGCTATGCTTCAACTGTGATGAGAAATTCCAACCAGGACACCACTGTAAGTCAGCCAAACTTTTCTTGCTAGAAGGTTTGTGTCCTTTACAAGAGTCCAACTCTAGTGTTCAGTTAGTGGAATGTGATGAGTCTGAGGCTACACTTTTGCCATTGAATGGTGATAACTCTATAGGAAATAAAATTGAGGTGGAAAGGGATGTTGCTAAGATAACATTATATGCTCTGCTTGGTAGTCCTTCACCTGGTACCATGAGGGTTAAAGGGAAAATTAATGGTCACTGGGTTACCATTTTAGTGGATATAGGCAGCACACACAATTTCTTGGATACTGCTATTTTACCTATTTTGAAGCTTTCATTAGACTCTACCTTATCCTTTGCGGTGAAAGTTGCCAATGGTGCTACCATTAGGACTCATGGTGTTTGTACTAATGTTAGAGTTTTAGTGCAAGGGCATGTGTTTGCAGTGGATTTAAATGTTCTTCCTTTAGGAGATTGTAAATTGGTTTTAGGCACTCAATGGCTTAGAACTCTTGGCATGATACAATGGGATTTTGGGGCTATGTTTATGAGGTTCCAACACATGGGTACCACAGTGATTTTGGAAGGTTTACACACTATTGATCACTCTCTACAAGAGGGTAATCAATTCTTTAGGCAACCTGTGAGGAAAGGCATCTTGTTGCAGATTGTGTCATTGGGGTCTGCTACTTTATCTGACCAGATTTGTGAGCCAGCTATTGAGCAGCTTTTATCTCAATTTGCTTCAGTTTTTGCTACCCCAACTAGTCTGCCTCCTTGTAAAGGGCATGAGCATCAGATTATATAAAGGATGAGACTAATCCCATTTGCCAAAGACCTTATAGATATCCCCATTTCCAGAAGGCTGAGATTGAGAAGATTGTTACTGAATTGTTAGAAGTGAGATCAATTAGACCAAGTCAGAGTCCATTTTCTTCTCCAGTTCTGTTGGTAAGGAAGGCAGATGGTTCTTGGGAAATGTGTGTGGATTATAGGGCTTTGAATCAGGCTATTGTCAAAGATAAATTCCCTATTCCAGTGGTGGATGAATTACTTGATGAGTTGGTTGGCTTCATCATATTTTCTAAGTTGGACTTAAGGTCTGGCTATCACCAAATTAGAATGAGGGAGGAAGATATTCCTAAAACTGCTTTTAGGACTCATGATGGGCATTATGAATTCTTGGTTATGCCATTTGGTTTGACCAATGCTCCATCAACCTTTCAATCTTTAATGAATGATTAAAGATCTTAGACTTGTCTTGGAGTTATTATTAAAGCATCAGTTGTTTGCTAAAAGAAGTAAGTGTGTTTTTGGATGTACAGAGGTGGAGTATCTTGGTCACATTATTTTTGGAAAGGGTGTCAGTACTGATCCTAAAAAAACTGCTGTCATGGTATCTTGGCTTGTCCCTACTTCTGTTAAAGCTTTAAAGGGTTTTCTTGGTTTAACAGGCTATTATAGAAAGTTCATAAGGCATTATGGACTGAGAGGATTTTTCAAGTTGGAGATTGGGTTTACTTAAGATTGCAGCCTTATAAGCAGCAGTCTCTTGTTGCTAGGAGGTTTCATAAGTTGTCTCCAAGGTTTTTTTGTCCTTACAAGATTTTGGAGAAAATTGGAGAGGTTGCTTATAAAGTGGACCTGCCCCCTGAGTCAGCTATACACCCAGTGTTCCATGTCTCATGCTTGAAGGCCAAATTGGGGAATCACAACATTTCTATTTCTATGTTGCCTTCTGTGAACAATCAAGGCATCCTAACTCCAAAACCTGCAGCTGTCCTTCAGTCCAGAACTTATCAGCTTCGAAGGAGGACCATCACTCAACTTCTCATTCAGTGGCAAGGTGGTTTAGTTGATGATGCCACTTGGGAAGATTTGTTCTGTCTTCAGCAGCAATTTCCCCATCTTGTGGGCAAGATGTTCTAATGGGGGGAAGTATGTTAAGGAACTAGTAATTGTATAGCATTTGTGCTAATAAGTGAGCTGTGTGAAGTGGGTTAGTTGTGACAGTTTTGGTTAGTTAGAGCAGTTGGGTTGTTATGAGTTAGTAGGAGTTAGTTAGTTGTAATTGGCGGGAAGACTTGTGACTTGTATAAAGAGATGTGAAATGATATGGAAAGGATATGAAAAGTATTAAATGAATTTCCTCAACCCTGCTTCTATCTTTTCTCTCTTCCTTTCTGCTGGAGGTAGTTACCCTCGAAGTAACTAAGCTTTCTTTCTCTGTTTTCATTCTTTCCTTCCTAACTTTCTGGTTAGCCAAACACCTAACAAAGATCCTGTTGGTAAAACCATGTTAATCCAATGCTCCACCCCTGATGCTAAGATTCAAGTCCCCAAAATGATTCAATGCCAAGATGTTACTCTTCCCAAAGAATGGATTTTGGAATGAGAATCTCCATTTGCTAAACTTGTTTTTGATGAATTGAATCTTACTCATATTCAACAATACCTTGATGGCACTATTAAAATAAGTTTTGATGATAACAAACCCTTGAGGATCAATGAAGGAAGATATTCATTTGCTGGATCTGAAAGTATTGTTAAAAGAGATCAAGATCTTGATGAGTTTTTACAAAAAAGTTTAGAAAAACCCACTAATTTGAAGCTAAAAGGAGTTTCAAGCTGTAACTCCCAAGTTAGCATTGCTTTTTATTCTACCAAAGCTGAATCTTCCCCTAATATTAGTAGAAATGCTAATGAAGAAGAAGATGATGCAAGATCTATTTCTCCTTTTGGTTCTAACTTTCCACCTATTGAAACCCCTATTTTTCAAAGTCAATTAAGAGTTTTGAACAAAGCTTTTGAAATTGATATGGTTTCTTTGTTTAATGAATTTATTTCTGCCAAAAACAGAGATAAAAGAAAATATTATCAAAGTACTTTTGCTCAGTTTGAGAAAGATTGAGTTAAGAGGAAGTGGAAAGAAAAAATGAACCAATTGCAAAAACGCATTCTGTTTTTTGATTTCCTTGAAAATTATTATGTTTCAAAAGATGAAGTTTCAAAACATCATTTGAGCGTAATAAAGAAATCAAATTTTATTAAGGAAGACAAAACCACTGTTAGGTCTAGTCATTCGCCTCTTGAAGTTGTTCTCATAACTTGTCAAAATGCTGAGGTGAAAGCCTCTCCTTTCAAAATTGCTTATGATAAAACCCCTGTTGTTAGTATTATTGAACAAAACAATTTTACTAATGAAGCATTGCATGTTATTGGTCAACAGCTTAACCGTATTGAAGAAAAGATTGATAAAAATTCTGTTGTTTTAAAACCTAAGAAACCTTTGATTGATTTACCCAGTCAAAGAGAAAAAATGAATTTCAAAACCTCTCAGAGTAAGACTCTTGAAAAAGTTGAAAAAATGCTTGCTAATTTAAAAGTTAAAATTAAAGGTACTTCTACTTCTAGAAGTACTGCTTGTGCTATTTCAAAAAAGAAGATGAATCTGGTTCTCAAGAAGACACATGTTCTGATTCTTTTTCTTCTGTTTCTTACAAAAATTATTTTGATGAACTGCCAAAAATTAAAAGATTTGTTGGAAAATCCAAACTCATGTCTTTTACAAAAAACTGGTATTCAAAATCCACTCCTCTTGATATGTAGTTTGAAGAAAGATTTTTTCAAACTCAATTTCCTGTTTCCATTGAAAATCTTTATAAATGGAATATTGATGGTTTGTCTGAACAAGAAATTGTCAATAAAATGGGTCATATGTCTGTGGTTGCTACTACATACATGAATAACCATGATGATCTTGACCACCCTGAAATTGTTGAACTTCTTGTCACTGGTTTTTTTGGTACTCTTCAAGGATGGTGGGATTCACATCTCATAGAAGAATCCAGAGAGTCTATTAAACACTCTATTAAAAAGAATGATGGAGGTTTGCCTATTTTTGATGAAAGTATTGGTCGAGGTATTCCTGATGTGTTAATACCTTAATTATACTATTCTCAAACATTTTGTTGGTACCTCATCTAATGTTTCATCTCGAATTTCCGATTATCTAAACAATTTGAAATGTTCCACTATGTCTGATTACAGATGGTACTAAGATGTTTTCATTTCCAGAGTCATGCTCCGAAAAGACTCCATGTAGCCTTATTGAAAAGAGAAGTTTATTGATGGTCTGCCTCCTATCTTTGCTTATAAGGTAAAACAAGAATTAATTGGAAAAAATGATTCTATTGATTATGATAATTTCACTTATGGTGATATTTTTAGAACTATTAAAAAACTTGGAATCAACATGTGTAATGATGAAAAATTGATAGGACAACAATTAAAGAACAAAAAGAAAGCTAAATATGAAATGGGTAATTTCTATGAACAATATAGTTTGCCTCCTATTGCTCCTTCCAGGCAAAAAGGGAAAAGTAAACATGATAAAGTTTACAAAGATTATAACCATAAAAAACATAAAAGATACAGAACAAAGTTTGTTAAACCCAATTGTCAGGCCACAAACGCGTTGACCCCTTGTGATAACTTAGATTAATTAAATTAGCCCAGTTATTAATTAATCAAATTAACATATAATATCACGTGGTAGCACAAAAAAATCACCAAACTAAGTTAAGCAGCGGAAATTAAATGACACGGTGATTTATTTACGAATGGGGAAAAACCTTACGGCAAAAACCCCACCGAGTAATTTAAGGTCACCACTCCTGAAACTCCACTATTATCACAACAAGCAGTTACAAGCAAGGAATCCCAGTACCTTACCAACCTACAGTTGAACTCTTACCCCAATACCCAATTGGACTTGTTCTGTAGTGACAGTTTCTCCTTTCAATGCATGGCTCCAAGTACGTGACTAACCAGATGCGCGGATCCCAGTACGCGACTTCAAATACCAATTAGAGAGAGAGTTGTTGGCTGCAAAGTTCTTCAAAACATCAGAGATGAACTAGGGCATGAACTTTGTCTTTCAGATCACAAATTGCATGAACAAGAAGTTCTGAATGCATGTGCAACTTGCATCCTTATTGACGGCCCTTAAAATAATCCTTTTATATGTCTAGGGTTAGGAGAAAAGAAGTCCCAAAGACATACTCACGGATTGGACTTGAAACAGAACTGGAAATCTGTTTTCTTTAATTCTCGACAGATAGAGGTGTCGAGAGGTGTCGAGAAGCTGTCGAGGCTCGGGGAAAACAGCTTCTTTAAAGCTCGATAGATGCATGTGTCAAGGTAGGTGTCGAGCTTTAAAAACTGGCACTTCCTTGCTTGTGTCTTGAACAGACTTTGATGACTTCAACACTGGATCTTGAAACACTGTTTCTTGAAGTGTTAAACCCATCCTAAATCTACCCAATTACAAGTAAAGTGCGTTTTGTCTAAGGATAAGCCAATTACATAAAATAGCGACATATGTTCACAGACTTGAACTACATATGTTCTAACACCAATGATTTTTATGCAAAAAATAAATCTGCTTTTAAAAGACAAGATAAACAAAGATCAGGTAAAGGTAAAGGTAAATGCTTTAACTGTGGTAAATATGGACATTACAGAAAAGATTGTACACAAAAACTTGGTAAATTGAAGAATAAATTGAACATGTTAAATATTAATGATAATGATTAAAATGAACTGTTTCAGATTCTTGAATCTATTGCTTTGACTAATTCTTTTGAAGAAGATTTCTCCTCCTTATCTGATTCTGCTTATCACTCTTGTAGTGAAATCTCTAGTTCTCCCAATGTTAAAATTGGATGTAGAGATTCATGTTGCAATGCTATAAAATCTATTAATATGTTAACCAAAGCAGAAGAACAAGAAAAATTGCTGGTAACCTTGATAAGTAAAATTGAAAACCCTGAATTGCAAAAAGAATATCTTGATAAGTTAAAAAAAAAAAAAAAAAAAAAAAAAAAAAAAAAGCTTAACAAGAAATGAAAATGGTAAAGAACTTAAGTCAAATATAAATTTTAAAGAAACTTTGGAAAGATTTGATAAAAAGAAGCCCAAAGATTTAACTGTTAATGATCTTCAACATGAAATTACTATTGTTAAATAAGACATAATAATTAAAAAAATGAGTTTAAACCTGTTAAAAAAGATAATGCTAATCTTCAACAAGAATTGCTTTTGATAAAAATTGATAAGAATCTTGATAAACATAAATCTGAAAGTGATCATGATGAGCAAGAAGATGGAGATGAATCCACTCAACAAGCTTCTCATTCTGGTGATGCTTTTGGTAATGCTTTAATTGATAATCAACTTACTTTTGTGAAACATATATTGCCTCCAAAATGGTTTACAAAAGTCAAAATTGTTGTTTCATGATTATGCTTTCAATACTATTGCCATGATTGATTCTGGTGCTGATATGAACTATATTCAAGAAGGCCTAATTCCTTCCAAATATTTTGAAAAATCAATTGAAAGATTGGTTTCTGCTAATGTTACCCAAATGAAGATTCGGTATGAATTGAATAATGCTCATGTTTGCCATGATAATGTTTGCTTTAAGATACCCTCTGTGCTTGTCAAAAATATGACTAATAAAGTGATTCTTAGCCTTCCCTTTATCAATGCTTTGTACCCCTTCCTTGTTGAACATGATGGTATTACTGCTAATCCTTTTGGACAAAAAGTCAAATTCAAGTTTGCTTCAAAATTTGAAATTGATACTAATGATGCTTTGAATCTAATTTATGCTAAAACTAAACATCTGAACTTCCTTAAGGATGAAGTTAAGTACAAGAAAACTGCTAAACAACTTTTTGATAAATTATTGCAATCAAAGATTGACAACTTTCAAAAGATCTTGATAAATGATGTTTGCTCTGGTATTCCGAATGCTTTTTGGCATAGAAAAAAACATATTGTTGACCTACCTTATGTGAAAGATTTCAATGAGAAAAATATTCCTACTAATGCTTGCCCTATTCAGATGAATGTTGAAACTGTTGAACTTTGCAAAAATGAAATCAATAATCTGCTCGAGAAAAAACTAATTAGGAAAAGTAAGTCCCCTTGGTCTTGCGCTGCTTTTTATATCCAGAAAAATGCTGGGCTTGAGAGAGGAAGCCCTTGCCTTATGACTAATTATAAGCCTTTGAACAAAGTCTTAGAGTGGATTAGGTATCCTATCCCCAACAAGAAAGACTTAGTTCATCGATTGAGTGATGCTGTAGTTTTCTCCAAGTTTGATATGAAATCTGGGTTTCGACAAGTCCAGATTAGTAAAAAGGATAGGTATAAGACTGCTTTTGCCACACCTTTTGGCCACTACAAGTGGAATGTTAAGCCTTTTGGTCTAAAAAATGCACCTAGTGAATTCCAAAATATTATGAATGACATCTGCAATTCCTTCAGCCATTTTACTATTGTCTACATTGATCATGTCTTGATCTTTTCCAATTCTATTGATGAACACTGGAAACATTTGTATTTGTTTCTAGAAACCATCAAAAGAAATGGCCTTATTGTCTCTGCTAAGAAAATTAAATTGTTTCAAACCAAAGTACGGTTTCTTGGTTATGATATCTCTGAAGGAAAAATTCGTCTGATAGAGCAAGACAATTTGCTAACAAGTTTCTTGATGAGATTCTTGACAAAACTCAACTCCAGAGATTTATTGGGTTATTAAACTATGTTGCTGATTTCTACAAAAATTTCAAGAAACAATGTAAACCACTTTTTGATCGACTACAAAGTAATCCTCTACCTTGGTCTAATGTCCATACTGCTATTGTTAAACAAATCAAATCCCATGTCAAGACTCTACCTTGTCTTGGGTTATGAAGGTATTCTTAAATAAAGAGATTCCCCAAACTCATCTGAACAAATAGTTCGTTTCTATTTTGGAGTCTGGAATGCTGCACAACTAAAATATAGTACTATCAAGAAAGATATTTTATTTATAGTACTATGCGTGTCAAATTTTCAAAGTGATCTGTTAAACCAAAAGTTTTTATTAAGAATTGATTGTAAAAGTGCTAAATATGTTATTGAAAAAGATGCTCAAAACATTTCTTCAAAACATATTTTTGCTAGATGACAAGCTATTTTAAGTGTTTTGATTTCACTATTGAATATACTAAAGGTTCTCAAAAGACTATTCCTGATTTTCTTACCCGTGAAATTCTGCAGTGCCACAATAGCAACTAGAAGATCCAAAGACAAAAACCCTACTAAAACACCAAAGCATATTGTCAAAAAAAGAACCTGCTTCTCCTCTGGAAATTGCTAATAGATTTACTCTCTTAGGAACAATTCCTAAGCCTAATTACTCATCTGTTTTAGCCTCAACCTATGATCCATATGCTTTGTCCATTGTTAACCAACCTCTGAGAACTGTTTTCCCCAAAAATCCCAATGCTTCCCAATACATCAAAAAACAATATTTCCGAAATTTGTTTTCCATTGAACCAAATAGGTCCGCAATCAATGATCCTCTCCAGCTTGCTAAAAGTTATTTCCCTCCAAGGTTTCATTGGATCCCCGAACATGGCGATAAAAAAACTACATTATTATTCTGATCTATTACAGTTTGAAAAATCCATCATTATTAAGGCCATCCATGATAAAACTGACACCTCCAAGATAATATACCATAGTGTTTTCATAGTAAACATCATCCTTGAAGACAAATGGGGCCCCTCACTTGCCTCTACAAGGATGTTACCAAACTCCACTCTTCCATACTCCTACTATGATTACATTACTACCTAGTCTAGATTCATGCTTCACCAAAATGATACAATGACCCATTCATGGTTTGTTAACTTCAACAAACACTTTAATATCAATGCTAAATTGCCTATTTGGTTCATCCAATGGTGGAACCAATTTGGCCCTATTGCTAACATATTTCCAAGACCGCTGATGGGTTCCTACAAAAGTTTTGCAAATGCTTTTAAAACTGATACCCGTAATGCCAAATTTCCTGCTTTACTCCATTTTGTTAAGTGTTTTAAAGTCCCTTAAATTTTAAAATGGCAATATGACAAAGAAGGCAATGTCCTTACTTGCCACTGGTATGTTAAATGGTGGGACATATTTTCTCATGTCAAGGAAATTATTGATAGTGTCACCAGAGAGATATCCCCCTAACCTCTCCCTAAAGACCATTCTCCAATGCAAATAGCGAAAGCTAATGCACCTACTACTTCATCCTCTAAAACTACTAAGCCCACCAAGAAGACTTCTCCTCTTGATGATATTCGCCATGATCCTAAGGCATTATATGCTCTTCTCAAACTTTGGAGAGAAGAAGAAATTGCTGCTAATCACCCAGAAGGTGAAAATGGCTCTAAAGCATCTTCTAAAGCATCTGTTGTAGATAATCCATATCACACTTATAATGAGGATTGGTTTGGTCATGTTGAAGAAAACACTCCTAATTTAGGGGCAATATGATTGATGCTTTATCATTTGTCTAGCTTGTACAAAGGCTCTAATTGAAGCTCTCACTATGCTCTGATTGAAGCTCTCACTATTTGTCTAGCCTGCACAAAGGCCCCTGATTGATGCTCTCACTATTTGTCTAGCCTACACAAAGGCCAAAACTACTACAATATTTACCCAGGTTAAAGTAATGACTATTGCTTTACCTACTACTTTCATTATTGCTATTGCTGCTTTCAGCACGAGATGCCAACCTGTTAAAACCGGCTCTTTTGATAAAGTTCTGGATTTCACTCCTGCTATCCCTCACGGGCCTTGATATGAATAGTAAAAAGTCACTATTCACTTTTACTATTTACTACTTTATTTACCTATTTAAGGGGGGTTGTCCCTAATTTGTAAATCAAAATTCACTTCTCACATAATTCACTATTGAGAATTCTCTTTAGGGTTTTCCTCTAGAATCTTTCTTCTTTAGAATTCCACTACTTTTGTTTCATAATATTACCCACACAAAGCTTGTAACTATCACTAGTTTTTAAGCCTTGTTGCTTATCCTATTGTAATCTTGTAACTGTTACTACTGCTACTACTGCTGTAAGTGTTTTGAATTATTTCAATACACAACTATTTTCAATAATTTTAATTTATTTTAATATAATTGCTTGGCTAATTCTATTGCTTTACTTTAAAGTACCCTTTCTATTTTGCCCAGCCTATCAGGCAATTTATTGTTATGGACCCAAACTGTATCTGCACTTTTTCACCTGATTCATTTCATGTGAGTAGGGCCAAGGATGTATAAAATTATTAAATGCACTGTAACTGTTACATACTTCTTTCACCTCCTTCCTTGTGGGTTGTGCTACAATGACAGAGGATACTATGTTTTCTTGTCCTATAAAAGTAGATTTATAATATCACATTAAAATAAGAGAAATAAGTAATATACTAATTGTTTGAAAGAAGAGAAATAACTGTATGGAATAATTAATAGAAAAATGGAATGATGGATAATTGAAGTGGACCCCTGCCTTGCTAAAATCAATAATTTCCACACTAAATTTACAATTTTCCCCCTACTTACCTGACCTTTTAGTTTGTTTGTTTGTTTTTTTTATTTTTTTTTTATTTTTATTTTTTATGGATCTTTAATGTGCTTCTAATTAGAAGGATATTGAAAGAATTTTTTCTATGAATACTGAAAGAAAATTTTCTGTCTTATCAAAATCGTTTTTGGTTCATAACCTTATAATAGGAGTAGGGGAAAAAAGTACTTCTTTTAAAAGTTTTAAAAAGAAAATGGTAGGATCTCAAAATATATTTATTTAATAATTTATTTTGTTCATAAAAATTTGTGTATACAGAATAAAATCGGAGGATAATCACTGTAAATATATACTAGAGTTTGGTACTGTTGCTGTTTAACATTTTGTAAGGCTATAAATTAGAATAATAGAAAAAATCTTTTGAGTGAAAATCATTTATATAGCTACTAATAATCTTTTGGTGTGAATTGTAAGTGAAAATTTTATTTTGAAAAGAAAAAAGAAAAACAAATTATCAATTTAAAAGAAAACGTTAACAAACAAATACAACATAATAAATATGTAGTTTATTGTAGGATTTTTCCTTTAAAATATTACATAATATTCATTAATTAGAATGGCTTCTTCTTCTTTTTTCTTCATATATAATGATCTGAAGTGCATACCTACAAAATTTTTGTGTCTTTGTATGCCAAATCTCACTCCTAAGTGCTAATACTCTTTGGCTAAAAAAAACCATGGGTCACAACAGTCATAGACCGTTCAAGGATCTGTAAGTTCACACATAAACGTTTATGTGTGAATTCCTGAATATTTCATAGATCGTTCCTGGAAAAAAAAAAAATGGGTAGGGATCATCTCCACGTAGTGATGCTTCTGGGCTCTACCTTTGGCCACCTCATACCCTTCTTCCAGCTCTCCGTGGCCTTAGCTAAAGCTGGAATTCATGTTTCCTTTGTGTCAACCCCAAGAAATATCCAAAGACTCCCTAAACTTCCTCCAAATTTAGCAACTCCCATAAATATGGTGGTCCGTGGAGTTTCCATTACCTTCTCTAGGCAATGACTTGTTACCTGAAGGAGCTGAGGCCACTATAGACGTTCCAGTAGAGAAAGCTGAGTACTTAAAGATTGCATATGATCGTCTCCAATACCCTATCAGCCAGTTCATCGCTGAGCAATTACCGGACTGGATTATAATCGATTTTTCTGGTCATTGGGCGGTTGAAATTGCCTAAAATTATAACATCGGCCTCGTGTACTTCTCTGTCTTCTCTGCTGATACTGCTATTTTCTTTGGGCAGCCACCAGACTATTATTTTTTTTGGTGAACACCAAAAGAAAGCTTGGCCATCACCGGAGAGTATGACAGAACCGCCGAAGTGGGTTAGTTTTCCGTCCTCTGTAGCATACCAAGGTTATGAGGCTATTGGATTACATGCGCGGATATATGCAGAGAATGCTTCAGGGATCAGTGATGCTGCGAGACTGACAGAGGTTCTCCGTGCATGTAAAGCATTGGCTATTCGTAGTTGTAGGGAGTTTGAAGGTGAATACTTGAGTTTACGTGAGAAATTGATAGGGAAGCCAGTGATTCCCGTAGGTTTACTCCCTCAGGAAAGACATGGAGTGATAGGCAGTGATAGCTCATGGAAGATGATCTTTGAATGGCTTGACAAACAAGAACCCAAGTCAGTTTTGTTTGTAGGGTTTGGCAGTGAGTGTCAGCTGAGCAAAGAACACGTTTACGAGATTGCTTATGGGTTACAGCTTTCTCAAGTGCCATTTTTTGGGACATTGAGAAAACCTTTCTGGGCTATTGATGATGCTGACTCTTTGCCATTGGATTTTATCGACACTACATCTGGCAAAGGAATGGTGTGTATGAGCTGGGTACCGCAAATGGAGATTCTGGCGCACCCATCAATTGGGGGATCATTGTTTCACTCTGGGTGGGGGTCTGCAATTGAGATGTTACAATTTGGTCACTGTCTTGTTGTGTTGCCATTTATCTATGACCAGCCTTTGAATGCAAGGCTTTTCGTGGAGAAGGGCCTAGCTGTAGATGTTGGGAGAGGAGAGGACGGATCGTTTAGTAGGGATGGGATAACCAAGGCTGTAAGGCTGGTCATGGTGTCGAAGGAAGGCGATAAATTTAAAGCCCGGGTTAGAGAGGCCGCTGCGATATTTGGGGACGAGAATCTGCACCAGATGTGCTACATTGGTCACTTTGTTGAGTACTTAAAACATGGCATGGAGGAGGATTTTGCTTGTTAATTTGGAGAAGTACCAACGAAATTTGTGATTGACAAACCAAATAAACCTTCTAGATTTGGTAAGATATTATCCGTATAAGAAAGAGTAATCACAACTGTGATGTTAATAAAAAGTTTGAGTTTCTAATTGATAAACGTGACCTTGGCAATTTCCAATGTTTGTGTTCGCTGCCTTTGCTATTTCTGATTTATGCAGTGATTTCGAATTTTCCATTTGTATAATGTTGTCTTACTGTAGCTGTAGTCGTCGCTGCTGGTTATGATTGTCATAGTGCTAAGAGTATATGGGTGTTTTGTGATGCGCACAAAAGGTATGGATTTTTCTTTTCTTTTTCTTTTTTTTTTTTTTTTTTTTTTTTCACTAGTACGAATTTCTCTACTCCACTGGGTTAAGCATGAACTTCATTGTCGCCATCCATGGAATATATATATATGTTACCACTTTAACCTCCATTATTATGTTTATGGATGTGTTGTTTTACAGCATTTTTGAAGGTTCAAATGTGAAATAACACTATGTTTGGTTGTAAAGGGTAAAGGAAAAGAAAGAAAAAGAGAAATGGAAGGTAAAGAGAAAAGAAAATATTTCCCTTTGATATGTTAGGATAAGGAAAGAAAGAATAGGAAAAAAATGTGAGAATTCTATCTTTCCTTTGTTTAATTGCATAGTGAAAAGAAAGTAAAAATGCATGCTTTTACCTTTTTACTCTTATGATGGGGAAATTCATTTATTAGAACACTTGCAATTTCTTAAAAGTGTTAAGGATAAATTAGTCATTTTATAGAATAAAGTGCTGGACCCCAAGAAATTAGTGCTATCCCTTCTTCCCATTTCTGCTTAGATCGGGCTGGCACCAAAACAGTGAACCCCATGGAAAAAGCATCACTCCACTTCATTAACTTTTCTTTTCTAATACAACTAAACAAAAGAAATGACCAACTTTCCTTGCTTTTCCCTTCTTTTCTCTTCCCTTCCCCCCTTTACAAGCACAATATTAATGGGCTAGTGACATACAAACGCATGGCTGAAAGTGGACTTCATTAAATCCCCTACTCATCATCTTCAAATTTTCAATCCAATTCATACCTCAAATTTAGCACCTAGTCTCATTTCCACCCCAAATAAGGTGAGTAATATGAAATTCAAAGCTAGAGAGGAGAAAGGAATAGGAACGAGAGGAAGAGGAGTGGAGAGAAAGGAATGGGAGGGAAATCATTTAGTTTCTACAATTTGGTTAGAGCATTAGTATTGGTGGTGCTAAAAAACTATATTGCTATTTTTAGTACCACCAAATGCAAAAGTGAGGCTCCATTGGTGGAGCTATAGCCAAAGATGATTGTGCACTGTAGCTCAAAGGTAAAAAAAAAAAAAAAAAAAAAAAACACTTTTTTATTCCTACATTCACACTACTTTGACTATTTTATTGATTTCTTTTCTCTTTTTATCCTTATTTTTTCTCTTTTCTTTCATTTCTATTTGTCCATCTCTCTCCTCACTTTTTCTCTCCATCTCCACTCTGAGTTTATCTCTTCCTCCATCGCTGATCTGCATGAGCCTAGCCACCATGAACCCAGCTCACTTGCCCAGCTCAAACCCACCCCTTTCACCGATCCGACTCACCGATCTTGCTTCATCATTCGGAGGGTTTCGTCTCCCAATGGTTTCGGAAGAAAATTAAGGAAGGTTTGCTTGATATTCACGTCATCCATGCCATTGATAGTATAAAATCGCCTTGACATCCAATCAAAATGTCTTTCTAGAAAGTTTATAAATCCATACCCACAATTCAAAATGACAAATACGCCTAAAAACCATGAAAATGGACATTTTTCATCCCCTATTTTTCTTGCAACTTTGACAACACCATCTAAGTGCCATTTGGGCTTTGTCATTTTAGAAAACTACAAAAAATCTTAGTAAAATTATGTTCTAGAAAAATATAATAAGGATTTACATGTAACTTTTGACTACCTTGCTTTGCCACTTTGAAACTTGAAATCAATAAATGCATGAATATTGGGGAAACCTTAAAACATTGACCAATATCCAAAAAACACTTAAAACCTCCATACTTAACTTAATTTGATCAAATCCAGTGGTCCTGGAACAAACTTTGAAGTTTGACAAAAGATTGATAAGGTTTTGCTAACTTTGAATACTCTATTCTCAAAATGCAATCGTATGATTGCCACCATACTTCACCAACACCAAAAAACACTTAAAACCTCCATACTCAACTTAATTTGATCAAATCTAGTGGTTTTGGAACAAACTTTGAAGTTTGACCAAAGATTGATAAAGTTTTGCTAACTTTGAATGCTCTATTCTCAAAATTCAATCGACTGATTGTTACCATACTTCACCAACACTAATGTAGATATTTAATTTTGCACTCATGATTTAGTCAAGGAGAATGACTAGATTGGCCATTTATATACCCAAAATTCATGATTGCATTACATGTATTAATTTGTTCATTGCATATCATAAGAATGATCATGAGGTTCTAACGGTCGCGACAGTATGCCCAATATCCAAATCGGACTGTTAGATTGAAAGATATCGAATAATCAAGTTTGCAAAACCTACATGCATTGTGTTTAGGTGGAATTAACCACACATGATTAATTTAAATTAATTCTGATTAGCTGGACAATTAAAATTAATTAAATAATTTTGTGATTGGTTATTAGTTAGTGTCAAAAATAAGCTTGCTTGCATGGGAATAAAGAGGATAACCGGATAACAATAAAATTGTGGATAATCAAAACTTTTTGAAGTATTTATCTATAAGATAATCATTGCTGAAAAGACTTGAATTATCATAAAAAGGAGTTCAATTTTTAGAATATGGATTAAAAACACGTCTAAGTGCAAGTCTTAGCTCAAAATCCTCAAAAAAGGAGTCCAAAATGGATCAAAACTCAAACGTAGGACCGGCACCCAAAAGGGCCATTCGGCACTTTCCAAGTGTCATTCAAGTGCCAATTGGCATAAATTCAGGCCTCGGCCCAAGGGCACTTGGATTGAGTTAAAACACATTCTTTTTGATTTTTTAGAGATAACGCGTCTCAGTTCGTATTTTGATTACTTAGCTAATTTTCGAACATTCTAGCCTCTATAAATAGAGGATGCATCTCAAAATTCAGCACACTTTTTCACGCTCTCTGATTCCCCTCTTTTTGACTCTCCTTTTCTTTTATTTTCTCTCTTATGTCAAAGACGTTCTGTAAGCAAAGTAGTTTATCTTGTGCGAGGATGGTGGAATGGATACCATTTTGTGGGGTCTTATAGTTATGTTCTAGCTTGCAAATTGAAGGCTCTTAAGGGAGATTTAAAGCATTGGAATAAAAATGTTTTTGGAAATGTGTCTTTTAGGAAAAAATGCTTGCTGACTAAGCTTCTGGACTTAGATTTGAGAGAAGGGATGCAATCTTTGTCACTAGAAAATAGTGCAAGAAGATCTGAGATAAAGGCTGATATTAAGGAGGTGTTTGGATTGCCAATTTCTATAACTCATAACTCAAAAATGGTGGGACTCATAGCAAGAATTTTGTTTGGGAGCAAATAACTCAATTTCCATAACTCTGTTTCCATCACTCAATTCTCTGATTTTTGAGTTATGAGTTATGGAAACTGAAAACACATTTTAGGTGTTTTCAGTTTCCAAAACTCAGTTTTCAATGGCATTTCCATAAATAAACTCACAACTCTTCACTGTTCAGCCGCATTGTTTGACTTTTGGAAATTTTTTTTTTTTTTTTTTTTGAAACCAATCCCAGCTGTAGATCTTCACTATTCAGTCGCATGTCTTGACTTTTCCCTTTTTTTTTTTTTTTTTTTTTTTTGAAACAAAACGTAATGGCATAATTGAGTGATGAGTGCCGTTTGGGTGGGTTTGGAAAAATTGGGGTATTTTAAGTGACGAGTGACGAGTGATGAGTGATGAAAATTGAGTGAGGAGTGATGAGTGATGGGGAAAAAAAAACCAAGCAGCACCTAAGTATTTAGCTTCTTTGGAGAAGAATTCTTGGAGGCAGAAATCAAAGGCTTTGTACTTAAAAGAAGGGGATAATAATACTGGGCTTTTTCATAGGATTTTGAGGGCATTTTATATAAGGATGAGTTTACAATTTAGGATTAAGTGGTGGGTTTTTATAAGCCTTTGTACCAGGAGACCGAATCTTGGAGGCCCACTATTGATAGTTTAGAATTTGCAAATCTGGATGAAACCGATCGGCTTACTTTAGAAAGGGAGTTTGAGAAGGAGGAGATCATTGCAGCCCTACGGGAGGCTAAGGGTGATAAGGCTCCCGGTTCGTATGGCTTTACTATGGCTTTCTTTCAAAAATGCTGGTGTGTTCTTGAGAAAGAGATCTTGGCTTTTTTTTGCAGACTTCCTTAAAGAATGTATCTTTGAAAAATCTTTCAATGCCACATTTTTATGTTTGATACCCAAGAAGATTAATGCAGCCAATATTAGAGATTTTTGCCCTATCAACCTTGTGGGTAGTTTGTACAAGCTACTTTTAAAGGTCTTGGCACATAGACTACGTTGTGTTTTGGATAAACTTATTTCCAACTCCTAGAATTCTTTTGTTGGGGGAAGACAGATTCTTGATTCTGTTCTTATCACAAGTGAATGCTTGGACAGTAGATTGAAGAGTGGTATTTCGGGTGTGATTATTAAATTGGATATTGAGAAGGCGTATGATCATGTGAGTTGGAGTGCCTTATTTTACCTTATGCAGAGGTTGGGTTTTGGGGAGAAGGGGGAGATGGATGAAGATGTGCATTTCTACTGCTTGTTTTTTGGTGCTTATTAATGGGTCTCCAACTAGCTTCTTTGGTAGCTCTCATGGTCTTTGCCAAGGGAATCTCTTATCTCCACTCCTATTCTTATTGGTAATGGAGGTGTTGAGTACGTTGTTGAAAAGGATAGAAGATGGAGGCTTTCTTAGTGGATTCCAAGCAAGTCCCAATACATGAGGAGGTTTGCATATCTCTCACCTTTTGTTTGTTGATTATACTTTTCTCTTTTGTGATGCATCCAAGGAACAATTATTACATATTTGTATGGTTCTAATTTTCTTTGAAGCTATCATAGGATTGAAAGTAAATGTTGTTAAGATTGAGATTGTGCTGGTTGGTGAGGTTGGGAATTTGGATGCCTTAGCTTGTATTTTATGTTGTAAGGTAGGCTGTTTACCCATGTCTTGTTTGGGTATGCCTTTGGGGGCTCATTATAAGGATTTCTTAATTTGGAACTCTATCATTGAAAGGATGGAAAAAAAACTCACAGGTTGGAAGCAGTTATATTTGTCAAAAGTGGGTAGACTTACTTTATTGAAGAGTACCTTATCAAGTCTCCCTACTTATTATTTATCTTTGTTCACTATTCCATAACATGTGGTGGATAGATTAGAGAGGATTTAGAGGAATTTCCTTTGAGGGAGATCTAATGATGTCTTTAAATTCTCACTTGTTGCTTGGAGGCAGGTGGCTTAGGGATCCAAAAGATTGGGCTATTTAACCAAGCTTTGGTTGGGAAGTGGCTCTGGCGATTCGGGAATGAAGTCACACAATTATGGAGGCAGATTATAGCTTCCAAATATGGGGAGGCCAGTGGGGGATGGTGTACTAGAGTTTTTAGAGGGGCACATGGATGTGGTATGTGGAAGAACATTAGGAAGGGGGCTAAGAACTTATTTGGTCATGTGTTGTATGTGGTGGGTGAGGGTTTTTGTATTAGATTCTGGCATGACCCTTGGAGTGGCCTTACTACTTTGAAAGTTTTATACCCGGCAATGTTTGCTATTGCTGTGGATAAGGAGCTAGGATTTCTGATATGATTGATTTTGCACCAGATGGTGGGGTAAAAGCTGGAACTTACGTTTCCGTCGTGCATTTCAAGACTGGGAGATAGGGATTTTATGATTTCTTTGCATATATCTCATCCAAGTTACCTAGGGGGGTGATGATACCATGATAAGGCAATTGAATCGTAGTGGTGTTTTTGATGTGTGCTCTTTCTATATTTCATTGCTAGCAACCCTGTTGGTGTCTTTTCCTTAGAAGAGCATTTGGTGTATTAAGGTACCTAAAAGGGTGGCATTCTTCTTATGGACAACTACTAGTTGTGGGATTCTTACTATAGACAACCTTGTTAAGAATAATTTACCTCTTGTTAATTAGTGCTGCCTTTGTCGATGTGAAGACGAAACTGTGGATCATTTATCAATCCATTGTAAGTATGCTCATACCTTGTGGAGTGAAGTCCTTCTTTTGTTTGGGGTTCAGTGGGTGATGCCGGAGTCTATTGTTTCTCTTCTCTCTGCATGGTGGAATTGGTTGGAGAGTCACACTTCAAATGTGTGAAATATGGTACCAACGTGTTTTATGTGGTTAATTTGGAAGGAGTGCAATGCCCGAACTTTTGAGGAAATTGAGAGACTTGTAGATTTTGTGAAGTCTTTGCTACTTAGAACTTTGTTTGAGTGGTCTCGTATTTGGGGGTTTACGCATTGTCATTCTTTGTTTGACTTTCTTAATTCTGTTATTCTTTCTTCTTTCTTTTTGATTGGTTTGTATTCATTTTAGTACAGTCAGTTTACTATCGTAAATTCATTGTACTTTTATTATCAATAAAGATTGTTATTGCTTATCAAAATAAACAAAAAATTAAATCTATCCAAATAATATATTACTTATGTCATAGAGGAAATTTTTTAGCAAAATAAGTGTAGACAACAAACTTTGGCCCAAGAAGCATGAACAAGTACTTTATAAACATGAAAAAAATACATTAAACATGATTTTTTTTTTTTTTATAAGTAATAAAGATTTATTAATATCAAAGAAAATTACATAAATCAAGTAAATCAAGAAAAGTAAAGAAAGAATGGATTTTCAATGCTGACAACCAGTCCTTTAAGGTTCTAAAAACAGAATAACTTGAGATTTGGCATAGCTATCTCATTATCTTCAAAACACATGCTATTCATTAAACATGAATTGACAAACTCATAAGCTCAAAAATACTAAATTGAGGTTTTTGATATAAAAATTGAGATGTAGAAGATTAAAAAAGAAAAATTCAGGCCAATACATATATGTCACCATGAAAGCGTAAGATTAAAACTGATGGCAACCTCTAGAAAGACCTTACTTCCTTGTCTCAAGAGCTTGAAAAAATGCTTATATGCTCCTATTTATCAATTAACATATTGATGAAGTCATGGAAGAGTAATATGCTATTATATTGCTAATTCGCCTATTCAAAGAATTATTTTATTGGGTACTCGTTTGAAGTGAAAGTCATGCCATTTTAATGGTCTAAGTATGAGTCTTTAGGGTTAAAACAGTTTTTAATTTGGGTTTTTATTTTATTAGTTATGGTCAATTTATATTCAGGGCAAATCTATAATTACTACAATTCCTGCAAATTAAGGATATTTTGGAATTCAGTTAAGTCCAGAATCTTCTAAGAAATTCTAAGTATCTTAGGTTTATTTTCTTTGGGTCCCGGTTAGTATTTATTAGGTTTTATTTTACTAGTCAAACTAGTAATCCTAATCCTAATACTACTGGGAGCCCTGCTACTACTATTACAAGAAAGAGTCTCAATATGTATTGTGCTAAATGTTTGCTTAATGTATTGTTCATAGGAGAATAGCACTAATTTCTCTCTAATTATATTTCTTTCCTAACCCGAAACCCACCGCAAACACACTTAGGACAAATTTCACATATATTGAACTCAAAATTTAACACAACTTAAAACTTTGATTATTTTGTTCATCTAGTCCAAACGTATTGTTCTACAAATTTATCAATTTTCTAAACCTCATATGCACTACACTAACAAGGCTATTCTCACCAACTGTGAAAGAGTCCAAAGGTCAAGTATTCTAAAGTGATTCTCACAGCATATAAGCCCACTTGTACCCTAAATTTAAAATACCTAATGAAATCTAAAAATCCCATTTTTTCCGGATTTAAGCTTCTATATGTTGACTAACTATACCCATAATTCGATGTCAATATTCAACTCCTAAAGAGTCCAAGTCAGTGTTATAAGACTATCTGCAATGAGCCAGTCCTAATAAGGGAAACCTCTGAGACCCTAAACAACAACAAAAGCTTATAAGATTTCACAGAGATTGAGTTCTTTGGGTTGGCTTTCTACACTTTTTTTTTTTTCCCTGAAATTCAGTGAAAATGTTGATTTACACCAGCTTTAGTCCTACTGTAAACAGTTAACATTATAAACCATAGAGAATTTGGGAGTAACATCCTGAAAAAGATGTTTTTCTAGAGTCAAATTGTCAAATTCCACTGTTCAATACATGGATCTGTCTGCCACTTTTACTACATTTAAATCCCATTAAAATCCTCCCCAACATTATTGGCTCCCAAAGGTTATCCAGATAGAGAACACAGAGTTATGGATGAAGTGAGTACTTGATTGAGAATCAAGAATAGCCATTGGCTCGCTGCCTCTAGCCTTCATTGTCTCTCTCTTTCTATCAATTAAAATGATAATTGAACACCCTTTCCTGACAATCTTCTAATCTTTCCTTAGGTGGAAAGAAACCAACCTATAGCTATCAAATACTGCATAGAGAAATTTCAATTTTGGTTGAGTCATTCTGTTAATCCCAAGATATCAAATGTTATTTTAGCAAAAATATCAATTCCTCAAAAGCAACAGAGAATTGGTTCTATCTTAACCCAAGAAAAGCACCTTTCCACTCATAATGCCTCAGCCTTCACTCAAATTAAAACAAGTCAGGTAGCCACTCGCTCAATGAAGTTGCGGAAAAGATTCAGAGTCAAAACCATGGATATTAGGGACAAGGGCCATCCCAAATAGCAAGGATTGTCTAACAAGACCAATGGCAATAGCCTCACTAAGTTATATGATTAAATCATGTCTTCTCTCACTTTTTCAAATATTTTTTTGCTCTAAAATGAATGGGTTGCATTAAGAGTTTTGGTTGGGGAAGACAGAGGAAAAAAAGAATTTATTCCTTAAATCTTGGGATTCTTTGTGTAAATCTAAAGCAGTTGGAGGCTTGGGGTTTTGCCAAATGGAAGATACAAACAAAGCACTAATGGCAGAGGTGAGCATGGAATTTGCTGATTGGGGAAGACAAACCATGGGTGAAAATGCTCATGTGAAAATACTTGAGAGGCACATCCTCCAAGGCAACGAAAGTACCCTCTAAGAGCTCAGGCTAGTGGAAAGCAATTCTGGGACATAAAGGCCTACTACTAAAGAAGCTTGCTTTAAAATTGATGACAGGATTGGCTGTAAAGTGTGGGAAGACCCATGGATGCCAATCCTTCCTAATCACAAATACAAGCAAAGTATCCCCCAATCCTGTCCAGATCATCATCAACTGGGTATTGGACTTAATCACCAAAGAACTTATTTAGGCTAACTTTTAAAAGAATTTAGCTATATATCCTCAAAATCCACATGTCACAACTCACAAGATCAGCAAGCAGGTAAGGTAATTTGGTCCCTGCACAAATCAGGGAATTTCACGTCTAAATTGGTTGACAGATTCAACCAACATCATCCTAACATACAAAACCTCTATCCAATATTGAAATTATGAAGCAGTAAGATTTGTTTGAAAATGCTAATCTAAATGATTGCATGGAATTTGCTTCCTAGTCGAGCTGGGAAAACTCAAGATTCAAGATAGATGACAAATCATGCCTGCTTTGTAATTATGGATCAGTTTTTTTTTTTTTTTTGGTGGTGGGGGGGGGGGGGGGGGGGGGGGGGGGGGGTGTGAGAATGAATAGAGCAGTTTCATGAATGTTCAAAAATCTTAATCTAGATGGTCGCATGGAATGTGCTTCCCACTGCCAAACCTCAATATATTAATGCAATGCAGTACTTGCCTTAGTATTCAGAATATTAGAAATAATGGACCGTAACCTTCAAGCTACTAACTATTGGTAGTGCCAGTAGTGCAACCAAATATCTACTACTAATTCATTTGACAGAAATGTGAGATTCAACAATCCAAGAAAATGAATGTGCAATCATGGCAGCATGCTACATGGAAATATAACAATAATATTTTTGTTCATTGAAACCATACCAAAGTGGTGCTTCAACGACAACGCTTCTCATCCTTTTATTATACTAATAAGGTCTTGTGGAAGAAGCACTTCCTCCAGCTGGCTGAGAAAATTCTTTGTTACGAGCACCATGGCCAAGCTATCACATTCTTTTACTGTCATCTTTTGAAGTTTAGGCAATGCTCGTTCTTGTATCACAACCTTGTTTAACCTATTGCATTGTTCAATTTCTAACATCTTCAATTCCGAAAAGCATTCAGCCCTGAATTCCATCACCGTACCAGTGTAAGCATCATACAGATGAAGCTCCTTTAGAGAAGGCAAAGCCTGAAGGGCCTCGAGTGGGCTGTTCCGCAATTTTGACCATTTGAGCTCTATTTTAGACAAACTGTTAAGTTTGCAAATCCATGCTGGAATTTCCTCCAAACTCCCTCCAAGAATCAGACAATTAATCAGTTGAGGAGAGTTCGTCACATAATTCAAATCAAGATACTCCTCCTTGCTTGCTGAGTTCACATACAAAGAGCAAAGATGCTCCATCTTCTCAATGGATGCACACAAGTTTTTTCCATCTTCAACCTTGAGTTCTGTGATCCCAAGTTCCCTCATTCTAATCAAGTTCCCTAACTCTTTTACAATGCTCTGTTTCTTGTCGTTTGCCTTGATAAGTGATAGTTTCTCTAACATTGTCAAACACCCAATTCCTGAAGACACTTGTGCCCCTACAGCAGCCTGATATGTGTCTCGGCCACCAACTAACAAAAAGAGCAACTTACGAAGTTTAAAGATCTCCACTGGGAAAATGGTGACAAGAGTTTTTTTAAGGTCCAAAATGATTAAGTTTTGAAGCTTCTTAATTGATTTTGGAACTGACTCTATCTTTGTATTCCTCAGACTTAGGTACACTAGGAGGTTGAGTTTGACAGCTTCTTCAGGAAAATAATGCAATGCTGCATTTTCCAAATCTAAAACTGTCACCAGCTTGAACTTTCTGAAAAAACTTCTGGGCAATAATTCAATACGATTGTCTCCCCCAAAGAGAGAAAATGTACGAATATAAGACAGGTCCTTGCTTTGTAATATAGAGGGGGAGCAATTGTGGAGAGATAAGCGCTGGATCTTCTCATCCCCCAAACTGGTGTGTTGTCTCCTCACAACAGTAAGGAAGTTGTCCTTCATAGTCTCGGAAAGAATGAACCCTCTTACAAGATTAGAAACTCGACAACTCCTTACTCGTCCATCTAAATCCCATCTGCTCACTTGAACCAAGCTCATTTGAATTAGCTCATCTAAGTACTCATACGCCGCTTGCTCTAGAGTTTTACCACGTTTTTGTTCAATGAATCCCTCAGCTACCCACAGGTGAATTAGTCTTCGACATTTGATAGAGTAATCCTCAGGAAAAACGCCGAAGTACAAGAAACAAGACTTGAGATTGGGCAGCAGATGATAATAACTTGGCCATAAAATTCTATAGAAAGAGTGACTAAAAGGATTTTCTGGTTCATATTGAAGGGAATCATGGACCTTCTTAAACTCCATCACACTTTGTTGCTTAGTTGACAAGAATTTTCCAACAGTAACAATTGCATGCGGCAATCCTTCACATCTTTTCACAATTTTCACAGACCAATCAACCAAAAAATCCGGGCATTTACCATCCTGGAAGGGCTTATCACAAAAGAGCTCCCAAGCCTCTTCGCATGTTAATGGATGAAGGTTGAGATCATAGATATAATGACTGGAACTAGCACAATAAGAACCTAAACTGCGTTTACGTGTGGTGATGATTGTTCTACTACTAGTACCAGTATTATTAGAAGCAAGTACATTTTTAATCCAATTCCACTCATTCTCATTCCAAATATCATCTAAAACAAGGAGGAACCTTTTATGTTGTAAATAAGAGCGCAACTTCTCTATTTTGTGAGGTAATTCCAGTGCCTCACAAAGTTTCTCTACCAAGCCATCAGAAGAGCGTGAGACGGAAACCCAAGCTTTGCAATTAAATTTTGAATTCAACATATGGTAAACTTCGCTAACAAGAGTCGTTTTACCCGAGCCAGCATCTCCAATTACTGAAATTACCTTATCACTTGATTCTTCAAGGCAAACAAGACTAAGAAGAGGCTTTATATGCTTCTCAATGCCCACAAGATGTTCATCCCCCAAACATAAATTGGAACTCGATCTTACAATGCGAACGTGGGAGGGACAAATGCAAAGTGCATCGGCGATTCTAATTTTGCACTTGATAGCTTTCATTCGCGAGGAAAATCGGTTTGATGGACAAAACATAAATTTGATGGCCTGAGGAAGATGACAGGGGCGTTTAGTTGCTTCATACAAGAAATCATCAATTTCATCCTGAATTTCAAGGGCTAAATCCCGCACATACGATCGAAGCTCCAAACCCTGGGTATCTTCTCTTCCTTCTGTGTCCTTCAGGTAAACTTGTATAGTATTAAACCATTGTCTTAGCTCTTCAATTTCAATCTCAATACGCTTGAAGTTAAACCAACTTTTGACGAGCCACAGTGACAACTCATCAACCAGAGTTATTGCTCCGACGACTGCAACTTCTGCCATTCTAAGCAATCAACTTAATTTGTGACCGATTTTGGTAAAAATACAAGTTAGACAAGATTCATGAAAACAAAGGAGATCGAACAGAAGCAGATATGGATTTCTTGGATCGATAGATCTATACAATTACATTCAGACGTAGAGAGTAGAGTGAATAAAGATGAACAGAGAGATTGGCTTCGGTCCTGAGTCCTGACTATAAAATAATTTATAAAAGGGCACAAAACTTTCTTGCAAGTGCCCTGCGTGCACCGCTTTTATGGAGAATTTTTTTTTTTCTTTTTTTTTTTTTTCATTCTCTTCTTCTGGGAATTTAAAAATTATATTCTAACTATAGTTCAATTTCTTCCCCCCGCGCCCCACCTCCCCCCCCCCCCCCAAAAATATATATATTTCAGTTTGAGTAAATCTCTATTGGCTAAGTTTTCAATATTTTTAAAATTTTACTCCAAACTAAATTTTAATCATTCATCTTTTTTAAAAATTTTTTATTTTAATACAGAAAAATTTAGTCACTTTTACTTGTATTTCTATCATTTAATCCTGATGAAACTTGGTTAAACTTTGAATTTTATTTTTAAAATATGTTTTCTTTTATATAATTTTTTTTTTTAATTTATCAATCTCACTAGCATACTATTTTTTAATATTAAAAGAAAGAAGAATAAGGGGTGTATTAGGATAGAATAAATTAAGTGAAAAAAAAAATATATATATATATATATATATGTAGACACCTAACGCAAACATAACTTTAAGCCCACTTTTTACTATATTATTACTCTTTTTTAATTTTTTCCAAGAGCTATATTATTAGTTAAAATGTTGTGTGGGGGTCCAAGGACGGCACCCCTACTAGGCCGTGCCCAAGGAGCATATGGACCTAATGAGGATTCAAGGACAGCCCCACTGTTGGGCCACACCTGAGGAGCGTATGGGCCCAGCAAGTAGATACAATAGTGGGAAAGTTGGCATTACATGAAGAAAGGCTTTGAACGAGGACCACTAAACAACCCGAGAAGGAAGAAAGGAACCTTGTCCCAGAGATAACCACCCCGAGGTAACGGGGAGGAGTATCACCCCTAGTTTGGAAGTGTAAAAGGAAAGGGAGTGGGAAACGTGTTAAGGAAGCATCCATCATTTCCGCATTGAATACACTGCACCAGCTAGGTCAACTGAATTAATGGCTGCATGACACCTGAACAATGTCAAGATAGCCTGTAGCTCACTCAACATTTCCCTTAAAGGTGGGATGGAACAAGCATTTGAGGGAAATTAACCACCCTTCATATGGAAGGTCAAGATGAAAAACTAGCTACTATAAAAAGATGAGAGATCACATTGAACAGAGATCGGAACTGGGAAATTAGGAAGAACTTGCTCAAACTTGTAACTCTTTAAGGTGCTATTGAGGAGAAAATTACCCTGTGTTGGCTACACCACGCTTCATTCCCAGACAAAAGTAGTTATGTTTTCTTTTCTTGCTTCCTATGGCATTCCCATCTAGATAAAGGCTAGTTTTCTCTCTTACTAACTCCTATAATATGTACCTAATGATTCCAGCTCACGTTTGTCTCTTTTGGATGGTATGTCATTCCACCAAGACATTTCCCCCAAAAGAGTTTGAGTGAGAACCCCAAAATAGGCTTTCCCCCTTCTCCCCACCCCCAAACCACACCCTCTTTTATCTCTAACCCATGGCCCACTATCCCTATATTAGCTGGGTACAAGTAGGTGGTGCTTGAGGCTTATGCGTACTCCACTCCCATATGAGTCCATTACTTATCTAGTGTTCAGGCGTTTGCCATTGCCTACAGGTTTGTCTAGTCCTGCTATGTGCTCTACTGCTTGTTTTAACTCTTTGTGGCGTAAATGAGTCATTGGGTCTTCATTCTTTGCATTTCATTTTTTCTTTGGGCTTGGTATTGCTTGGGTGTGGGCTTTTTCTTTTTTGATTTAGCCCATGTCTCCTTTCATTTCTGGTTCATGGGTTAGCTAATACTCCTGCCATGCCACTGCATTGTTTCTGCCATGATATTGTTTAACTTTGTTTGTTGGACTTCCTCTGTGTCTGCCATGCCAGTTCATGTGTTATTACTTTCTTTAGTTTACATTGCCTAGTATTCTTGCTGGGTCAATCCATACAACATCTTGGGCTTCCTTGGCCCATTTTATTCTCTTGAGTATCCTTGGCCCATCCCATCCTTTGGGGCATCCTTGGCCCATTTTATCTTTCTTGCTTCTTATATTCTCATTGGATTTTGCTAAATCTTTTGTTCTTCCCTGGCCCAATTACCACATCCCTTTACCTTTGACCTTTTCAACCAATTTCATTTACTAATTCCTTTCTTTGGGCTCTTTCAGCCTGTTTTGTGCTTTTTCTATTTCTTATAATTCACATAAGCTTACTAGTTTATTCTTTGGGGCTTCCTTGGCTCGTTGGCTTGCTTGGGAGCCACTTTGTTACTTTGTGGGCTTATAGACCATTAGTCCTACCATTCGGGCTTAATGGTTTTTACTTTGCTATTTTCTTTCTTCACATTTTTTTATATTGTTGGGCTTTTTTTGCCATTGGGCCCTTTTGCCAAAATATGGGCATCAACACTCATCTACCAAGTTTTCAGTTTTTTGGGCTCAGCTTTTTAAAAGCTCTTCGTTTTCTTCTCCACCTTCTCACTTCTTACCATTTTCAAATTTTTTTGAGCTTTTAAACCTTTGGTGTTTCTCTTTTTCTAAGCTTGAAGTTTTTGAGGTACGATTTTCTCTCCTTTTCCTTTTTCTTTCTGTAGCAACATTCTCTTGCATTTTCTTGTTCTGTTTAGAGATAGAAATCTGTTTCTTCTCTTCTCTCTAGCTTCCATGCTTGAGAATTCTGAAATAGGCAACTTTGTCCTTCTGTTTCGTTCCTCTTTGTGTGCTTAGGGGCGTCCCTAGGTTCTTTCCGTACCCATTACCCCCCAATTGAAGGGTTTGTATTTAGGGGCAATGGTTTGGGTTTGGTGTTGGCCGATTTGTTCCCTTTATTGCGTTAGTCTATAAGTTGGTTTAAGGAGTTGGTGGGTGACTGGGGAGTCATGTCTAAGGTGAGGTCTAGCGACGACCCTGTTGAGGCAGAGGTGGATACCGCTGCTTCTGGCTGGAGGGAGGTTAGGGCTATCCATGCCCTCAAGAAGGAGTGCACTCTGGATGCTGATACTCTCTTTAGGTTCAGGGATAGGTTCCCCACGAAGAGGAAAGGCTTGTAATTTTTCACCTAGGGAAGTGTGCTTTCATGAGGCTGCTTTCCAGTGTAGCCTTAGGTTTCCCGCCCACTATATATATAAAAGGGTGTAAGTTCTCGGCTTTTGTCACCAAAATGTTTTGCATTTTTCAACCCTAAAATCACAACCCTTAATAATAATATTAATATCCCAAAATTTTCAATCGTAAAAAAAATACCAAAAATAGATTTAAAAAAAAAAAAATGAAAACTGACACAATTGATATTTAATAAAATTATTAATATTCCTATTGCCATATTTCTACTATCCCCAATTTGGCCAAATTGATTATTCTTTAGTAGTGTGTTTGATTTGAAAAAAGACCCAATCTTGAAAGTTTATAAATCCATACCCACGATTCAAAATGACAAATACACATAAAATCCATGAAAATGGACCTTTTTCATCCCCTATTTTTCTTGCAACTTTGACAACACCATCTGAGTGCCACTTGGGCTTTGTCATTTTGGAAAATTACAAACAATCTTAGTAAAATCATGTTCTAGAAAAATATAATTAAGGATTTGAATGTAATTTCTGACTACCTTGTTTTGCCACTTTGAAACTTGAAATCAATAAAAGCATGAATATTGAGAAAACCTTAAAACATTGACCAATACCCAAAAAACACTTAAAACCTCCATACCCAACTTGATTTGATCAAATCCAATGGTCTTCGAACGAACTTTAAAGTTTGACCAAAGATTGATAAAGTTTTGCTAACTTTGAATGCTTTATTCTCAAAATTCAATCGTTTGCTTGTCACCGTACTTCACCAACACCAATATTTACCACATTCTTCCAATCAAATAGTTATATTTTGGAGCTTAGTCTGTCACATGATGGACGTGTGTTGTTGTACCCACCGACTAGAAAACTTTGATTAACCTCATTCACACAATCTCACTATTCAATTAAGCTCACAATTTACCGAAACCAATATCTTTCCCCACTCTTTCAATCTAATGTTCAAATATTGAATTTGAGTTTGACGCATAATGGACGCATGTCATTGTACTTGCCTATTAGGAAACTTCAATTAGTAGAAATATTCAATACTCTATTACTGTGGGAAATTCATCTAAGTGCTTGCTAGGCAAAAAGCCTGACCAAGTTTTGTGCACAGCTGAACATGCTCTCTCTCCTTTCACTACACACTATCCTTCTTAATCCAAGGGTATTAAGGGTAGATTCAATAGTGTTTACTAATCTATTGTTATTATTAAGTTTATATCACTAGATCCATGCTATCATGATCATCAATTTATTTCTAAATGAAAATCAAAGCTTGTTTTTTATTTGTACTATCTCTTGGACTCTGGATTTTGTTTCTTGTGTCTGCTTAAAAGTGTATGGGTGGGTAGCCATTGTCTTATTTGGGTCGATGTTAAATTCAAAACTTGACTCTCGAAAACAAACATGGGCCTAGTAACCCTACCCTTCTAGCGGTAGGCATGTGGCCAAACACAAAAAAAGCCCCAACAAAAGTTCTCAAAAGACCTCCAAAATACTAATAAAAACTACAAAATAACCATGGTTTTAAAATCCGAACCGGGCATCAAACCGGTTTTTTCAAAATTTTTGGTTTTTGACTGATTATTGACCGGTTTTGAGCCTTTTGATTGGACCGAATTGAAACTGGTTTTTTCTGGTTGAACCGGCTAGACCAGTTAGTCCGGACAGGTTTTTAAAACAGTGAAAATAACCAATACGAACTACCAGAGTCTTCAAAATGACTGAAATACTCCTATCAAAGCTTAGAAATGACTAAAATACTCATAAACTTATAAAGTAACCAAAACACAACTCAAAACCTATAAAATAAGTGCCCCTCAAATCTTCAAAATGATCAAATTATTTTTTACCTCTAAAATAACCAAAATAGCCCTTAAGTACTTGGAGGCTCTTGAAAGATGTTTTTGTGCAGTTTTTAAAATTGAGGAAATTTCCTTAGTTTTTAAGACATAATGTGATCATTTTAAAGTTTTCAAATGGTATTTTTCCGCATTTCAATGGTTTTGGGGTTATGTTTTATCCTTATGTTGGTTTTAGATGTATTTGAAGATTTCAAGCAGCATTGGAGGTTTTGATATTCGTTTGATCATTTGGAAGAGAGAGGATTCCAAAGTCAATTTTTTTTAGGTTATTAAAGCATCCAAAAAATATATTTAACATTTATAACGCCAAATTCCCCTCAATATAAAATGGATTCAAACAATGAATTCTAAAATCTATAAATCCATATCCCAATGTACCACAACCTTAGTCATAATTATTTGTCTCCAATTCCATATTATCTTAAGAAAAAATTATTATTTATATGAGCCAAAATTTGCACCACAAATGACAAAGCAATAAAGAAAAAATATATATTTATGATGGATAAAACCTGTTGCGAATATGAAAAAAAAAAACTAAGAAGAAATAGAATAATACAAAAAAGAAAGGGGGGAATTCTCCCAACAAAGAAAATAAATATTTTTGATGACCACATGTTTATTGGAATTCAATTTTAACTATTAATGACGGCCAAAACATTCATCACAAATAACAACGCAATAATTAATATATATATATATATATATATATATATATATATATATTGTGATGGAAAATAACAGTAAGACATATAAAAAATGAAGGCAAAAATTGTCCCTAAAAAAATATTACCATTTTCAATGACTTAGGTCCGTTTTGAATAATATTTATGATGAGGGATCCAATTTTGTCACTAATAAATTCTTTTTTTTTTTTTTTTTTTTTTTTAAATCCAATTGTTTGCAAAAATCAAAATACTAGAGGAAGGTGGGGACGACCTCAAGTTCGCATGGCCCTTACGGGCTGGGCCAAACACATGCTACAATGGCAATTACAATGGAATTAAGCAAGGTTGCAAGGTAGAGCAAAGCGAATCCAGAAAGATTGCCTTAGTTTGGATTGTTCTCTGCAACTTGGGAACATGAAGTTGGAATCGCTAGTAATCATAGATTAGCATTTTGTGGTGAATATGTACCCAGGCCCTATACACACCGCCCGTCACACCTTGGGCAGTGGTGGTTCTTAAGATTATTTTCTAGAGAGTTCGATAAGAAACATAAATGATATAAAATTTAAAACAAAAGTAAATTAACTTGAATAAATTGACATCATTCATTCACTTATCTCCCATTTGATTGATTGATTTTGAATTTTTTAAGAACAAAATGGGCTTTTTATAAGGTTTAAGAATTAAGATTAACATTAACAAATTTATATTTTTGTTGCTAATTTTTTTTTTCAAAATTTAGATCAAATTAGTTTGTTGTTGAGCTTTTTTTGTGTCTTTAAAAATATCAAGATATTGCTAAGAACATCATATTCAAGCTTATTTAAGTTGTGTTTAACAAAATTTTAGAATTAAGGTGTTCAAATTTTTATTTTAGAAGGTCCAAAGCAAACAAAAAGAAAAAAAATTATAATTTTTTGATGGGCCAGTTCAGGGGTTCATTTGAACCCCCTGGGCTTTTTGTGGAGCCGCCCATGACCTTGGGAATTGGTTTCACCTAGAGCATTGGACCAAAGATCACCCATGATTTTATCATCAGATTAAGACACTAATCAATTTTTGGTGTAGGCTGTATTTAAATCTCAGATCTCTTATTCAACAACAAATTTAGATTTTATCAATTGAGTTAGTAGTGCTTCTAGTTTGCAAACTGTAAAACAGAATACAACGATCTAGCATTGAATACACAAATTTCTCTCACAAAAACAAAAATAAAAATAAAAATAAAGCAAAAGAGAGATATCAAATTATTAATAATTAATTAGTAACTCAAAAAATTATAAAAGGCACATAAAAAAATCAAACAATCAAGCCCTAATTTAAAGCTTTAAAAAAAACCAAATCGATGAATTTTAAATCAGAAATGGAAACCAAACCTTCCTAAACTTCTACACCGGCGGTTCATTCGTCGAAAACCTGAGCGAATTTCCAGTCCAGCGGCTGTGACCCCTCCACCGCCGAAGCAGTCACTTCTTCTCCTCCTCCGCCGATCATCACTTGCTTTCTCTCTCCTCCCAGCAAGGAAATACACAACTCAAATGCACAAACCGATCGATCTGAGAAAATCTGATTCTCCTTTACACGAATCTCGACGATTCAAGACATGCAGTCTCGTCCTTCATCATTCCTTTTTGTCCCTCTCCAACCACGACGAACAAACTTTCCACTCTCTCTCTCTCTCTCTCTCTCTCTAAAGCTTTCACTGTTGCAGAAGATGAACATAGTTTTATTTTATTTTATTTTTTTCTTTTTCACTTCCTTTTGGATTTTCTTTTTTCGTATGCTTGTTGGTCTGGAAGTCTCTGAAATTTCAATCGGGAAATATGGCTTTTGTGTTTTAGGGTTTGTGTGTGTGTGTGTGTGTGTGTGTTTTTTTTTTTTTTTTGGATAAGCAACTACTAGTGTTTTTCTAGAAACGGGGTCTGCATTTTTTTTTCCCTCTGTGATAAGCGGCTTTTTTGTTTTGTTTTGTTTTGTTTTTTTGTTTTTTTATGGAATACATTTGATGAAAGAGTGCTCTCAACAAACGCACCATGCGGTTTTTTAAGAAATAAATTGTATACGTGTCAACATTTGAAGCGGCCTTTTTTCCTAACGTGGTAGCACCTCCTTAAAGACTTCTGCTATTATATATAGTATTAGATTAGATATATAGACTAGCTTGTAATCTCATGCATACACATGTATATATTTAAAAATTACAATATGATGGATATAATAATTCCTATGTATATAATTTAAATGTTGCTGATAGCTATTCTTATATTTTTTTAACCTTTTAAAAAGTCTTGTAAGAATATTATTAAATATAAAGTGTAAAGTGTTCATATTTCTTTATTTATTTATTACTTATTAATTTTTGTTATTGTGAAACACATTTTATTTTATTTTTATGATTTATTTACTCTAAACTCTTTGGTTTTTGTATTCAATAACTCACTTTGATTAATATTTATGATGTGTTTTCACATTTTGTTCTAAAATTAGAAAATAACACTCTCTAAAAATAATTATTTTAGGACATATAATGTGAAATTGAACTTTAATTTGAAATTTTATTTAGACTTTCTTTAAATTTTGCCAATTAAAATATATATATATATATATATTGTAAGGACACAAGGTTGCCTTAGGCTCAAATGGGTGACTGGGCCGGCCCAAGTGGCCTTTATAATAGAATTTGTAGAGAATGGGCTTAAAACCTAGACCTCCTGGTGCTTTGGAAGGATGTGGTGTGAGGTCCAAGTCCACTTCTGTGAGACGGCTGGCTGATGGAGTCACCCAATTCCCTTCTCAGACGTGCGCCGAGGAGCTTCTGTGCTGAATGGCGTTCTATTCTTCAAGGGAGAGAGAGAAAAAGAGAGAACCTTCCTCTTCCTCTTTAGCCCTAAAGTCCGGATCCCTTTCTTGTGGCATCTCCTGTTCTATTTATACTCTCCTTCTCTGATTACCACCCGTCTTGTCCCTGAAAACGCTCCCCAAGACTATAAAGCTGACCGCCGTCCCTTCAGAAGTTATCTCCTCATTAATGCGGCCAGGCGGGTAGGTGGAAGCCTTTAATGCGGAGGCAGTAACCTTGTGCAGGACGCGTCCTGCTTGTCCCCCCTTTTCGACGTCCCATTGAGACCTCGTATGACTTGTTGGGCTTCTGGAGCTCCTCCGTTGGCATTGGATTTCGTCCCTCGGCCCCTGCTTCCGTTGTCCGAGGACATGCTCTCCTCGAATTTTCCCAAATGAGCCATGACCTATCTGGCAGGCCTCTGGGCCCTCATGCTTTGGCGGACCCATACTTATTCGTGGTGTTTCGGGTGAACTCGTGTCCTCGGACTAGGCCCAAGGCTCATATAGCCATTTTGACCTTTATGCCCCCACATATATATATATATATATATATATAGATTTTTAATGTTTTATCTACGTTTTGAGATGCAATTTATTGTTGTAAATATCTCAAGTCACTTCTTTGTTTGGAGTTGATGCTCATTGGTCAAAAGGGTGTACTGCCTGTTTGAAATTGCTTGCTCACCATCGACCCTACTTATTCGCTCTATGAAGGACTTCAGTGGTATTAATTAGAGTTTATCTGGCGTCACAAATTTGTGTACAAAATATGGTAAATTGTAGTTGGTGAATGGATGATAATAGATCACCCTTCTATCCACTATAACTCGCCAATTAGACGAGTTGTGCACAAAATATTTTGTGCTAGTTTTTAGTATCAGAATTTTTCGTAGTATCCCAAGTTTTTACTCCACTTCATCACCGCCCTTCACGTGGGTAGGGTCAAGAACAGATGAAAGAATCACTAAATAAGTACATCTGATGACCTTCAAGTTGGTAGGGTCAAGGACAGATGAAAGAATTAATAAGTATATCTGATGAATTTTACTTTATACTGCAAGATCTCATGGATTCAGTGCACACGTATAAATTGATGGTCCAATTTAAAATATTTAAATAAATTTTATGTGAATTTTTATTTTTCATAAATTATATTAAGAAAATATTTTAAAAAAATAAACGGTTTGCTTTATTCTTCATTTTTTTTCTTAACTAATAATTATTGAAAAAGTATAATTTGCTATATAAGTTTCACACACACATATATATATATATATATAAAATAATAATTATAATAATAAATAATAATTTTTTTGCTGAATTATATAAATAATAGTTTGATATTTAACTTTCAACTTTTAACTATTTATTAAAAAAAAAAAAAACCGAAAACGAAAGTGTCTAAAGGTCAGAATAACCTGACAACTCATTCAATTGTCACACTCATCGACCACACACCTTTATTCTTGTTTTTTCTTTTTTTTTCCTTAAATCTATAACCACACATTCCATAACAACACATTACCGCCTACCCTCAACCTCAAGGCCTCAGATCAGATTCAAACTCCTTTTTAAATTTTACTCAGTTTTCTTTCCACAGTATTCTGGACTCCATTATATTTAACCTTTTCCTGTGGCCTCAATATACGATTGTGTGCGAATTCCTCCATACCATAGGCCCTGAAAAAAAAAAATGGCCAGAGATCATCTCCACGTAGTTATGCTGCCTTGGTCAGCCTTTGGCCATCTTATACCGTTTTTTCAGCTCTCCATTGCCTTAGCTAAATCTGGAATTCACGTTTCCTTTGTATCAACCCCAAGAAACATCCAAAGACTCCCCAAAGTTCCTCCAAGTTTAGCAACTCTCATAACTCTGGTGGAGTTTCCATTGCCCAAACTAGACAATGATCTCTTGCCCGAAGGCTCTGAGGCCACTGTAGACGTTCCAGTTGACAGAGTTGAGTACTTAAAGCTTGCATATGATCGCCTCCAATACCCTATTAACCAGTTCGTCGCTGAGCAATTACCGGACTGGATTATAGCTGATTTTTCTGCTCATTGGGCTGTTGAAATTGCCCAAAATCATAAAGTCGGGTTCGTGTACTTCTCTGTCTTCTCTGCTACTACCATTGTTTTCTGTGGGAAGCCACCAAATTATTTTTACGTAGGTGACCAAAAGAAAGCTTGGCCATCACCAGAGAGTTTTACAACTCCGCCAGAGTGGCTTAGTTTTCCGTCCTCTGTTGCATTCCGAGGGTATGAAGCGGTTGGGTTTCATGTGGGTCTATATACAGAAAATGCTTCGGGGATAAGTGATGCTGCGAGGTTTACGAAGGTTGTCCGTGCATGTAAAGCATTGGCTATTCGTAGTTGCAGGGAGTTTGAAGGTGAGTTCTTGAGTTTACACGAAAAATTGATGGGAAAGCCTGTGATTCCCATAGGTTTACTTCCTCCAGAAAGACATGTAAAGACCGAAACGAATGATAGCTCTTGGAAAATGATATTTGAATGGCTTGATAAACAAGAGCCCAAGTCAGTTTTGTTTGTAGGGTTTGGCAGTGAGTGTCAGCTGAGCAAAGAACAGGTTTATGAGATTGCTTATGGACTACAGCTTTCCCAAGTGCCATTTTTGTGGTCGTTGAGGAAACCTATCTGGGCTATTGATGATGAAGACTCTTTGCCATCGGGTTTTGTTGACAACACGTCTGGCAGAGGAATGGTATGTATGGGATGGATACCTCAGAAGGAAATTCTAGCGCACCCATCAATTGGGGGATCATTGTTCCACTCTGGGTGGGGGTCTGCAATTGAGATGTTACAATTTGGTCATTGTCTTGTTGTGTTGCCATTTATCTATGACCAGCCTGTGAATGCAAGGGTTTTGGTAGAAAAGGATCTAGCTGTAGAAGTAGAGAGAGGAGAGGACGGATCGTTCAGCAGGGACGGCATAGCCAAGGCTGTGAAGTTGGCCATGGTGTTAGAAGAAGGAGATAAATTAAGAGCTCGTGGAAGAGAGGCCGCTGCAATATTTGGAGACGAGAATCTGCATCTAGTAAAGTACATTGGTCACTTTGTTGAGTATTTAAAACATGGGGAAAGTAACAAAATATGAGTGATTACTACTTACCACATTCATGACAATGAGAAATGTTTTTTTTGTTCAATTGGAGAAGTACCAATGTTATTTGTGATTGACAAACCAGTTTCCATTCTCTATCTTGGCTAGCTCTACTATTTGTGATTAATGTATTCATTTCAAATTTTCCAATAAAATGTTGTTGTACCGTTCCAATATCCATTACTGCTTACGATTGTCTTAGTGTCAAAAAGTGATTTGGTGTTTTTTTAATGCAAATAAGGTTAGAATTCCGGCCCCCCTAACATGACATTTATTGGATAGTCGTATGTGTTTGTTACATACTCAATTTTGGGATATATTTTTGTATAGACTAGGCTCTAAAAGACGGTAAGGTTCAATGCCAAGTCCTTTGGAATATAAAGTATATATGGGTTGGATCTTCTATACCATACTTCAAGGTTCAATATGAAGTGTGCTTATGGAGCAAGAAGATGAAGAAAGATCAAATGTGGAGTAATTGTATGCTTTGGAGGCTGCGGTAGCTAGAGGAGGAGAGTAGGAATGGCTGAAAGGAGGTTTTAGGTTCAGATCGTGGATTAGCCATGACGTGAACCATGGTTAGCGAGCCAAATAAGAAAAAATTCCATATGGGCCAAGCGCATGAGTCGCCCCTCTCATAAACATGTGAGCCCCACAAGTGTGGGGCCCAGCTGTCTATGAGAGAGATGTCTCATGCGCCTGGCGCATGAGATACTCTCTCGCCAAATAAAGGGCTAAATGCACACGTGTTGAAAGCCAATAATGCACAACATCCTACTAGGCACCAACAGTTATGAACCATTAATGACTATTTATGCTTCACCTTCAAAAGTGGAAACTTAGGAACACTAAGCATGACATCTTTAAAAGGAAAGAAACTTGATTTATAGAGTGATGTTGAGAAAGCTTGAAGAAAGTATACATAATGTTCACTTTGATGAAACAGAAATTAAATTGTTAGTTTCTGGTAATATACCTTCAATTCACAATGTGATAATTTTTAGGAATCTACTAGAGAAAGGAAAAAAAAAAAAAAAAACGTTTAAAGACTTGGAGGCTTATTCAAAGGCTTCAAAAAACTCGCCAAACAAGAAAGTATATTTTAAAATAAGTTCAAATTAATATTCACCGATAATAAAAAATTTGACCTAAAAAGCATTAAAAACACTTAAAAACAAGGAAATAAATACCCTAAACCTAAAATAACAAAAATTACATAAAAATACCAAAATTAATAAATTACAAGAATTAAATTGTAGAATCTGTCCTACATTAGAACTCTCCACTTCAGACAAACTCGTCCTCAAGTTTATTTTTGAGATTTGAAATCTTCCATACCAAGCAAACAAATATTTGGAATACTTGAGCCCTTAATCTTCTTTCCATACTTGCAACTCATCAATGGAATAAACAAATCAACCTAAATTTCTTTTTCCTTGGTCTTCATGCACTTGTAGAGATTTGCCAAATAAGAATTGGCAATTGAATTAAATCTATCAACCCCAATAAAATTAATAAACTTTGTTGTATTGCTTCCCACCAAAATAAAAGGATTTTGAGATTGACAATCATATGATTTGATTTCATTGAGATCCTTGAAAATTTCCTCTTAATTTCTTCCTCAATGATCTCTACTCTATTGACTTCAAGATCTTTTTCTATTATAGGGTCTTCAATAATCTTCTTCACAATCTTGATTTCAGGTTCTTCTATAATAAAGACTTATTAATTTTCTCATACCATATATATTTTCTTCTTTGAATTTTACATATTTTTCAAGAAAAATATTTTTTTTTCAACATGCAATTCATCTATTAATGGTGGAACATCTGGCCCTTAAAAATAATTCGAGTGTAAACTTCTTGGCCAATAATAATTTTATTTTGTATACGACAAAAGTTCATCACAATCCAAATGATAACATTTGATAGCTAACATCTTTTTCATCCTTGGCCATGAATGGATTTTGTCTTTACCACTCAGATTCTATCAAATTGTATTCATTCCCACCAACATAAGGCATATTCACGAAGTTTATGCAAAGCAAAAAAATATATTCTAAAATAAGTCCTAATTAATACCTAACCATAATAGGAACTAAATTTGACCTAAAAAACATTAAAAACACTTAAAAACAATTAAACAAGGAAATATATACCTGAAACCTAAAATAATGAAATTTACATTATAATACCAAAATTAATAAATTACAATGATTAAATAATAGAATATGTCCTACATCATTTACTCCTTGCAAAACTTATCATTTCACTTGAAAGAGAAATCTAACTTTGAGAAATGATATATCCACAATATTTTTACAACATTTTTATAACAAATCCTAAATGACAAGTTGTTACTGGTAGTTATTGTTAGGGCAAAGCAGTAATCTTAGTGTTTGGTTCAAATTTGAACCAATAACAACTAACCACCTATGATTTGTTGTGAAAATATTGTGGACGTATCACATCTCATCTAACTCTAGCGTGGGATCATTTCAGTATCTAAGGGTCATTCTCTTCATTTATTGCTAGTATTATCGTCGAATTGGACTAATTTGTTGGCTTCGCAAAGCCTTTACAGGAAGTATAACAAAATAATCACTCACATGAAAGAGGTGGAATGAATATTTTATTAGATGCAAGTTCAAACTCAAACAAAGTCATCAGGATGTTCCCTTGAGAATTTCTACAACTCTTTCTCTCATACACTTTCACACCACACCTCTAACCAATTACAAGAGTTGTCATTATTGTGATGACTCTTTATTTCATAACAAAAAATTCTAAAATGTGGAATACTCAAAAGACACAAATGTTATAGAATGACAATAAACACAAACAGTTATGAAAAAACAAGACACAAATTGTAATGGAACGTTGAGAGGCCCCTTTTGGTTTATCACTTCTAACATTATGAACATTTGTATCATCAATTTTAAGCCAAAAAAATACTTAAAATTTCAAAATAAGAATTGGAGAAAAGAAATTTTTAATTCAATTACTAAAATAAAACTTAATCCAAATTTAAGGAACCAAACATTCTTTTTGTTTTGCCACAAAACTGGTAGAAAGGTAGTTAATTAAAATGTGTGTTAGCTTACTCATGCCCAAGCAGCCAAGCTATACCTAACTTTTAAAATCAGTGATAAAGAATTATTGTTTGGATTTTTGTTGGAAAAATGGAATTTTTTCTAAGTGGATCAGGATTAAGTGAGACCTGCTAGAAGCTATAGTGTTTAAAATTTTTTGTGCCAATAAATCGAGTGAGGGACAAATGTACTACAAACATTTATACTCCCTCTGTCCCAATTTATTTGTTCCATTTGAAAAGTCAAACTTTTTAAGAGAACATCATTTATTGTCTTGTCTGCTTTATAAAAATGTATAAGTTTACAAAACTACCTTTAAATAAATTTATCAGTTTTTTTTAAAAGAGTTATAAGGTGCCCCAATTACATTGATTTTTTTAAATATTTGTTAGTTTTCTTTTTAAATAGTTTTGAAAATAAAGTAGGGGTATAATAGGAACATTAGTAAACTAATAACTTTTATTTTTAGAAATAGAATAATATTTTGGGACATCCAAAAATGGAATAGAGGATAAACAAACTGGGACAGAGGAAGTAATTATTAAAGTGATATGTTTAGAAAATAATATTAATGATGGGTATGTTAGTTGAGCCTACTGTCGGTGAGAGTAATGAGAAAGACAAAGTAGTGCTTGCAATTTTATGTAGGCCTCCAGTCCAGACATCATCTTCTTCTTCTTTTATTTTTTATTTTTAGATCAGATAAAATTTTAGATTATGAAGCTTGTTCCATTATATTTATTGTTTATTATTAGACTAAAACACCAATCAATTCTTAGTACATACAAGATTCAACTATCAGATCTCTCATTCGATGACAAAAGATTTAATAGTAAATCAAGTTAATAAAACCCACTCTTGACATTACTTAAACGACGAGGTGGGATAGCTTGAGTGGGTGATTTCTTCTTGGATTATCTTGTTTGACATATGTTTGGATATTGTAATAGGGTGTAGTAGAATGGTAAGTAGTTGATCGAGACTAGGGTTCTTGGCCTAGGGTGAAGGGGTCTGTGGCTTCCTAAGCGCTAGTCTATAGTATTGTGGTTCCTTTCTCTCTGAGAAAGCTGTTGTCCCTATAGTAACTCAGTTATTAGTAGGGTTTAGGTTCTTGTGTCCCTTGAGTGTGTGGGAGTTCAGGGATTGTGAGTATGGAAGACCTAACCCGCAGATGTGATCGGTTATCGTTGTCTACAAGGGAGGGGGAGAAGGTTATCTTATCCAGGAAACAAGTGACTTAGAATCATGTGCTGACTACAAAGTTTTCTACAAAACGATCGTTGAACATGGAGGTAGTGGTGTGTACTTTTCATCCTTTGTGGTGCACGAAGGAGAGTTTTGAAGTTACAAACATGGGGAATAACATTCTACTATTTGCTTTTGATTTGGAGGTAGACGCTGAGCAAGTTCTACTTGGTGAACCGTGGTCATATGATCGGCACCGGGTCATACTTCAACAGTTTGATGGAAGCAAATCTATCTTAGAATTAGAGTTTAGATATTGCTCTTTTTGGGTACAAATCCATGACCTAGCTTTCAAGTTTATGACTCCAGAGATGGCTGTGCAAATAGGGGAGACAATTGGGCTGGTGACTAAATCCCAAGACCTATAAAAGATGAAGGAAGGCTTTTTTTATGTGTGTTCGGATTGCCATTGATGTATCACGACCTCTATGTCAAGGTAGGAGGATTGTGTTTGATGAGAATTCTGAAGGTTGGATTGCTTTTTAATACGAAAGATTACCTAACATATGCTATTGGTGTGGTATGCTAAACCACGATGATAAAGACTGTGAGATTTGGCTAAAAAGTAAGGGGACTCTTTCAGTGGATAATCAACAGTTTTGGCATTGGTTGAGAGCATCGCAATTCAATCCATCCAGAAGGCAAAGGATTGAGGTTAAGGGCTATGACTCCGAGACGGTCTAGACCCGTTCAGTAAGGGCATCGGGGTTGAATCGAGCTTTAATATTTGGGAGATTGGGGGAGGGAAAAACGGATAGGAGGTGGTCAGAAATATCTAATACAGAGGTCGAGGCAGATGTTGGGGGTGGTAAGAAGATACTAGTTTCAAATTTGGAAAAGTCTATGCTTGTAGGGAATTCAAATTTGACACACCCTATCTTAGATTTTATGGCTGTTATCGAGGAGATTGATAAGGCAATAAATGATGATCAACCAATCTCAAAATCCCTCAGGAGTGGGGGATTAGGATATTGAGAAACAAATTTTAAATTTGGAAAAAAGAAGGGGAGTAGCTCTTATCACGGGGGAGGAGATCAGTCTAGAAACGGAAAGGAAAATCTTAATGGGAAAATGGATATAGAGTTCGTAATGGGTTGGGTTGACTTAAGACAAAAAATTAAAGAAGGGAAGCAGGGGAAAGGAAAAAAAAAAAAAAAGCAAAAGCTGAGGTGGGGACAAAGACAACAATGAATGGGCCTAATATCAATGGACTAGACAGTCCACTCAGCCCATGCAGGAAGGGATTGCTTTTCCCATATACGATGATGTGGGCTCAAAACATAAAGTGGAGGAGTCTAGCATAATGGAAGAACCTGGGTTTGAAATGAAAAAAAGGTTGAAAGTTGCTGAAGGAACTAAGAAATAAAGTGTACTCTTTGCTACACATTTGGGATCGGCGGAGGTTGCTAAGCAACCCCACTGGGTCTAATGAGCCTTCTAAGTTGGAACTGTCGGGGGCTTAGGAATTGCTAGACAGTGAATGCCTTGAAGAAGGTAATTAGGTTAGAGAAGCCTAGTTTTGCTTTCTTAATGGAAACAAAATAAGATAAGGATTGGATGATGGTGGTGCAGAATCAATGTGGGTTTAATGAAAGTTTTGTTGTTACAAGCATTGGCTTAAGTGGGGGTTTGGCACTTTTTTGGAGATCAGATATCAAAGTTTCTGTCCAGAGCTCTTCTTTGTCTCATATCAAAACTATTGGTGAGGGGGGGGGGGGGGAGGTGATAATATTGGTCATTGGCACCTAACTAGATTTTATGGCAACTCGGATACTTCTTTGAGAGCTGAATCATGGCATCTTTTGACTTCTCTTCATGGTGTTTCAGCTCTATTGTGGCTAGTCATAGGAGATTTTAACAAAATAATGAGTGCCTCAGAGGAGGGGGGAGCACAGAGGCCCACTTCGCAAATGTCCAAATTCAAAACACTTTTGATTCATGTAGGCTAAGAGAAGTAAACTTTATTAGGCTGAAATTTACCTAGATCTACCAGCAGAGGGATGGGTATCAGATTAGAGAATGGCTCGATAGGGCCTTAGTCTCTTTGGATTGGCTTTTTTATTTCCTTCAACAAAACTTTTTCACAAGTCTTCGTCAACCTCAGGCTATAGCCCTCTCTTGCTGAATTTCTTTTCTAGGAAAAAGAAGAAGAAACTGAAGAGGGTGTTTCGGTTTGAATCCATGTGGTTGAAAGACCAAAGATTCGAGAAAGTAGTCTCAAATGCGTGGGATGAGTGTTTGGTTGGTGATTCAGCTTTTAGATGCATGGAATGAGAGTCTTAGATGCATGCAGATCCAGATTGGAGAAATAGAATACATCAGAGTTTTGGCATGTGGGTAAGGAAATCTATCATCTGCAGAAAAGATTGGAATGGTTAGAAATGCAACCCACTACCCAGGCCACAATAAAATACATGAGGGAAACCATAGTGGAGCTTAACTGCTAGTTAGAAAAAGAGGATGCTATGTGGAGACACAGAGTAAGGCATAATTGGTTTAGAGATGGTGACCGAAATACGAGATTTTTCCATTCACAGGATTCCGCTCAATCCCTGAAAAATTCTATTGAAGGTAATCTTGACCCTAATGAAGTTTGGCATGAGGATGATGGTGAAATAGAGAAGTGTTTCGTGGACTACTATACCAAGCTATTTATCTCATCAAATCCCATGGACTTCTCAAAAATTACTGAAGCAATGCAGGCCAAAGTCACACAGGAAATGAACTCTTGTCTGCTTAGGGAATTCCAACCAGGTGAAGTCCTCCGTGCCCTGAAGCAAATGTCTCCATTGAAAGCCCGGGGACTTGATGGTATGCCTCCTCTCTTTTTTCAACATTTTTGGCCCACTGTGCGTACTCTAGTGACAAACTGTATTAGATTTTCTTAATTTTGGTATTATTCATCAAAAATTCAATGAAACTCATATTTTTTTAGTCCCAAAAACTAGTAGTCCTAAGAGAGTTACCGAGTATAGACCAATTAGCCCATGTAATGTGGTCTATAAAATGGCCTCAAAAACCCTTGTAATAGACTGAATAAAATTCTCCCCTCTATCAATAGTGACTCTCAAAGTACCTTTGTCAATGGTAGATTGATTATTGACAATGTGTTGGTACCTTTTGAAACCATGCATCATATCAGTTAGAGGAAATCGGGGACCATGGGTGAGATGGTAGTGAAGTTTGATATGAGTAAAGCTTATGATAGGGTGAAATGGGCTTGTCTTGATAAAATTATGGAGAAGTTAGGATTTCATTAGTGGTGGAGGGATTTAATGATGCAATGAGTCACCTCGGTCACCTACTCTATCTAATATTATATATAATAGCAGAAACTTTTAAGGAGATGCTGCCACGTTAGGAAAAAAATGCTATTTAAAATTCTGCCATGTACAGGTTAAAATGTGATATATTATATTGTTTGGCAACCTTTACACAGTTTGATGGTCTTTGGGTATATATAACCGGCTAAAAAAAAAATTGCAACTAAAAAAACCTAGCGACACAGAGAACGGGAAGGAGAAAAAAAAAAAACGCTTGCAATACAGAAAAAGAGAGAGGCGATGAAGACACGGTCAAGGAAACAGAAAAAAGAGAGAGGCGATCCTAGGACACGGAGAAAGAAGAGAAAGTCCCTCTGTTTTTCTCACTAAGATCAGAGTTCATTCGACATTTTGATTTTATCAGAGCAAGAAGTAGAAGAAGGAAGATGAATAGATGATACCGACTTCAGCGTCAAGAACGAATAAAGTCCCCTCTGCCCACAAACAAAACCTCTGATGGGTTCTATTCTTTCTCTGATTTTTTTAGGTAAATTAGATCTATTATATGCTTTCAATTTTTTTCAATTTGGTTCTAGATTTGGATTCAAAAATTAGGGCTAAGGAAATCAGGTTTTAATATGTGACTATTCTTTTTTTAATTTTTTCGGCAATAGATTTTTTTCAATTTGTCTATTTTGGAATTAAATCATTCAATTTCTTTTTCTCCAGAGATGAATTGGAATCTTTTCACAATCTAGAGTCTTTAATTTCATAAAATCAAGGTACTGATTTCTTTTCCCCAAAATCGTAAAACAAACGCAGAGTGAAAATACCGCAATCAATCTTAATTTTCACTAAAACCTTATTAAAGACCACCATCAGGTTCCAATAAATTATACTTCTACAATGATTGCGATGTGTATATATATTGTGATTGAAGTTATTTTAATATAGGCTTAGGTTTGGGTATGATCTGTTAAGGTTTCTAGTATTCTCATAATCTGTTTTCTTTTTCTTTTCTTTTTTTGTGTGTTGAAAATGTTGTTAGGTTGATCATCATATAAACATTTAATTCCTGCTGATTTTTTTAATCGGTTCTAAGTTTGCATATAATTGTTATTATTATTTTAATACTTGATGCGTAGAATTGGAATATGGGTGAATTAGAAACTAAAATCATAGATTGATGGGGTTGGATCCGTAGTGGGATCATTCAAATTAACTGTGTGCATTGGATTGTTATGTTGCCATGTGTTGTGATGTTCATACATGTATGTTTGTTGCTTTGATGGACTCAAAACTGCAAAGTGTGTATCATTAACTCCACTTTTAGTTGGTAGATCTTAGATCACATTCAATTTGAATGGTTCCCTTTGCTCAAAAGTCCATACCTTACATAAGATTCATTGGAACACCATTGTTTTTTTTTTTTTTTTTTTTTTTTTTTTTTTAAATTAATCTGTATTTTTATTTGCAAGTATAGAGAGTTGAATGTACGAAAATTCCCAACAAATCACTTTGTAATTTATGCCCACCACAATATTTAGTTTAGTCCCTTGCAAACAAAGGTTTCTTGCATCTATTATTTTATTTTTTGTATGTTTGCTAGAACTTTATTTTATTTTATTTTAAGGACATTGTAATAAATAACTAGATTTTGTGAGAATAGTTTCATATTTTTTAGCATACTCGAACAGCTGTCTCCCTCAATTACACAAACCCATCACTTTTTAGTTTTCACCTCCTTCTATTCTGCCTCTTCCAATTCTACAAATCCATTGCTTTTCACCCATTAATAAATTTGTCAAGTTTTATTTGCTTCTGCTATTTCTATCTGTGCTCTTCCTTTGCTTTGTAAACAGAATAATTACCCTTTTATTTCCTCTTCGTGTCTCTCTCTTCTCAAAATTCAATCAAAACCAACATCTTCCAAAGTCTCCAGCATCACTGCATGTTTGATTATTTGTAGAAAGTGATTCTCATTCAAAGCTTCCTTGGTGGGTTTGTATCGCCTTTATAAAAAAAATATATTTTACTTTTGTTTATTTGTATTTTTACCATTATTTTTGTTCTATATCTTTTTACCCGCTTTATTGTAATAGGAAGATCATTTGTAATGTGCAAATTTGATTTTGCCATTAGTACCTTGCTCTTGAATTGAACTAGGACACATAATTTAATTGCAACCAAAATAATATAATTGATTTCAGCTATTACAACTTATGTAATGGATTTTCTACAGCAGTGTAAGTGGACTCATATTCTTATGGAGAGGAACAATATGACCTTCTTTAGTAGAAAGCTTGCACTTAGAGAGACACATTATGCAGCAATATGTATTAGTTTCATTTGCAAATTGCTTTTTTCATAATGTTGCAGCTCTCCATATACAGCCACATATGTATATGTTTCTTTGCTTGATGAAAGTCATTAACCTTAGGCTGTTTTCTTATATTTGTTACACCTCTAGTAATTAACTGGAATTTTATTTCTTTTTATAGATTAAAGCTTAAAAAAAACTATTTGCTTCTCTTCAGAGTTAAGTGATTTACTTGATGTAAGTCATTAAGTTTTAGTTCTCTCTCTCTCTCTCTCTCTCTCTCTCTCTCTCTAAAGATTTGATTTCATTTTAATTTTGATTAAGATTTGGTTGGGTTGGAAGTTGGAACTTGAGTTGGGTTGCTTCATCAAATTGGTTTTTGTTCCTTTCCTCAACTCAATTAATCTCTTTTTTGGACATAAAGATCTACTTAATTAAGTTTGGATCTCTTAAGTTGTACAATAAAATGTGAATTTGTAGGTCATGGAAATCTTAACCAAATTTTTTGTTGAAGCATGATGATGTCAAAATATCTTGAAAGAACTTGGAGATTTACAAAAAGTTTACCTTAGCTTCTTGCAATGCAGATAATATTGATCAAACTTCTTAATGGAAACTCCATCCATGGTTGGATCCTTCTTTTTTTTTTTTTTTTTTTTTTTCATTCTCTCTGTTTTATGATTTTGTCTTTTGTTTTTTTCCATAGACACAATAATCTTACTTTGTGTGTCTTATATTTATTGATGGTTATGGTTTTGAGCAACTGTCTAAATGTTGATATGGAATAATACATATATCTATTAGTTGGTCTTTAGGTGAGTGGTTTAATTTTAAATATGTTACATGCTGATGTGATTAAGAAAAGTTGTCAAATTTGATATTGTTTGGATAGCCTAAGACTGATTTGATTAAATAATTTGCTTTCGTTGGGCATGTAGAAAAATCCATGAGGGAGAAGCCTAACTAATAGATTGAGCTCTTCCATGTCATGTGCCATCATAGCACAAGCCCATGTATCTATATGGATTGGGTCACAATCAAAACTCCAATGGAGGCAAAACTTCTATAGTGGATTCACATTAAAAAGATCCTAGGAGTAAGTATATATTTTATTCTAAATCCATCATGTTTGATAAAATTCTTGAAAGAAAATTGATTAATTATATTACTAACTTGATGACTTTAAATTTATTTTTGTTTGTTATGTTTTTTGTTTAGGATTGGAAACAATTAAATGTGGGAAAAGTTGGTTGAAAGCTCTTGCAGATGCATATCTTGCATTCATTGGGTTTTTTTATTGTTGCTCATACCGATGTTGGCTATATGATGTATCAATTTCTAATTGACATGTGGAAACAAATTAAGTGGTTTTTATTTATTTTTTTTTCCAGGTCAATAATTTGTTTTTAACTATTGAGGGTTAAAGATAATTTGGGAGAAATTTTATAAAAGTATCACCACAATATGTACTATTTATGTCATGCTAAAATGACAAAAACTCACTGCCCAAAAATAAAAACAAAAAATTAACTCAGAATGGTGTCTCCATTACATGGATAGCAACAAATTATATGGTTTATTCATTTTTTAACTAAAATGTAGTTACCATTTCCATTAGAACAATATTTCTAACATAAAGACCGTCAATTACATATAATTGGGTTGATGTTTGGGTAGAAAATGCCTGAGAAGTTCTTGGAGGACTGCTGCTTATTCATTTGAAAATTGTGGGGCAATACTATTTGCAATGAGTAAGCACACCATCACATAGCTATGAAAAAAACTATGTACATGTTATGTAATATCTTCTAGATTTCATCCTTGAGAACTTTTGTTCATATTCATTGTTCATAAATGAATAAATCGTTTAGATTTATCATGGTATGGGGGTGGGAAAAATAGAATCCAATCATCACATATTAAGTCTAAAACTATCTGCTTTTGAGGCAATGGGCCAAGTCACAACAATCTGCACAAACAAGACAGGCATCCTTATAAAAAATGAAAAGAAAGTAATAAAGTTTCAGCTTGGAAAGGATGCAGTAAAGGATGACCTTTCTTTGGATATGGCAGGTGACCTCCTTAAACTACTACAACATGTTGTTGGTTTAAACAAAATTGGTACAGTTCACAAGCCACAATTTGCATCACTTCTTGTATTCTTCACCATGACCTACATAGACTCAAAACCCAAAAGACCAGGACCCTTTTCCTCCAACCCATGTCAAACTCAACCTCTTGCCGCCCCAAGGATAAATGTTATGTTAATGGAAAATTGTATTGATGCAACATATTACTGATTAGTGAATGATATGATTTGATAAAATGATATTTTTTTGGTTCCTAAGTAATTTGTTCTTGTTTCAATGAATTATGTTGACTGCTTAATCTATCCTCTGGAATTGTTTTCCCAATTTCAGGTCTCTGTTTTTTCTTCTTTCTTGGGTAAACAACATTGAACTTCTTCTTTTCTTCATTTGCAACTTCATCCTGATGCCAAACTCAGGATTTACTGTCAAAATCATAGTTTGAGAGGGAATTTGCAGTTTGAAAGTGGATGGATATATTGCATTTTGTACGTTAATATCAATTTCCCATTTTGATATGCAAGGACATTCTCACAAATTTAGAGACTACTACATCCCTCTTGGCAAATATGTTCTGAGTAGCCTACTTACAATGAACATAAAGCTATTGAATTTGTATCAACAAAAAATGGTGTCCTCACACACATTATATATAAAAGAAACTGAGGAAACATGAATTTTTTATAGTTATATTTTTTTCCGGTTTCTTTCATTCCTGTTGTAACAGAGAGACAAAACTAAGTTAAATATGCAAAAAGGTTAAATTTTATTTGAATATTCATGTTTTATCAATAATTTTGTAGTGTCTATTGCTATGAAACAAATTGGAGAGCTTGGAAAGGGTACTTTTTTCATCTTTGATTACTATGTTTTTAGTTCTTTTAATTTTTCAACTAAGACAATAAATTGTATTTAATTGTATTGTGGCTGTTTGGATCAGTTATATATCTGCTTGAATGCATCAAAATTTTCCTTATAATGTCTATTGAATTTTTTGTAAGAAATTGTATCATGACTATAATGTAGTGGTGTCAAATATGATTCACCAGTTCTTTCATATTTTCAAGGTAAATTTTTATAGTAAAGCACAATCTTGATATAGAAGTTTGATAATCTTATACAAGTTATTTTAGTATTGCATGTCATATTACATAGGCTATTGTTTTCTTCTCATCATCTATTGAGTATATATATATATTTTGAGAAAACCTTTTGAGTAGTTGAATGCATACTCACTTGCTTAATGGAACACTGTGGAATTTAACCCAAGAAATATGATAAGTTAAAACACTTTTTCTTCTGAAACAGTATGCCATGGTTCAGATATATAGATCTAACAATTTAAATTTTTCTTTCCATTTCTTCTCCTTTCTTCCTTAAAAAAAAAAAAAAAAAAAAGAAACATAATGATATCAAATTCTTATAACTTTATTACTTCTAATGAAACCATTTTTATACTTTTACACAGGTTATTGTTTTTACCTCTTTATCTTTTGAGAAAAAATCATATCCAAAAACAAACAAAAAATGAGAAAAATTATTTCTGCTAGATTGATTATAATTTATGTTTTTTTTTTTTTTTTTTGGGGTTTGGAATTTTCTTCAACATATATACTTGGTTATGTGCCACGTTAAATGAAGCTAAGCATTGTTGGCAATAGAAAGTTAATAGCAGAGCAAATTATAGATGCAACATATATACTAGAATGCATGCAGTGAAGCATGAGAACTAAGTTTATATTGAATGTAAAGTTCATTCACTAATACATAAAATGATCCTGCGCATTGCGCGGGTCAAAAGCTATTTGTATAAATGGAAAGCCAAGAGGTCAAATTGTCCCTACAAAGGGTTTGCACCAAGGTGATCCCCTCTCTCCCTATCTGTTTCTGTTGTGTGCTGAGGGCCTCTCAGGTCTAATTAAAAAGGCTGTCTCAATGGGCATTATGAAGAGTATTTCTGTGTGCAAGAGGGGCCCTTGTATTTCTCACTTATTTTTTGTAGATGATAGTATTATTTTTTGCAAAGCTTCAATTGAAGAATGTGATGCCTTACAACAAATACTAAAGGTATATGAACAGGCTTTAGGGCAACAACTGAATAGAACAAAAACATCTATATTCTTTGGCACCAACACGGAGACAGAAATTCAAGGGGAGATCCAAGCTAGATTTGGAGCATAGGTGATAAAGCAGCATTAAAAATACCTAGGCCTGCTTCATTTGGTGGGAAGGTCTAAACACTTGATTTTGCACTCATGATTTAATCAAGGAATACCCAAAATTCATGATTGCATTACATGCATTAATTTGTTCATGGCATATCATAAAAATGATCTTGAGGTTCTAACGGTCACGACGGTATGCCCGGTTTTGACTGTCGGATCGAAAGATATTGCATGATCAATTTTTCACGGTCAACATGCATTGTGTCTAGGTAGAGTCGACCACGCATGATTAATTTAAATTAATTTTGATTGGTTGTACAATTAAAATTAATTAAATAATTTTGTGATTGGTTGATAATTAGTGTTCAAAATAGGATTGCTTGCATGAGAAGAAAGGGGATAATTGGATAACAATAAAATTGTATATAATCTAGACTTTATCAAGATTTTTAGAGTATTTATCTACAAGATAATTATTGCTGAAAAGACCTGAATTATCCAGAAAAGAGTTGAAATTTTAGAGTATGGATTAAAAACATGTCCAAGTACAAGTCCCGTCTCAAAAAAACCTAAAAAAGGAGTCCAAAACGCAACCGAACTCGAAAGCGCTATTGGCATCCTAAAGTGCCATTTGGCACTTTCAAAGTGCCAAGTGGCACACATTAGGGTTTTGGCCCAACGATCTTCGGGTGACGATAAAACACATCATTTTCGATTTTTAAGCGATAAGGACGTGTCCTAGTTCGTATTCTAATCTTCTAAGCTATTTTTCGAGTCTCCCAGCCTCTATAAATAGAGGATGAATGTCAGAATTCAACACACATTTTTCTGGGAGAGAGATACTTTTTCACACTCTCAGAATTCTCATCTTTTTGACCCTCCCCCCTTTCTGAAATTCTCTCTCTTATGCTAAAGAGATTCTGGGGGCTTTAGTCTTAAGAATTTCTTTTCTGTAAGCTAGGGTTTTTAGGTTTCAAAGACAATTGCATAAATTTCTTTGAACCCTAAAATATTCTTTTGAGAAAAAGAGTACGTCCATGTAAGAGGTAGCTTTTCTTCACTTTACTTCTTATATCTCTTTTAATTTTGTGATGCATCAATAAATTTGTGTTTAGTTTGATTTTCCAATGTTCATCTCATATGTTGTCAATATTTTCTTTGTTAGACTATGTTTATGATGCTTTTATTGTTAAGATCTATTTTTTATTTCAAAAATTTGCTTGTTATCGAGTCTTTTCTCAAATCAAAAACTGATTTGCGTCTTTCATTAGACACAAATCTGAATTTTTCTTAAACAAAAACTGATTTTCATCTTCATTAGATGTAGATTTGAATTTTTCTTAAAAAAAAAAAAAACTGATTTGCATCTTCATTAGATGCAAATCTGAATTTTTCTCAATAAAAAATGGTTTGTATCTTCCTTAGATACAAATATGAATTTTTCTTATTTAAAAAAACTGATATACGTTTTCTTTAGATGTAGATCTAATTTTTTTTACAAAGCAGATTTTGAAATAAAAAAAGGATCATGAATAGTTTTGTTTGTCTGTTTAGTGCATGTAGCATAGATTTATTTCATGAATAAAGTTCTCTTCTCAAAAGAAATATTTTTTTAATATATAAAAAACAGATCTGATCTTGATCTGATCTTTTTTTACATACAAACCCAAAAACTAATTTTTCTTGTTCCCAAAAATAGATCTAATATTTTTTTTTTAACCAAAAGACTTTGTTTTACCTTAATAAAAATAGATCTAATTTTTTCTAATTCCCTACAAAACCATTTTTTTTATTTTATTATGAAAACATATCTGATTTCTTTTCTTTACAAGGCTTTCTTTTTTTTTTTTTTTTCTACACATACAAAAACAGATCTGATATTTTTTTCTAAACAAAATTCAAATTTGTTTATTTTTTTTTATCACAAGACATATCTGAATTTTTAATAAAGAAGAGGGTGCATTCATAAATAGACTTATGTGTTAATTTTTCATGTGTGCAACATATCATTCATGTCATGCATAAAATGGGTACACTAGAAGACCAGACTCTGTCTGGGCGGAATGGACGCCTAACACATTCCCATTTCGTAACCTAGCCTCTAAATTTAGTGTCTATGGATAGGTAGACCTAGGCTTTATCTTTATTTTATTTTTTTAATTTTTGGTAGATTGTAACTAGGACCCAAAGCTATGTAATCTTCAATTTATCAAACTTGTATTTATTTTTATCCAATCAATAACAATAAGGCATTTCAATCATGTAAATTTTTTTTTCTTTTTTTTTTTTTGGTATAAAAGAATAAGTGGCGACTCCACGCCACTTACCCAAAAAGAGAGGTGCCCTTAAAAGTACTCCAAAAAATCTCTCTTTTTAGAGAGGCACTTTTGGTGGTCCCTCACAGGAGGAAAAAAAGGAATACTTTCAAGGCAATTAAAGAGAAATTGGCAAAAAAATTAGCTGGATGGAAGGAAAAGCTACTCTCAAAATCAGGGAAGGAAAATTTGATAAAAGTAGTAGCTCAGGCGATCCCTACATACTCCACTCCATGAGTTGCTTTAAGATCCCAGACACTCTTTGTGATGAGATGACAAGCTTAATAAGAAACTTCTGGTGGGGTTAATGCAAGGATGAGAGGAAGATGGCTTGGATTAGCCAGGAAAAGCTATGCACACCAAAATTTCTAGGGGGGATGGGGTTTAAACAGCTAAAATAGTTTAATCTAGCCTTATTGGCTAAGCAAGGATGGAGGTTACAAATGGGCAGTGACTTTCCACTGTTTAAGGTCTTCAAGGCAAAATACTTTCCTAATTGTGACTTTATCCAAGCTTTTGTGGGGTGTAATCCCTCCTATGTATGGTGGAGCACGATGGTAGAGTTAAAAAGGGCATACGCCAGCAGGTGGGTAATGGGCAAAGTATACACATATGAAAAGACAACTGGATCCCTTCTCCTTCTCGGTATATAGTGATTTCTCCTCCCTCTCTCTTACAGTTAGATGCTCGGGTTGATGAGCTAATTGATCCAAAATGATAGGCCAAGAATATATTGATCCCTTATGATTAATTAATTGATTAATTAGCCAAGTTTATTAATTAATCAAATTAACATGCAATGTACGTGGTAGCACAAAAAAAATCACCAACTAAAATAAAATGCAGCGGCAATATAAAGTTGACACGGTGATTTGTTTACGAATGGGAAAAACCTCCAAGGCAAAAACCCCACTGGATGATTTTAAGGTCACTACTCTTAAGAATCCACTATTATCAAAACAAGTAGTTACAAGCAAAGGAATCCCAGTACCTTGTTCTGTAATGACAATCTCTCCTTATATTACACTGCTCCAAGTACGTGACTAACCAAAAGATGCGCGGCTCCCAATACGCGACTTTATCACTAGCTTAAGAAGAATATTGGCTGCAAATTTCATTAGTTCATCACACGATGAAGATCACGGAGTTGCTTGGTCACAAAACCCTACGGTGGACAAACACAGCAGCTTCTTCATGATTGTGCATTTTAGACCCCTTAAAACAACCAGCTTAACCTAGTTATTTAGCCAAGTTATTAATATAGGAAAATTATGCAAATCTAGGTTAACACAAAACAATCATATCATGCAAAGTAGTGAAAAAATAAAGAACACAATGATATGATGACCTAGGAAAACCAAACCTGTAAAAAACCTGGGGAGGATTTAACCTAGCTATCCTCAAGGTAAAACTGAATCCACTATGAAAGAATTGAAGTTTACACAATAGATACTTAAACCACTAACATCCTATTGCTACTTCGAGTAGGAAACTTACTACCACGACCACATGACAGCTCTGAGTACACGGACTACTTCTTTCTTGGATTCCCAGCAAGCACAAGCACTCCTTCTTGTATATCTTTAAGCTCTTGATTGCAGCAACTGAATGATCATCAAGTTCTTAACATAATCTTGATTCTTGATAACCCTAAGTATATGTGAAGGCAAACATTTCTAGATCTCATAAGAGATTCACACATACAGCATAAACAAAAACAAAGACTCTAGAGAGCGTTTGGGTACAAACCCTAGATACAAAAAGAGGCACACTCTTCTCTCTCTTAGCAGCCTTTAAAAACGTGCTTAGGGTTTCCTTTATATAGTGGGAGAAGTAGATCTGAAACCCTAATCCTTAATGGGCTTAGGTTGAGTTGGAAAAATCTGCAGAAAAACAATTTGCACGACTTTCGATCGGTCGAGTCTAATTCTTGATCGATCGAGCCAGACAGAATTGCACAGTAAATTCTGTAGCAACTCGATTCCAAATTTACATAAAAGAGATATACTTTGAGCAGTTTAAATAAGACTAAATCGTTTTGATCATCGTTTACCAACATTACAAATTAGTGTTCTAAGACATTTAAACCTAAAGGTCTTAGAACCTAGCAAACTCCCCCTTTGGCAATCCGTGACAACATACAAACACAACAAAATGCTCAAAGTTTACATGTAAACAACCCATTACAAATACAAACCCAACATAACAAATTCAACCTAATTACTATCCATTAGTTGCAACTGTAGATAGCAGCACGACTAAATCAACCTATATAGTCCTGCAACACTCAACAAACACATAAACGCATGTGTGGAAAATACAAGTAAAACAACATAACTTCTTGATTTCACAAAAACATAAACTACAAGACATATATTATGAATAACCTCATGTATAAAGATCAATAAATAATGTAGCACAATGTGTAACAAGAAATAGATAAACAATACTATGAAACACAATATAAAAAAAAAAAATTCTAACTCTCCCCCTAAGTTAGATACATCAAAAAGTTTTTATATTCTTTCCCTTTCAAAAACAAAGTTATCTCCCTCTAAACAAAACATTTTAAAACGTTTTTAAACAGGATTCCCACATTTCATCTATTACTCCCCCTTTTTGTCACGTGTTGACAAAGACAACTTAAACAATGAGTAAACAGAAAACATACACAACAAAAATCAAGAGACAATAGAGAATCAAGGAAACAAAAGAATCTAGCTCTATAGAGAATAGAGAAAACTCCCCCTATGAAGAGCAAAGGTTAAAAAAAACTTTTCTCCCCTTATAAAAATAGGAAAAACAAAACAAGTTTTGGGAAAAAATAGTTTTGGGGATAGTTTAGGAGGTGGAGAAAATAAAAAGACACAAACCAAACTTAAAAATTAAGTTGAGGATGCATATGAAGAAAAATATTCTCTCTTTCAATAAATGCAAACTTGATGCTATGTGACCCATAAACAATTGCATGAGTAGAGAAAATATTTGCACATTGATTATCCATCATATCTCTTAAGAAAAATATTTTCTATAGTTCACACATAAAAATAGCATATACTAGAAAGTACAAAGGACTCAAAAATTAATCAATCAATTTTAAATCAAGTTGAGTACCCAATTTAGCAAAGTGTATGCGTGTTATGTGTGAAAACAATGAGAGATATGATTGCAAAATTGCAAGATGGATACAAAAAAAAACAATGCAATGCATGTAAATCCTAAACACAAATGATGCATGAAAAAAAATTTGGTCAAAAACTTAGAAACTGAAAAATTTTCAGTTTCGATCGATCGAGCATCGATCGAATACCAATTGAGTCAGGCAGAACCTAGCCAAAAATTTTAACGTATTTTTGATCGGTCGAAAAACATCCTCGATCAATTGAAATTTTGGAAAACAGATTTTTTTTTTTTGTTGAAAAATAGCAAAAGATTTTGCAGAAATCACTCAAACCAAGTCATTTTATGGATGAAATGCAAGAGAATGAGTTTAAAAGTTTTTTAAAAACATGAGTTTTTAACCCAGAACTTCAAAATAAAGTGTTTAACCAATTTGTCCTCAAAACACAAACTTTAAACACATTTTGCATCAAAATCAAGGAACATATAATCTTGGATGGCCAAAACAAATTCACACACAATAACATGTACCAAGTTTAGCAAAGAGTAACTTGTATAGTGTGTGCAACTAGCAAAAGCTTGAGATACATGTGAGGTGATAAGTAGATAGTAATCAATCACAATTTCTACAAAATCAATCACATAAATGTGAAAGAGACTATCACCTAAAGAATTACATCATATAACTCTCACATCTCCTAGAGTAAAAGCTTGCAATCATGTAAGTTTCTTGATTTGCCTCATAATGTACACACCAAATTTATTTAATTAGAAACTTATTAAGAATAAGCCGGGATAATGTACACACCAATTTTAATTAATAGAAATTATTATGGTCCAATAACGTACACATCAATATTAGCATTTAAACCGAGGCTACACCTTATGTTCTTTTTGTGCATGTGCTATACTTTCTCAAGTACAAAATCTTACGATATGCACTAAGGTGTTAATGATTGGCTAATAAATAGTGGTGAAATGGTTATTTATGCCTTTCTCAATAAGTTCAAGTTTGACAATGATGTGGTATGATAAAATACAACTCCAATTGTCCATGGAGATCGTCCAGAACGGGCAGCGTGCTCAAGACGAGGTAAGCTGTCTATTCGTGTTCAAGACGAGGTAAGCTGTCTCGACGCGCCCAAGACGAGGTAAGCTGTCTCGAAGTGACCAAGACGAGGTAAGCTGTCTCAAAGTGATTAGGATGAGGTTAGGCTGTCTTGGCCTGATCAAGACGAGGTAAGATGCCTTGAAGACCTTAGGACAAGAAATTATGGACGACACGTGAACAGTTAGAAATTTATGAAAATCTAAAACATCTCATTGTACGAGTAACCTCCAGTGACCGTTGCGCACAAAAAGGGTAACTCCTAAATGGTTGAGGAAGTTATATTCAAATACAAACCTCCTCAAATCAAGGGGATGTTACAAATCCAATAACCGCTCTTAAGACACTATATAAACGTTGGCTTAGACCAAGAAAAGGTATGTGAAAATCATTCCAAAAAAATTGGAACTTGAAAATACTTGAGAGAAAAACTGACTTTGTCGTCGGAGGGTTATTGGCCGGCAACCCCGGTCACCTTTGATCACTTCTTTTTCTTTTTCAGGCTACCAAGGCAATCGTTAGCCCCATCGAACCCAAAGCATCCAGCCTACTGATTTTCTTCGCATCATCAGACAATAAAAGATATGTGACTTCAAGATCAAGATCATGTGATCAAAAACTAAAAACATCTTCCCACACAACTTGCACTTCAAAGCTCAAACTAGTAAAATGCAATAAAATAAGCTCATCCAAGCTAAACAAGGTACATAAACATGTTATGTAAAGATAATATGGCCAACCTTGACTACACATTCATGATGTGTAATACAAAATAAATAAAAATCTTTTTGGTTTTAAAAAAAATTTATGACCAAAACTAAAAGCACACATTATGCTAAAAGAACAATGCAAATGCAATGCATGACAATGTTAAACTAAGTTATAGAGGATACACAAACAAGAAATATCAATTTCTTAATAAACCCTTGAGTACATGTACAAACTAGTACATACTCACACAAAATCAAAAATAGCTTAGCACTTATATAACATATACTATTCAAGTTTCTCCACAATGTCAAGCATGTTCTAAATCAAGAGAGAGATATTATAACTCATGTAATCCTCAAAACAAATAACACAAGACACAAAATAAAATATTTTTGTCTTTTCGAAAATTTTTAATGTTTTCGGATTTAAAAAAAAAAAAAAAAAACAAAACAACCTAAGAAAATAAAACAACCAAAAACTAAAAGAAAACATGTCCACAATTAATTGAAAGAATTAAAGCAAGGAAAAGTAAACAACACTCACCTTAGAGAATCTTTTCTCACCCATATAGCACGTGTCTTCGGCTTTGTAGGTGAAAATCCATGTGAACTAGAGTGTATTTGAGGGGTTACACCAATCTTCTAAGAAAGACTGAAATCTTGCAAATTCCTTTCATAAGCCAACAAGCTTAAATTTTTCAAAAGCATATGAAACAATTTATATGGACTTATGGCAAGAGAAATATCATCACATATCCTAGATTGAAATACAAAATATTTAAATTTCAATTTATTACAATTAGGACAAATGTAACCAGAGACACCACAAAAGTGACAAACAGGAACAAATTAGGAATATCAGTATTCCCAACAGTAAATCTAGTATCAGATTTTGGTCTTTGCCTCATCAAAGAACAATTTGGTCTGATATGACCAACAACACCACAAAGGTGATAGGTAGTCACAAAAACAAATTTCTTTTACACACTAGCAGTAGGTTTAGACATACGTTTAGAAAGTTCAGCGTCTACATTAGAACTTTTACCTTTGTCTAACCTAGCAAAATAAGCTTTTTCTTTATTATTCCTCTTGAAAGGAGGGATATAAACTTTTTCAACTTTAGGCTTAAGAGAAACCAAAACACTTCTGTTATCAACAGCAGGCTTAGTACTAGTCAAGTTTTCAATTTTAGCCTTAGATTCAACTAACTCTTGTTCCAAGCTTTTTATCTTCTCATCTTTAGAGGAAATTTGATTTCTAAAAATTCATTCTTTTTATTTGATTCATCTAATCTAACAACCAATTCTTCTTTTTCAAGATTAGCCAATTTTAACTCTTCCTTAAATTTCTTAGCAATTCTCATAGTTTTCAATAATTCCTTACGGAGAGTTTCACAGGCATCAATAAAATCAATAGAAACAACAGTGTCCTTTTTATTCAAATCATCACAATCAAAAACAGTAAGACACTTAAAATTATCCATGATAACAGGGATCAAGGATCAACTCTTAGATCGAAAGATCTAAACACTAGAGCTAACCCGCTCTGATACCACTTGTGCATTTTTGGACCCCTTAAAACAACCAGTTTAACCTACTTATTTAGCCAAGTTATTAACTTAGGTAAATTATGCAGATTTAGGTTAACACAAAACAATCATATCATGCAAAGCAGCGGAAAAATAAAGAACACAATGATATAATGACCCAGGAAAACCAAACCGGTAAAAAACCTGGGGAGGATTTAACCTAGCTATCCTCAAGGTAAAACTGAATCCACTATGAAAGAATTAAAATTTACACAATAGTGACTTAGACCACTAACATCCTATTGCTACCTTGAGTAGGAAACTTACTACCATGACCACCTGACAGCTCCGAGTCCATGGACTACTTCTTTATTGGATTCCCAGCAAGCACAAGTACTCATGCTTGTATATCTTTAAGCTCTTGATTGTAACAACTGAATGATCATCAAGTTCTTAACATAATCTTGATTCTTGATAAATTTAAGTATATGTGAAGGCAAACACCTCTAGATCTCATAAGAGATTCACATATACAACATAAACAAAAACAAAGACTCTAGAGAGCGTTTGGGTACAAACCCTAGATACAAAAAAGAGGCACACTCTTCTTTCTCTTAGCAGCCTTTAAAAACGTGCTTAGGGTTTCCTTTATATAGTGGGAGAAGTAGATCTGAAACCCTAATGGGCTTAGGTTGAGTTGGAAAAATCTGCAGAAAAACAATCTACACGACTTTCGATCGGTCGAGTCTAATTCTTGATCGATCGAGCCAGACAGAATTGCACAGTAAATTCTGCAACAACTCAATTTCAACTTTACAAAAAAGACACATACTTTGAGCAGTCTAAATAAGACTAGACCGTTTTGATCATGGTTTGCCAACATTACAAATTAGTGTTCTAATACATTTAAACCTAAAGGTCTTAGAATCTAACAAAGATAAACTAGGGTATACTAGGTTTTCAGTCACACTTTTCTTCACACTTGTGCAAATTATGCTCTTATGCAACTTTGCAGCCTGTGACGGCCCTTAAAATAATCCTTATATATGTTTAGGGTTGTGAGAAAAGAAAGCTCAAACATACATTCATAGATTGGATGAAAATCAGAACTGAAAATTTATTTTTCATAAGTCGATAGATACCCTATCTATCGAGCAGTTGTCAAGTGTCAGGCTGAAATAGCTTTTTAAACCTCGATAAATACTAGCTGTCGAGCTAGCTATCAAACTTTAATGAATAACACTTCTTCACTTGATTCTTGGACAGATTTGCATAGCTTTAACACTTTAACCTTGTTTCTTGAAGCATTGAACACATCCTATATCTATCCAAATACAAGTAAAGTGTATTTCATCAAAGGATTAGCCAATTACATAAAATGTTGACATATGTTCCTAACATGAATCACATATGTTCTAACACAAAAAATGGGGAATGGAAAACTAAGTTAGTTTAGAGGATTTTCTTCCCTCATAAAGTAGATATCATTTGTGGTACTTCCTTGAGCTCTTTTTTACCTACTGATAAGCAAATTTGGGCCCGCATGGGAAATGGGAGGTTTAGCGTTCGGAGTGCATACAAGCTGGCCATGGACTTGACTTCAAGGAGTTTGGTGGCATCTACCTCAAATGACAGTAAACTTAGGGAGTTCTGGAAGCATCTTTGGAGAGTCAATGTTCCTCACAAAGTACGACATTTTGCTTAGCGTGCTTGTAAGGACATTTTACCCACAAAGGAAAACTTAAAGGGAAGGAAAGTTATAGAGGATAGTGATTTTGATGAATGCAATGCAAATGTGGAATCCTCAGGTCACCTCTTCTGGGGTTGCTATCAAGCCCAAGAAATCTAGCCTATCTCTAAACTTTTCCCTAGTAATCATGCTCGACCCTTCTTATCCTTTTTGGACTTGCTGTGGTTTATAGTAATGGTGGAGCAGTGGGATCAGGAATGGGTAGAAAAGATAATTATGGTGGCCTGGGCTATACGGCATAACAAAAATGAAGTCATAGATGGGGGGAAAAGGAAGAGCTGCAGCACGTTGGTCCATGAGGCAATAGACTACCTGGTTGAGTACCAAGCTTGCTCTGTGAAGACTGAGGTGTCTGCACCGACGTTGGCTATGTTAGGTTTAGTGCCCTTAAATCCTATTGTATGATGCTATGTATGACATTATGTATAACTTAATATATGACTTAATGTTGTATTAATAAAGTTGTTTTTATTATAATCTAAAATAATGGTAACATGAATATTGGACAGTATCATATAGTCCATGAGATGCATAGTATGTGATTTAGTCATAGAAAATATAAGTCACAAGTTCTTTGTAAACTTAGAATTTTAGTTCATAGTCGATGATGAAATTGAGCGTTTCATCTGCAAAGACTATAACGTATCAACTAAGATAATTTGTCTTGATCATGGAAGTGGAGACTTCTAGTTGATATGTTTTAATAGTTAAGACATATTAAAATGGATTGCTGTGAGATTTATTATTCTCCTAACGACTGTCAAATGAATGATAAATCTCACGACTTATATTTGCATGATTTCTTAATCCTGAGAGAATAATGGATCTGATCATGAAGTGTAGGTTGCTTTGATAGATTAGGAGTGAGATCTAAAGTAACGGTCAAAACCTTAGTATGTTAGGCAGCTACATTTAGTGTTAATGGAACATATATTTTCCACATGGAATTCATAATCTCTTAACGGAGATACAAAATATTTCATTGAGATAAGTTTAATGGGTTTGTTATTCAGAATGTTAGGCCTAATTACTTTAGTAAATAGTTAATAAAGTATATATTTATGAAATTAGATTTCATAAATATATGATGAATAACTTAAAGGATTAAATCGGGTACTCAAGGATAAAGATGTAGTAACCTTCAAAGTGGCAATCTGCATTTATGACTTTGTATTACTACAAATATTTTATGAAGGGGTTGCGTGTGTAATAAAGTCTTAGGATATAATTTATAAATAAGGCTTAGAGTGCAACTATATTTATATAGTGGTATTAAATATAGTTAATAGTAGCTTTGAATTTGTCAAGAGTTGACAGAAAAGGCTAAGGCTCATTGGAGCTAGTTTTTTATTGATCCCTTTTGATCACATTCCAAGCCACATACTAAAACTCAATTGGAAATGCCCAAAAGGCTAGCCCAATTAGATAAAAAGTTACAAGGAGAGAAACATACAAAATTTATATGTATGAAAAGGAGAGATATCATTGTGAAATGGTGTGTATGTGTATGTGAAAGTGAGACACTTTTTCATTCTCCTTGGAAAACTGATTGAGAGACCACACTTCTTAGGCGTAAAGTGAAATTGGAGTGAAGATTAAAGTGTTCCCAAGTATTTCTAATTTTAGTTTTGATTTTCACCACACCAAGGTACGCTCTCTTGTTCTTGATCAATTCTGAAATTTGCATAGTACATGTTTACAATTGCGAATGAAGTAGATTTATTAATTTTCCACTGCGTATGCTTTGTATGCAATATAAACATGAATTTTTCCAACAGGCTGTGCATTGGACCCCTCCACCCCCTTGGTGATACAAAAAAAATGTTGATGGGGCAGTATTTGATCCACAAAAATTTGCTGGGGTAGGAGTGCTAATCCAAGATGCAGATGGCAGATTTATGGGAGCATGTAGTAAGAAAATCAAAGCACCTCTGGGGGCTGTTGAGGTTGAAGCTAAAGCTTTCGAGGTGGGTCTTCAGTTTGCAAAAGATTTGCTTATCCGTGACTTTGTCCTTGAAGGTGACTCCTTGGACATGATCAATGTGTTAAAAGAAGTGGCCCCTCGTCCATCATCAGTCGCTGCAATTGTCTATAGTGCACTGTCTTCTTTTCATGATTTCAACCAAATGGAGTTATCTCATGTTCGTAGGCAAGGCAATAGACCAACCCATTTATTAGCAAAACATGCCGTAGGCATTGTTCATTTTTCTGTTTATATAGAAGAGAACTCTTGTTTTATTGAACAAGCTCTTCAACACGATGTAATTGTTGCTTTTTAAGTTCAATAAAACTATCAGCAGTCTTCCCATCAAAAAAGAAAAAGAAAAAGGAGCATAGTGTATGCTTTAACGCTGATGATGCTCAAAATCGTCAGTAAACCACACAGTCCTCACGTGCTCCTGATGAAGTACCTGTACAATACAAAAGCTAAAGACCTTAAGAGGAGTACCGGTGTGGCACCGACCAAATACCCTCCGACGGTCAAGTTAGAGAAATCTCTTGTTCACAACTCCAAAGTGCTGAGCTGAGGTGAATTATGCGTACCTTGCCTTGTGAGGGTCTTGGGGGTATTTATAGTAGTGTAGGGCCGAAATTCATGCCTTGGTCAAGATGTTCTTTCCTTCTAGGAGAGTGAATTTGCGTATCTCTTTGAGTCCTTTTCCTTATAGGAGTCTTCTCAATTAGGGTTAGGTGTGTAGCACAAGAATCCTCCTTACATACGTATACGTGGAGGTCAAGTAAGGTTACGGATGGGAGTTTAACTGACTTCTTTAGCTTATTCCCATCAACTTGACACCGCTTATTTCTAAGGTCGTCGGCTTGTAGCTTGAGACCGTCAGCTACATAGTCGCCAGCTTTAGATTCGTTAGCTTTAGGGGCGTCAGCTTTTGAGATGCATCCTCCCATTGTTGTAGGCAGTCCAATTGGTACCATGGGATTCGTCATCTTAGCATTATCTATAAAATTATCCTTACCAACTGCCTCCTACTCCATAGCCTCGTCAGCCTTTCCTGACGAATTATGGAGTACATACTTAAGAAAGTCGTGACATCTCAGGCCGGCCCCCATTAAATGCTCGGACACATGGCCTGAACTGATTGGCCTCAATCCTGGACGAGCGTGTTGATTCATCTTACGTGTCCTTTTTTCCCTATATATATCTCACCCCTTCTCTTATTTTAAACTTTCCAACATTTTCTAATTTTAAGAGAAAGAGCGTCACCTCCAAAACTCCTGTTTGTCTACTTGCCAGCTCCCTCCTCACCTTTGTTGTCGTAGGATTGTCACTCCATTCGAGGAACCATCCATCGGTAAGCTCTTCTTCCTTTTATTCTTTTTACTTTCATCTTTCTACCTTGTAGTCTCTATAGTGAGGTCATCGTCTTAGGCTTTTAGAATGAATTCGTCGCTTGTATGTAGTTAGATGTCTAGAGAAGTGACGAGTGAACAATCGTCGATCCGCGAGGGAGCGGATTACGACGAGGTTTTCCCATCAGGTCATAAGCCCGAGGAGGGCTTCTCCTAGTCGTTAGGAAGGGAAATGATAGCTCATTCTTTTGATGAGGAAGTAGAGAGTTGTGAGGAGGGTGAGATGAGAGGTGGCAACACATTTGGTGAAGAGGAGAGATTGGGTGACGGGGGCAAAGATGAGGCTGACGAGGAAATATTAGAGAGCACCTCGGGAGCCTTTGGGGACAATCGTCCTTTTATTTTACCTCCCAACTGGATCGTCAATGAATTCTTGCCGTCACTGTCGGTCAATGTTTTTAATAATCTATGTGTTCGTTATCAAATTCCGAATGACATCCCGATCCGTCTACCTGTGGAGGGTGAAAGATGTTATTCAGGGCAGACCGCGGATGTTGGCATGTATGATGCCATGTTCGCGGTAGGCTTAAGGCTGCCACTGATAGCGTTGCATCGTTAGTTGGCCAATTTCTTGGGAATATCCGTTAGCCAGATTGCTCCCAATGCTTGGATGACATTCATTAGTGACGAGATATTGTGGGGTCGTCTAAGTGGTAGGAACCATTAGTTAACCTTAGATGAATTCTTCTGGTGCTATCATCCCCAGCACATCTCCTCGTCCCAAGGAATATATCATTTTGTGGTAAGGAAGAAGGAATTAAAGTTGGTATCTGACATGCCGGACTCGAACAGGAAGTGGAAGGGCATATATTTTTTTATAGAGGGGACGAACTGGGTATGCCGTTAGGATGAATGGAAGACAATGCCTTATGGTTTTGACAATACTTGGGCATATGTCAGGAATTCAAGTTGATCCCGTCTACCTCTCTACTTGACTAATTTTTCTTTTTGATTTCTAACTTTATCAGTTTTCCCTTTCAGCAAACGTTCATCCACGCATCTCGTTGGACGATTGTAAGTGTCGAGACCTGATTACTCTTAATGCTTTACAGTTATACTGTGGTGGTTCAGAGTTGACGCTAGAGGCCTATAAACTAAACGCCTATTCCTGTCGTTGTGAGTATTTCCCAATTTTTCGTAATCTCTCTTGCATCGTTTTTTTTTTTTTTTTTTAAATGTTCACCCTCCGTCTCTTGTAGAAATGGAGGCAGCTAAACTAAGAATCTGTGCTGTTGCTGCTGCTAAGAAGAAAGAGGAAGAGAAGAAAGGAAGAGAGGAGTTGACGCCTTCGTCAGCCCCTAAGGCCGTCAGGTCGTCAGGAACCAAGAGAAAAGATGACGATAAGGAAGCCCGTTCTGGGAAAAAGGTGGCCATTACCCCTGGGGGTAAACCCCCTAAAAAACAATTGTCTCCAAAATCGTCCCACGGGGTAGGCAAAGGCTTGATGACGGCATTAGTCACTGTTAGCCTTAATCCCATCCTTCACCTTCTTACTCACAAGGATTATGTTGTGGAGGTGGCAGAATCCATTCTAAAAGACGAGGAGATAGAGCTATGCAATGAGCAAGCGACGGATGAGATAGGGTTGTCAAGGTCGTTTGATCTTGCTCGGGTATACTTCCTTCCTCATGTTTTGACATTTAGACGAATTTTTAGGGAACTGACACAATTTTTGTGTCCTGCAGGCCATGGTTCGAATGAAGACCTTGCAAGACAGGTGCGCTGCAAAGGAGGGGGTGGTTACCCATCTGCACATATGTATCAAGAACCTGATAGATGTGCAGCAACAATACAAGGAGGCCAGCAAACTTCTTGGTAGAGAGGTGAAGGAGCTGAAGGAAAAATTGGAGAATGAAAGTCGTCGGCGGAAATTGGAAGAAGAAGTTAAGCTGACGGCAGAAAAGGAGTTGAAGGGACTTTTAAGTCAAGTGGAAACGGCCAGGGGTGACTCTGTGACGGAGTTTAAGGACTCTCAGTCCTTCATAGATGCCTGTGCCATTTACTACGCTGACAGATTCGAGGACTGTCTGAAGCAGGTAAAGTTTGCTTACCACGACTTGGACTTGTCCAGGATCAATATGGATGAGCCCCTACCGTTAACTCCAGCGGGTGGTTCCATTTTTGAGGAAACTGATGAGACTACCCAGCTTAAGATGGACTCAAGGGATGGCAGCTTTGTCCTTGCTCAACCCAACGTAGACAAGTCCGTCACCTTAGCTCCATCAGTGAATCTCCATGCAGAAAACACCAATGCTGAAGATGCCTCTACACCAATTGTTACCTTACCTCCGTCAGCTACTCCTCTAGCTTTATGAACTTGAGCCTTTTTCTTTTATTGTAATATGTTTCAATGCTTGACGCCCGTTGTTTTGGGTCCTTTTATTGAATGTATTTCAATGCTTGGCGCCCGTTGTTTTGGGTCTTTTGTAAAAGCATTATTTTATTTTATAGTATCAATCTTCATTACTCCCAATATGTTGCTTTATATTTGGTGTTTTTATGCTTCAGCCATTGATGTGTTTTTTTTGGCACCAGCTTCTTTTTGGTACGCTTTGTAAGGGACTCGTCAACTTACTGAACCTGTCAACTTTGTGGTTTTAGCAAACTTACTTTATTGATGGTGTCAAATTCGTCCACATAGTGGATTTTAGTAGTAGACTCGTCCACTTTGCAGACTAAGTATTAAGGTTGTCCACTTTGTGGACTTAGAAATAAGGTCGTCCACTTTGTGGACTTAGTAGTAGATTCGTCCACTTTGTGGACTAAGTAATAAGGTTGTCCACTTTGTGGACTTAATAGTAAGGTCGTCCACTTTGTGGACTTAGTAGTAGATTCGTCCACTTTGTGGACTAAGTAATAAGGTCGTCCACTTTGTGGACTTAGTAGCAAGGTCGTCCACTTTGTGGACTTAGTAGCAAGGTCGTCCACTTTGTAGACTTAGTAGTAGATTTGTCCACTTTGTGGACTAAGTAATATGATCGTCCACTTTGTAGACTTAGTAGTAAGGTCGTCCACTTTGTAGACTTAGTAGTAAGGTCGTCCACTTTGTGGACTTAGTAGTAGATTCGTCCACTTTGTGGACTAAGTAATAAGGTCGTCCACTTTGTGGACATAGTAGTAAGGTCGTCCACTTTGTGGACTTAGTAATAGATTCGTCCACTTTGTGGATTAAGTAATAAAGTCGTCAACTTTGTCGACTTAGTAGTAGATTCGTCCACTTTGTGGACTTAGTAGTAGATTCGTCTACACAACAAATTTTCCAGTTGTTTTTGAATAAACTCCTTTTATTATCATGAATGCATGCATAAGTAACACACTGTTCCTAAAAAGAATAAACCTCAACCTTTTGGGCTTTAAAATGTTTTGTAGGTAAAAATAAACAAAGACAAAAGATTAAAAGAAATAAACTGGAAATGAGGAGTAATGTTCTTCATGCTATCTTCTATAGTACTTTTTGAGATGCTCGGCGTTCCACGGATGGCGTAGCCTCTGCCTGTCTAGCGTCTCTAAATGGTAGGTGCCCTTCCTTAGCCATGATGTTATTTTGTAGGGCCCTTCCTAGTTTGGGCCGAGCTTTCCTTGTGTGGGGTCTCTAGTGGCGCCCATCACTTTCCTCAAGACGAGGTCTCCAACTTTGAAGTCTCGGTGTTTGACTCGGGAGTTGTAATGTTTGGCCATGAGGTTTTGGTAACGTGCGAGCCTCTGTTCTGTCGTCGTCCTAACCTCGTCAGCTAGATCAAGTTGTAGACGCATGGCTTCGTCATTCCTTTTCTGGTCGTAATTGTCCACCCTGTAGCTTGTGAGCCCAATTTCGGCGGGGATGACCACTTCGCTCCCGTATGTTAGCCGAAATGAGGTTTCTCCTGTAGGGGTCCTAACTGTCGTCTTGTATACCCATAGCACCCTGGGTAGTTCTTCTGGCCATATACCCTTTGTCCTCTCAAGCCAAGTCTTGATTATCCGAAGCAAGGACCGGTTCGTGACTTCAACTTGTCCGTTTGCTTGGGGATGGACAAGTGAGGAATAGTGGTTCTTTATTTCTAGTTGTGAGCAGAATTCTCAGAAGGAGTCATTATCGAATTGCTTACCATTGTCTGAGATCAAAACCCTTAGGATTCCGTATCTGCAAACGATGTTCCTCTAAACAAAACTCTGCACATTTTTCTCAGTGATTGTGGCTAGGGCTTTAGCTTCTACCTATTTGGTAAAGTAGTCGATGTCGACTATTAGAACTTCAGCTGCCTTGCTGGTAGTGGGAATGGGCCCATGATGTCCAGTCCCTATTAGGCGAAAGGCCATAGAGTTGTTATTGGGGTCAGCTCTTCCGTCAGTTGCCTGCTAATGCTGTTGAACCTTTGGCACTTGTCGCAGGTTTTGATATACGTCTGGGTGTCCTTCTGCATGGTCGGCTAGTAATATCCAACCTGAATTAATTTATGGACCAATGACTGTGACCCTAAATGATTGCCACAGATCCTTTCGTGCACTTCTCTCGTGACATAATCCGCTTCTTTGGGTCCTAAACATCTTAGGTATGGTCGGGAGAAACTCCTTTTGTACAAGACATCGCTTATCAAGACAAATCGGGCCGCCTAGACCTTCAGCTTCCATGTAGCTTTATTTTCTTTAGGCAGGATGCCGTCTTTTAGATAAGAAACTAAAGGGGTGGTCCAATTACTCTCATATCTTACCCCCTGCATACTAATGACATCTATTAGTGGTGCGAATTGAGTAAAAGGATAATAACTTGCTGGGGGTGGTCATGTATTCCACAGATGCGGCTTTAGCAAGGCGGTCAGCTTGCTCATTTTCTCCTCTTGGAATTTGAACGACTTTTGTCTGCAACTCGTTTACCCTCCTTCTTGCTTGCTCCAAGTACATTTTCATCCTTTCTCCCTTACATTCATAGTCACCGTTTACCTGATTAGTGACGAGTTAAGAGTCGCAATGAATCACCATGTATACGGCTTTGGCTAGATCTAAACCTGCTGTGAGGGCTTCATATTCTACTTCGTTTTTAGTTGTAGGAAAATCAAGTCGAACCATGCCTTCAATCTTGTCGCCCTCTAGAGACTGAAGTACAACCCCTGCTCCACCAGCTTTTTTGTTTAACGATCTGTTGGTGAAAACACTCCATTGAGGATTCTCTGTCCCCTGGCCCTCTCTGTTGGTGAACTCTGTAATGAAGTCAGCGAGCACTTGTCCCTTGATGACGGTGCGTGGGTGATATTTTATCTCAAACTCACTTAACTCTATTGCCCACAAGGCCATGCGTCCTATGGCTTCTGGGCTACTCATCGCTCGTTGTAAGGGCTTGTCGGTTAGTACAACCACGGTATGGGCTTAGAAGTACGGCTTGAGCTTGCGGGCTGCCGTGACTAGAGCGAAGGCAAGCTTTTCTATCGGTGAGTATCTTCCTTCTATGCTATGAGGTGCCCGGCTGGCATAGTATACGGGCCTTTGCACCTTGTCATCTTCCCTGACTAAGGCTTCACTAACGACAGCCGGAGAAACGCCCAAATAGAGGAATAACTCTTCACCTGGTTGGGAGGGGGTTAATAGTGGTGGTGAAGATAGGTAGGCCTTCAGGTCCTCGAATGCTTATTGACATCCGGTCGTCCACTTAAAGGACTTCTTCAATGTGCAGAAGAATGGTAGGCATTTATCCATTGCCCTAGATACTATTCTGCTAAGTGCGGCGGCCTTGCCATTAAGGCTTTGTACTTCCTTCACATTTTTAGGAGGCGTCATCTCCATTATAGCCCAGATCTTGTCCGGGTTGGCTTCAATACCTCTTTGGGACACCATGTATCCTAAGAATTTTCCCGCTATCACTCCAAAGGCATACTTGCCTAGATTAAGCTTCATGTTGTAGGAGCAAAGAGTATCGAAGGTTTCCTTGAGATCCCCCAAGTGATCTTCTTCCCTTAGACTTTTTACTAGCATGTCATCGACGTACACTTGGATGTTCCTCCTTATCTCTTGTTTAAATATTTTGTTCATGAGCCTTTGATATGTTGCACCCGTGTTTTTTAGCAGAAAGGCATGACTTTGTAACAAAAGAGGCCCTGGGTCGCTATGAACGAAGTCTTCTCTTAATCAGCTTCGTCCATTTAGATTTGGTTGTATCTGGAAAACGCGTCCATGAAACTCAATAGTTGGTGTTGAGCTGTAGAGTCCACCAAGAGGTCGACCTATGGGAGAGGATAGCTATCTTTAGGGCATGCTTTGTTTAGGTCCGTGAAGTCGATGCACATCCTCCATTTTCCGTTGCTCTTTTTGACCATCACGACGTTTGCCAACCAATTAAGGTAGTAGACCTCCCTAACAAATCCTGCTTCTTGTAACTTACGAACTTCTTCTGCCACCGCCTGATCCTTCTCTTGGGCGAAAACTCTTTTCTTTTGGCGGACGAGCGGAAAGGATGACGACACATTCAACCTGTGCACCATGACCGACAGGTCAATTCCTAGCATATCTTTATGGCTCCAAGCGAACACGTCCTGATTTTCTTTAAGGAAGGTTGCGAGCGCTTGACGTATCATCGGGTCTGCGAAGGTGCCAATCCTAGTTGTCTGCTCCAGTTGTGAGTCGTCAAGAGGTACGTCTTCGAGTCTCTCTTCGGGCTCCGTTACTACTTGATGTTCTTTTATGCTCATGGCCCAGAGGTGGTCATTTATCTCTATCATAGCTACGTAACATTCGCGTGCGACCACCTGATCTCCTTTCAATTCCCCTACTCCATAATCAGTAGGGAATTTTATCATCAAATGGTAGGTTGAGGTTACAGCCTTCCATGAGTTGAGGGTAGGATGTCCTATGATGGCGTTGTAGGCCAATGAGCAATTGACTACGAGGAATGCTACATTCTTGGTGACCTACTAAGGGTAGACTTTGATGGTTACTGCCAAAGTGACGGTGCCAAGAGGGAATACCCTCAATCCTCCAAAGTCGACTAGCGAGGCGTTAGTTGGAACTAGCCGCTCCCTATTAATCCCCATTTGTTGGAAGGCGGGGCAATAGAGGATGTCTGCCGAGCTGCCGTTGTCAACGAGAACTCGACGTAGGTTGTAGTCTCCTGCCTGTATGGTGACGACGAGCTTGTCATCATGGGGATGGTGAAGACATCGTATGTCTTCTTTTGAAAACCCAATTAAGGGATTGTCCACCCGCGTCATTTTGGGTACAGAACCTGTCAGTTGAATGTTCTGAACCATTTTGAGGTATGTCTTTTGGGCTTTCTTTGTTGATTTGGTAGTCGCGGTGCCTCTCACGATCATCCTTATATCTCCTAGGGGTTGTCTGGGGTGCTCGTTCTCCCGTCGAGGAGGCTGATCTTACGGCGGTTCTGTTCTCTCCTTGCTAACGAACTTCTGTAGCCTTCCTTGTCTAATGAGAGCTTCTATTTGCTGCTTCAAGTCATAACAGTTAGCTGTGTCGTGGCTGTGATCTTGATGAAAGCGGCAATATTTGTCCCTTGACCTTTTATTGGGTTCTCCCTTCAGCTTGCTGGGAAAAGTCAAGGCTCCTTCATCTTTGATCTGCATTAGTACTTGGTCGATAGGGACGGTCAGCGGGGTGAAGCTCGTGAATCTCCCCATGGATGGTTTGGGGCGTTAATCATCCCTTTGTTCCTCCGTTCTAGCCTTTTATCGCCCCTTATCTGATTGCGCGTCATCCTGTCTTTCCTTTTTTTTGGGCTTCTCTTCCCGCTCCAACAGCACATCTTCCATGTTCATGTACTTGGTAGCCCTGTAAAGTACATCTGACATGGTCTTCGGGTCATTCTTATATAGGGAAAATAAGAACTTACCTTTCCGCAACCCATTGGTAAATGCTGCTATGAGTATTTTGTCATCTGCTTCATCAATCGAGAGAGCCTCTTTGTTAAAACGAGCTATATAAGACCTCAGCGTCTCGTCCTCTCGCTGCTTGATGTTCATTAGGCACGTAATGGACTTCTTGTACTTGTGCCCTCCAATGAAGTTCGAGGCGAATTAGGTGCTTAACTCCTTGAAGGTACCAATGGAGTTGGGTGTCAGTCTACTAAACCAGATCCTTGCGGGTCCCTTCAGCGTTGTGGGGAAGGCTTTGCATATGATCGCGTCCGGCACTCCCTGAAGGTGCATTAGGGTCTTGAAGGACTCCAAATGATCTAAGGGGTCCTTGGACCCGTTGTAGCTTTCTACTTGCGGCATGCGAAACTTTTGTGGAAGGGGGAATGTATTGATGGAAGCTGTGAATGGCGAGTCAATTCGCTGGACCAGGTCATCAAGGTCGCTGGACACCCGCCCCTTGAGGGCATTCATCATGCAGTCCATCTGCTCCTTCATCATCTGCATCTTGGCGGCTATTTGAGGTGGGATGGTATCAGTAACAGACGGTCGATTTGTGTCTTGTTGTTCCGGCTTGCTTAGAGCGTTGCTTCCTTCTAGCCCTTCTTGGTTTCTTCTCTCCGTGCTAGTCCCTTCTTGGTCTTCCTCCTGGGTGTTGGCTCTCGCATTCTTCTAGCGTAGTTGTTCTTCGAGATCGTACTTTTGTTTGGTGAGGCGTTCCATGGCGGCGGCCAAGGTTTGGACTTGCCTTCCGAGCACCGTCGTGCGAGGTTCATCCCCCTAAACGTTGTTGGTGGTTGCCATCGAGCAGGTAAGTACCATGCAACTTTTTGTCTCGAAAGAAATAGTACTATCAGTCACTAAACGATTCCCACAGATGGCGCCAACTGATGATGCTCAAAATCATCAATAAGCCACACGATCCTCATGTGTTTCTGATGAAATACTTGTACAACACAAAAGATGAAGACCTTAAGAGGAGTACCGGTATGGCACCGGCCAAATACCCTCCGACAGTCAAGTTAGAGAAATCTCTTGTTCACAACTCTAAAGTGCTAGAGTTGAGGTGAATTATGCGTACCTTGCCTTGTGAGGGTCTTGGGGTATTTATAGTAGTACAGGGACGAAATTCATGCCTTGGTCAAGAAGTTCTTTTCTTCTAGGAGAGTGACTCTTGGATTTTGCGTATCTCTTTGAGTCATTTTCCTTATAGGAGTCTTCTTAATTAGGTTTAGGCGTGTAGCGCAAGAATCTTCCCTACATACGTATATGTGGAGGTCAAGTAAGGTTGCGGACAGGAGTTTAACTGACTTCTTTAGCTTATTCCCGTCAGCTTTACACCACTTATTTCTAAGGTCGTCGGCTTGTAGGTTGAGATCGTCTGCTACATAGTCGTCAATTTTAGGTTCGTCAGCTTTAAGGTCGTCAGCTTTTGAGATGCAGCCTCCTATTGTTGTAGGTAGTCCAATTGGTACCATGAGATTCGTCATCTTAGCATTATCTACAAAATTACCCTTATCAAACGCCAACTTCTGTTTCGTGCGAGTAGTGCTTGCAATTCTTTTTTGTCTTTGTCAACAATAGTGCTTATGGTTTGCAAACTGAATTGGCTTAATTGATCGCTAAGATATATACAACATCAATTCTTGTACTACTTTGGTCTGGTCTGCCACTTACGGGTAGATCATTCAAGGGGTCGGTTTTGCAAATAATGGGCCATTCTTCAAATTAATTGACCCTCAAGCTAGATGTATCTAAATAAACTAATTACCTTAGTTAATAGCTGAGATATGTATGATATCAAATCTTGTACTTGTCCTTCGTCTGGTCTGCCACTATGGGTCCAAAGAAACAATAAGTGTGGGTCGAGAGGGTCGGAAGGATCTTAAATTCTTAACGTAATAATTCATTTTTCTTTTTAAATAGTTTGTGCAAAGCAATTGTTCTTGGTAACTTCCTTTTAATGGTAACTTTTTCTTTGAAGACAAAGTATCCAGTAACTCAATAATAAAATCCATATTTTTGTTATTATTTTTAGATTAAATTTTGAATTCCAGATAACATAACTATTTTTAAACCCATTATAACTAGCGTTTAACCCGCACAATGTGCAAGTAACTTCCTTTTAAAGGTAACTTTTTCATTGAAGACAAAGTATCTATTTTTTTTTTCTTTTTTTTGTAATAACAAAGTATCTATTGCTTTTTTTTTTTTTTTTTTTTTTTTAGAAGCAAGTATCTATTGTTAAAAGCCACATAGAGTTTTTTTTTTTTTTTGATGAATCCACATAGAGTTATTTGAGCAATGTAAATTTAAGTATTATAATGTAATGCATTTGCCCTGTCATCGTCAATAATAAACAAATAACCAAAACATAGCATATAACCCCGCAATGTGTTGCAAAGTTTTATTTATTTATTTATTTTAATATTAAGATGCTTTTATTTACTATTCATCGTAAAATATGTAAAATTATTATTCCATACTATAATATCTATAAGTTATAAATAAATTCTATTTATAAGATAATACAATTTTCACTGTTGTTTACTAAAAAAAAAAAAAAAATTATTGATTGATACTATTTTATTCTACCACTTTCAATCATAGTCTAATCGTTAACATGATATTATACAAATTCTGAGATAGCTCTATAAATCAACTAAACATATGAATGATATCATAAAAATCTTGGTAGTAAGTTCTTGTTTCTCTTGTAAGATGTATCTTCTACAACGTTGAGATTATCCATATATTGTTGCCGATGTTGGATGTTTGTCATTAGGATGTAGACAAAGAAATATATGTACATGGGTAGTCTTCTCTTTTGATATTCAATAATGTAGACGTCTGGAAGTTTAAAAAAAAAAGACTTCATTATAGTAGTAGGGATACACTATATAGGGGAAAAAAAGTAATTAGAATACCTGCTATCACTCCTCCAAAGTGTCAACAATGATTTAAATCATTTAATAACTGATTGAGCTTCATATTAAAAACCTTTGTAGCTACATCAGGTTAATCTTTTGCTTTTAAAAAGAAATATTATATTCACAACAATCTTACAATATTTTTATAACAAATCTTATGTGATAGGTTAATACTTGTTGATACTAGTGGGGGTAAGAAAGTAATTTCAATGTTGGATTTAAATTTAAAACCTGTAACAACCTGCCAACATTGTGCAAATGTAGTAAACATAACAGTTCTCGCTTTTAAATTAGAATAACCTATTGAGTTATAGTTGTATATTTCTCTATCAATACATTTATTTGATATATTGGTTAAGATAGAGTTTTTTTTTTTTTTTTTTTTTTTTTTTTTTTTTTTTTTTAATAAAAGAGATATATTTGTGCTTAAGATCGACATTAGTGATAAAATTAGCACTTAAATAAATTGAAACAGTGCATAACTATCAACTTGCAATCACTAAGGGTGGCATAATATATAACATTATCTCTATATCCTTATTAATAATAGACAAATACCATAATCCAATTTAACCAATTTGAGATCTTCACGGCTAGATCTTAGTTTGCAGATTAAGCTCTGAAATCTTCATCTTATATATTTTTTTTCAAGGATTTTAAGACTATACAATTAAGGTAGACTTCAAATTCGTAAGAATACAAAGAAGCCAAACACAAATATAAATCAAGATCTCCTCAAATTCTACTCTACAAAATTTGATACACTTCCAAAATGAAAACAAAATGTTACATATGAGTCCAAGTAATTTTTTTAAAAAATAAAAGAACTAATCAGTATTTTAATCAAAGTTGTTAAAAACTTAGCATCACCACACAATTGATACCCATGATGATAAAAGCTCAATTTTTCATTACACACTAAAAAAAAAAAAAAAAAAATTCAAAAAAAAAAAAAACATTATAAGAAGAGTTAGAACTCCTATTTATTTTTTCTCAAAAAAAAAAAGTCCTATTTATTCACGGATTTACTTGAAGTTGTGGCAAAAATGGGCAAATGCCCATTTCACGCAAAAAAGAAAAAAAAAAAGCTTTCTGTCCTCTTTCCCAAACTAATTAGGGAAATGCTCCTCTTTTATAACTCGATTTTCTCAAAATCGAGTTTCAATGTAAAACTCAATTTGTAAAAAATCATATAGGGCGATCAAACTTAAAAAAAAAAAAAAAGCATGGAACTCGAGTTCCATAAAATAACACCACTATAGACCTCCATGAAACGCAGCTATAGGTATAACTTATAAAAAAAACAAAAAAATTGCATAGAACTCGAGTTCAGGGAGCTCAAGTTCTATAAAAAAACGTTATTATAGGGCTTTAAAATGCCACTATAGGGCTCTCTGTGGAGCGATTAGACTTAAGAAAAAACTTGCATATTTTAAAACACCACTCTTGGGCTTTAAAACACCACTATAGGGCTTTAAAACACCACTAAAGGCTTTAAAACGCCACTATAGGGCTTTAAAAAATTGCATGGGACTTGAGTTCAAGGAGCTCGAGTTCCAACAATATTTTTTTTTTTTTAATTTTCAGTTTGTTATAACTCGATTATCCAAAAATCGAGTTTTAAGTTGAAACACAATTTTTAAAAAATCGAGTTTCAAAAAATGGGCATTTCCCTAATTGATTTGGGAAAGGGGCCAGGATGTTTTTTTTTTTTTTTTGCTCGAAATGGGCATTTGCCCATTTTCGCCTGAAGTTGCCACCTAAACTTAATGTATATAATATATGGGCATGCTCTAGTGATTACCTTTTATAAATAAATAAATAAATATATATATATATATATATATATATATATAAAACAGTAGGCTTTATTGATGAAAGAATTTTGCTTCGGTAAGAATAATTAAAGAGTCTAAATCTTTAGTCTCACTTTGTCTACTCTACTCTATATTCCACCAATAAAATCTTGCCACGTTTCCACCTAATTAATTAAATTATACTTTTATGAATTTTTTATTTTACCTACCTAAAATAAAATAAAAAACCCAAACACCTCTCTACCACCACTACCAACCTTCACCCCACCAAACTTGGCCTGCATCGGTAGCCACCACCCTCGAAGTTGCTAGTCATGGCAACCACCTTTGCCCAATCGCCACCATGCCGGACATCCAAGCCAATCTCTATACCCTTCACCAACCATCATCACTCCACCAAAAAACCTAACAAATCTGAAACCACCATCATATCAAGAGAGACAGAGACTCTATTTTTCTCAGATCCAAATCTCTCAGATATGTCTTTCTTATTAATTTTTTGAAGAATATATTAATTTTGGATTGTTGGTATTGTGTTGGATTATTCATTAATTCCAAAGCTGTTAGGTTTTTTTGGTGGTGGAGTGATGGTGGTTACTGGGATTGAGAGGGGCGGTTGTGGTGGATGGTGGCTGAAGGTGGTAGTTGGACATTGATGATGTCAACTAAGGTGGGGAGTGGTGGAGGATCGGTTGTGGTGGTGGTGGCTGGTGTCTGGTGGCTGATGGGATGGTTTAGGTTTTAATTTTGGTGGTTAGTAGTGGTGGTGGTTGGTAGCCGAAGGAGATGGTTGGCCGTTGATGACGTCGACAAAGGCTGGTGGTGGTGGAGGATCGATGGTGATGATGGCACCAGTGGTTGTGGCTAGTGGCTGATGGTGGTTTAAGCTTTTTACTTATTTAGAAACTAAAATAAGAAAATGCTGAAAAATAGATTTGAATTTAGTAAGTGTAGCAAGTTTTTATTAGTAAAGTATAAAATGGAGCAGACAAAATGGGATAAAAGATTTGAACTCATAATTAAATCTGTACATGGTGAGCTTTTTTTTATCCAATACAAATCATGATCTACCCCAAAAGCAAGCTATTCTAATCCCGCAACACTCAGAGACTTCCTTTTGGTATCCTACTTATGTAAACGACATTGTAAACCTTTTTTTTCCATACCATTAAAGAGAGAAATATAGTACACAGGTGCATTACAAACGACCAACTAGAAACTGGTAGTAATAGTGTTGTGGCATCTGTGTTGCCACTTTAGGTCTAACTACTTCAGTAGAGCTATATGCATTATATGAATAGAAATCAAACAACCCGTGTCATTCAATATGACGGTAGTAATCTTCAAAGTGACAATTACACATTACGACTTCATATTACTACGAATAATAAATGTCAAATGAAAATAAATCTCACGACTTCTCATGTAGATAAACTCTCAATCGTGAAATGCAAGTTGCTTTAATATATCAAGAGTGAGATCTAGACAAACGATTAAAACCTAAGTATGTTGGGCAACCACCCATAATATTAAAGGTACCATTCTCAAGATGAAATTTATAATTTCTTCAAAGTGATATAAGATATTTTCATGAGATAAGTTTAATAGGTTTGGTTATTCAAAGTCTTAGGCCTAACCATTTTAGTAGAGTTATATGCATTATATGAAAAGAAATCAAACGACCCAGATCACTAAATACGGCAATTGTAATATTCAAAGTGACAGTTACACATTAAGACTTTGTATTATTACAAATAATAACTGTCAAATGAATAATAAATCTTATGACTTCTCATTTCAATATACTTTGAATCTTGGGGGAATAGTGATCCCAATCATGAAATGTAGGTTACTTTAATATATCAAAAGTGGGATCTAGACAAACGGTCAAAACATCAGTATGCTAGGCAATCACACGTAATGTTGAAGGAACACATATTCTTAAGATGGAATTCATAATCTATTTATAGAGATATTAGATATTCTCTTGAGTTAAATTTAATGAGTTTGGTTATTTAAAATCTTAGGCCTAACCACTTTAGAAGAGCTACATGCATTATATGAACAGAAATTAAACGACCCGGATCATTCAATACAGCGGTAGTAATCTTCAAAGTGATAGTTACACACTATGACTTTGTATTACTACGAATAATAACTGTCAAATAAATAATAAATCTTACGACTTCTCTTTTACATATACTCTGGATCCTAGGGGAAGAGTGATCTCAATCATGAAATGTAGGTTATTTTAATATATCAAAAGTGGGATCTAGACAAATGGTCAAAACATCAATATGTTAGGCAATCACATGTAATGTTGAAGGAACACATCTTCTTAAGATGGAATTCATAATCTATTTATAGAAATATAAGATATTCCCTTGAGATAAGTTTAATGAGTTTGGTTATTTAAAGTCTTTGGCCTAACCACTTTAGAAGAGCTATATGCATTATATGAACAGAAATCAAACGACCCGGATCATTCAATACAGCGGTAGTAATCTTCAAAGTGACAGTTACATACTATGACTTTGTATTACTATGAATAATAACTGTCAAATGAATAATAAATCTCACAACTTCTCATTTACATAAACTCTGAATCCCAAGGGAATAGTGAACCCAATCATGAAATGTAGGTTGATTTAATATATTAGGAGTGAGATCTAGACAAACGGTCAAAACCTTCATGTGCTGGGCAACAACGCATAATATTGAAGGAACACATATTCTAATGGTGGAATTCATATCTCTTTATAGAGACATAAGACATTCACTTGAATAAGTTTAATAGGTTTAATAATTCAAAGTGTTAGGTTTAACCACTGTAGTAAAGCTATACGCATTATATGAACAAAAATCAAATGTTCCGTATCATTCAATATGACGGTAGTAATCTTCGAAGTGACAGTTACACATTACCACTTCGTATTACAATGAATAGAAACTGTCAAATGAATAATAAATCTCACGACTTCTCATTTACAGAAACTCTCAATCCTAAGGGAATAATGAACCCAATCACTATATGTAGGTTGCTTTAATATGTCTGGTGTGAGATCTAAACAAACAGCTAAAACCTCAGTATGTTGAGCAACTACACGTAATATTAAAGGAACACATATTCTAAAGGAGGAATTCATAATCACTTTATAGATATATAAGATATTTCCTTGAGATAAGTTTAATGGGTTTGGTTATTCAAAGTGTTAGGCCTAACCACTTTAGTAAAGTTATATGCATTATATGGAAAGAAATCAAACGACCAGGATCATTCATTACGGTGGAAGTAATCCTCAAAGTGACTGTTACACATTATAACTTTGTATTACAATGAAAATAACTGTAAAATGAATAATAAATCTCATGACTTCTCATTTACATAAACTTTAAATCCTAAGGGAATAGTGAACCCAATCTCAAAATGTAGGTTGATTTAATATTTCAGGAGTAAGATCTAGACAAATGGTCAAAACCTTCGTGTGTTAGGCAACAACACGTAATATTGAAAGAACACATACTCTCAGAATGGAATTCATAATCTATTTATAGAGATATAAGATATTCCCTTAAGATAAATTTAATGGGTTTTATTATTCAAAGTCTTAGGCCTAACCACTTTAGAAGAGCTATAGGCATTATATGAACAGAAATCAAACGACATAGATCATTCAGTACGGCGGTAGTAATCTTCAAAGTGACAGTTACACACTATAACTTTGTATTACTATGAATAATAACAGTCAAATGAATAATAAATGTCACGACTTCTCATTTACATAATCTCTGAATCCTAAGGGAACAGTGAACCCAATCATGAAATGTAGGTTGTTTTAATATATCAAGAGTGAGATCTGGACAACCGGTCAAAACCTTAGTATGTTGGGCAATAACACGTAATATTGAACGAACACATATTCTCAAAATGGAATTCATAATCTCATTGTAGACACATAAGATATTCGCTTGAGTTATGTTTAATGGGTTTAATAATTCGAAGTGTTAGGTCTAACCACTTTAGTAGAGCTATACGCATTATATGATTAGAAATCAAACAACCCGCATCATTCATTATGACGGTAGTAATCTTCAAAGTACAATTACACATTACAACAACGTATTACTATAAATAATAACTGTCAAATGAATAATAAATCTCACGACTTCTAATTTACATAAACTCTCAATCTTGAGGGAATAACGAACCTAACCATGAAATGTTGGTTGCTTTAATATATTTGGAGTGAAATATAAACAAACGTTAAAACCTCAGTATGTTGGGCAACCACATGTAATATTAAAGGAACACATATTCTAAATGTGGAATTCATAATCTACTTATAGAGATATAAGATATTTCCCTGAGATAAGTTTAATAGGTTTGATTATTCAAAGTGTTAGGTCTAACCAATTTAGAAGAGTTATATGCATTATATGAGAAGAAATTAAACGACCCGGATCATTCAATACGGTATTAGTAATCTTCAACGTGACAGTTACACATTCTGAATTTGTTTTGCAACAAATAATAACTGTCAAATGAATAATAGATCTCACGACTTCTCATTTACATATACTCTGAATCCTGAGGGAATAGTGGAACCAATCATGAAATGTAGGTTGCTTTAATATATTAAGAGTGGGATCTAGACAAACGGTCAAAACATCAGTATGTTGGGCAATCAAAGTCTAAATCCTAAGGGAATAGTGAACCCAATCTTGAAATGTAGGTTGATTTAATATATCAGGAGTGAGATTTAGACAAACAGTCAAAACTTTCGTTTGTTGGGCAACAACACGTAATATTGAAGGAACACATATTCTCAGGATGGAATTCATAATTTATTTATAGAGATATAAGATATTCCCTTGAGGCCTAACCACTTTATAAGAGCTATATGCATTATATGAACAGAAATCAAACGACACGGATCATTCAGTACGACGGTAGTAATCTTCAAAGTGACAGTTACACACTATGACTTTGTATTACTGTGAATAATAATTGTGAAATGAATAATAAATCTCACGACTTCTCATTTACATAAACTTTGAATCCTACGGGAACAGTGAACTCAATCATGAAATGTAGTTTGATTTAATATGTTAGGAGTAAGATCTAGACAAACGGTCAAAACCTTCATGTGTTGGGCAACACGTCATATTGAAGGAGCACATATTGACATGATGGAATTAATAATCTCTTTATAGAGACATAAGACATTCACTTGAGATAAGTTTAATAGGTTTAATAATTCAAAGTGTTAGGTCTAATCACTATAGTACAACTATAAGCATTATAGGAACAGAGATCAAACGGCCCGTATCATTCAATATGATGGTAGTAATCTTCAAAGTGACAGTTACACATTACGACTTCATATTACTATGAATAAAAACTATAAAATGAATAATAAATCTCACGACTTCTCATTTACATAAACTCTCAATATTAAGGGAATAACGAACCCAATCACGAAATGTAAGTTGCTCTAATATATTTAGAGTGAGATCTACACAAACGGTTAAAACCTCAGTATATTGGGCAACCACACGTAACATTAAAAGAACACATATTCTAAAGGAGGAATTCATAATCTCGTTATAGAAATATAAGATATTTCCTTAAGATGAGTTTAATGGATTTGGTTATTCAAAGTGTTAGGCCTAACCACTTTAGTAGAGTTATATGCATTATATGAAGAGAAATCAACCGACTAGGATCATTCGATATGGTAGTGGTAATCTTCAAAGTGACAGTTACACGTTTTGACTTTGTATTACAATGAATAATAACTGTCAAATGAATAATAAATTTCACGACTTCTTATTTACATATACTCTGAATCCTAAGGGAATAATGAACCCAATCATGAAATGTAGGTTGATTTAATATTTCAGGAGTAAGATCTAGACAAACAGTCAAAACCTTCGTGTGCTGGGCAACAATACGTAATATTGAAGGAACACATATTCTCACGATAGAATTCGTAATCTATTTATAGAGATATAAGATATTCCCTTGAGAAAAGATTAATGGGTTTGGTTATTCAAAGTCTTAGGCCTAACCGCTTTAGAAGAGCTATATGCATTATATGAACAGAAATCAAACGCCCTGGATCATTTAGTACGGCAGTAGTAATCTTCAAAGTGACAGTTACATAGTATGACTTTGTATTACTGGGAATAATAACAGTCAAATGAATAATAAATCTCACGACTTCTCATTTACATAAACTTTGAATCCTAAGGTAATAGTGAACCTAATCATGAAATGTAGGTTAATTTAATATATCAGGAGTGAGATCTAAACTATCGGTCAAAACCTTAGTATGTTGGGCAACAACACATAATATTGAAGGATCACATATTCTCAAGATGAAATTCATAGTCTCTTAATAGAGACATAAGATATTCACTTAAGATAATTTTAATGGGTTTAATAATTCAAAGTGTTAGGTCTAACCACTTTAGTAGAACTATATGTAATATATGAACAGAAATCAAACAACATGTGTCATTCGATATGACGATAGTAATCTTCAAAGTGACAATTACACATTACGACTTCGTATTACTATGAATAATAACTGTCAAATGAATAATAAATCTCACAACTTCTCATTTTAAAAAATCTCAGTCCTGAGGGAATAACGAACCCAATCCAGAAATGTAGGTTGCTTTAATGTATCAGGGTTGAGATCTATCTAAAAGATTAAAGCCTCACTATGTTAGGCAACTACACGTAATATTAAAGGAACACATATTCTAAAGATGGAATTCATAATCTCTTTATAGATATAAGATATTTTCTTGAGATAGGTTTAATGGGTTTGGTTATTCAAAGTATAAGGCTTAACCACTTTAGTAGTGTTATATACATTATATGAAAAGAAATCAAACGACCATGATCATTCGATACGGTAGTAGTAATCTTCAAAGTAACAGTTACACATTATGACTTTGTATTACAATGAATAATAACAGTCAAATGAATAACAAATCTCACGACTTCTCATTTAAATATACTCTGAATCCTGAGGGAATAATGAACCCAATCATCAAATTTAGTTTGATTTAATATATTAGGAGTGAGATCTAGACAAACGGTCAAAACCTTTATATGTTGGGCAATAACACGTAATATTGAAGGAACACATATTCTCAAGATGGAAGTCATAATCTATTTATAGCGATATAAGATATTCCTTTGAGATAAGTTTAATGGGTTTGGTTATTCAAAGTCTTAGGCCTATCCCATTTAGAAGAGCTGTATGCATTATATGAACAGAAATCAAACGACCCGGATCATTCAATATGACGGTTGTAATCTTCAAAGTGACAATTACATATTACGACTTCGTATTACTATAATAATAACTGTCAAATGAATAATAAATCCCATGACTTTTCATTTGCATAAACTTTGAATCCTAATGTAAAAGTGATCACAATCATGAAATGTAGGTTACTTTAATATATCTGGAGTGAGATCTAGACAAACGGTCAAAACCTCAGTATTTTGGCCAACCACAAGTAATATTGAAGGAACACATGTTATTAAGATGGAATTCAAAATCTATTTATAGAGATACAAGTTTTTCCCATGTAATAAGTTTAGTGGGTTTGGTTATTCAAAGTGTTAGACCTAACCACTTTAGTAGAGCTATATGCATTATATGAACGGAAATCAAACGAATCGGATCATTCAATACGGAGGTAGTAATCTTCAAAGTGACAATTACACATTATGACTTCATATTACTGTGAATAATAACTGTCAAATAAATAATAAATTTCACAACTTATCATTTACATAAGCTCTCAATCCTGAAGGAATAGTGAATCCAATCATAAAATGTAGATCGATTTAAATGTCAAAAGTGAGATCTAGACAAACTGTCAAAACCTTAATATGCTGGGCAACCACACGTAGTATTGAAGGAACATATATTCTGAAGATGGAATTCACTATCTCTTTATAGGGATATAAAATATTCACTTGAGATAAGTTTAATGGGTTTGGCTGTTTAAAGTGTTAGGTCTAACCACTTCAGTAGAGCTATATGCATTATATGAATTGAAATCAAACGACCCGTATCATTCAATTTCGACTGTCGTAATCTTCAAAGTGACAATTACACAATATAACTTTGTTTTACTACGAATAATTACTGTCAAATAAAGAATAAATCTCATGATTTCTCATTTACATAAACTCTCAGTTCTGAGGGAGTGGGGAACCCTATCTGAAATGTAGTCTCTTTAATTTATCTAGAGTGATATCTAGACAAACAATCAAAACCTCAGTATGTTAGGCAACCACACTTATTGTTGAAGGAACACATATTTTCAAGATGGAATTGATAATCTATTTATAGAGATATAAAGTATTGTCTTGAGATAAGTTTGGTAGATTTGGTTATTCAAAGTGTTAGGCCTATCCACTTTGGTAGAGCTATGTGCATTATACAAACAGAAATTAAATGATCCGGATCATTCAATACGACGGTAGTAATCTTCATAGTGACAGTTACAGATTAAGACTTTATATTACTATGAATAACCACTGTCAAATGAATAATGAATCTCACAACTTATTATTTACATAAACTCTCAAACCTGAGGGAGTAATGAACCCAATCATGAAATGTTGGTTGCTTTAATATATCAAGAGTGAGATCCAAACAAACAATTAAAACCTTAGTATATTAAGCAACCATACGTAATATTGGAGGAACACATATTATCAAGATGGAATTCATAATCTCTTTATAGAAATATAAGATATTTCCTTGAGAAAAGTTTAATGGGTTTGGTTATTCAAAGTGTTAGGCCTAACCACTTTAGTAGAGTTATATGCATTATATGAAAAGAAATTAAATGACCTGGATCATTCAATACTGTGGTAGTAATCTTCAAAGTGATAGTTACACAATATGGGTTTGCATTACTATGAATAATAACTGTTAAATGAATAATAAATCTCACAACTTTTCATTTACATAAACTCTGATTCCCAGGGGTATAGTGAACCCAATCGTAAAATGTAGGTTACTTTAATATATCAGGAGTGTGATCCAAACAAATGGTCATAACCTCAATATGTTGGGCAATCATATGTAATGTTCAAGGAACACATATTCTCAAGATGGAATTCATAAAATATTTATAGAGATATAAGATATTCCCTTGAGATAAGTTTAATGGGTTTTGTTATTCAAAGTGTTAGTCCTAACCACTTTAATAAAACTATATGCATTATATGAACAGAAATCAAACCACCAGGACCATTCAATATGACGATAGTAATCTTCAATGTGATAGTTACACATTATGACTTTACAATACTATGAATAATAATTGTCAAATTAATAATAAATCTCACAACTTCTAATTTACATAAACTCTCAATCTTGAGGGAATAGTGAACCCAATTATGAAATATAGGTTGATTTAATATATCAGGGGTGAGATTTAAACAAATGGTCAAAACCTTAGTATGTTGAGCAACCACATGTAATATTGAAGGAACACAGATTCTCAAGATGGAATTCAGATCTCCTTATAGAGATATCGAATATTCACTAGAGATAAGTTTAATCGGTTTTATTATTCGACGTGTTAGGTCTAACCACTTTAGTAGAGTTATATGCATTATATGAAAAGAAATTAAACGACCCGAATAATTCAATACAACGGTAGTAATCTTCAAAGTGACAGTTACACATTGTGACTTTATATTACTATGAATAAATACTGTCAAATGAATAATAAATCTCACGACTTCTCATTTACATAAACTCTCAATCCTAAGGGAATAGTGAACTCAATCATGAAATGTAGGTTACTTTAATATATCAGGAGTGGCATCTGGACAAATGATCAAAACGTCAGTATGTTGGGCACTTACACGTAATGTTGAAAGAACATATATTCTCAAGATGGAATTCATAATCTATTTATAGAGACATAAGGTATTCTCTTGAGATAAGTTTAATGAGTTTGGTTATTCAACGTGTTAGTCCTAACCACCTTAGTAGAGCTATATGCATTATATGAACAGAAATCAAACGACCCGTATCGTTCAATACGACAGTAGTAATCTTCAAAGTGGTAGTTTCACATTATGACTTTGTATTATTGTGAATAATAACTATCAAATGAATAACAAATCTCATGGCTTCTCATTTACATAAGCTCACAATCCTGAAGAAATAGTGACCCCAATCATGAAATGAAGGTTAATTTAATATATTAGAAGTGAGATCTAGACAAACAGTCAAAACCTCAGTATGTTAGGCAAGCACACGTAATATTCACGAAACACGTATTATCAAGATGGAATTCATAATCTATTTATAGAGATATAAGATATTCACTTGAGATAATGTTAATGGGTTTAGTTATTCAAAGTGTTTAGTCTAACCACTTTTGTAGAGCTATATGCATTACATGAACAAAAATCACATGACCCGTATCATTCAATTCAATGGTAGTACTGTTCAAAGTGATAGTTACACATTATGACTTTGTATTACTATTAACAATAACTGTCAAATAAATAATAAATCTCACTACTTCTCATTTACATAAACTATCAATTCTGAGGGAATAGTGAACCCAATCATGAAATGTAGGTTACTGTAATATATCAGGAGTGGGATCTAGACAAATGGTCAAAAGCTCAATATTTTGGGCAATCACACGTAATGTTGAAGGGACACATATTTTCAAGGTGGAACTCATAATCTATTTATAGAGATATAATATATTCCCTTGAGATAAGTTTATTAGGTTTGGCTATTAAAAGTGTTAGGTCTAACCACTTTAGTAGAGCTATATGCGTTATATGAACAGAAATCAAACGAGCCGAATCATTCAATACGGCGGTAGTATTCTTCAAAGTGACAATTACACATTATGACTTCATTTTACTAGAATAATAACTGTCAAACGAATAATAAATCTCACGACTTCTCATTTACATAAGCTCTAAATCCTGAGGGAATAGTTAACTCAATCACGAAATGTTAGCTGATTTATTATATTAGAAGTGATATCTAGACAAATAGTCAAAACCTCAATACGTTGGGCAAGCACACGTAATATTGAAGAAACACATATTCTCATATTGGAATTCATATTCTCTTAATAGAGATATAAGATATTTCCTTGAGATAAGTTTAATGGGTTTGGTTATTCAAACTGTTAGGCCTCACCACTTTAGTAGAGCTATATGCATTATATGAACAGAAATCAAACAACCCGGATCATTCAATACGACGGTAGTAATCTTCAAAGTGATAGTTATAGATGATGACATAGTATTACTATGAATAATAACAGTCAAATGAATAATGAATCCCACGATTTCTCATTTAAATAAACTCTCAATCCTAACGGAATAATGAACCTAATCATGAAATATAGGTCGCTTTAATATATCTGGAGTGAGATCTGGACAAACGGTTAAAACTCAGTATGTTGGGAAACTACACGTAATATTGAAGGAATACATATTCTCAAGATGGAATTCATAGTCGCTTTTTGGAGATATAAGACATTTCCTTGAGATAAATTTAATGGGTTTGGTTATTCAAAGTGTTAGCCCTAACCACTTTAGTAGAGTTATATGCATTATATGCAAAGAAATCTAACAACCCAGCTCATTCAATACAGCGGTAGTAATCTTCAATGTGACAGTTACACATTATGACTTTGTATTACAATGAATAATAACTTTCAAATGAATAATGAATCACACTATTTCTCATTTACATAAACTTTGAATCCTGACGGAATAGTGAACCCTGTTGGGAACATATTTTTATATAATTGGCATATCTTTTGACACAACGCACTTTACTTGTATTTGGATATATCTAAGTAAGTTCAAGGTGATCATTACAAGTGGTTAAATTGAAGACATGAAGATTACTCAAAACCTGCTCTAGAAAAGTGGAAATTTGCGAGTCTCGACCCCTCCTCAATAGAAGCTGGATCTATTGAGATTCATTAAAGCTCAATAGATGTCTCGATCTATTGAGCTTACGGGATTCAGTCTATAGCCAGCAACATTTTTACTCTAAAACGCTATTTTTTTATGGGTTTGTATAATTCTTATTGGACTAGGAAAGCCCAAGGTTTGTGTAAACCTATTTGGAATAGAAGAGCCCATTAAGCTCCTATTTAGAAGGAGGTGGAAAAAGAAAAACCTAACCCCAGAAAGCCTCATAAGTTTTTCTTTTTGAAACCCTAGTCTCCACCTACAGAAAAAAGAGTTTTTGCTGCGTTTCTTGTACGCCTTTAGGTTCTGTGACCAAGTATAGTCTCTTGCACCAACATTAAAGATCTTATTGGTGTTTCTGTGTTAAGCTGCTGCAAATCAACTACAACAATCAAAGGGTTGCTGTGGAGATAATCACATACTAGGATTCGTGCAAAGGAGTAAGCAACATACTAGGATCCTCGCATAAAATTGGTTAGTCACGTACTAGGAGCCATGCACAAAAGGAGAGATTGTCACTATAGAATATGTCCAATTGGGTATTGGGGTAAGGGTTCAACTGTAAGTTGGTAGAAGGTATTGGGATTCCTTTACTTGTAACCGCTTGTTGTGATAATAGTGAATTCTCGAGAGTAGTGACCTTAAAATCATTCGGTGGGGTTTTTGCCTTGGAGGTTTTTCCCATTCGTAAATAAATCATTGTGTTAATATATTTTCAGTTGCACTTTAGTTTATTGGTGATTTGTTTATGCTACCACGCATTTGCATGTTAAATTGGTAAATTAATTAAATTTGGCTAATTAATCAATTAATCCATCACAAGAGGTCGATACGTTTTTGGCCTATCAAACCCAATCATGAAATGTAGGTTACTTTAATATATCAGGAATGGGATTGAGACAAACAGTCAAAATCTCGATGTGTTGGGCAATCACACATAATGTTGAAGGAACACAATCATGACGGAATAATGAACCCAATCATGAAATTTAGGTCGCTTTAATATATCAAGAGTGAGATCTAGACAAATGGTTAGAACCTCAGTATGCTGGGCAACCACACGTAATATTGAAGGAATACATATTCTCAAAATGGAATTCATAATCTCTTTATAGAGATATAAGACATTTCCTTAAGATAAATTTAATGAGTTTGGTTATTCAAAGTGTTAGGCGTAACCACTTTAGTCGAGTTATATGCATTATATGCAAAGAAATCAAACGACCAAGATCATTCAATATGGCGGTAGTAATCTTCAAAGTGACAGTTACACATTATGACTTTGTATTGCTATGAATAATAACTGTCAAATGAATAATAAATCACATGATTTCTCATTTACATAAACTCTGAATCGTGAGGAAATAGTGAACCCATTCATGAAATGTAGGTTACTTTAATATACCTGGAGTGAGATCTAGACAAACGGTTCAAAACCTCAGTGTGTTGGGCAATCGCACATAATGTTGAAGGAACTCATATTCTCATGATGGAATTCATAATCTATTTATAGAGATATAAGATATTCCCTTGTGATAAGTTTAATAAGTTTAGTTATTCAGAGTGTTAGGCTTAACCACTTTCGTAGAGCTATATGCATTATATGAACAAAAATCAAACGGCCCGAATCATTCAATACGGCAGTTGTAATCTTCAGAATGATAGTTGATGGGGTATGAAAAAATTACCACTCCAATGTCGTCCAGGACAAGGATGAGGGAGCGAAGGTTGTAAAAACTTCGTCCGCGTCAAGCTCGTCCGTGTAGGAAGATGCCTGGACAAGTTCCACATAGCCAAGTTTGACAAAATCGCTCCATCTCGTCCATATAAGGATAACCATCCATAAGAAGGTCGTCCATAGGAGAACAACCTCCCTTGGAATCAAGGTAGGCTCGTCAGGAGACTCTTGGATAGGCCCCTAACACTTAGGAAAATTCCCAATTCAGTATTACAACTCCTTGTCACATACATAACTTCCAGTGACAGTTATATGAAAAAAATATAACTCCTAAACGGTTCTAGAAGTTATCCTTGAACCCTCAAACCTCCTTAATTATAGGGGAGGTTATAAGTATAATAACCGTTTCAAGAACACTATATAAATGATCATTCAGACCAGATAAAGTTACGTTTTTCACACTTCCAAAAAAAGTTAGAACTCCAAAATTTAAGAGAGAAAACTAATTTTGCCATCGGAGGGTCCTTGGCCGACAACCCCAGTCACCTTTGATCAACTGTTCTTTCTCCTTCAGGCCATCAAGGCGGTCGCTAGTCCTTTGAAATCCGAAGCATCTAGCCTACTGATTTTCTTCGCATCATTAATAGTTCACATTATCACTTCGTATTAATATGAATAATAATTATCAAATAAATAATAAATCTCATGACTTCTCATTTACATAATCTTTCAATCCTAAGGGAATACTAAACCCAATCATGAAATGTAGGATGATTTAATATATCAGGAGTGTGATCTAGACAAATGGTCAAAACCTCAGTATGTTGGGCAACTACACGTAATATTGAAGGTATGCATATTCTCAAGATGGAATTCATAATCTATTTATAGAGATATAAGATATTCACTAGAGATATGTTTAATGGGTTTGGTTATTCAAAGTGTTAGGTCTAACCATTTTAGTAGAGCTATATGCATTATATGATCAGAAATCAAATGACTTGTATCATTCAATACAACGGTAGGAATCTTCAAAGTGACAGTTACACATTATGACTTCTCTTACTTTGAATAATAACTGTCAAATAAATAATAAATCTCATGACTTTTGATTTACATAAACTCTCAAACTAGAAGGAACAATGAACCCAATCAAGAAATGTAGGTTGCTTTAATATATCAGGAGTGAGATCTAGACAGATGGTTAACACCTCAGTTTGTTGGGCAACCACACGTAATATTGAAGGAACAAATATTCTCAAGATAGAATACATAATCTCTTTATAGAGATATAAGATGTTTCCTTGAGATATGTTTAATGAGTTTGGTTATTCAAAGTGTTAGGCCTAATCACTTTAATAGAGTTATATGCATTTTATGAAAAGAAATCAAACGACTCGAATCATTCAATACGGCGGTAGTAATCTTCAATGTGACAATTACACATTATGACATTCTATTACTATGAATAATAACTGTCAAATGAATAATAAATCTCACGACTTCTCATTTACATAAACTCTTAATCCTAAGGGAATAGTGAACCCAATCATGAAATGTAGGTTACTTTAATATATCGATAGTGGGATTTAGACATATAGTCAAAACCTCAATATGTTGGGCAATCACACGTAATGTTGAAGGAACACATATTCTCAAGACAGAATTCATAATCTCTTTATAGAGATATAAGATATTTCCTTGAGATAAGTTTAATAGGTTTGGTTATTCAAAGTGTTAGGCCTGACCACTTTAGTGGAGTTATATGCATTATGTGAACAGAAATCAAACGACCTGGATCATTCAATACGGCGGTGGTAATCTTCAAAGTGACAAGTACACATTATGACTTTGTATTACTATGAATAATAACTGTCAAATGAATAATAAATCTCACAACTTCTCATTTGTGTAAACTCTAAATCCTAAGGGAATAGTGAACCTAATCATGAAATGTAGGTTACTTTAATATATCGGTAGTGGGATCTAGACATATGGTCAAAACCTCAATACGTTGGGCAATCACACGTAATGTTGTAAGAACACATATTTTCAAGATAGAATTCATAATCTCTTTATAGAGATATAAGATATTTCCTTGAGATAAGTTTAAGAGGTTTGATTATTCAAAGTATTAGGTCTGACCACTTTAGTGGAGCTATATGCATTATGTGAACAGAAATCAAACAACCCAGATCATTCAATACAGCGATAGTAATCTTTAAAGTGATAGTTACACATTATGACTTTGTATTACTATGAATAATAACTGTCAAATGAATAATAAATTTCATGACTTTTCATTTACATATGCTCTGAATCCTGAGGGAATAGTCAACCCAATCATGAAATGTAGGTTACTTTAATATATTAGGAGTGAGATCTGGACAAATGGTCGAAACCTTAGTATGTTAGGCAATCACACATAATGTTAAAGAAACACTTATTCTCAAGATGGAATTCATAATCTATTTGTAGAGATATAAGATATTCCCTTGAGATAAGTTTAATGGGTTTGGTTATTCAAAGTGTTAGGCCTAACCACTTTAGTAGAGCTATATGCATTATATGAACAAAAATCAAACTACCAGGATCATTCAATACGACTGTAGGAATCTTCTGTTGGGAAATCTGGTTTTGTATCTCATACAATTACACAACGGAGGCAACAAACATGGATCTGTTTCATTCATGATTGACAACATGCACTATGTAAATTTTAGAATTTAAGAACAAGAAAGTGTATCTTGGTGCAATGAAATTCAAAACAAAATATTAGAAGTACTTGGAAACACTTTTAATCTTCACTCCAATTCCATTTTGTGCCCAAGAAGTGTGGTCTCTCGATTAGTTTCCAAGGGAGAATTATTGAGTGGCTTCACTCACACATACACACCATTTCACAATGATGTCTCTCTTTTTCTCTAATTCTCTAATAAAAGTTCTATATGTTTCTCTCGTTATATGTAACTGATTATCTAATTGTGCTAGCCTATTAGGCATTTTCAATTGGGTTTTAATGTGTGACTTGGAGTAGGACCAAAAGGGACCAATAAGACACTAACTAACTCCAATAGGACTTTGTATTAGTATAAATAATAACTGTTAAATAAATAATAAATCTCACAACTACATATACTAGTCAATCCAAAGGGAATTAGTGGACTTTTTAATATATCAGTGATCATTAAAACCTCAGTATGAATTGGGGACATAATGCTTAGATGTCATGGACTATATGATAATGTCCATATATTCATGTTACCATTATTTTAGATAATAACAAAATAATTTTATTAAATACAACATAATGTCATACGTAATATCATACATAGCATTCTACAATAGGATTTAAGGGCACTAATCCTAACAATTACAAAGTGACAGTTACACGTTATGACTTTGCATTATGATGAATAATAATTGTCAAATTAATAACAAATCTCACAACTTCTCATTTACATAAACTCTAAATCTTAAGGGAATAGCGAACCCAATTTGAAATGTAGGTTGATTTAATATATCAAGAGTGGATCTAGACAAATGGTTAAAACCTCAATACGTTAGGACAATGGACTTTTCTATCAACTCTTAACAAGTCCAAAGTTACCATTAAATATATTTAATACCACTATGTAAATATAATTGCACTCTAGGCCTTATTAATAAATTATATTCCAAGACTTTATTATACATGCGGCCCCTTCATAAAATCTTCGTAATAATACAAAGTCATGAATGTAGACTGTCACTTTGAAAACTACACATCTTAATCCTTGAGTACCTGGTCTAATCTTTTAAGTTATTTATCATATATTTATGAAATTCAATTTCATAAATATATACTTTAGTAACTCCTTACTTTGTGGTTAGGCCTAACACTCTGAATAACCAAACCCATTAAACTTATCTCTAGGGAATATTTTATATCTCCGTTAAGGGATTATAAATTTCATCTTAAGAATATATGTTCCATCAACACTAAATGTAACTGCCCAACATACTGAGGTTTTGATCATGACTTTAGATCTCACTCCTGATATATAAAAGTAACCTACACCTTATGATCAGGTCCATTATTCTTTCAGGATTATGAGTTCATGCAAATAGAAGTCGTGAGATTTATTATTCATTTGACAGTCGTTAGAAGAATAATAAATCTCACAGCAGTCGAGTTCAATATGTCTTAATTCTTAAAACATATCAACTAGAAGTCTTCACTTCCATGAACCAGACAAATCATCTTAGTTGATACATTATAGTCTTTGCAGATGAAATGTCCAATTTCATCATCGACTACGAACTTAAATTCTTAGTTTATAAAGAACTTGTGACTTATATCTTCTGTGACTAAATTACATACTATGCATCTCATGGACTATATGATAATGTCCATATATTCATGTTACCATTATTTTAGATAATAACAAAATAATTTTATTAAATACAACATAATGTCATACGTAATATCATACATAGCATTCTACAATAGGATTTAAGGGCACTAATCCTAACATCTTCAAAGTGACAGTTACACGTTATGACTTTGCATTACGATGAATAATAATTGTCAAATTAATAATAAATCTCACAACTTCTCATTTACATAAACTCTAAATCTTGAGGGAATAGTGAACCCAATCTGAAATGTAGGTTGATTTAATATATCAAGAGTGCGATCTAGACAAACAGTCAAAACCTCAGTATGTTGAGCAACCACACATAATATTGAATGAACACATATTCTCAAGATAGAATTCATAATCTCTTTATAGAGATATAAATATTCACTTGAGATAAGTTTAATGGGTTTGATTATTCAAAGTATTATATTTAACCACTTTAGTAGAGCTATATGCATTATATGAACAGAAATCAAGCAACCCGTATCATTCAATACGACAGTAGTAATTTTCAAGGTGACAGTTACACATTATAACTTTGTATTACTATAAATAATAACTATCAAATAAATAATAAATCTCACAACTTCTCATTTACATATACTCTCAATCCAAAGGGAATAGTGAATCCAATCATGAAATGTAGTTACTTTAATATATCAGGAGTGAGATCTAGACAAACGGTCAAAACCTCAGTATGTTGGGCAACCACAATTAATGTTGAAGGAACACATATTTTTAAAGTGGAATTCATAATCTCTTTATAGAAATATAAGATATTCCCTTGAGATAAGTTTAATGGGTTTGGTTATTCAAAGTGTTAGGCCTAACTACTTTAGTAGAGCTATATGCATTATATGAAAAGAAATCAAATGGCCCGGATCATTCAATACGACGGTAGTAATCTTCAAAGTGGCAGTTACACATTATACCTTTATATTACTATGAATAATAACTGTCAAATGAATAATAAATGTCATGACTTCTCATTTACATAAACTCTCAATTCTGTGGGAATAATGAACTCAATCATGAAATGTAGGTTGCTTTAATATATTAGGAATGAGATCTAGACAAACAATCAAAACCTTAGTATGTTGGGCGACCACATGTAATATTGAAGGAACACATATTCTCAAGGTGGAATTCATAATCTCTTTATAGAGATATAAGATATTTCCTTGAGCTAACTTTAATGAGTTTAGTTATTCAAAGTGTTAGGCCTAACCATTTTAGTAGAGTTATATGCATTATATGAACAAAAATCAAATGACCCAGATCATTCAATACTACAGTAGTTATCTTCAAAGTGACAATTACACATTATGTCTTTGCATTACTATAAATATTTTTATGAAGAGGTTAAATGTTTAATAAAATCTTAGGATATAATTTATTAATAGGGCTTAGAGTACATTTATATTTATATAGTGGTATTAAATATAATTAATGGTTACTTTGCGCTTGTCAAGAGTTGACAGATAAGTCCAAACCCTGTTGGTGCTTGTACTTTATTTGTTCCATTTGGTCCCATTCCAATCCATATACTAAAGCCCAATTGGGCTGGCCCAAAAGCATAACCCAATTGGATAATTAGTTATTTATTTAATAAAAGTTATTAAATAAAGTAACTACCAAGTGTAGAAATATGTATGATTAAAAGGAGAAAGATTATGAGTTTTACTTAAGGGAGACACTTGGTTATTCTCTTAAACAATTAAATATAAAACTGATTGGGAGACCACACATCTTGAGCATATTGTGGAATCGGAGTGAAGGTTGAAAGCCATCTAAAGTCCAATCTTCATTTGTTTTGAATTTCACTACATCAAGATACTCATTCTTGTTCTTTGATTCTATAACACAGATGTTGCATGCTATCTCACATTAATGAAGTAGATCCATTTATATTCCGTTGCGTGTTTTTGTATGATATACAAAACTATATTTTCCATGTGTTTTTACAACAAATGGTATCAGAGCGGTCTTCAATCTCATGTTTGCATAACGTGTTGACTGAGTTTTAGAATCTAAGAAAATTGCTTTCATAATTTTGAAAATTCTGTAGTAGTTTTTCTGCATATTTTAGTTTTAGAACTATTGTTTTGTAAAACTAATATAGATGTTATGATGTTGTTTAAGTTTGTTTTTAACCATGTCATATTGAACTTAAGGACTATAGCATCAATGAAATTCAGTTTTAATCTCAATCTCATTCAAATATAATCAAAGAACTATGTTTTGTTCAAGTGAAATGTCAAAAAAGGTTACCAAAAAAAAAAAAAATTCAGTTTCACGAGTCTCGACCAATCGAGAATTCCTTTCGACCAATCGAGAATTCCTTTCGATCAATCAAATAGGAATCAAGAATTGATCGAGTCATCCAAAGACTTTGTGATGAATTTCTTCAATTTTTCGATCGATCGAGAGTTCCTTTCGATTGATCGGATGTTTCTTTCGATCAATCGGATGGGAATCAAGAATCGATCGAGTCATCTAGAAACTTTGAAATGGATTTATTAAATATTTTGATCAATCGAGAAATACCTTCGACCAAGCAAATGAACTGTCTTTTGAAATTTCACTATGTGTTAAAACATAGATAAATTGCAAAGCAATGTGTGATGAGATTACACATATTTTCCAAATAAAAAACCTTTCTTTTAAAATTTCTAGTGGGAGAGAGATTCAAGGGTTGACTCTCATGGCCTCCATTATCAATTCATAGTGGTGTGAAGTAGGCACCTTGTCTTGGCCTAACTTTCTTAGAAAGATAGATCGGGAAAAAAAAAGCTGAATCTAAATTGAGGTTTTTTCAAAAGTTGTGAAAAAAAGAGAAAATAAATATATCTATAATATGTGTGTGCAATAATATCTTGGAAATCTCTCAGACCCTTCCTTAGTATGCCTTTGGTCATATGTTACCATTTTTTTTAACTCTCCCTTGCTTTAACCAAAGCAGGAGTTCATGTTTCCTTTGTGTCAACCCCAAGAAGCATCCAAAGACTTCCCAAAGTTCCTCCTAATTTAGCTAGTCTTATAGATTTGGTGGAGTTTCCATTACTCACACTAAACAATGAGATCTTGCCTGAAAGGACCGAGGCCACTGTGGACATTCCACTAGATAAAGTTGAACACTTTAAGATTGCATATGATTTGCTGCAAATTCCATTCAAGAAATTCATCGCAAATCAATTGCCAGATTGGATTATAGTAGAATTTTGTGTTCATTGGGCAGTCGAGATTGCACGAGAGTATAATGTCAAGCTCATGCTCTTCACTGTTATGTCTGCTGCTACCACTTTTTTCTTGGGGGGGCCATTGGGATATGTTTTTCTTTCTGACCAAAAACCAACTTGGCCATCACTAGAAAGTCTAACAAAGCCGCCTGAGTGGGTTAGTTTTACATCTTCAGTGGCATGGAGAGAATATGAGGCACCATTTTTACATGCAATCAGGGACGGAACCAGGATTCGAACTTGCGGGGGGCCAAACCTTAAAACAATTTTTTTTTTTTTTATGAAAATAAAAACTAACATCTATTTCATATTCAGGAAACCTGTACTTTCATCAATGGTGATATTTGAAACTTCTGTTTAGAGATTTTCAGAAATTGAGACATCAACGCTAGAGGTTGGCAAACTTGCATCATCAGCTATGACTTCAGAATTATTTAGATTTATTCTTTTAAAAAAATTTAATATTGTAGTGGACTTACTCATGATCTACAAATCAAAAAAAAAAAAAAGTTTCATTATTTCCATATTTCGTAGTTCTATACATCAACTAAAAAAAAAGGACTTCTCAACACCAAAAAAAAAAAAAAAATCTAAAACCAAAATAATTACAAACAAACAAGCACTAGTTTATATATATTACTAAAATTAGCCACATCATACAAAGTGATAGACAAAATTCACAAGTTTATATATATTATTAATACTAACCACATCACACAAAGTGAGAAAAACAAAATTTTTAATGAAACCAAAACATGAAAACAATGGCCAAAGACTTTGGTCAATTGATCACACAAAAAAATCTTTTATAACTCATCCAAGACTAGTTTCACACATTCAAATTCATACTCACAGGTCTGTCAATTCAGCATTCATGTCCTACTCCTAGTTAGTGGTCCCAGACTACTTCTTTAGAGATATAATCAAAACCAAAAGAAGCTATACAATGAAAACACAAAACATTGACCGGTCCACACAAACACAAAAAGTCTCAATTACACACATTACTCAATACAAAGCCACAACCACAAAATATTATATAGTCCACACATGAGACAACACACCAATGCCCAATGAATGCAGAGGGCAGATTACAGAGGAGTAGAGGACCGGCTAACGCAGGGTAAGAAAAAAAAATATGAACTTGAGAGAGGAAAGAAATTTCTTAGATTTACCAGACTTATGTGTGAAGAGGAGCAGACTGAGCAGAAGCAGCAACACCGGATCTGATCTGAGGAATGAAAGGAGCAGCACTACAGCAGCAACAACACCCAAATCTGATCTGAAGAAAAGAATAGTAGCAGCAGTGATGGAGGCTTTAGGGTAAAAATAAAGTGGAGGAAGAGTGAGGTTAGGGTAAAAATTTGAGAATTGTAATTTAGATTCCATATTTATTTTTTATTTTGTAGTTTTAATTTGTTAGTTATTATTATTAATTTTTTTTTTTTTGGATGAGCTAGTTGGTTTCTTGTTCAGCTTTCATTCGTATACTAGTTTTTTTTTTTTTTTTTTTTTTTAAAATTGGGGGGGAGGGGGGTTATTAGCAAGGAGAATTTTTTTTTCAATATATATATATATATATATATACTAGGTTTTTTTTTTTTTTTTTTGGGGGGGGGGGGCAATGGCCCCCCTGCCCTAATGTAGGTCCATCTCTGTATATATATATATATATATATATATATATATATATATATATAATGGTCATTGCGTAGGACACAGTGGAGATAAAGCCACACCACACCAAAATTCAGATGAGCATTTCGGAGAAATTACCTTTTCCCATTGCTTCAATTCGAGGTGCAAAACAAAGGGCTTCATAACAAGCACCGCAACGCAGTTTCTGAATGTCAAGAGGAAAATAATTATTTGTTAAGCAAGAATCAGATTTGGAAGCTTGAATAATCTTAAAAGAAACATAATATAATAAGATAGCATTAAACGGTAAAAAAACTGAAGAGATAGTTAAATAATAAGATGCTGAATCTAGAAAAAGAAAACCAACAAAAGCTAGACATGAAGCAATCAAATAAACATACATGATGATTTAACCAGGAGTTAGTAATCTCCTCCTCATAGTATTCTATGCCAGACCAGCTTCTGAGCTCTTTCTTTGATTTAGACGCAGTAGCCAATTCCTTAGGAAGCTTTTTTACAACTCTTGCATCATTAGCCAAAACATTAATAAAATGATCTTCATCAAAAACATCTCAAAAGTAACTGCAAATTGAACAAAATGATTTTCATTTTTGTTTTCCTTCTCACAAACCTCCAATGTTAGTGTTCCGCAGTTTTTTTGTTCTTCTTCTTCTTTTGCTGGCAATCTATCCATGGAGATGGAACAATGGTGGAGGAGAAAGAGATAGAGAGATAAACATGGAGAGAGAGTCATATATAACACTTTTTTTGGGTTTAGAGATAGATATAAAATATAATAAATGAGGGATAATTAATGAGATCCTAATCATAATATTAGTATTAATAAGTCTTTTTTTTACCGTTGGATCTACTTAAATCCAATAGTTTAAAAAATGTATAACTCTTTAGAGTTACACTAGGTGTAACTTGAACCCATCTCATATATATATATATATATATATATATATATATGAGTTAGGTTCAAGATACATTGGTGTAACTCTAAGCAATGTTGCACCACCCAATAACTTGTTATTAAATTCATATTTTAAGAATCACACTGTTGAATTACATGTTCTATATGTGCTTAACATGCATGCTAATTTTCACACCAATCGGATATTGTTTACCATATAATTCATAAACTCGTCTTTTATGAATTATTTTAAACTACAAAAACTTGAATTCAAACAATTGATTGATAATATGACTATTAATCTTTGATCGCCGTGAAATTTTGCAGGCATAGAGAGTATATGAATATAATGTAATCCAACAGTAGATTTGTCAAAATTCACATCTAATAATAAGTTATTAAGTGGTGTAATATCGCTTAGAGTTACAACAGATGTAACTTGAAGTTACACCTAGTGTAATTCTTATAAAATTACACCTCTTTTATGTCCTAGATTTTTAAAAGATCTAACGGTTAAAAAAATATCATTAAATGCTATTACTTTTCACCTCATTCCTAATTAATACCAGCAATTTTTTCTCTCTCCTTATTTAATGTTTAATTATTTTTCACTTGATTAAAGGCACATGCGATTTTCAACAACCTAGAAACTATACTAATCTACTTCAGAGCCAATGCACAATAGCCAAAGCTTTTTGTTGGGATGATTCTTATTCTTGCGTTCTGTTTGTTTCAGCAATGATGTTTTCTAAGAAACAAGTCATTTTCCAAGAAGTATTTTCTATAAAACCATCCCATTTTCCAATGTTTGGTAGTAACTTTAAATGAGTTGAAAAACAACCTCCTAACTTCCCTTATTTAGCTTACTATGAAATATATTTGTTTTCAAAAAAAAAATTAATGGAAAACAATCTCTAAAAATAAGCCATACTTTTTTATGTTGACCACAGATAGTATTTCTTTGACTCATCTTTTTTTATGCTACCAAACACTGGAAAACATGGAAAACTATCTTTACACAAGATTTTCCATCGAAACAAACGGAGCATTATTTTTGTCGAAGCACTGGCTCTCTATGCTCTCATTGTTGGCATCATCCTTTCTTCCTGAGCTGGTCAGTCCAGAGCCGACTGAAACTAAAAGAGCACATTCTTCTGGGTGGTTGCAGTTGTGGTTGTGTGGTTTATTGCTATTAATTTGGAAGTGTTCTTTTACTAGAGATTCTTGTGGCTGTGGTGAGTGCAATTGTTCTACCAATATATGTTTTAGGAAGTTGCCTCGCTATGGTGATAGGATATAGAATAAGAAATTAGTTTCTACTCTTAAATTTTAATAAAGTCTTTTCTCATCTTTGTGATTTGGCATTCTAAGGATTTAAATTTAAAGTAAAAGTTGTGTAGAATTACTGTATTATCATTTTTGGAAGGATTTGTTCTCGTGCCTTTGTTACCTTTATCAAAAAAAAAAAAACCGGCCAAATCAAGTGGGTTGGGTGGAGAGAGTTTAGTGACTTGTTTATAAAGTGGGTTGTTGAAAATGGCAAGTGCCCTTTAATCAAGAGAAAAACAATAAACAAAGAGAGAGACAAAAGTAGAAAGTAATAATATTTAATGGTGTCTTTTTTAACCGTTAAATCTTTTAGAAATCTACGATGTAACTTTACAAGAGTTACACCAGGTGTAACTTGAACCCATCTCATATATATATGTATGTATGTAATTTCAGTTAACTTACCTATGGTTCAACCAGTTTTAACTAAGCCTACTCATGGTTTAAAAAGCGTCACTTAACCCGCCTGAGGTGTTCTCCGTTAGACATCCGTAATCCAGCTCACCATTTTTCGTTAGAAGATATTGGGGTAAAAATGTCTTTTCAATAATATTTTTTCCCTCTCCTCCATCTACTCTTTTGAATCTAGAGCACCAAAAAAAAACCATTTATACTAAAAATCTCAAGATCAAAATTTCACAATCATCCATTAATATGAATGATCCCCTAGTACAAGTCAGCTTTGACTTTTTGTGCTCATGGATTTCCATTTTTGAATCCAAATGTATGAAAAAAAAAAAGGCAAAGATAGAGAAACTTCTACAAATGATGCTACTAAAACTATGAAAAACTTTTACAAATGTATGAACAAAGGCAGCAAAAAAATGTTTTGGGTGGGTATTAGGTATTCACAGCATTGGTGTGGACTTGTGTGTCCTCAGTTGTGATTGTTTATGGAGTAAATAAAAACAAATTAGGAATAAATACACCAAAGAGATGTTTTGAAACTTTCAATCTATCTGAACATAACCCAAAACTAAAGCAACCCCACCTTACGTTTTTTTACGTGTTGTTTATCTACAAAAAGGCTTTCTTAATACCAGCAAGAGCTCCTTTGCTAAGCACTACGACCCACAAACCCAATCTCCACCTCTAACCCCCCATCCACACCACCAGCCAAGCACTACAACCCACAAACCCAAATAAGAAACCACATCTCATCAAATAAACCCCAAAAATCCAAATCAAAATACAAAGAAACAACCACCATTTCCAAAAACCAGCCACTAGAGAACCCAAGAGTTCCAATTCATCACCGTGAATAGATCGAGACAAAATAAGAGAACACACAACCACAAAACCACTTGGAGAATGATGGCAATGAATAGGGACCTAACAAACTTGAACTCAGTCAGGCAATCGAAGTAAAGAGAAAAAGTGATAATGAATTTGGGGATTTTTAGGGATTTTGAGGTAAAGAGAGGGAGAGAGCTCATTCTTCTTTTTGGAGGTCCTACTTGGGTTCTAATTTTGGCTTATATAGTAAAGGGGAATTTCTAACAAAAATGGCAAAGGTGGGTAACGGGTGTCTAACGGAGGGCAAGTGGGTTGAGTGATAAGTTTTAAACCACAAGTGGGCTTTATTAAAACGGGTCAAACCACAAGTGGGTTAACTGCAATTTCTCCTACATTAATAAGTAAAACTAAGAGAAGATCCTAATAGGAGAAGAATGTATTGATCCCTTTGGTAAATTAATCAATTAATTATCCAAGTGAATTAATTAGATTCAATTACATCCAATAAGTGTGATAACATAAAAAAATCACCAAATAACTAAACGAAATGGAAATTAAATTTGACATGGGTAATTTGTTTACGAATAGGGAAAACCACTGAGGCAAAACCCCACCAAGTGAATTTAAGGTCACCACTCCCGAGAATCCACTATTATCAAAACAAGTGGTTACAAGTAAAAGGAATCCTAGTACCTATTACCAACTTACAGTTGAAATCTTACCCCAATACCTAATTGGACTTGTAATGTAGTGACAATATATCCTTTCAATGCACGGCTCCCAGTACGTGATTAACCAATCGATACACAGATCCAAGTACATGACTAACACACCAACTTGAGAAAGATTTTGGCTACAAAGTTCTTTAGTTTATCCAGACGATGAAGATCAAAAAGCTCCTTGGTTACAAAACCCTTGGTACAAAGACGCAGTAGCTTCTACAAGAGAAAGATGAACTAGGGAAAATTGTCTCTAGTCACAATATGCATGAATAATCACTTTGCATCAAGGTGCATCAAATGTGACGGCCCTTAAAATAATTCTTATATATGTCTAGGGTTATGAGAAAAGAAACCCCACACAAATACACTTGGATATGCATGGAAACAGATCTAAAAATATGAATTTCGTAATTCTTGATAGATACTATTTCTATTGAGCAGCTATCGAGCACAAGCATTAAACTTTGATAGATATCATTTGTCGAGTTTTAATGAACAACACTTTTTCACTTGTTTCTTGGACAGATTTGCATGGCTTTAATACTAGACTTGAACTCTTGTTCCTTGAAGTACTAAACACATCCTAGATCTACCCAATTACAAGTAAAGGGCGTTTTGTCAAATGATTAGCCAATTTACATAACATATGTTCTAACAAGTTCCACATATGTCCTAACAATCTCCCCCTTTGGCAATCAGTGACAAAACCACAACGAATAAATGAAGTATGAAAGAAGTCATAAATCACTAAAATCATAATCACTTGTTAAATAAAATAAAATCTAATCCTGGCACAAACTCTTGAAAAAATTTGTAAGAAGAGAGTTCATGGCATGATAGATTTTGACAACTTGTTTTCCTGAAACACTTTAAACAAAACTCATTAAGGCATCTTGGTGTAAAACAGAAATAAAGGATTGCATACATAAAGAAACATGTGTATAAAGAGAGAAAAAAAACAACACATGGAGAAATAGGTGAATGATAACACACATCATCATATATATAAATGAGAAATAAAAGTACAATGTATGTTATCAATAAATGGCCACAAGACTAGTGTACAAAAGGATAATGTAACTACAAGGAAAGAAAAGAAAAGTACATAACTCCTCACTACATCCCTAAAAAACAAAAGACACTCCCCCCATCAAAAATGTCTTATGCTAACTCTCCCCTTAAATACATGACTACTCTCATCCCAAAACGACTTCCCCTTTTCATCACAAATGACAAAGGGTAAGTCACTATGAAGTCGTCATCTCCTCATCACTAGAAGATCTATCATTCTCATCCTTATCATCATCATCATCATCATCATCACCATCATCACTAGTACCATCATCAGCATTCTTGTCCTAAAAAGCCTCTAGAGAAGGAAAGGGAGAAGCGACGAAGCCACCAAGGCAAGCCTATCGTTGTGCAATACGACCCACACGGGTGGTCACCTGACTCAACTCATTAGTGAGAGTGTCAAGGCGAGCATCCATGTGCTAAACCTGCTCCATAATCGCCTCAAGAGTCACACCCACTCTAAGAAGAAGAAGCGGAGGTGGATGGAATGGAAGGGGCTGGAGGAGTCATTATCTCGGTCTGTGGCTGCTTCGGTCGAAGCTAGGGCTTGCTCCGTCGAACAAACGCCAAGCTAATGGCACCCATTACAATGAAGAGATAAGAATTTGGGATAGAGATAGAAAAATGACAAATAATCTTCATGATAGCTGAAGGGAAAATGAGCTTATCACAAGTCGTCGTATCTCTATAAACATCAATGAGAGAGAGAATGAAGTGAGAAGGAAAGTCTATAAAGAGGTCCTCTAAGAGAGAGTAAAAAGCAAGCACGAGGCTCGGTAATGGAGTTATAGTGGGACAAAGTATGGAGAACGAATGTCATCACCATGTTTGGGAATCTTGGACCTTTTGCAAAGCCCGAGCATGAGGTGTTTTGGCGCTTACCCCATAAAGAAGGTGTCTCACAGAAGAGAGATAGAAGTTCATCCTTGGATACAATCCTCAGACGTGGCCAACCAAGGTAATCAAGATGTGATACCCACAGAACATGTAGTATCGTAGATATAAGATTCGAAGTGACTACGATACGTGTACCTCTAATATGCATAGCAAACTAAGGTATAGACGTATCGATACCGTGCATATTAGAGTAGAACTCTTATATGATCATGGTGGGACATCTCTCTGGTATCTCACATAGAGATTCTCATCACTGACTATGAATGACAGTGGGTAGAGCAATATCAGAAATGTCCAATAGAATAAGGTGGCACTCCAAACGAATACCACATTTGGATAAGTTCTCTAGGAAGTCCTGATGGGCCTTCCCATCACAGAACTGAACATGAGTGGGGGTAGGATCAAAAGAATATGTCCCAGAATGAAGAGGATTCTGAGATGGAGTGGATTTGTGCTTGGGTGCCATGTGCAATCTATCCGCGCGAGAGAGAGAGAGAGAGAGAGAGAGAGAGTGAAAGAAACAGAAAACACAATCACAACAGAGTACCAACAAAAGAAAAGAAGAGGGTACGTATGCATGAAAAATCCATGAACATGTGATATGCTAAAGGAAATTGCATCATGGGTTCAACCTAATCCAAACCTAATAGCACACAATTTTCAACATTCAAGCACACATCTAAATGCATGAAACATTGTGAAAATGCAAATGGAATGCAATACATGATCATATATCAACAAATAAGCAACACCCAACCCAAAAATTTCACAAAACCCCAAAAACCTAGGTCTAATGCGTGAAATGTATGAAGAATGGGGGATTAGAGAAACATACCAAGTGATTTTAGACTAGATTAGGCCGAAAATCACTTGGGTAGGAGGTTTTGAGTGAGAAAAAGGTGTTTGTATGGAGAGAAAAGAAAATCTATTGAGAAAGATATGAAAAAGTGAGACCAAATTTTGTGTTGGGGGTATTTTAAAAAAACGCAACTCAATGGATTGAGGATCTGTCAAGAATTTGTCAACGGCAAAAACACTTTGATGGATTGAAAAGCTGTGGAGAAGCTATCAGTCAGACAGAAACTTTCTCAATGGATTGAGAATCTGTCAAGAATCTATCGAGACAAATTATAGATAGCTCGATGGATCGAAGATGCGATAAGATCTGTTGAGAAAAGAAGTCCAAAGGTCTCGATAAATAGCCATTTGTTGAGGATCTGTCAAGAAGTTGTCGGGTAGCTGTCGAGCTTGATAAAAAATAGTTTTCAAAGAGAAGAAAAAAAACACAGAAATGTGACAGGCCACAAATGCGTTGACCCCTTGTGATAACTTAGATTAATTAATTAGCCCAGTTCTTAATTAATCAAATTAACATGCAATATCACGTGGCAGCACAAACAAATCACCAAACTAAGTTAAGCAGCGGAAAATAAATAACACGGTGATTTGTTCATGAATGGGGAAAACCCTTACAGCAAAAACCCCACCGGGTGATTTAAGGTCACCACTCCCGAAACTCCACTATTATCACAACAAGCAGTTACAAGTAAGGAATCCCAAGTACCTCACCAACCTACAGTTGAACTCTTACCCCAATACCCAATTGGACTTGTTCTGTAGTGACAGTTTCTCCTTTCAATGCACGGCTCCCAAGTACGTGACTAACCAGATGCGCGGATCCCAGTACGCGACTTACTCTTTTGCACGAATCCCAATACGTGACTAACTCCACAGCAACCCTTTGATTGTTGTAGTTGATTTGCAGCAGCTTCACATAGAAACACCAATAAAATCTTCAATGTTGGTGCAAGAGACTTTGCTTGGTTACAAAACCCTAAGGCGTACAAGAAACGCAGCAAGAACTCTTTCTTCTATAGGAGGAGGCTAGGGTTTCAAAAAGAAAACCTTATGAAGCTCTCTAGGGTTAGGTTTTTCTTTTTCCACCTCCTTTAAATAGGAGCTTAATGGGCTCTCCTATTCCAAATAGGTTTACACAAACCTTGGGTTTTCCTAGTCCAATAAGAATTATACAAACCCATAAACAATTAGCCTTTTAGAATAAAAACGTTGCTGGCTATAATCTGAAACCCGTAAGCTCGATCGATCGGGACATCTATCGAGCTTTAATGAATCTCGACAGATCGAGCTTTAATGAATCTCGACAGATCGAGCTTCTGTCGAGGAGGTATCGAGACCTGCAGTTTGCACTTTTTCTTGAGCAGTTCTTGAGTAATCTTCATGTCTTCAATTTAACCACTTGTAATGATCATCTTGAACCTACTTAGATTTACCCAAATACAAGTAAAGTGCGTTTTGTCAAAGGATATGCCAATTACAAAATATGTCCCCAACAAAATGAATGAAATCAAGCAAGCTACTCAACTAAAGATCCAAACAACATGTTAAGCTCTCAAAAACATCTCTCAACAAGAAAAATTGCAAAGCATTCATGAACCAAAACAAACACACACACACTAAACAAGTCTAACTAATTTTATATTTTAAAAATAAGTCAAGACAGTTTAGTGAGTACACATTAACACATGTATCCCTTATGATGGCCAAATCATATTATACCTACACATGTATCAAAAGTAGCAAAGAATTTGCGTGTTGTGTGTGAAAACATCGCAAGAGTGCATAAGTGTCTCATATTATGACGATTTGAGATATAAGAAAATTAATTTAACTCACACATAATCGTAACTGCTTGATGGGGACTATCACCTTCGAGGTATATCCTACAACTCCCACATCTACTAGAAACACGCTTGCAGCCATATTTAAAAGCGTTTTGATTCTTTTTACTTTTTGATTTCTTTGCATATTTTTTCCTTTTAAGCATATCATGCATGGGCATGTAAGAGAAAGAAGAAATACTCAATTATGTTAAGCCAAAACATCACAATTTTGTTATGCCGAAGCATACAGATGTTATTCATGATTGGCAAGCTTTAGTGATAAGATGGTTATTTATGTCTTTATCTTAGAATTTTTTATCCATTTCCATAAAAAAGAATGATATGAGTGTTAAGTACAAAAAATTACTTAATCGTACTCATCACAAACACGAGCCACAAAGCTCACTTGCTTAATTATGTATTAAGATTCTTATATAAGCTACAAAAGATACAAAGTTTAGAAAATTTTGTTTCAATGGCCATCCAAAGCATTCAGGTACCAATGTACACAAAACATACACTATTTTTGTATTTTTCTGATTTTTTAATTTTGTTAATTTTTAGGAAAAAAAAAAACAAAAACAAAACCTGAAAATAAACAAACAAAAATATGTTAAACAAAACATAGCATAATACTAGACTGATTCAAAAACAAGAAAGAAAAACAAACAAGTAATGCATAAACAAAAAGAGGGAGAAAGAGAGAGAGAGAGAGAGAGAGAGAAAGTGACTTAACACTTTGAGCCTTTTTCCTTCCACACCTTGGAAGAACCTTTCTGTTGATCGAGTACCTTTGATCTGGTGGTGAGGGGGAAGAATTGAAACCGTTCAAGTTCTAAAGGAACATGAGGGCTTTGAGAAAATCTCCAAGGGGAGAAAAAGAGTATGGAAATTGATTCTAGTTTTCGAACGAGACCATACTATTACTTTGTTGAGTGGCTAACCACTTGTAGCAATTTGGACGAGTATGCCCTGGAGCTCCATAATGATGACAGAGATGCTGCTTCTTCTATTTAAACTTTCGGTTATTACCCTTCTTAGTCCTAGGATTTCTAGTCTCTTTCTTTTCAAGCTTAGGGGGTGCACCTAAAATTGATTTGCCTTTGTCTACGTTCTCACTTGCTATATCACTTTTGCAATCATTGTTCTCAGAATTACCATTATTAGCAGGTGAGACAAACACAACAGTGCTAGAAGAAGTAATATTAGGAGAAGAAAAATCATACCCTAAACCAGTTTTATCAGAAGTAGATTTCTAAAAGCTAAGCATCTCATCAAGCCTCGCATTGGAAGTCCTCTCCAATTGAGCTCTAAACTTCAAGCTTCTTTGCCTTTTTAGTAAGGAAATTGTTCTCGAACCACAAAACTCCAATGGTTTGATCGACTTCATCAAACTTTGTAGAGAGCTCTTCCTGATCAAGTTCCACTTCACTCAACTTCTTAGTGATCAGCCTATATAGTTTCTCATGCTTTTCAAAAATCTTATACAATTTTGCATAAGCTATATGGAAGTCATCCTGCTCATTCATCTTCTCAAATTTAGACTCCACTAAGTCCTCTTCTTCATCCACCTCTTTAACAATCCCCTTAGTAGGATTTACTGTGGCAGTGAAGGCATTCAAGATTCCCTCGTCATCATTGTCATCTGAATCTTCCTCAAGCTCGATGTCACTCAAGGTAGTAGCAAGAGCCTTGCTTTTCCCAATAGTCTTAAGATATGTTGGACATTCTTATTTCATATGTCCAAAACCTTGACATCCGTAGCACTTTGGTTTGGAAGGAACAATGTACTGTCCGCTTTCTTTAGCATTCTTCTTTCCTCTGTCTTGGCTCTTGAACTGAGACAAACTAGACTGCCTACGGTCTGGATCAAATCCTTTTACATTGGCATTCTTTATGAACTTTTTGAACTATCTTGTGATATAGGATTTCATCAGAAGACTCATCAGTATCACTGCTTTTGGCCTTCAATGCCATGCACTTACTCTTGTTTTATTTCCCTATCCTTGTCAAACCCAATTCATAGGTTTGCAAATTACCAACCAGCTATGTCAAAGGAATTTTGTCAATGTCCTTTGATTCCTTAATAGCAGTGATCTTGACATGGAATCTCTCTAGTAAAGATTTGAGCATCTTTCTTACAACCTTGGGTTCAGGAATAGTTTTCCCAAGATTAACTATTTCCTTCAACTTGGCATAGAACTCATCGAACGACTTATCCTCTGATAGGCCAAAAACATATTGAACCCTTGTGCTGGATTAATTGATTAATTAGATAGGCTTACTTAATTAATCAATTTAACATGCAAACGCAAGGTAGCACAAACAAATCACCAATAAAATAAATGCAGTGGAAATTAAATTTGACACGATGATTTTTTTGTGAATGGAGAAAACCTCCAAGGCAAAAACCCCACCGGGTGATTTTAAGGTCCCCACTCCCGAGAATCCACTTTTATCAAAACAAGCAGTTACAAATAAAGGAATCCTAGTACCTTATACCAACCTACAATTGAACCTTTACCACAATACCCAATTGGACTTGTTCTGTAGTAATAATCTCTCCTTGTAATGCATTGCTCCCTGTACGTGACTAACTAATTGCGTAGATCCCAGTACGCGACTTCAATCACCAACTTGAGGAATATATTTGCTGCAAATTTCTTCTTCTCTTCAACAGATGAAGATCGTGAAGTTGCTTGGTCACAAAACCCTACGGTGTACAAATACAGCAACTTCTTCAAGAACTAGGGCAAAACTAGGTTCCGGTCACACTTGTGGAATTATGCTCTTGTGCAATTGTACTCTCAACTGTGTAAGCAGATATGGCCCTTAAAATAATCCTTATATATGTTTAGGGTTGTGAGAAAAGAAAGCCCAAACACATAATCACAAATTTGAGTCAAAACAAATCTGAAATTCTGTTTTCATAAACCTTGACAGATGCCTGCTGGGGACATATATTTATATAATTGGCATATCCTTTGACAAAAAGCACTTTACTTGTATTTGTGTAAATCTAAGTAGGTTCAAGATGATCATTACAAGTTGTTAAATTGAAGACTTAAAGATTACTCAAGAACTGCTCAAGAAAAATGCAAACTACAAGTCTCGATACCTCCTCGACAGAAGTTCGATCTATCAAAATTCATTAAAGCTCGACAGATGTCTAGATCAATCGAGTTTATAGGAGTCAAATTATAACCAGCAACGTTTTTACTCTAAAAGACTAATTTTTTATGGGTTTGTATAATTCTTATTGGACTAGGAAAGCCCAAGGTTTGTGTAAACCTATTTGGAATAGGAGAGCCCATTAAGCTCCTATTTAAAGGAGGTGGAAAAAGAAAAACCTAACCCAGGAGAGCTTCATAAGGTTTTCTTTTTGAAACCCTAGCCTTCTCCTATAGAAGAAAGAGTTCTTGCTGCATTTTTTATACGCCTTTGGGTTTTGTAACCAAGCAAAGTCTCTTACACCAACATTGAAGATCTTATTGGTGTTTTTACTTAAAATTGCTACAAATCAACTAAAACAATTAAAGGGTTGCTGTGGAGTTAGTCACGTACTAGGATTCGTGCAAAGGAGTAAGCCGCGTACTGGGATCCGCACATCAAATTGGTTAGTCATGTACTGGGAGCCGTGCATCAAAAGGAGAAACTATCAGTACAGAACAAGTCTAATTGGGTATTGAGGTAAGGGTTCAACTGTAGGTTGGTAAGGTACTGTGATTCCTTTACTTGTAACCGCTTGTTGTGATAATAGTGGAGTTTTGGGAGTAGTGACCTTAAATCAATCAGTGGGGTTTTTTGCTGTTAGGTTTTCCCCATTTGTAAACAAATTACCGTGTCAATTTTATTTCCGCTGCATACTTTAGTTTAATTGTGATTTGATTGTACTGCCACGTAAATTTGTATGTTAACTTGATTAATTAATAACTTGGCTAATTAATCAATTTAATTCATCACAAGGGGTCTATGCATTTGTGGCCTATCAAGTGGTATCAAAGTAGACACACTTTGATTAGGTTTTAATCTTTGATGTGTGATCCATTGACCTCTGTTGTCATGGAAACTCTTGATTGTTTTAATTTGCATGATCGTTTTAATTTGCATGATCTTGTGTTGAATGATGATGATGATATTCATGATGCCTATCGCAAGCTTTATAATTTTTGTATAAAATCTCTTGAGAGTTCTACAAAATTAAAAGCTAAATTTATAAAGGTCAAGCTTGAAAAAGATGATTTGATTGCAAAATTGGATGAAGCCACTAATTTGAATGAGAATTTTAAAAATCAAATTTCATCTCAAGTGGACAAAATTAAGAGTTTGGAAGAGCAACTAGTTGAATTTAAAACTGAAAGTGAAAAATTAACTAGTGTCAAACTTGTTGTTGAGCCTAACTCAAAAGAAAAGGATTTTTATATTCCCCCATTCAAAAGGAATAATGAAGAGTTGAAGACTAATATTGCTAGGATAGACAAAGGTAAACAATCTGATATTAACGCTGAAGTTTTTAAACCTATGTCTAAAACTTCTCCTAAGTTAAATGAAAATTCTGAATTTGTCCCTACTTGTGATCATTATCATATTGTTGGTCATATTATGCCAAATTGTCCTAAGTTGAGGACTCTATCAATCTCTAAGGTTTGACCTGCTTCTAGGAAGACGAGTAGCTCTAAAACTGCTCATGTTTGTTATCATTGTGGTGTTTCTGGACACATTCATCCTAATTGCTTTAAGTTGTATCCTCATAAACAATTGTTCAAACGGTCACAAGTTTTCTCTCAATGACCTACACCTTTGTTTGGAGAGTTATTAAAAGTTTTGAGCTTTTTAACTCAATTTCAGGAGAATTTTAATTCTTCTATGTCCTTTAGTAGTAATACTAGGACTCGTGCCTTTTCATCTTCACGGCCAAAGACTCGTGCTATGTGGGTGAGAAAGGAGCCTAAGACTTAATTGTCTTTTCTATTTGTCCTCTGCTTTAATTCTTTCTATCTTAAGTAGGACTTTCTGTGCTTGATTTCTTTTCTGCTTTTGAAATCATGCTATCATGCATCTGCATCCTTCTATCATGTTTTCATGCATTTGCATTTTCCTTTCATGCATTCATGTTGTTTGTTTGTTTTTGTTTGGTTGTTTAGTTTTTTTTTTTTTTTTTTTTCAAAATAAAAAAAATTTGAAAAATTGAAAAAAATACAAAAACAGTGTGTGTTTGTGTACATTGGTTCTTGTGAACCTTAAAATGGCTATTGAAACAGAGTTTTCTAAACTTTGTATTTCTTGTAGCTTAGATGAGCATCCTTATGCACAACTAAGCAAGTGAACTTTGTAGCTCGTTGTTTGTGATGAGTAAGGTTAAGTGATCTCTTGTACTTAATACTCGTATCACTCTTTTTGACGGGTAGGACTAGAAAATCCTAAGAGAAAGGCATAAATAACCATCTCACCACTGTTACTCGCCAATCATGAAATGACATTTATATGCTTCGGCATAGCAAAATTGCAATGCCAATAGCTTAACATAATTGGGTATTTCTTTTCTCTCTTATATGCCCATGCATAGTTTACTTAATAAAAGAGAATATACAAAAAAATAAAAGCAAAAGAACAAAATTCTTTAAAAATATGATTGCAAGCGTGTTTTCTAGGAGATGTGGGAGTTATAAGATGTACCTCGAAGGTGATAGTCCACATCAAACAGTTATGATTGTGTGTGAGTTAAAGTGATTTTCTCATATCTCAAATCGTCATAACTTTGAGACACTTATGCAATCTTGCGATATTTTTCACACGCAACACGCAATATTCTTTGCTACTCTTAATACATGTGCAGGTACAATGTGATTTGGCCATCACAAGGTTTACATGCGTTAATGTATGCTCACTAAACTGTCTTGACTTATTTTTGAAATATAAAATTGGTTAGACTTGTTTAGTGTGTGTGTGTGTGTGTGTGTGTGTGTATTTTGGGATCCTTGTGCTTAAAATTGTTGTTGAGAGATGATTTTGAGAGCTTAATGTGTTGTTTGGATATTTGGTTGAGTTGCATGCTTGATTGCTTTCACATCTATGTTTTCTCTTCTTGAAAAAACTACTTTTACGCCATCTCGACACCTTCTCATCACCTCTCGATACCTGGCTTATCTGTCGAGATCTTCAGTTGCATCTTATTACAATCTCGACATCTCTCGATAGCTAGGTGGATCAATCGAGATATCTTCTAACTGCTCGATAGATCTTCGACACCTTCGCGATCCATTGAGGTTGTCTTGATAGCTTCTCGACACCTCCTGATCGATCGAGATACCCTTGCATGCATTTCATCTTTCTTTGTTTTGCATGTTTTTTCCTTTGTTTCCATAGCATCTTGTTTTTCTTTCTTTTGTAGGTTTATGGCTCCTTGTTCTCCTCATTCCCTCTATATCTGTTTTCTATCTTTCTCTGGTCAAGTCTTTTGGCTTTTTATACCCTTTGTCAATCGTGTCGAAAAGGGGGAGAAATTTGAGTTTTGTATGTCATTCCTCAAGGAGAGTAATAGACTTAGGAGGAGAACTTCATGTTAAAGGGAGGAAAGTTTTTGTTGTAACTAACTTAGGGGGAGAGTTAGTTTGATACACATTGATATTGATATATTTTTGTGTTGTGTATCTTTTGGTTTTGTAACCATTTTTACATACATGATGCTTATCAAGTGGTATATGTGATGATGTATGTGTTTCACTCTTTATCTCATATGTGTTATTTCTTTTCTCTATTTATACACTTGTTTCTTGTTTATTCAACTTGTCATTGTTTTCCACATGGTACCTTGATGTGTTTTGTTTAGTGCCTTTCAGGAAAGACAAGTTAAAGCCAAGTCAAGATTCTGAACCTTCTTCCTGCAACAACTTCCAAGGCTCAAATCTTTTAGACTAGGCTTATTTATTCTTAAGTAGAATGTATTCTAGGACATTCAATGTACTCTTGTGGTTTTGTCACAGATTGCTAAATGGGGAGATTGTTAGGGACATATTTTTATGTAATTGGCATATCCTTTGACAAAACGCACTTTACTTGTATTTGGGTAAATCTAAATAGGTTCAAGATGATCATTACAAGTGGTTAAAGTGAAGACATGAAGATTACTTAAGAACTGCTCAAGAAAAGTGCAAACTGCAGGTCACGATACCTCCTCGACAGAAGCTCGATCTGTCGAGATTCATTAAAACTCAACAAATGTCTAGATTGATCGAGCTTACAGGAGTCAGATTATAGCCAGCAACGTTTTTACTGTAAAAGACTAATTTTTTATGGGTTTGTATAATTCTTATTGGACTAGGAAAGCCCAAGGTTTGTGTAAATCTATTTGGAATAGGAGAGCCCATTAAGCTCCTATTTAAAGGAGGTGGAAAAAGAAAAACCTAACCTAAGAGAGCTTCATAAGATTTTCTTTTTGAAACCCTAGCCTCCTCCTACAGAAGAAAGAGTTCTTACTACGTTTCTTGTACGCCTTTAGGTTTTGTAACCAAGCAAAGTCTCTTGCACTAACATTGAAGATCTTATTGGTGTTTCTACATGAAGCTGCTACAAATCAACTACAACAATCAAAGGGTTGCTGTGGAGTTAATCATGTACTGGGATTCGTGTAAAGGAGTAAGCCGCGTACTAGGATCCGCGCATCAAATTGGTTAGTCACGTACTGGAAGCCGTGCATCAAAAGGAGAAACTGTCACTACAGAACAAGTCCAATTGGGTATTGAGGTACGGGTTCAACTGTAGGTTGGTAAGGTACTAGAATTCGTTTACTTGTAACCGTTTGTTGTGATAATAGTGGAGTTTCAAGAGTGGTGACCTTAAATCACTCGGTGGGATTTTTTGCCGTTAGGTTTTCCCCATTCGTAAACAAATCACCATGTCAATTTTATTTCTACTGCATACTTTATTTTATTGGTGATTTGTTTGTACTGCCACGTAAATTTTCATGTTAACTTGATTAATTAATAACTTGGCTAATTAATCAATTTAATTCATCACAAGGGTCTACGCATTTATGGCCTATCAATGCCAATCTGTCGAGCTGCTGTCAAGCCATGGGCTTCAACAACTCTACAGGCTTCGATAGATGCTAGCTGTCGAGGTTTAATAACCAGCACTTTCTCAGCTTGAATCTTGGACAAACTTGTATAGCTTCAATACTTGGACTTGAAATTTTTTTGCTTGAAATATTAACCACATCCTAGATCTATCCAATTACAAATAAAGTGTGTTTTTTCGAAGGTTTAGTCAATTACATAAAATGTTGACATATGTTTCTAACAACCAATCATATATGTCCTAACATCCTCCTCCATCTTAATTTCTTCAAAGCTAGTAGTAAACCTTTGATGTTTTGAATCCTTAACAGCCTTAGTCCCTTCATAGGTTGCCTGGAGGATAGTCCATGCTTTCTTGGAAGTTTCAGTAGAGGATATTTTCTTGAATTCCTCATTGGTGACTGCATTGAATAAGGCGTTCAATGCTCTGCTATTGAAGTTTGCCGCTTTGATCTTAGCATTATCCCAATCAGTCGGCACTTCCTTTGTCTTAGTCCAACCAATCTCCACAGCTTGCAACACTTTCTCATCTAAAGACTGCAAGAAAGCTCTCATGCGTACTTTCCAGTATGCATAATTAGTGCCATCAAATAAAGGAGGTATAATTAGAGACTGTCCTCTATCCATGACAAACAGGGGTCAATAGATCACATAGCAAAGATTAAACCTAATCAGAGTGTACCTATTTTGATACCACTTGATAGGCCAAGAATGTATTGACCCCTTTGATAAATTAATCAATTAATTATCCAATTGAATTAATTAGATGTCAATTACATGCAATAAGCGTGGTAGCATAAACAAATCATCAAATAACTGAATACAACGGAAATTAAATTTGACATGAGTGATTTGTTTACGAATGGGTAAAACCGCCGAAGCAAAACCCAACTGGGTGAATTTAAGGTCACCACTTCCAAGAATCCACTATTATCAAAACAAACGGTTACAAGTAAAAAGAATCTCAGTACCTAATACCTACCTACAATTGAACCCTTACCCCAATATCCAATTGGACTTGTAATGTAGTGATAATCTCCCCTTTCAATGCACAGCTCCCAGTACGTGACTAACCAATCGATGCATGAATCCAATTACGTGACTAACACACCAACTTGAGAAAGATGTTAGCTGCAAAGTTCTTCAGTTCATCCAGACAATGAAGATCAAGAATCTCTTTTGTTACAAAACCCCTAACACAAAGACATAGTAGCTTCTACAAGAAAAAGATGAACTAGGGCAAATTGTCTCTGGTTACAATATTCCTAAATAATCACTGTGCATTAAGGTACATTAAATGTGACGGCCCTTAAAATAATTCTTATATATGTCTAGGGTTTTGAGAAAAGAAACTCTACACAAATACACTTGGATATGAGTGAAAATAAATCTGGAAATTTGAATTTCATAATTTTCGATTGATATTATTTCTGTCAAGCACAAGCATTAAACCTCGATAGATATCATTTGTCCAGTTTTAATGAACAACACTTCTTCACTTGTTTTTCTAAACAAATTTGCATAGCTTCAATACTAAACTTGAACTCTTGTTCTTTGAAGTACTAAACCTATCCTAGAGCTACCTAACTACAAGTAAAGTGCGTTTTGTCAAATGATTAGCTAATTTACATAACATATGTTCTAACAAGTTCCACATATGTCCTAACAAATCCAGTTAGGTTTTAAATTTGATTCCAATTGTTGTCTAATTTTGTGTCACGTGTCCTATTTAAGATTTTTTAATTATTGTTCTAGGTGAGTTAATCAGGTGAAAAAGACGAAAGGTCTAATATAAATAAATTATAAAAAACTCAATAATTAAAAAATAAAAATAAAAAAAGATTAAACTCATGTGTATATCTAAAAGAAATTAAAATAAAATATAAAAGAGAGAAAGAGAGTATAGTTTGAATCCATATATGAGTGTAATTGTAATTTTTTTAAATTGCATCGTACATATGTATGAGTTATACACTAGTATAATTAATCTATTCATCTATCAAATAATTAATTAAAAAGTTCCACAAAAGAAATTAAGAAGATATTTATAGAATCCACGTTAACCTTTGATCATGAATATTAAAATTGTCATGACCATTACAAGGAAATCAGGAATCTATCCCTAAAGCAATGATGGCATATGAATCAAAACACAAGATTAAGTTAACCATAATTATATGCACACAGATGCACATAGTCCTAAAAATGCATGAATATTGTTATTTTGCATGAAAATGCATGGTTATGTAACAATGCTAATGTATAAACCCTAAATGTGAATTCTCTACATGTTGCATGGTAATGTTAGAGAAACTATTTTTAGGGGTGATTTTTCTGAAAAACATTTTTCGAAATCCCTTATATCACATTATCCATTTCATACATATGTTGTTATGACTCTTCATGATGAATTCCATTATATCATATGAACTTTTCTTTATTTCATGTGAAGAAACCTATTCTGTATGATATGTGAGTGATTTTGAAGAATGAAAACCATACTTTAAATTTTGGTCCATTTGGATTGAGAGGAGGGAGACAGAATAGAATAGAATAGAATTGACCAAAATTAGTTTATTTTTTGTCAACTTTACTCTACTCCCCTTCACTCCCCCCTTAATCCAAACATGCCCCATAATTTTTTTCATTATTTCATGTGATACAAGTTCTACATGTTGGAATCTTGATCCCACTTTACATGGATCATTTCATATGAAAGTTTTATAAATTTTTTATAAGACGCAACTTAATTCATGTTTGGGACAAAAAATATTAATGATTTGTAAAGCGAATTAGTAATTAGTAATTACACTAAAATCCTACATTATCGTGCCATCGACCTGGGGTAATTATTGAGTAGTTCTGGAGTACTAAAAATGTGCACTTCCCCCTCTCACATAACTGTAGATCTCATTAATTAAATTCATGATGTGGGTTAATAGAACCCACAATTTATATGAGAGGAAGAAGTATGCATTTATGGTACTTCCCAAGTATTCAATAATTTTCCATCGAATTGATAGAAGTTTACAAATTCAACAATATCAAACTCTATCATAACATATCGTTTCATGTGTGAGAAATTAATTTCATGTAGATTTCCTAAATCTAACCAGACTTATCATTTTCTCAAATAATGAATGAGTATTTTCCATGATAAATGATACGAAGAATTTTTTTTTTTTTTTTTAATTGTATGTGAAAGGAAATGAATTAGCCGGACTTACATTAAAAATTAGTATATGTACAGCTAACATTAACTACCAATTAACAATTCTAATTCTAAATATGATTAAGAGAATTTCTATGGACACAATAAAAATCTTATAATATTTTCACATTACACTTGTTTTCAATTGTGTTTGGTTCCCGTTTAATATTTTTATTGAGACATCTTATACACACAACATTTTCACAATAGATCCTAAACGACAAGTTGCTACTTGCTTTTAATTGTAGTTAAGAAAGTAATTTCAATGATATTAAAATAATTAATAATAACCTATTACCAATGATTTGTTGTGAAAGTATTTTGAATGTAACATTTCTCATTTTTATTATTTTATTTTGACCTATGAGGAACAGGCATCTCAACCACTGTGGCAATTTGTTTTTAGCCCCATCCCCATGGGCAACGCATTGTGCCCTGAGGAAGGAGTTTGGACTTTGGAAGCCTTATAGTAGTACGGACTTCTTTTTCTTTCTAGATCACGAGAAGGGGGCCCGTCCAAGATCGAAATGTTCCTCTACAAGGACAACAAATGCTCTCGAACGGCTAGGCACCACTCTCTTTCTTCCCTGGCACAACTCTATGATTAATGCTTCTAACACATTTTCTTTCTTATTTTTCTAAGGGCATGAATCAAAATGACAAAAATTAATGGATGAGATAGGAGTCGTGCACGAAGGTAATTATCTCATCCATAAAATTTTGTCATTATGATTCATGTTCTTTGAAAAATGAGTAAGAAAATGTGTTCTAAGCATTAATCATAGAGTTGTGCTAGAGACACAACAAATTAAATTATCACAATAATTGAGGTGTCAGTTCTTCATAGGTCAAAATAATATAATAAAAATGAGAAGTGTTAGGTTCAAAACATTTTCACAAGGTAGCAGGTTATTATTTATTTTAATATTATTGAAATTACTTTCTTAACTATCATTAAAAGCAAATACCAACCCTTCATTTATGATTTATTGTGAAAATATTGTGTACATCACATGTTTCAATAAAAATATTAGACAGGAAACCAAGATTTCAATAAAGTACAAAGCTAAGATTTCAATTGAGGGTCACTGAAATATATATGAACAATATATTAACATTTTGTTTGAGGAATTTTTGGAATTGGGATACCAAAATTAGTGGTTGATAAAGTTACATCACCAGCATTGATCTCTGAGTAATTTTAATTTTTTTTTAAGAAGTCAAATATTGTAGTGGATGTTCCCAATAATTTTATAACTAAAAAATTAATTAATTCTCTTAAATAAAAAGTAAAAATAAAAAAGACCTAAAGCGGTAAAGCCAAAAAAAAATTAACAATAAAAAAAATCCAAAAAAAAGTGTGTCGAAATGTCAATATTGAGTGAGATACTAAATATAATAAAAAATAGAGTGTCGTAGTGCTCAATACACAGGGACACAATCAGATAAGGATAAGAGGTTGAGCACTGTAGGGGCGGATTCAATCATTCAATAACTAATGATAACAAAAACTTAGAAGCACTTGCTAATTTTATCTGCCTCCGAGTCAGTTGTCACTAGATTTTTCATTAATACTTAATATGAGTGGGTTGTATCGTGCACAATCACTAGTTAATATGACTGGATGTTTTAAAATATAATTTGTTTACAAATTTCTAAATGTATAGTATATCTATATATATAAATAATGATTGGCTAATTATAGGGTGATTGTAATGTAATTATGAATAACTGCAGATCAACTTAGGTGACTAAGTCTAGGAGTGCATGCAGTTTTGGTGTTGGTGTGTAAGTGTGTTCTTTTATCTCATATCCCTTCCCCTATATGTGTGTGTGTTTCTCAAACAAAAAAAAAAAAAAAAAAAATCTAAGAGTCTTGGTTCACTACAACAAAATGTATTTTTAGTAACGAAAATTAGTAAGAAAATTATTTTTGTCACTACAAATACAAATTTAGTGACAAAATATAAATCTCATCACTAATAATGAAAAAAATTATAACATTTAGCGACAAAAAGTAATATTCGTCACTATTGGTGATCAGAAATTTGGGCACTTGAACTTAATTAATCTATAGCGACAAAATTTTTCGTCGCTAAAGTTGAAATTTTAGTGACGAACCATTTCGTCACAACAGGGTTTTAGCGACGAAAAGAGTTTTGTTGCTAATTAGTAGATTTCGTCGCTAAAGGTCCTTAGCGACGAAAAACTGGACTTTTAGTGACGAATATTTTCGTCACTGAAAATATATTTTGTTGTAGTGGTTTAATGATAAAAGGTAATCATTGAAAGCAGACGTTATAAATTAAAATTCTCTATAAAAATAAAAATCTAAGAGTCATTCTTCTCCAATGAAAAAAAAAAAAAAAAAAAAGTCCAAGAGTCAATATTGAATTTACCTAATATTATGTGTCTAAATTTCTAAGAGGGCAAAAATACCTTTTTATATCTTTATATTTTGATATATTTTTAATTTGGTCCTTAAGTCTTCATAACTTTCTTTTTAGTTCATATATTTTTAAATTTAGTGCCATTTTAATCATTTCTATCATCTCAATTAAAAAAAAACCTATCTGCGAGTAAAATAGTTAAATTTTTAATATTAGATATTTTTTGTAAGTTAGATGATGATAGGGATCAAAATGAAAACTGTGAAAACTTAAAGAACAAATTGAAAATATAACTAAAATATAGGGGCCAAAAATGTGTTTTTACTATTTCTAAAAGGGTAGAGCAAGAGTCATTGTCTTTTATGAGAGAAACTAAGTTTTTCTTTTTTAGAGACTTTCAACTTCTGGTGTCCGCTCTTGATGATAGCTCTTTACATCAGACCAAGACACCAATCAGTTTTTAGTGCAGGCGGGCATTGAAACCTAGATTTCTTTTCCAACCATCAAAGACTTCACCAAGTGAGCTAACTAAAACCCATAGAGAAGAACTGAGTTTAACAAGTAATTTGATTCTATAGAACTAAATAACTATAGCAAGAATTAAGACTTAAGGGGAGAGAGAGAGAGAGAGAGAGAGAGAGAGAGAGAGAGAGAGAGAGAGAGAGAGAGAGAGAGAGAGAGAGAGAGAGAGAGAGAGAGAGGATCACATACCAATTGACTACTGGAAAACCAGTTCAACGGTTTTCTCCTTTCTTCTACTGTACACGTTACAACAATTTAGAGGATTTTTTTAAAAAAGAAAAAAAAAAATTAGGGACTAGGGTTTGATAAATTTTTTTTTTTTTTTTTTTTTTTTGGGAGGGTCTGGAATGTGCTAGGTTGACAATTTTTTGGGGGTTGCTTATTTAGGGCCTTCAGTATAATTTTCATTTTTTTTTATGCGACGGGCCAAGGAGATTAGTTTAGTCGAAAGTCTTATATTCATATTATGTTAGGTTTTAGACCCCGTCATTTAATACAAGTCAATTAGATAAGTGATTAAATTTATCCAATTATGCAAATTTTCAATTCACAAGTTAAACCATGTGTCACCAATCACACAAAATCAACCACAATAGAGATGACAATAAGGTGACAAAGTGGAAAAACTCAATTAATACTATTTAAAGAAAAAAAACATTACAAGGCAAACCTTCCTTAATGAAGCAAATCCATTATAGTAAAAGAAGTTTTACAATCATAGAAAAAACCTTTTTCACTCTATTGGTGTGCAGACAACTTACAATGAAATCTTTTCGACACTGAAACGTGTAGACTCTTCAACCATATGAATTTCTTCCTTGGATGACGAATTAGAAATCACAACCAAAACCTCCAATTGATTCCAAGCACCTCCTAGAGACTTCTCCACAACAAAAACATGTGTTGTCTAGGGCCAGCCCTTCCACTAGACCAATTAGGCCATTGCCTAAGGCCCCTAAGTGGAAGGGGACCCCAAAATTTTGAAAAATAAGGGTAGTAGAAAAAAATAAAAAAATATAGTTTAAGATGAAACTCTAAAAAATCTGATACATCATTGTGACGAAACAACAAAAAATCTAAAACATTCTTGTATACATTAGTACCCCAAAATATTCTTTGGTCAAAACAAAATCAATTATCCCAAATATATATATACATATATATATATATATATATATATATATATAACCTCTAGACAAATCAAAAAGTCAACTGGATAAAATGCAAATTCGATCCTAAAAATTACCCACAAAACAATCTCAAATCAAAACAAATCAAAATTCTCAAATCTCTAAAATTTACTCTTACCTTTTCTTTGTCTTAGCTCTTGCTCTCCGCCTCTCTCCGCCTCTCTCTCTCTCAGCAAGATGATGATATTTTGCAAAAATACTATCTTAAACTTGAATCTTTTCTCAAACATTATGTTTGTTATGATTTGATGGTTTAAATTTATTTTCAGAGTTAAAAGTTTTAAAAGAAATTTTACAAATAAAAGAATATACTCCAATTGACATTCTAAATTGTATAAAAATGTTAGATTTATTTCCAAATATATGCATTGTTTTTAGAATTTCACTAACAACACATGTTATAGTTGCATCTGCAAAAAGAAGCATTTCAAAATAAAATTAATTAAATCATATCTAAGATCGACAATATCTCAAGAAAAATCAAGTAGATTAACTATACTATCAATTGAAAATGAGATGTTAGAAGAACTTAAATACAAAAATTTAAGTAGTCAATTTGCATCTCAAAAGACAAGAAAAATATATTTTAAATGAAATATATTATAATATAAAAATATTAAATAAATATTAATTTAATTAATACATAAATATAAAAAAAGTCTCATTTTAGTTCTCGCCTAAGGCCCCAAATGGTCTGGGACCAACCCTAGTGTTGTCGTTGAAATGACTTCAATGTGATCACCAAGAACTTATCATATAGTGTTCTATGTAATCTCATTCTACAGGTCGATGATTTGAGAGGATAGTTACAAAAACATAATGTGGTGTTTGGTATGGAAAAATCCACATTACTCCTAACATCCAGATTTCTAAAAATGTGATTCCTTGCAATCTGGATGCCTAGAAATATAGTTATTCCTATGTTTGTTTTATTGAGAATTATTTAAGATTCCTAAGAATGTGAGATGATAATATTTGGTTTATTCCCAAGAATCTTAAATGAATTATTTATTTTTCCTATTCTATCCTTAGATTTGAATGTGAACTATCAAGTCCTTTAAAAAATTCTCCTCTAAATAAATAATGAAAAATAAAATATAGGCAAAAAAACCCACTTTTGTCCCTACATTTTCACGCGATTTTCACTTTGGTCCTTAACTTTTATTTTCACCGCTTTTAGTCCCTATCTTGAAAAACACATCTCATTTTTATTCCTGCCGTTACATCAAAGACTGAAAATGCACACTGGCAAATAGAGTGCATTGTTGGCAAATTAAAAGCTGACGTGGCCATTAAAATAATAATAAAAAATGTTATTTGGAATTAAAAAATGTCACGTCAACATCTAAATTAAAAAAATTTAATTTATTAATTTTAACTAAATAAAAAAATTAAAAACAGAATTAAAAACTAAAAATCATATGAATTGAGATCTAAGTATATATTGAACAAGAACAACAAGAACATAAACCCAGATCCAAGAACACAAATCCAGAAATTAAAAAAATTAAAAATTAAAAATTAAAAAAAAAACTAATAAATCAAAACCCAGTGAAATCAATGACAAAACATCCAACATCAACAATAAAACAACGTAGCACCAATCAAACCATAGATCCTCAACAAACCCCAAAGAAAACTCGAATCCTTTATGCTTCTCTCTTTCAGATCTGGACCGATAGACCAACCAATAGACAGATCAGACCTCACCGAATGAAGAACACGAGGCCAAAGGGAGAGAGAGAGAGAGAGAGAGAGCGAGAGAGAGAGAGAGAGAGAGAGAGAGAGAGAGAGAGAGAGAGAGAGAGAGAGAGAGGCAAATCAAACTGTATTCAACTCAGTGCTTTTACCATAAGCCAAACATGACGTCGCATTACAATGTTGCCACCTCACTTTCCCTTCTTTGGCGAAAGTGGCGGAGGAGCTTCTTCCAATTCACTGAAGACTGCCGCCGCTACTAAGTCCGAGTTCCCACTCTCAAAATCCAACTGGACAAGGACGTGTATCACCCCGGCAATCCTCTAATTGTCACAATCCAAATCTCCAACCCCAACACTGCCTTGTCACTCTTGTTTGGTCGAATCGGGTTCGAAATCAGAGCCGTTGAGAAGCTCCATTCTCAATGGTTCGCCACTCACAAACCCTTACCTAGATCCAAACAATGATGAGGTTTTGCTCTCTTTCTTCAATTTCTTTGTTTTTGTCATTTTATCAATGCTGAAACGCGAGTGTTGATTTTTTTTTTTTTTTTTTAATTTCTGGAGTTGTGTTCTTGTTGATCTTGTTCAAGGCATACTTAGATCTCAATTCATATGATTTTTAGTTTTTAATTATTTTTATTTAGTTAAAATTAATAAATTATTTTTTTAATTTAGATGCTGACGTGACATTTTTTAATGCCAAATAACATTTATTATTATTATTTTAATGGCCACGTCAGCTTTTAGTGTGCCAACAATGCACTCTGTTTGCCATATGTGCATTTTTCATCTCTAATGTAACGGCAGAGACAAAAACCAGACGCGTTTTTCAGGATAGGGACTAAAAGCGATGAAAATAAAAGTTAGGAACTAAAGTGGGAATCGGGTGAAAATATAGGGATGAAAATAAGTTTTTTGTCTAAAATATAAACTATTAATAATTTGTTGAGTAACACACACGACAGCAAAAGTGAATACTTAGCAATAATGGAGAGTCTCTTTCAAACTTTTTTTCCATACGTAAAACCTAAATAGAACTTTGTTAAAGAATATATCAATAGAGTTGTTTATCTTGTTTATGTTATTTTAGCGGGAAAAGATAAAGACAAGGGAAAAGATATTGATCATTTGTTTTATATTTTATTTTAATTGCTTAAATGATAAGGAAAAATGGTTAAAATTGTCAATTTATAAAAATAAAAAAATAAAAAAAAATAATAATTTCCTTTAAATTTGGGAATCTAAATACTCACCTGTTTTAAAGGGAATCAACATTCCTACTAAGAGGGGTTTAAAGGGAGAATCTAGATTCTCCTGGCATCTATTTCACTAGCGTGATTTGTAACCAAACATGAGAATCTTTAAACATTTCTGAAAATTCTAAAGCATTATCTCGTACCAAAAACAACATAAAAGTTGCATGTGTTATTTCTCTCTTATTTTCTCTCCCTTGAGTCATCCCATAAGTTGTGTCTATGTATACTTTTCTAACTAGGTCATCATACGAGTCATGGGCTAGCCGAAAAGCCTTTATGAGAAATAAGAAACCCCAATCTTTGATTAGTCTACTTGGAGTTGATGAGGAATTGAAAGCTGTCGAAGCTCAATCAGTGAAAGCAGAAAATGAAGCAAACAGAAATTTCATTCCTTGAGCTTAAACTTGCGGTGCATTGTCATGAACAAAATTAAGAGATTTTTAAACTATAACAATACTTACATTTTTCACGGTTTGCCAACATTTTCTTAAAAATAAGAACCTAACACAATGTTTTGAAAATTTTAAAATTTGGGGGTGGGGCATGGCCTCCTTGGTCTTCGAATAGCTTTGTCTCAGCACTTGAGGATTGCCATGTTCTCTCCATAAATTGTTGCTCTACTTTGGTTATGATGTTGCGTGTTGAAAAGATTAATTAATGATAAAATGTGCCTGGATTACATGGGGGCTTTAATTATATTGGCAAGATGTGATGATTTTGAAGGGTTCTTGTCAAATGAAATGCGGTTTTTGTTTTAGTGTTGAATGATGATTTTTTTTCTTAGAATTACACGGATTTGGTTTTCTAAGTATCCGTATGGCATGAATTATTTTTACAAATTTATTTTACTATTCAGTTTATTTTTGTTATTATTTATGAGTCTCAATACATCTTTTAATACTATTCATTAGTCTTACTGTATTATTTTAGCTAACTTTTACTTTTATCTACAATACTTTTAGTAAAAAGAATTTAATTTCAGTAAAATAAACAGATCCTAAACAATCCCTTAAAAAAAAAAAAAAAAACTCGGAGTTGATAGCTTTCAATATGATGTCTGTCCACGCAGGAGTGTGGTGTGATGATAATGCACTTGATAAGTTGCAAAGGAAAGAAAACAAGAAAAAGCACCCACCTGACTGGAAAAAAGCGAATTTGAAACTATTACACTCAATAGTGATGTGACATAAGTGAGTCCCGTTTCCACCGCTGGAGATTTATACATATTTATGATATGTCCACAATATTTTCATAATATTTTTATAACAAATTTTAAGTGACAAATTGTTACTAGTTGTTATTATTGAAGTAAAAAAGTAATCTTAGTGTTAGGTTCAAATTTGAACGAATAACAACTAACTACTTGTGATTTGTTGTAAAAACGTTACAAAAATATTATGGACGTAACATCTCTCTTTACAAAAAAATTCTTGAACCGGAGTGTATGTAGTTCAAAAATACCTTTATTAATTAAGTGTAACTTTTTTAAAAAAATAAAATTATAAATGTCTAATAATAAATTTCATTTTGAATTTAAATGGACAATTCCTAAAATATAAGATTTTTTTTATCACATTCATCCTTTTATTCTCTAAAATTTAGCATGTTTTAATTCTTTTTCATCCAAATAGAGGTAAAACACCCTGAATTTAAATAAATAAAAATTAATATAAATCTTAAAATTTAGCCTTTTTTCCTCTCATGTTTATCTTATTTTTCCTGCCCAATTTTTTCTCTATATCAGTACATCACTTTCAAATACATGTCCCAAAAAAAAAAAATTACAATTACTATTTATCTCTAAAATTTATCCCTTTTATTTATTTTAAATATATATATATTTCTAAATAAAAAAAATAAAAAATAAAAACTAATATAACTTCTAAAATTTAGCATTCCTTTCCCTCATGTTTATCTTATCTTACTTTTCCTATCCAATTTGTTCTCTATATCACTACTAGGGCTGTCCAGACCCGACCCACACCCGTCGGACCGACTAAACCGCCTGATCTCCACCCGACTTCAGCCCGAACCGACGCTCATGTGGGTCGGTTACGGGTTTCCGCGCCCAAGACCCAACACTGGCAAGTCGAGTGGTGGGTTTTCCTCTCCAAAACTCGAGCCACTCGACCCGACCGATGTTATGTACAAATCCCTCAGCTCCGGCAAGAGTAAGCTTAGATTTGAGGAGATCTGGTGAGAACTCGACTGTATTTGGTAAGATCGAGCTTTATTTCGAGGAGATCCAGCAATATTAAGCTTAGATTCGAGGAGATCCAACGAGATCAAGCTTAGATTTGAGGAGATTCGACCAAATCTCAGCAATTTTTAGCTAAAAAATGCAGAATCGGGCAAGAAAATGCAGAATCCAGCGAGAAAATGCAGATTGCTTTTTTTTTTTTAGATTTCGATTCTTTCTATATTCCGGCGAGCCACCCGACCCAACTGACGCTCACCCTTACCCGAAACTGACTCGACCGATTTTTTCAGTGGTCGGTTTTGGGTTCTCCGCCCCTCCACCCGATGTTGGCGAGTCGAGTCCGAGTTAGGTCCAAACTCGACCCGACCCAACCCGTGGACAGCCCTAATCACTACACCACTATCAAGTACTTGTTCAAAAAAGAAATTACAGTTACTATTTATCTCTAAAATTTATTCTTTTTATTTATTTGAAATATATATATATATATATTTCTAAATTATACAGTAATAAATTTAAAGTATTAACATTTACCAAAAAAAAAAAGCCTCTATTCTATAGTACCAGCATCCAACTAGCATCCAACCACTGAATAGAGATCATAGAACTCTCATCTTCTCCGAGAGAAACCAAAATTTAAATTTTCATTGCTCAAAAGTATTCACATACTAATAATATCAACAGTAATTATCAGTACGACTTAGGCAATGATTCTTTGAACCCATAAACAATTGAAGAAATTTTCAAAGTAAAAAATAAAAAATGGTAATTATAAAAGAGAAGGAAAAAAACAAAGAAAGCAATGCCAAGCTCTCATTTTTTTTTTTTTTTTATATATATAATATAAGATAAGATGTCATGGGAAAAACCCAAACACCCCACCTCAACCAACCTGGCATAGATGTGTTAGGACATACGTGATTGGTTGTTAGAAACATATGCCAGCATTTTATATAATTGGCTAATCCTTTGACAAAACACACTTTACTTGTAATTAGGAAGATCTAGGATGTGTTTAATACTTCAACGAACAAGAGTTCAAGTCCAAGTATTGAAGCCATGCAAGTCTGTCAAAGATTCAAGCTGAGAAAGTATTGTTCATTAAAACTCAATAGCTAGCATCTATCGAGACCTGTAGAGTTGTTGAAGCCCATGGCTCAACAGCAACTCGACAGATAGGCATTTGTCGAAGTTTATGAAAAATAGAATTTCAGATCCATTTTGACTCCAATCCGTGATTATGTGTTTAGGCATTCTTTTCTTTCAATCCTAAACATATATAAGGATTATTTTAAGGACTGTATCTGGTTACATAGCAAAGAGCATAATTACACAAGAGCATAATTCCACAAGTGTGACTAGAAACCTAGTTTTGCCCTAGTTCTTAAAGAAGCTATTGTGTTTGTATACCATAGAGTTTTGTGACCAAGCAACTTCACAATCTTCATCTATTGAAGAGAAGAAAAACTTTGCAATCAATATCTTTCTCAAGTTGGTGATTGAAGTCGCGTGCTGAGATTCGTGCAATTGATTAGTCGGGTACTGGGATTCATGTAATTAGTTAGTCATGTACTGGGAACCGTGCATCAAAAGGAGAGCTTGTCATTACAGAACAAGTCCAATTGGGTATTGGAGTAAAGGTTCAACTGTAGGTTGGTATAAGGAACTGGGATTCCTTTACTTGTAATTGCTTGTTTTAATAATAATAGATTCTCGGGAGTGGTGATTTTAAAATCACCCGATGTGGTTTTTGCCTTGAAGATTTTCTCCATTCGTAAACAAATTACCGTGTCAAATTTATTTTCTACTGTATTTATTCTATTGGTGATTTGTTTGTACTACCATACGTTTGCATGTTAATTTAATTAATTAATTAAACTTGGCTAATTAATTAATTAATCCATTACAAGGGTCAATACGTTTGTGGCCTGTCAAGATGGAATCAGAGAGCAAAGATCACCCCAAAGGAAAAAAAACAAATATACATTGAATCCTTCTTTTTTTATAAAAATATGATATGCTTGAGTAAATTGAACCAAATATTCAGATAGAGTAAATGCAAAAAAAAAAAGATATTAAAATTTTTTTTTTTATAAGATTACCAATATTGGTTACAGATCATTCAAACTAGCAAAAAATGAAAGTTACTGTATGTTCCCAAAAACCTACTAAAAAAAGTGCTGCTACATTCAAATAAGATCCAACAACTTCATTACAATTCCTTGATGCTTTAGTGCACACAGTGCGTTCAAGACATTCTGCCCATTTTAAGATACCCATATGCATAATATTAAGGAAAGGGGACACTAGGGGGCATTTGGATTGCTTGTTTCCATAACTCATAACTCTGTTTCCATAACTCATAACTCAAAAATGGTGGGACCCATGACAAAAACTTTGTTTGAATGCAAATAACTCAATTTCCATAACTCTGTTTCTATTACTCAATTCTCTGAATTTTGAGTTATGAGTTATAGAAAGTGAAAACACATTTTAGCTGTTTTCATTTTCCATAACTCATAACTCAATGACATTTTTGTAATTAAACACACATGGGGGGACCTACAGCCGCAACTTTTGACCGGTTGACACATTGAAAAAGAAAAAGAAAAAAAAAAACACGTTAGCTCTAATAGTTTTTAACGTAATAAGATTTTTAAAATTTGAATAAATTTAGGGAGTTACTAATCTGATACATTGATGTTGGTTCAGACATATATCAAGAAGTTTAAGTACAAGCACAAGGAAGGCCATCGGTCTGCCATTCGTATAACTCGCATAATATCGGAGACCTTGTGGCTAGGCATGAAGAATGTTAGTGATGGTTAAATACATGTTTGTATCGTATACAAAACATGCGCAGTAGAAAATTAACGGATCTACTTCATTCGCAATTGTTAACATGTATTATGCAAATTTCAGAATTAAAAAATAAGAGAACATACCTTGGTGCGGTGAAATTCAAAACAAAAGATCAGAAGTATTCAGAAATACTTTTAATCTTCACTCTAATTCCACTTTACGCCCAAGAAGTGTGGTCTCTTAATCAGTTTTTAAAAGGAGAATTAGAGAGTGTCTCACACTCATATACACACCATTTTACAATGATGTCACTCACACATAAAGTTCTGTTTGTTTCTCCCTTTGTATATAACTGATTATCTAATTGGGCTAACCTTTTGAGCCTTTCTAATTGGGATTTAGTGTGTGACTTGGAGTGGGACCAAAACGTACCAATAAGATAGTAGCCCCAATGGGACTTGGGCTTTTCTGTTAACCCTTGACAAGTCCAAAGTTACCATTAACTATATTTAATACTATTATATAAATATATTAGCACTCTGGCCTTATGTATAAATTATATCCCAAGACTTTATTATACAAACAACCCCTTCATAAAATATTCGTAGTAATACAAAATCATGAATGTAGATTACCACTTTGTAAATTACTATATTTTAATCCTTGAGTACCCAGTTTAATCCTTTATGTTATTCATCATATATTTATGAAATCCAATTTCATAAATATATACTTTAGTAACTCTTTACTAAAGTGGTTAGGCCTAACATTCTGAATAACCAAATCTATTAAACTTATTTCAAAGAAATATTTTGTATCTCCGTTAAGAGACTATGAATTTCATATTGAGAATTTATGTTCCATCAACACTAAATGTAGTTGTCCAACATACTGAGGTTTTGATCGTGTTTTTAATCTCACTATTGATATATCAAAGCAACCTACATTTCATAATTAGGTTCATTATCCTCACAAGATTAAGAGTTCATATAAATAGAAGTTGTGGGATTTATTATTCATCTGACAGTCGTTAGGAGAATAATAAATCTTGTAGCGATTCAGTTCACTATATCTTAACACTTAAAACATAGACACTAGAAGTCTCCACTTCCATGATCAAGACAGATCATCTTAGTAGATATGTTATAGTCTTCGTAAATGAAATGCCTAATTTCATCACCGACTACGAACTATAATTCTGAGTTTACAAAGAACTTGTGATTTATATCTTTTGTGACATTTCACATAAATTACATACTATGCATCTCATGGACAATATGATAAAGTCCAATATTCATGTTACCATTATTTTATATTATAATAAAACAAATTTATTAATTACAATATTAAGTGATACATAATGTTATACATAGTATCATACAATAAGATTTAAGGGCACACATCCTAACAATTAGGTGGTTTGTAATGGGAGATGATGACACATTTTTTGTTCCTGATCATTTGGTTATGGTTTTGCAGAAGTATGATCATAATAGCTATTATTATATTGGAAGTACATCTGAAAGTCATTTGCAAAACATAGACTTCTCATACAATATGGCATATGGTGGTGGTGGATTTGCTATAAGTTATCCGTTAGCAATGGCACTTGAGAAAATGCAAGATAAGTGTATATAGAGGTATCCAGGTTCGTATGGATCCGATGATAGAATTCAAGCTTGCAAGGCTGAACTAGGTGTTCCTCTCACAAAGGAAAAGGGATTTCACCAGGTTAGCTTCTTTTTTTCTTTTTTCTTTTTTTCTTTTTTGATTAATTAATATGCATGAAATTAAGAACCTCATTTTTGTTTGTTCCACTAAACTTTTGTTAAAATAATGAAAATTGATTTTGTATTTATGTTGAGATATAGATTGGATAGAGTTTGGAAACTTCATATACGAAACAAAGATGTTTTTTCTATTTAAAGAGGACTGATAAGTGGTTATATTACAGTAGAATTTCAGCTAGATAATATTTTTAAAACCATTATAATAATATTATAATAATGAGAACCAGTTTATGAGCCAAAGATTTATTATTGTAAATTGATTATTGAAACCCTTTATGTGTGTAATTAAAACTAGTTTCTAAAGTTTTTCATGGTTGAATGAGAGATTTGGGATTCAATCTCCGCTTACATAAAAAATCAATTGGTATCTTGGTCCGATGATAAATGACTATTATCAGAAGCGGACATCATAGGTTAAAATTATCTCAATTAAAAAAAATTAAAAAATAAAAAAACTAGTGTGTAACCCATTCTACCAGGTTTACTCCAATAAATATAATAATATTATACAAATAATATAGGATTTAGATAAATAGATAGGGATATTTTATTAATTGTTAATAACTAAGCTAATTTAGGTGCCATCATTGGGTTTAAGCAAGACTGTTATCTACCATCAATGGGTTTAGTTTTACAATGATGAATTAAATTAATAATATGCCTAAAAATTAGCTATAAATAGAGGAAATAAAAATATTCATCTCTAATAATTATTTCTTCTCATTGGTGATTAGTTTGATGTGTATGGCAACCTAGTGCGCCTCCTAGCAGCGCACCCAATTGCACCTCTAGTCTCGTTGCACCACTTGGACATGGCGGCTAATTACATATTCCCCAATACGAAGAACAAAGTGGCCGACCTAAAACGATTCAGGCGCCCAATGAAGATGGACTCGGCTGGGCTGATGCAACAATCCATTTGCTATGACAAAAATCGAAATTGGACAGTATCTGTTTCATGGGGGTACGTTGTACAAATATTTCGAGGAACTTTCTTAGCCAGAGATATGGAATTGCCTGGAAGAACCTTCATTGATTGGCACCATAAAACTGATAACACTGCTTTTTTCCTTCAACACTCACCCTAATAATATGCACAAATGTCAAATACCTTTTGTATGTTACATTTCTGCTGCTACAAATTTGGCAGCCACTGAATATTTTCTACATAAAACTCCGCTACAAAACCGCGAATGACAAATGCCAACTCCTTCTCAAATTGAAATTGTTATGTTTACAAGACGCCCAATCCATATTTGTGGGATAAGGTAATCATTTTTTTTTTCCTTCTTTAGGACAATAATCAATACTCCATTAGATACTGCCTAATTTAATTGATGTTAACACTAGAAAATGTATTTAGTCAACTTGAGTTACAAATTTAATTTATAATCATATCATCTGTTATTATCTTGATTGATAACTTACACTGTTCTTTGTATCTTGAGCAGCCTTCAAGAAGAAACTGCTGCAGGATCCTGCCAACTACCAAGAGATGTGCTATGGTAATCGATGTGGGAGAATGCAAAAAAGATGAAATCATTGCATTGCGGTGAGAAAACTAGTATTGAATTTCCCTATTTTGTTGTTAATATTGCCTCTCATAATTTAATGATTTCTTCATCAATGTATGAATGTAAGAACGTTATTCAAGAAATAAAAAAGTTCTTTTATCAAAATGTTAAAACCAAGTTTAAAATTTTTTTTTATTTTTTTTTTATAGTTGCACAACTCTATTATAAAAAATTATAAAAGTTATGAAACTAACATAGGAGGCTCATATCTTATTGTACTAACCAAAAGAAATGTTATCAGAATGTTCAGGACCTTGTTTAAGATTTTCTTTCTACATTTTTTCCCCTATGAATGAGAAATTTTATTTCAAAGACCTTATTATTGCAAGACAATACAAAAAATTTCGGAAATCCTATTGGAAGGCTAATATATTATTTTATTAATATTTGAGATGTAGAACTTAGTTCATTTCGCTGGAGCAGATTTACGGTTTTTTTTTTTTTTTTTTTGCCTTATAAATTCAAGATTAAAGATGGGATGTACAGATAATTGTGAAATATATTAAGATTTTAAAAATAAATTATCCTGTAGCTTTAAGTACTTATCATTTTTAGGTTGATATTAATAGGAAATGCTGGTATATAGGACTTTCAAATTATGGAATTTGGATAATCATAATCATGAGGAAAAGTCTCTAAGGTTGTATTTGGATGGCAACCTTTGGATTTGGATTTAGATTTGAAATTCATTGATTTTTTTTAAATTCCTTGTTTGGGTCTTTTAAAACAATAAAATATTTGAAATTCATCATTTAAAATTCCATTGTTCAAATACTTAAATTTGGATTTGGATTTGGATTTGGAATTGGGTTTAAGATCAATAAAATATATTTTTTAATTATAATTTTCTTAATCCTTCTACATTTTAATTTTAGTAACAATTTTAATAAATACATGAGGTAATAAAAAAATTATTGATAATCCAGTTGTCAAGATGAAATGTCTTGTCAACTAATGACAACTAAAATGCTTTATATCAACAGAGAGAGAGAGATCCCAAATGCATGGGTTTTTTCACAACATTCAAAATCTCAAACTAAAAAAATATTCTAAAGTTCTTAACAATTAAAAGTGAGGAACCAATATCTACAACTTCAACCAGTGGATCTTTCCTACTCCTTTTTCTTTGGTGAGGCTCAGCTACAGAACTTGTTGATAACGAATGTTAACATGGTTGTTGTGCAATGGGAGAATTCAAAAGATACACAACACTGTTGCAACAAAGACAACTAATTTCATCCAGCAATAAAAAAACATACAAATAGTTTATCTATACTAGGTCATTCTATGCATAAAAAAATGAATCAATACTTTCTCACTAAGAGAAACAACAATGCAGTAAGAATTCATAAAGTAAAAATAAAGCCAAAAATTCAATTCCCACTAAATGATAAGTTAAAAAAATTATTTCAACAGTCTTCACACAAAATTAAGGAATAAGCAAATATACCTATGCAGATTAAATAACATACCTTCCAAATTTAAGGTGTTTATTTTTCATATGCTAAATCTTTTCAACAACCAAGAAGTCACAATAAAATCAAAACTTTCATCTATAACAAACAGGCTTCGAGAGTTTCTTGTGCAATAATCAAACTGAACACACACACACACACACACAAAAATAACCCTAAACATTTAATGCTAAACATTAAGCTTTAAATCATCAAACTACTCTCTTATTCAATTTCTTAAAGTACTCTGTTTACTGGGCCTTGCATGGATGATAAGGAAGAAACTGCGGAGGAGCTTGTTCTACAAAGTCTTCATCAACCAATAGAAAAAACCACCCACCACGGCATACTATGATTAGCTAAATAGATAAAACTTGGGCACAATAAAGAATTGTGCCAAAGTTTTATTCTTAGCTTAGCTCGACATTATAAGACTACAAGATCCATTTCTATTGCCATCCCAGTTAAAAACATACTAGGTACATCTCACTAAAACCACCATAGATGCGCAAACTTGTTTGTTTGTACAAACAAACGGAATTGACACCAGCTACAATAAAATAAAATAAAATAAAAATGAAGAAAAATGCTTTTTTGCAAATAATGGAACAACATACTTTTCCAAAAAAAATTTAGAGTAATTACAAACCATTGCCTACTACTTTTGCATTAACAAAATTTTCTAACACAATTAACATTAACATCTACTAGGCAATAAATTGAAAAGATTATTGTATGCCACTTGAAACAACACAATAATTGCATCCAAGATCCAACTTTGATATTATATAATTTGACACTGATATTGGACATTACTCAGTAAAAAGGCAGTATGCAAATGGCTTGGACAGACCATTTCCGGGCATAAATCACGAGAAGGCTTCCATGAACATGTTTATGATAAGTTTTGGCGCTAGATACAAAGCCCTTAATCGAAAATGGTATTTCTTTTCAACTGTTAAAAAAATAGTCATACAAATTCAAGTAGTTCCAGTAGAGCCGTGGGAACCCAATAGCTCCAACGACTACCCTTTGGACATAACAAAGTAAAAGTAATACTTACACAACTCATAGACAGTTCATAGAAGCATTTCATCAAGCACATCATTTGCATTACAAACACACAAACAAAAATACAAATAGAAAATAAAGACAAATCCAAAACAAATCATTGAAAATACTACGAAACAAAATGCAAAAACAAATCAAACAAAACCCACAAACAAATCAAATGAAACCCAAAAAAACCCATAAAAAGACAAATGAAACCCATTGAAAAAACCCACAGCATTTGTGGGACTTAGTAGAAAGAGAAAAATAGAGAGGTTAAAGAGGAAGATAAGAATTGAGATAAACAAACCTAAAATTGCCAAGAGAAAGATGGAAGAAGAACTTGTGAGTTGCGGCTAGGAAGAGAGACACAAAGAGAAGCAAGCCGATAGAGAAATAGAGCACAACGTGCGTGAGAGATTTCAAAGTCCACCATGTGTGAGAGTATTTGAAATCCATGAATTTGAGCCTATCAAATTCTAATTGGATTTGGGACCAAATCCAAATCCATTTCTTTTAACTTACCTAAACAAAGGCTCTCAAATCCAAATCCAAATATAAAGGATTCGAACAGACCATAAAGTAAATCCAAATTCCAAAAGTCACTCTACGGAGGATACCACCTAAATCTGAACCATGCATTCTAATGCTTTTAATCTTGACCATTTAAATAATTTAATTGGGTTACCATTTACCAGTAGAATAGGTTAGGGTATAAGTAGTAAAAAAATAATAATAAAAAAAAATTAAAAAAAAAAACTCTGCTCCTCTTCTCCGATCTCCACCATGTCTGCCCTCAACTCTCAAGTAACCATTTTTCATCATTTTTCCTAAACTTTATCCTATAGGTTTGTGCTTTTCAATGGTGGGTTTAACCATTTTTTTTTTCTCTATTATTTATGTTGAGCCTATTTGAGAGATTTTCTTTCATATAGGAATTTTGGAGCACTAACATACAAATACAAATACACAATCTTATAAACTTTGACTGAAATTAGTAACACTTATTTTATTTTTAAATGCTACCTGATCCTTATTGAGATGTGTTAAGGACATATTTTATGTAGTTAGCTAATCCTTTGACAAAACGCATTTTACTTGTATTTGGATAGATTTAGGATGTGTTTAATACTTCAAAGAACACGTTGTTCAAGTCTAGTATTAAATCCATGAAGATTGGACCAAGAAACAAGTGAAGAAAAAGTGTTCACTAAAGCTAGACAGATAGCTAGACACCTACTGGACACTTGCTAGACACCTACGGACAGCTGCTCAACAGCTACTCGATAGATAGCTATCTATCAAGATTTAATGAATGAAGCTCAACAGCTTCTCGATGGATCAAGCAGCTATCGAGGTTACGGGAATTCAAATTTCCAGATCTGATTTTCGGCTTATGTTTATGTATTTTTGTAGGGTTTCTTTTCTCACAACTCTAGACATATATAAGGCTTATTTTAGAGGCCGTCATATAAGAGAATACAAGAAGAACATATGAAAAAGGTGACTGAAGCCTTATTCTCTCTAAAAGAAGCTACTGCGTCTTTGCACCTTAGGGTTTTGTAACCAAGTGCTTAGTGATCGTTATTGTTGATGAAGTGAAGAAATTTGCAGCTAACATTCTTCTTCCCCAAGTTGGTGAGTGAGTCACGTACTGGGATTCGTGCAAGGAAATGAGTCACGTACTAGGATCCATGCATAAAAGGGTGGTGTTCATGTATTAAAGAGTTCAGAGGTTCTTATGTGGTAGAAGGTTTCTGCTATAAGTTCATCTACGAGGATTGTAGAGTCTAGGGACAAAGGTTTTGTACTAAATCTGAAACTTCTCTTTACTATAGTGAATTGCTCTTCGGGAAGGTTTCTCCCCAAGTTTTTTTACTATGAAACTAGTTAGTTTCATTGGTTTTCCTAGGTTATCATATCTTGTCTTGTTTACTTTTTCGCTGCATATGATTTTGACATGATATTGATGTTTGTTTATTTTAACAAGTTTTATTCATAATACACCTAATTAATAACTTGGGTTAAAAACTTGTTAATTCTTTCAATCGGGGTCTAAATTTCCCAGCAAGTGGTATTAGAGCGGGTACACTCTGATTGGATTAATTTCTTGAGTGTGATCCTTGACCCCCGTTGTCATGGATCATGGACAATCTCTTTTGATTCCTCCTTTATTTGAAGGCACTAATTATGCATACTGGAAAGTTCGTATGAAAGTTTTCTTGCAGAATCTAAATGAACAAGTATGGCAAGCTGTTAAAGTTGGCTGGATTAAGCCAAAGGAATCACCGGTGGATTGGGATGATGCAACAATCATAGCGGCAAATTTCAACAGTAGGGTCTTGAATGCTTTGTTTTGTGGGGTGACTAGTGAGGAATTCAAGAAAATATCATCCACAGAAGTTGCCAAGGAAGCATGGACCCTTCTTGAGACCACCTATGAAGGTACCAAGGCAGTAAAAACTATGAAGCTTCAATGACTCACTACTAGTTTTGAAGAAATAAAGATGGAGGAGGATGAGACTTTTAATGAGTTCTATGCTAAACTCAAGGATATTGTGAATTCTGCTTTCAACCTTGGAGAATCTATAGTAGAATCCAAAATTGTTAGGAAAATCCTTAGATCCTTACCTAAAAGATTCTATGCCAAAATCACTGCTATTGAAGAAGCAAATGACATTGATCAAATTCCTTTGACTGAGCTTGTAGGAGCCTTCAAACCTATGAGATGGGATTAGGCTCAATGGGAAAAGGTGGAAAGAGTAAAAATTTGGCTCTTACGGGTATAGAGGAAGAGATTGAGGATGCTGAAGATGATGATGAGGATGAGGATCTAACCTTCAAAACCGATGAGATTATCAAGCTTCTTTAGTTTAGGAAAAATTAATAAGGGCAAACCTCCTAGAAAATCTAAATCCTCTAGGAAGGGTAAGAAAGAGAAACCCCTCATCCAATGCCATGAATGCAAGGGTTTTGGTCATATGAGGATAGAGTGTCCAAACTACCTTATGAGAGAAAAGGCCAAGAAGTCAAAAGATAAAGGATTTGTTGCTACTTGGAGTGACACTAAGAATGACTCTTCTGATGAGTTTGTGGATGGATGTAGTCACGTTATGGCCTTTGCTACCTCAACCGATAATGAGATTGTGAAGAGTGCTAATGACAGTGAGGATTCTTCTGATGATGAAATATTTAAGAAGATGACCCTTTAGGAAGCCTATGATAAGCTATGCACTGAATTCATAAAATCTGAAAAGACTTCTCAAAGCTGATTTGTTGGTCAAGCTAGATGAGATTACAAGGTTAGTTGAGACTCTTGTTGTGGAGAACACCTCATTAGAAGAGAAGGTCAAGAATCTTAAGGTAGAGCTTAGTCAAGCTAGAACTCAAATAGAGAGGATGTCTAGTACAAAGCTTGATGAGGTCTTGAGTGCTCAAAAGCCTAGTTCAAAAAAGACTGGCTTAAGATATGCTGTCTCCTCCAACCCCTCCTCTTCCACAACTTCTGGATCAAAGACTGTCTATGTGCCTCAGTCTGAGAAAGGTAATAAAGGTATGAAATCCAAAACTAATTTGGCTAATTCTAAATCCTTTGTTAGACTTCATGTTTGTTACCATTGTGGTGTTTCTGAACACATTCGTCCTAATTGCTTTAAGTTGTATCCTCATATTGTCCAAACGGTCATAGGTTTCCTCTCAAGGACCTACACCTTTGTTTGAAGAGTTATTAAAAGCATTGAGTTTTTTAACTCAATTTCAGGAGAATTTTAATTCTTCTATGTCCTTTAGTAGTCATACTAGGATACGTGTCTTTTCATCTTCACGGTCAAAGACTCGTGCTGTGTGGGTGAGAAAGGAGCCTAAGACTTAATTATCTTTTATGTTTGTCCTCTACTTTAATTCTTTCTATCTAAAGTAGGACTCTCTTCGCTTGATTTTTTATCTACTTTTGGAATCATGCTTTCATGCATCTGCACCTTTCTATCATGCTCTCATGTATATGCATCTTTCTTTCATGCTTTCATGATTGTTTGTCTATTTTTGTTTGGTTTTTTAGTTTTTATTTTGTTTTGTTTTCAAAATAAATAAAAAAAGGAAAAATTAGAAAAATACAAAAATAGTGTGTTTGTGTACATCGGTTCTTGTGAACCCTAAAATAGCCATTGAAACAGAGTTTTCTAAACTTTGTATCTCTTGTAGCTTAGATAAACATCTCTATGCATAACTAAGCAAGTGAGTTTTGTGGCTCGTTATTTGTAATGAGTAAGGTTAAGTAATCTCTTGAACTTGATACTCATATTACTCTTTTTGACGGGTACGACTAGAAAATCCTAAGAAAAATGTATAAATAACCATCTCACCACTGTTACCCGCCAATCATGATAATGACATCTGTATGCTTCAACATAGTAAAAGTGCAATGTCAATGACATATGTATGCTTCGGTATAGTAAAAGTGCAATGTCAAAAAGCTTAACATAATTGGATATTTCTTTTCTCTCTTTTATATACTCATGCATGGTTTACTTAATATAAGAAAATATGCAAAGAAATAAAAGCAAAAAGAACAAAATGTTTTAAAATATGATTGCAAGTGTATTTTCTAGGAGATGTGTGAGTTATAGGTTGTACCTCGAAATTCATAGTCTCAATCAAACAGTTATGATTGTGTGTGAGTTAAAGTGATTTTCTTATATCTCAAATCGTCATAACATTGAGACACTTATGAAATTTTGCGATGTTTTTCACACACAACACGTAATATTCTTTGCTACTTTTGATACATATGCAGGTACAATGTGATTTGGCCATCACAAGGTTTACATGCGTTAATGTATGCTCACTAAACTGTCTTAACTTGTTTTTAAAATATAAAATTGGTTAGACTTGTTTAGTATGTGTGTGTGTGTGTATGTGTGTGTGTGTGTGTGTGTGTGTGTGTGTGTGTGGTTTTTGGGTGTTATATTCTTAACTCTTTGTTGATTGAGAGATGTTTTTGAAAGGTTAAAATGTTAGTTGGATCTTTAGTTGAGTTGCATTCTTGATTGCATTCATGTTTGTGTTTTTCACTTCTTGAAAAACTATTTTTAAGCAATCTCAAGACCTCTTCAACACCTCTCAATACCTGGTTTATCTGTCGAGCTTTTCAGTTGCATCTTATCGCAATCTCGACACCTCTCGATAGCTAGATGGATCGATCGAGATATCTTTTGTCTGCTCAATAGATGCTTGACACCTTCTCGATCTATTGAGGTTGGCTCGATAGCTTCTCGACACCCTCCGATCGATCGAGATATCCTTGCATGCATTTCAGTTTTCTTTGTTTTGCATATTTCTCTTGTCTTGTCATCCATAGCATCTTGTTTCATTACATTCATGCATTTTTATGGATTCTTTGTACCCCTTTGATCATCTTTATGTTTCTTGGGTAAAGCTTTATAGCTTTCTGTACCCTCTGTCACTCGTGACAAAAAGGGGGAGAAATTGGAGAATTTGTAGTTTTTTTCTTTAAAATTTTACAAATTAGGGGAAGAAATACATACCCTTGTAAGGGGGAGTTGTGTTTCATCTTGTTAGGGGGAATGTTTACCTCCTTATTCATGTACCTAGGTCTTGTAACCACTTTTACATACAACATGGTATTTATTAAGTGGTATATATATGATAATATATGTTTTCTTCACCTATCTCTACATGTGTTGTTTCTTTTCTATCTTTATACACATGTTTTCTTTATTTGTATGCAATCTATTATTTCTGCTTCATACAAAGATTTCTTGATATGTTTTTGTTTAAAGTATTTCAAAAATACAAGTTGTCAAAGTCTTCCATGCCATGAACTCTCTTCTTGCAAAATTTTTCAAGAATTTGTGTTAGGGTAGATTTTATTGTATTCAACAAGTAAGTATGAGTTGAGTGATTTATAACTTCTCTCATATGTTCATTATTTTATTGTGGTTTTGTCACGGATTGCCAAAGGGGGAGATTGTTAAGGACATATTTTATGTAGTTGGCTAATCCTTTAACAAAACACACTTTACTTGTATTTGGGTAGATCTAGAATGTGTTTAATACTTCAAAGAACATATTGTTCAAGTCTAGTATTAAAGCCATGAAGATTGGACCAAGAAATAAGTGAAGAAAAAATGTTCATTAAAGCTAGACAGATAGCTGGACATCTGCTGGACACTTGCTGGACACCTGCGGACAGCTGCTCGACAGATAGCTATCTATCGAGATTTAATGAATGAAGCTCGATAGTTTCTTGATCGATCGAGTAGCTATCGAGGTTACGAGAATTCAAATTTTCAGATTTAATTTTCGGCCCATGTTTATGTATTTGTATAGGGTTTCTTTTCTCACAACCCTAGACACATATAAAACTTATTTTAGAGGCAGTCACATAAGAGAATACAAGAAGAACATATGAAAAAGGTGACCGAAGCCTTATTCTCTCTAAAAGAAGTTACTGCGTCTTTGCGTCTTAAGGTTTTGTAACCAAGTGCTTTTTGATTTTCATTGTTGATGAAGTGAAGAGCTTTGCAGCCAACATTCTTCTTCCTCAAGTTGGTGAGTGAGTCACGTACTGAGATTCTTGAAAAGAAGTGAGCCACGTACTGGGATCCGTGCATAAAAGGGTGGCGTTCATGTATTGAAGAGTTCAGAGGTTCTGAAGCGGTAGAAGGTTTTTGCTGTAAGTTCATCTACGAGGATTGTAGAGTATAGGGACAAAGGTTTTGTACTAGATCTAAAACTTCTCTTTACTATAGTGAATTGATTTTTAGGAAGGTTTCCCCCTAGGTTTTTTACTGTGAAACTAGTTGGTTTCATTGATTTTCTTGGGTCATCATATCTTGTCTTATTTATTTTTCCACTGCGTATGATTTTGACATAATATTGATGTTTGTTTGTTTTAACAAGTTTTATTCATAATACACTTAATTAATAACTTGGGTTAAAAACTTGTTAATTATTTCAACCGGGGTCTAAATTTCCCAACAAGATGTATCAAAGCTGTATCAAAGCTACTATTCAACTATTGAGGCTCTTTTTCTTTGTCTTTTTGGTTGATGAGCTTGATTGTTCTCCTTGTTGGTAGTCCTTTCTATTGTGTTATCAAAAAGCTTATTGTTCGGATGATGATTGAATTTCCTTGTACAAATTTTTTCTACTTGGATCCAAAGGGAATTTTTTTTTTTTTTTTTTGGTTTTACATTTGAAGAAGAGGCTACAAGTTCAATTTCTCACCAAAAGCAAAAAGTTTGGAATTGCATATTTGTATTTTTATTTTACAACCCTTATATTACTTGAGAGGATTACTCATATGTAGCGCAATGTTTATGTAGGATGCTAACTCTACCAACGAAGTGTTACGTGGCAAGATAAGGCAGCTTGAAAAAATGCATTCTTCTGTCAGCAAATGAGAACATTGAAGAAGTCATGAATGATTGTAAAAGCATTCTCTATTTTTCGGGACAATGCTAGTACTTTAGCTGGTGAAGTGGAACAACCCCAAAAAACACTCCCAAAAGCATTGTTTTCTATTGGGTTACTTGCTTGTTTGGCTTACTTGATTCCTCTCCTAGCTGCAATTGAGGCTATACCTCTAGATCAAGAAGATTGGGTTGATGGGTATTTTGCTAATGCTGCTAAAATCATTGCTGGGAAGTGGGTGAAATTTTGGATTAAAATTGGTGCAGTTTTATTAGTTATTGGACTAAATGAAGCCTAATTGAGTAGTTGTGCATACGTAGGAATTTCAAATTTAGGATTTATACCACAAATTTTGGGGTAAGATCCACCTGGTTTAATACCACTTGGGTGGGAATTTTGCTCTCAACATTGATTACACTTGCAATTGCTTACATGAGTTTTGTAGACATAATATCTTCAATGAAATTCTTGTATGGTTTAGGGATGCTATTGGAATTTGCATATTTTCTTTAATTAGGGAGGAAGTTACCCACATTGAAGAGGCCCTTTTGTAGTTCCCATGGGGTTACCTTGGCTATGGATTATGTGCATGATTCCATCTGGGTTTTTACTTTATGAAATGGTAGTGGCTACAAAAACTGTCTAATTGGTAACTACTTTGCTTACACTGGTTGGGATTGCTTGGTATTTCTTAATGCATTTTTGCAAGTCCAAAATGTGGCTTGAGTTCAACAATGTTGGAGAAAAGTTGGAAGATCATGTATGAGTTTGGCAAAAATTAAAAAGTCAGCTTATTTTACTATTCAACTTATTTTTACTATTATTCATGGGCCTTACTACGCTTTTTGGTACTATTTATGGGTCCCACTATACTATTTCAACTAACTTTTAATTTTATCTATAATACTTTTAACAAAAAGTTTTAAGTTTTAGTAAAATAAGCAAATCTTAAATAGATCCCAAGATTTAGAACAGACTGATAATTATTGGCTGTGAGGATCCTAATATACTATATCTTTTTTTTTTTTTGGCTAAGAAATTTTTGTAAACACTATTTGCAAAAGAAATGGATACTTTGATTTTCTTTTTAGTTTCCATAAAGGATAACAATTTTAAAACAATTGAATTTACAAAGGACATTGTGTAAAATTATGCTCTTGATTAATCAGGTGGGGCACATTGAGCTTATGATGTGGATGTAGTGGGTTTTAAAACTTCAATAGCCTTATATTTTATTCAGGCATTTATATTGGCACATAAAAAACATGTGATATCAATCATTGAAAAGTGCTTTCCTTTGATGCAAAATTTAGTCCAGGACTACAAGATATGTCATATGCCTCTAGTGATCATAATATATACAGTGCAAAATTCAAAACCTGATAATGTATTCAAAGAAGTTCATGTAAGGAGTTTATTATGAAGATATTATAGAGATAATTTAGAAAGATTTACAAATGAGGCTGATGTTCTGAATTAGTTAATTTGCCAAGTCAGTCTGGATATTGGAACAAGAAGGTTGAATATTGACTCCATAATGGAGGGATTGCTGCATTGGAAATGGTTAGAATGTATCTAGTAGCATGTTATTTAAAAATTAAAGCCGTGCCATAGGGTCTTTCTTCCTTATTGTACACTTGTTATTGTATATAGTCCGCACACATCATCTATTTTATGTATGAAATCAATGTGGACACACTTAAAAAAAATGTGATAATGCGTTTGAAATTATGGACATATGGATTCCACATCCATGACATAGGGTTGTAAAAGAGCCAAACTTTGCTAAGTAGTGCGTGTTTGAGCTTGGCTTATCAATAAAAATCAAATGCTCAAGCTTGGCTCGAGCTTGAGACAAGCCTAAAAATAGTTGGGCACATTAATGCATATGCAAGTTTTCCCTTAATAGTTGTCACTGTCACTCACTAACAAATATTTCCTGAAACCTTGCATGTTCATGCATGTCAAATTTTGTTGCTTGGGCTCAGCTTGTTTATTAAATGAGTCTAAAACTAAGGCTTAAGCTCGGCTTATTTAAAACTAAGGCTCAAGTTGAATGCCAAAAAATACCAACTTATCTGTGTTTTGGCAATGAACTTTGAGAAAGTAATTTGTGCTTAATTATTGTAGAAATTTTAATCATGGATTCCTTGCTGTTTCTTTACATATATATAAAGAAAAAAAATTTAATGCTTCTCATATAATAATTTCTCATATAACAAAATCACATATCAAAATTATTATTGAGTACAAAGAGAAAGAAACAATACCACTGTTTGCATGACTTGCCTAGTTGTGCTTGGCAAAGAGTCCAATATATGTATACATATTTTTGAACTAAAGTGAACGACACATATGTACTAGTGACTATTATTGTTATTTATAGGAATATAAATCTACAAGCACAAATAAACGATGTATTAGCATGTGTTAATGTAAAATACAGAAGTGAGTTGAGTAAAATTACATGTTCATAAAACATCAATTTTGATATATATCATCGTCCCTATATGTATTTTTAAACCATTCCAGTGTGGGATTGCCATCTTCGTCAATTATTTTTTTGCTACAAACATATATATAAAGAAATAAGTAAGTAAAAGAGTGACTTCAGTGGTGTGCTCAAATGTAAAAGTACGGTCAGATGTGATATTAGTACTACCCAATGTGACAATGAACTGTCAAATGTGAGGAAAAAAAAAAGGGAACCACTAAATATAACAAAAGTACTGTCAAATGTGATGTTAGTACTACCGAATGTGACTATGAAACTATCAAATGTGAGAAAAAAAATAAAGGAACCACCAAATGTGACAAAAGAACAATCACATGTGGTGTTAGAACTACACAGTGTGATGATAGAACAGTCAAATGTAAAAAAAAAAAAAAAAAAAAAAAAAAAAAAAAAAAAACCAATAGAATGTGACAAAAGTATAGTCACATGTAATGTTGGTACTGCACAATGTGAAAATGAAACCGCCAAATGTAAAAAAAAAAAAAAAAAAAAAAAAAAAAAAAGGAAACCACTAAATGTGACAAAAGTACTATCAAATGTGATGTTAGGACTGCACAATGTGAGGATAGAACCGTTAAATGTGAGGAAAAAAAAAAGGGAACCACCAAACGTGACAAAAGTACTGTCAAATATGATGTTGGAACTGCATAGTGTAAAGATGGAACTGTCAAATGTGAGAAAAAATAAGGGAACCATCAAATGTGACAAAATAATTGTCACATGTGATGTTAGAACTACACAATGTGAGGATAAAACCGTCAAATGTGAGGATTTGGTAACCAGGTATACCAAGCTGCCTACTAATAGGTATCGTACCAACCCCCCCCCCCCCCCCAAAAAAAAAAAAAAAAAAAAGAGGAGTACAGTAGAATCACCCAAATTCCAATTGGTGAGGACTGAGACTTGAAACCATGAGCTATTGGTATTCTGACTTGTGAATATTTCATTAGTGACACGTCTCTGTTCATTGTCGTTGACCCCGTCAAAAACGGCACCCTTTTCATTGTCTTCCAAATCAATCCCCACTTTACCACTTTGTAAAGGCAATTGCTTTGAGTTTATGGGGAAGTAAAATTGACCATTTAAAATTTTTGTTACTAAAAAGGATTGTTTAAAAAAATAAAATAAAATAAAGGATCACTTTAGGCTTTGTTAATGGCCTTATAGCTCAAGTTGTATTTTATGGAATTTTCAATGGAGGTGTCTAGAGTTCAAATTTTCATCTAAACTGTCTTAATTATAAAAAATAAAAATAAAAAATAATTTAAAATCACTTTAAGCTCTACAATAAGTTTTGGGTTTGTTTAGTAGGTGGGATAAGTGTTAGTTTTCAAAATGATATGAAAATTGTAGTTTAAAAAAGGTTGTAGAAATGTGTGTTTAAAATAATCATAATAAAAAACAAACAGGTTTGGTATCATATTTATAATAACATATTTTCAAAAGTGAAAAAAAAAAAGAAAAAGGTAACAATTGTGCGTCTGTTATGAGTGTAGTTTTTTATTATTATAAAAAACATGGTAACTACCCCTAACATGTACAATACTATTTTCTTATAATAAAGAGAAATTTTCATGCTATTTCCATTTTCTATCTTCTTTCTCTTCAAAAAATCCACTCTTCCCCTTAGAAAAAAGCCCCACAAAAATCCTCTGTAACCAACAAAAAAAAAAAAAAAAAAAGCATCCAGGAGCGCACTCTTCTTCCTCTTCTATAAAACTCACAAATTCTTTGCAAAATAATAATAATAATAATAATAATAATAATAACTTGGATTCCCAAGTCTTAAACCGATCTATCCACTAAGAAAAACCATCATTTCCAATAAAAACAATTTCAGATAAACCTACAAAGTAAGGGCAAAATTAACAAGAACCCTAACAGTTGTACAACCCTCTATATCTCCTCTCAATGCCTAGATTATTGATGTATGAGTTTGCTTGGAGGTCGTGTGTGCCACTTGTACGATGGAGGTTGCGTGGGTGGCATATCTACTCTACTATTAGATTTTCTGGGTTTTTGTTTTCTCTCTCTGATCTGTGATGTTGGATTCGCTTTGAACCTTTTTTTTTTTCAATTGATCTTACCGTGATTTGTAGTATATGAGATGAGAGAGAGAGAGAGAGAGAGAGAGAGAGAGAGAGGGAGAGGGAGGAGTTGTTTGTGACTTGTCTACACCAACTCAATTGTGTGGCTTCCATACTTTCTAAAATACTAATGTTGGCTGCACGTGCAAGGCACGTGCTGCCCCCAGTAGTGACAAAATTGATACAAATTTTGTGTATGAAATCGTAAATTTTGGCTCATCCAATTTGATTATATTAAAAAAGAAGTATAAAGATACAACAAAATATCATAATATTTTCATAATATCTTTATTTTTAGGATCCAAATAGATATTTTTTTTATTTTATTTGAGAGAAATGCTACATTCATAACATTTTTAGAATAAATTCTAAATGACAAGTTATTATTGGTTTTAAACTGATAACATTGTTATTGTTATCCTCAAAACAATTATTTTTAGTTGTGGTTAGTTACAGCTTTGTATTTTATTATTTTATTTCGACTTGTAAAATATTGATACTTTAATATTTGTAAAAATATTTTGAAATTTGTTGTGTCGGTATAACAACATATATGCCAGCTTACATAAATATTTAATAGAAAAAAAAAACACAAACTAATTACTAGGAAAAAAAAAACTTTAGGCATGATAGAAATTAATGTTAAAATGTTGTGAACTTAGTATTTTTTTATTTGATTTATAAGAAACTGAGATCTCAACAATTGTGAAAATATTGTGATAATAATAAGTGTTGTAACAATTTCTTAAAACATTTATTTTTAGTTGTGGTTAGTCACAATCTCATATTTTATTATTTTATTTTGACTTGTAAGAAATTGACACGTCAATAATTTTGAAAATATTGTGAAATTTGTTATGTCGGTATAACAATATATATGCTAGTTTACATAAATATTTCAAAGAAAAAAAAAAACACAATTAAAAAAAAAATACTGTAGACACTGTAGCTACAGTGTCAGTTGAATAAACCAAAAGCACTGTAGCTCCAGTGCTATCCATCAGTAATAACTTATCTATGATTTATTTTGAAATTAATGTTAAAATATTGTGGATTTAGCATTTTTTTATTTGATAAATGAGAAACTAAGATTTCAACAATTGTGAAAAGATTGTGATAACAATAAGTGTTGTAACATTTTCTCAAAATATTTATTTTCAATTGTGGTTACAATCTCATATTTTATTTTTTTATTTCGACTTGTAAGAAATTGATACCTCAATAATTGTAAAATTTGTTGTGTCAGTATAACAATATATATGCCAGTTTATATAAATATTTAAAAGAAAAAAAAATACAAACCGATTACTGCGAAAAAAAAAACTTTAGGCACTGTAGAAATTAATGTTAAAATGTTGTGGACTTAGCATTTTTTTTTTTTATTTGATCTATAAGAAACTGAGATCTCAACAATTGTAAAAATATTGTGATAACAATAAGTGTTGTAACATTTTTTTAAAACATTTATTTTCAGTTGTGGTTGGTTACAGTCTCATTATATTATTATTTTATTTTGACTTGTAAGAAATTGACATCAAAAATTGTGAAAAATATTGTGAAATTTTTTGTGTAAATATAACAATATAAGTTTCAGCTTACATCAATATTTGAAAGGAAAAAAAAAAAAAAAAACACAAACCGATTATTGAAAAAAAAAAATGACTAAGTAAACCAAAGCACTATTGTAACTATAGTACTACAGTGTATTATGATAACAATAAGTGTTGTAAAATTTTTTTAAAACATTTATTTTTAGTTTTGGTTAGCCACAATCTCATATTTTATTATTTTATTTCGACTTGTAAGAAATTTACACGTCAATAATTATGAAAATATTGTGAAATTTGTTGTGTCAGTATAACAATATAAATGTTAGCTTACATCAATATTTAAAAGGGAAAAAAAAAAAAACACAAACCGATTACTGAAAAAAAAAAAAAAAAAAAAAAAAAACCAATCTCATATTTTATTGTATTATTTTATTTTGACTTGTAAGAAATTGACACGACAATAACTGTGAAAAATTAAATCAAAGCACTGTTGTAGCTGTTGGAAAAATATAATACGCAGCAGAAGAAAAACTAATGTAAACGGATCTACTTCATACATACAAGTTAACATGGGCTATTTAAGTTTCAGAATTAGAGAACAAGAGAGTGTACCTTGGAGCGGTGAATTTCAAAAACTTGAAGATGAAAGGCACTTGGGAATACTTTCAATCTTCACTCCAATTGCACTAACGCCCAAGATGTGTGGTCTCTCAATCAGTTCCAAAGGGAGAATATAAAAGTGTGTCTCACACTCTCTCTTTTTCTCTATGAAAATCTCTACAAATTCTCTACAGAAAAATTCTGTATCTTTCTCCCTTTGTATCTAACTGATTATCTAATTGGGCCGGCCTTTTGGGCCTTTCTAATTGGGCTTAAGTGTGTGGCTTGAAGTGGGACCAAAAGGGACCAATAAGACACTAGCTCCAATGGGCCTTGGGCTTTTCTGTCAACTCTTGACAAGTCCAAAGTTACCATTAACTATATTTAATACCACTATATAAATATAGTTGCACTCTAGGCCTTATTAATAAATTATATCCCAAGACTTTATTATACATGCAACCCCTTCATAAAATATTCATAGTAACACAAAGTCATGAAAGGAGACTGCCACTTTGTTTATTACTACATCTTAATTCCTTGAGTACCCGGTTTAATTCTTTAAGTTATTCATCATATATTTATGAAATCCAATTCCATAAATATATACTTTAGTAACTCCTTACTAAAGTGGTCAGGCCCAACTCTCTGAATAACAAACACATTAAACTTATCTCAAGGGAATATTTTATATCTCCGTTAAGAGACTATGAATTCCATCTTGAGAATATATGTTCCATCAACACTAAATGTGGCTGCCCAACATACTGAGATTTTGACCTTAACCATAGATCTCACTCCTGATATATCAAAGCAACCTACACTTCATGATCAGGTCCATTATCCTCTCAGGATTAAGAGTTCATGCAAATATAAGTCGTGAGTTTATTATTCTATTGACAGTCTTTAGGAGAATAATAAATCTCACACCGGTCCAATTCAATATGTCTTAACTCTTAAAACATATCAACATATCAACTAGAAATCTCCATTTCCATGATCAAGACAGATCATCTTAGTTGATATGTTATAGCCTTCGCAGGTGAAATGCCCAATTTCATCACCGACTACGAACTATAATTCTGAGTTTACAAAGAGCTTGTGATTTATGTCTTCTGTGACTAAATCACATAAATCACATACTATTGCATCTCATGGACTATATGATAATGTCCCAATATTCATGTTACCAATATTTTCAAATAATAATACAACTTTATTAACCAAAACATTAAGTCATACATAATTTCTAACATAATAAAATACATAGCATCATACAATAGGATTTAAGGACAAAAATCCCAACAATCTCCCACTTGGCCTAAAGACTATTGTGCACTAATCTAACTCCCATCTCCTTCAAATGTGACTCGAAAGTCCTTTGAGGCAAGGCTTTGGTGAAGGGATCCGCTAGATTCTTTGCACCATCAATCTTTGCTACAATCACATCTCCACGAGCAACAATGTCTCGAATGATGTGATACTTTCTCTCTATGTGTTTTCCTTTCTTGTGATTTCTTGGATCTTTGGATTGTGCAACCGCTCCACTATTGTCACAGAACAATGTAATAGGAACTTGCTCAATTCTTATCACACCAAGATCACAAAGGAATTTCTTGAGCCAAACAGCCTCCTTTGCTGCCTCACAAGCGGCAACATATTCGGCTTCCATGGTGGAGTCCGCAATACAAGATTGCTTAACACTCCTCCAACTAATGGCTCCACCTCCCAAGGTGAAAACACAACCCGACGTGGATTTTCTGAAATCTAGATCCGACTGAAAATCTGAATCTGTATAGCCAATGGGAATCAAATCCTCACAACGGTAAACAAGCATATAATTTCTCGTTCTCCGTAGATACTTGAGAATATGCTTTACAGCTTGCCAATGTTTAGGTCCTGGATTTGATTGATATCGGCTGACCATGCCAACTGAGTAACAAATATCCGGTCTAGTACAAAGCATGGCATACATGAGACTTCCCACTGCAGAAGCATAAGGAACTTGTCTCATCGTATTTTCTTCCTCTTGAGTCTTAGGCCTTTGGTCATCAGATAGAGGAACTCCATGTCTAAAAGGAAGTAATCCTTTCTTGGAGTTTTGCATGCTAAACCGTTCTAGAACCTTATCTATATATCCAGCTTGTGACAAACCTAACATCCTATTCTTTCGATCTCGCCAAAGCTTGATCCCTAGAATATAGTTAGCTTCGCCCAAGTCCTTCATATCAAATTGGCTTGACAACCAAACTTTAACCGATGACATTACTCCTACATCGTTTCCAATGAGTAGAATGTCATCAACATAAAGCACTAGGAACATTACTACTTTGTCTTGATGTCTCTTGTACACACATGGTTCATCAAGATTTTGCTCAAAACCAAATGATTTGATTGCCTGATCAAATCTGATGTTCCATGACCTAGATGCTTGCTTAAGTCCATAAATGGACCTATTCAACTTGCATACCATATGCACTTGGTTCTTTGCTATGAAACCTTCTGGTTGCAACATATAGATTTCTTCTTCAAGATTGCCATTTAGAAATGCAGTCTTGACATCCATTTGCCAAATCTCATAATCATAATGAGCAGCAATGGATAAGAGAATCCTGATAGATTTAAACATGGCTACTGGCGAAAAGGTCTCATCATAATCGATGCCTTCTTTTTGTGTAAACCCTTTAGCCACTAGCCTTGCTTTGAAGGTTTCAACCTTCCCATCTATCCCTCTCTTCCTCTTGTAAACCCATTTGCAACCAACAGGTTTAATGCCGTTAGGCGCCTCTACAAGACTCCAAACTTGATTGGAATACATGGAATCTAATTCAGATTTCATAGCTTGGACCCAATGATGTGCATCTATGTCATTCATTGCCTCCTCATAAGTGTAGGGATCCGATTCAGCCTCTCCTGAGATAGCCTCATAAGTTTCTCCTAAACCTATAAATCTCACAGGAGGCCGAACAACTCTCCCACTACGACGAGGCACTTGTGTACTAGACATTTCATGAGTAGTATCATGTGGTGTATCTAATACAACCACTTTTCCCTTAGCTTTATCCAATGGTTGTTGATTTACAGACTCATTCATTTCAGCCAATACAACTCTACTTCTAGGAGTAAAATTATTCATATAGTCATTTTCCAAAAATTTAGCATATGTACTAACAAAAACTTTGTTATCATTTCGACTATAGAATAAATAACCCCTAGTTTCTTTTGGATAACCAACTAGCAAACATACTTCCGACTTTGGTTCCAACTTATCAGGCTTCCCCTTTAGCACATGTGCTGGACAACCCCAAATATGGAGATACCTCATACTAGGCTTACGCCCACTCCACAATTCCATGGGTGTTTTGGGGACAGATTTTGATGGAACTAAATTCAAAAGATGTATTGTTGTATCTAAGGCATATCCCCAAAAAGAAATTGGTAAAGTTGAATAACTCATCATGGACCTAACCATTTCCAAAAGAGTCCTATTTCTTCTTTCTGCTACACCATTTTGTTGAGGTGTTCCAGGTGCAGTCAATTGGGATATAATCCCATTTTGAATTAGGTAATCCTTGAAATCCCCAAGAAGATATTCGCCACCTCGATCAGATCGAATGGCCTTTATGCGTTTGCCTAATTGATTCTCAACTTCAGCCCTAAACTCTTTGAACTTGTCAAAGGCTTCGGACTTCCGTCTCATTAGGTACACATAACCATATCTTGAGTAATCATCCGTAAAGGTGATGAAATACTCATAACCTCCTTTTGCTTGGGTTGACATAGGACCACATACATCCGTATGAACTAATTCAAGCAACTCTTGGGCTCTTCTACCTTTTGCATTAAAAGGTCGTTTGGTCATTTTACCTTCCAAACAAGATTCACAAACTGGAAATTCATCAAAGTCCATGGGCTCTAAGAGTCCATCTTTGATCAGCCTTTGAATTCTGTTTGAATTAATATGACCTAAACGCAAGTGCCAAAGATATGCATCATTGGAAGGAAACTTTCTCTTTAATGATTTTACATGTGAGTTAGTATCTAATTTAGAATTATGTAGTTCATGCTTAATAGGAGTTAAAATATAAAGACCATCCACAATATTGCTAGAACAGATAAACATTTTATCCTTCTTTATTACAACATTGTCTTTTAGGATAACACAATATCCTTGTTTACCCAAATAAGTTGCAGAAATTAAATTCCTACGCACATTAGGTACAAACAGACAGTCTTGCAATATTAAAACCCTAGACTCAAAGCACAAATGAACAACACCAACAGCTACAACCGGAATCCTGCTCCCATCAGCCAAAGTTAGAAATAATTCCCCTTCACTCAGTTTTCTGGTCTCCTGAAACCCCTGCAAAGAATTGCAGATATGATTAGTACAACCTGAATCCACACACCAGGAATCAGTGGAATTCTGTACCAAACATATTTCAAGTAGAAAGGAAGTTTTCATAACCTTGTTCTTGGCAGCTTTAAACTTTGGACAATTCCTCTTCCAATGTCCTTTCTCACCACAATGGAAACACTTTCCTTTGAGCTTCTTTCCTTTATCGGCAACCCCTAAGGCAATTTGCTTACCCTCTTTCTTAGTGAAGTCCTTCTTCTTCTTCTTACCCTTACCTTTCGGCTTAGGTTGTGAAGTAGAAGCTTCACCAACATTGGCTTCAACACTAGAAGTACCTAGGATGCCTTCCGCCGCCACTAACTCATTCATTAATTCAGACAAAGAATAAACCTTTTTGTTCATATTATAATTCAGTCTGAATTCCTTGAATTATTCCGGTAGTGACTGGAGTATCATGTCCACTTGGGACTCTCCATCAATGTCGGCACCTAAAACTTCTAATGTATTCAGATTAGAGATCATTGTAAGACAATGCTCCCTCACTGAACTACCTTCAGCCATCTTGGTATTGTAAATTTGCCTCATGGTTTCTTGCCTTGCTGAACGGCCTTGCTCACCAAACATCTCCTTCAGACTTAGCATAATGTCCGAAGCCAGTTCTACATCCTGCATTTGATGCTGTAGAACATTTGAGATGGACGCTAGGATATAGCACTTGGCCATTTCATTAGATTTCTGCCAACGATCATATCGTTGTTTTTCCTCAAGAGGAGCATCTAATGAAGGAAAGCTAGGACATGGTTTAGTAAGCACATATTTGTGCTCTTCAGCAGTTAAAACAATGTCCAAGTTTCTTTTCCAGTCAACATAGTTGGATCCAGTCAGTTTGTTTTGATTAAGAATAGAAACAAGTGGGCTAAATGATGCCATGTTCAAATCTGAAAATAATAAACATGAATATTATAAGTTAATTGGACATTATCTATTTAGCATATAAGCATATAATATGGAACCTTAATAAAACCATAAAATAATATATGCAACGACAACTCAATCCCATGTTTAAAATTCCTTGGAAGCAAGTAAATTATAAACACTATGATTGATTGAGAACTATTCTCATTATTAATGCTATCATGATAACTCTTATCAAACACTAATAACATGCCGTTTCTACTTTAGCCTCTAAGTAATAATGACATAGCTCCGAAGGGAGATTAACATTAAACTTAGTCTAGTGTACACCATTGACTGAATTATATGTGAGTCATAAAGTAACTCCACGGAAGCGTGGTCGTTCTTTATTTAAAAAACACATATTATTCATCATAAAGAAGTTTAACCTGTAGTACCATGAATTAAACACCCTCCGAAGGGAGTAAGGCATATACGCCAAAGCGAGGTGCTTAATCACACTACAATAAACCGACAATGGAGGCCGTGAGATGCAACCCTTGTATCTCTCTCCCACTAGATGTTTTAAAACAAATGTTTTTACATATAAAACATGCATAATATAATTACACATAGCCTTAATCTTTTATATATTGAAAAACACTTAGAAAAAATTCTGGATAAACAGTTCTCGATCGATCCTCGACAGATTCTCGATCGATCCAGAAAAGTTCCGCGAATCTCGACAGATCCTCGATAGATCCTCGATCGATTGAGAAACTTTCTGTTTGCTCGATAGATTCTCGACAGATTCTCGATCGATCGAGCTTCGCGAATTTTGAATTTCCAGAATTTTCCAAAAAACAGTTTTTCAACGTTTTCATGTACAAAACTACTGTCATACAATCATTATGAACATAAATTGATATCTAAACTGAATATCATTGATGTTATAGCCTTAAAGATCAGTTTAACATACTTAAACTAAAAATTAAACAACATCATAACATCAAAAACAATTTTCATCAAGAACAATGATTTCATCGACCATGCAGTAAACTATTTTCTAACAACATGAAATCATTGTTACTAATTCCAAAACTCAAAAACATGTTAAACAGATATGTAATGAAGACCGCTCTGATACCAATTGTTGGAAAAATATAATACGCAGCGGAAGAAAAACTAATGTAAACGGATCTACTTCATACATACAAGTTAACATGGGCTATTTAAGTTTCAGAATTAGAGAACAAGAGAGTGTACCTTGGAGCGGTGAATTTCAAAAACTTGAAGATGAAAGGCACTTGGGAATACTTTCAATCTTCACTCCAATTGCACTAACGCCCAAGATGTGTGGTCTCTCAATCAGTTCCAAAGGGAGAATATGAAAGTGTGTCTCACACTCTCTCTTTTTCTCTATGAAAATCTCTACAAATTCTCTACAGAAAAATTCTGTATCTTTCTCCCTTTGTATCTAACTGATTATCTAATTGGGCCGGCCTTTTGGGCCTTTCTAATTGGGCTTAAGTGTGTGGCTTGGAGTGGGACCAAAAGGGACCAATAAGACACTAGCTCCAATGGGCCTTGGGCTTTTCTGTCAACTCTTGACAAGTCCAAAGTTACCATTAACTATATTTAATACCACTATATAAATATAGTTGCACTCTAGGCCTTATTAATAAATTATATCCCAAGACTTTATTATACATGCAACCCCTTCATAAATATTCATAGTAACACAAAGTCATGAAAGGAGACTGCCACTTTGTTTATTACTACATCTTAATTCCTTGAGTACCCGGTTTAATTCTTTAAGTTATTCATCATATATTTATGAAATCCAATTCCATAAATATATACTTTAGTAACTCCTTACTAAAGTGGTCAGGCCCAACTCTCTGAATAACAAACACATTAAACTTATCTCAAGGGAATATTTTATATCTCCGTTAAGAGACTATGAATTCCATCTTGAGAATATATGTTCCATCAACACTAAATGTGGCTGCCCAACATACTGAGATTTTGACCTTAACCATAGATCTCACTCCTGATATATCAAAGTAACCTACACTTCATGATCAGGTCCATTATCCTCTCAGGATTAAGAGTTCATGCAAATATAAGTCGTGAGTTTATTATTCTATTGACAGTCTTTAGGAGAATAATAAATCTCACACCGGTCCAATTCAATATGTCTTAACTCTTAAAACATATCAACATATCAACTAGAAATCTCCATTTCCATGATCAAGACAAATCATCTTAGTTGATATGTTATAGCCTTCGCAGATGAAATGCCCAATTTCATCACCGACTACGAACTATAATTCTGAGTTTACAAAGAACTTGTGATTTATGTCTTCTGTGACTAAATCACATAAATCACATACTATTGCATCTCATGGACTATATGATAATGTCCCAATATTCATGTTACCAATATTTTCAAATAATAATACAACTTTATTAACCAAAACATTAAGTCATACATAATGTCTAACATAATAAAATACATAGCATCATACAATAGGATTTAAGGACAAAAATCCCAACAGTAGCTACAGTACTACAATGTATTGTGATAAAAATAAGTGTTGTAACATTTTTTTTTAAACATTTATTTTCAATTTTGGTTGGCTACAGTCTTATATTTTATTATTTTATTTTGACTTGTAAGAAATTGATAATTGTGAAATTTGTTGTGTCAATATAACAATATAAATGTTAGCTTACATCAATATTTAAAAAGAAAAAAAAAACACAAACTAATTACTGGAAAAAAAAATCTCATATTTTATTTTGATTTGTAAGAAATTGACTAGTTAATAATTGTGAAAATATTATAAAATTTTGTATGTTAGTATAATAATATAAATGTTAGCTTACATCAATATTTAAAAGAAAAAAAAAACGCAAACCGATTACAAAAAAAAAAAAAATTCACTAAATCAAAATATTGTTGCAGCTATAGTGCTGCACAGTATTTTGCACTGGATGCACAATGCCTTGGCACTATGCGTGCATTACACAAACCAATTACTAGAAAAAAAAAAAAAAAAAAAAAAAAAACTCACTAAACCAAAACACTGTTGCCACTACAGTGCTACACAGTCTTTTGCACTGAATGCACAATGCAAAAGCACTGTAGCGGCATTGCCGCTTTTATTATAAAGATTTATAACAATATCACTCAATATTATTGTTCCAAAAATGAAAACCAATTGTTTTAAAAACTGGATAGGACTAGCCAATTTAACAAGTTGAATTGGGAATTAGACACGAAGCCAATCCAATAAAAATCAAGTAAACCGGCAAAGACCCATCAAAATCGGTGAAAACCAATCAAGAGCTAAGAAAACTGGAGTTGATCCCTTTTTTGAAAACTACTTGAGATGTGTTCACAAAGTAAAATATTTATTTAGTCTAAATCTTCTATCTTATTTTTCCTTTTACAACTCAATTTTCCACCAATAAAAACTTCCCACATGCCCGCCTATTTAAATTAAATCTAAGTTTTCTGACTTTACTCATTTCAGGTTTTTAATATATATATATATATAAACTCAAATAACCCAACCACCCCCATCAGCCCATTCCCACCGGCCACCACCACCACCCTTCGGCTAGCCATGCACCATCTCCGGTCAGTGACCCCAAGAAAACCCAACCACCCCTATCCACCACCTTGTCCAGTGACCAAAAAAAAAAAAAAAAACCCAAAACCGTCCTCACCAGTCACCACCACCTTTCTCCCGCGCCAACATGAAGAGACTGGAGGCTAGCACTACAGCATGGCATCACAACCTCTTGGTAGTGCTAGAGTAGAGCAGTGGTGACTGTTGGTGATGCCCCAATTTGATTGATTGTGCGATGTGTGTGGGTGTGTGATGAGTCAAATATCAGGTATTTGTTGGGTATATTTGAGCTTTATTAACAACTACAAGGAACCTCAATTGTGACTAGTATTTTTAAGGTATAGCGCAGATGTGGTTAATGCTTTTTCTTGGGTTGTTACATATGGTATCAGAGCTAGCTCAGTAATCCTGTGTAGGCTTAGAGACACTATCCCACAAAGTAAGTTCTAGTAAGGACGTTAGGGATTTAAATGGGAGATATTGTGGTGCCCCAATTTGATTGATTATGTAATGTGTGTGGGTGAGTGAGCTTTATTAACAACTACAATAACCCTCAATTGTAACTAGTCCTTTTGAGGTATAGTGTAGATATGGCTGGTGTTTTTCCTTGAGTCGTGACACTATTGTGGTGTGTTGGGTTTTTTTTTTTTTTTGGCAAATTATTATTATTATTATTATTATTATTATTATTATTATTATTATTATTATTATTATTATTATTTATTTATTTATTTATTTATTTATTTTTGTAACTAGTCGAAGGTAGTGGGTGGCAGTTCCAAATCTATTGGTTAAAGGTGGGTATTGAGATACGGTGGTTGCCATGAGCGACGTTGTCAAGGGCGCTTTCTGCCAGCTCCGACCAAGTTTTGGTGGTGGTGGTAGGGAGGTGTTTAGGTGTTTAAGTTTTGGGTTTTCTTTGGGTCATTGATCGAAGGTGGTGGATGGCTGCCGAATGTGGTGGTTGGATACTAACAGTCGGCGAAGGCTGGTGGTGGTGGCCAGTGGGGATGGGTTGATAGGGGTGGTTGCTAGCTGTGTTATTTGAATTTATTTTTTTATATATATTTTAAAAACCTAAAATGAGTAAAGTTAGAAAAATTATATTTAATTTAAATAGATGGATATGTGGCAAGTTTTTACTAGTGGAGTATTGAGTGGTACAATAAAAAAATAAGACAAAAGATTTGGACTCATATTTATCACTCAAAATTAAAAACTTGACTCAAACACTTCTAAGCAAACAGTCTTTACCAAACATAAATTTTATTTTTTGTTTTTTAAGGTCTGTTTGGATACTATTTATTTGCTAAAAACTAAAAATTTATTGTTGAAAACACCGTAATAAAATAATTTTTAATGATAAATAGTGTCGTGGTTCATGAACAATGCCGCTTATCTGCGTCTTTGTTGAGTTTTTGGCTGAATTATGAATAGTGCCATGAGACCCACCCAGAAACGCAAACACACCATAATTCCTTCCCAAACGTACGCTTAGTCACAATTTTGAGGGTTTAAATCTTAAACACTAAAAACTGTTATTTTTTTCAGGTAGCAAACAGACTCATAATAGCTTACCAAAGTAGTTGTTATTCATGTGGACCGACATCAACAAGTCGTGGCAAAATTAACGGCAGCAGAAGAAGTGCAAAAGTAATGGTGGTAGAAGAAGCTCCATGAGTGATAGTGAATTTTGGCGTAGAAAAATCAATCCATACGTATCCTAGTCGGGTAGTCCAGCCTGTTAGCCAACCAGAACAATACGCGTGGACCCCACAACGCGACTCGGTCTTCAATTCTTCATCTATACAAACAAGGTGTTCTCCTTTCAAACCTCAGAATTATTCTCTTGCAGTAGCTCGGCTTCAACTCTCTCTCTAATGGAGTTTCTACACAGAAACTTTGTTTTGACTCTCTTCTTACTTTCTCTCTTTACCCTCACAGCTCTCTCTTACACCTTCTTCTCTCCCGTTGACAACTACCTCATCGACTGCGGCTCCACCCTGGACTCCACCGTAGACAATCGCCTATTCATTTCCGACTCGTCTCGCTTCAAATCTCACTGGCTCAGCTCAACTCGCTCTGTCTCACTCAAAAGCAACAACCCTTTTGATGTCTCTCCTGGTATATACCAAACAGCTCGAGTCTTCACGAAGCCTTCGGGGTACGAGTTTGAAATCAAGGACAAGGGGACCCACATGGTACGTCTTCATTTCCACAACCTTAGTTCTTCAAAATTTGATTTTAATGATGCTCAATTTCATGTTCTCGTTAATGGGTTTGTGGTTTTGAGTGATTTCATTGGTGGGAATTTAGGCAGCCCAAAAGTTATGGAGTACCTGATCTGGGTTGAGACCGGTAGGCTTGTAATCACTTTTGTACCCACTTGTAAGTCTAAGTTTGCGTATGTGAATGCTATTGAAGTGATTTCTGCACCAAAAGATCTGATTGTTGACACGGCTCAGTACGTGAGCTCTGAGAAAATTGAGCAATTTGATGGGTTGGTTGAACAAGCTCTTGAAGTTGTGTACAGGGTCAACGTGGGAGGGCCTAAAGTTACACCTTTCAATGATACTTTGTGGAGGACTTGGGTTCCTGATAATGATTTTTTGAAGTCGAGTTTCGGGTCAAAAAGGGTGTATTTTAGTGGTCGGATTAGGTACCAAGAGGGAGGGGCAAGCCGTGAGGTTGGTCCGGATAATGTGTATAATACAGCACGAGTGATCAAGAGTACAAATGCTTCAATTCCTGATGTCAAGATTACATGGGTGTTTCCTGTGAAGGGGGGATTTAAGTATCTTGTTCGTTTGCATTTTTGTGACATTGCTAGTATTTCAATTGCTTTGCTGTATTTCAATGTGTATGTTAATGGGAATTTGGCATACAAAGATTTGGATTTGTCGGGTGTTACCAATTATGTATTGGCTGCTCCGTTCTATGCGGACTATGTGGTCGATGGAGATAGTTCTGGGGTTTTAAATGTTAGTGTTGGGCCTTCAAATATGAGCTATGCGTATGGGATTGATGGTATTCTAAATGCTGTTGAGATTATGAAGTTGAATAATTCTATGGGGAGTCTTGTTGGCGACTTGCCTGTGGAGTTCATTTTGAAGAGTTGGCCAAGAGAAAATATCCATGTTTTGGTTCCTTTGATTGCTGCTGTTTGTTTGCTGGTAATTCTATCTTTGGTCGTGCGTAGGAGGATGACTGGATTAAAGGACTCTGTCATGTGGTCAAAATTGCCTATGGATGTTCCCAATGTTAATGTCAGGTCAGGCTCCCCGCAGCCATAATGTAATTTGGTATGGATCTAAAACTACAAGTATTTACGTGACATATAACACGAGCATGCTATAGAAAATTAGTGTAGTGCTTATCTTTTCTGGGGTTAGGAATTGCTGGAAGAATAGTAGAGTTCCCTCTTGTATTCTCTGTAACATAAGATAAGTATGAGTTTGAATATGAAGTCTTGAAAGAGCTTCATGTAATTTTCAGAGTACCGTATTACTATTTGTAAGTTGTATTAGTAGTATATAGTTGAAGCATACATTTGTTGGCTTTTTGTTCTTTGTGCTCCTTAGTGAGCCAGAGTAGTCATGATTTGCTTTGTTTTGAAAATTTTCAATACACCTCTGTATTCAAGTTGTGCAATCCCTGAAATAAGCAAGCCTTTAATGATGTAACAGTGCCATACTTATCCATTCTCAATGCACAACTTCCTCTGATTTTTAAATTTTGTCTGTGAGGTGGATACAAACCTTAAGTACACATACTCATGGACGATGGTGCAAGAAGAAGATGGCCCTTAAAACCTTATGAGTAAAACCTACAACCAATTGGGCTTAAGGTCTAATAATTTAATTGGATTTATTTACTTTCTGTAATTGTTTCGTACTTGGATTATGAATTTTATTCATTCTCTTACTAAATAAATAGAGTTCATATCATTGGTTAGAATATTTTTTTTTCCTTAATAAGATAATAAGTTGGGAATTTTCTTTTAAAGATCCTAGTACTATTTACAATTTGCTTGAGTAATTAGATTTATTGTTCAAGTTTTACCTTCAATGGCTTGGTGTCCATCCTAGGCAGCACTAGTTGGTAATTTATAGGTTTTGTTTTCCCTTGCTCAATTTATAAGTTTCAAATTTTCAATAGCTTGGTGCTGATTTTAAGATTTTTTCCCCTCAAAATTTTGAGATTTGTGTACTGCAACAGCTTATGGTGTGATATAACCAAGGTTATTTAAAGTGTTCTGAATTACTTCAGCATATGTTGACATAAAAAGAGATTAGTAGACTTTTCTTAATTGTAAAAATGCTTGTCTTTGAAATCTCTCCGATTTTAAGTAGCTGATGCTTGAATATATATAATTTAATTAGTTTTTCTTTCTCCCAAATTTCACATTTTGTCTGCCCAATTAGAGAAATTTCTTCATAACACCCCCCCCCCCCAAAAAAAACAAAAAAAATCCAACAATTAAATTTGATTAACAAATTATAGGGAACAAAACAACTAGGAGAAAGCCTAGAGAGACACTTGATTTTGAGCGTATGTGCATTTCTCTAACAACTACTACCTTCTCTTCCATGAGATTCCATAACAGAGTTATATATGGATGAGATAGCAATGGGGTTCCCCTGACCGCAGTAGAATGTGCTAGTACATTGTAAGATTTTTTTTTTTTCTCTGGCTGAATGAAGACTTCTATTGTAACAAAGGAAGGCTACAACTTGAGTAAGAGGCCACTACCTCCAAGAGTAGGGGAATTATAGAGTAATTCCATAGTTGACCAACTAAAGAATTCTGCAAGGCCCGTTTACCCTGAACATGCATGGATTTGTTAGCAGTAGGCGAACCCGACTAAAAACAACAGAAGTCAAATACCTGAGACAAATCATTATGTCCAAAGTTACATACGAGGTTCTCCAACTAGCTTGGAAGGTCTTAGAATCTGATAGCTTGAACACACTTTTTAAGTCCCCCTCAAAAGTGATTTTTCTTTGCTTCAGTTCCCTTGCAATTAAAAAAAAAAAAAAAAAAAAAAAAAAAAAAAAAAAAAAACCTATTTGAAGGCTTCAGCTTCTGCTACTTCAGGCTCAGCTGAATAGGATTTCACAACTGCTTGCAAACATTCTCCTACGTTTCTAACCACAGCAGCAAGTAGGGAGTGAGAAATACCTATCACCGCATCATTGTTTATCTCTAGCATCCCCTGTTCAGGCTTTGATTTCTTTATTTGCATAAATTTGCTGCAGGGTTGAAGCCCCATACCTGGGAGATGGCTGCACACATTAGAGTTTCTCGGACAATATGGCTTAACAACCAAACAAACCTCACTCTCCTCCTTCCTTCCAAGTGATGTCCATTGTTAGTATCGAGAATAGAGTAATGGATAGTCTTCTCTTCTATGAGGTGCAACGACAGCTGTTCAATGGTGGTTGCAGGAATTCACTCAATGCTGATCGCCTCTTTGGCTACATCACAGTGTTTGAACTTTGAACAAGTGTAATGTTGTTTCTTCATCCTTTCAACACAGCGGGCAGCTGTGGTCTGTTTAGTTTCCCAGAAAAGATAGCTTAGTAATTGTAGGAATAATATCTCTGGCAACTATCCATAGGTATCTTTAGTATTTCATAGATCTTTAATTTCTATATCTTCCTCCAAATATCCCCCTACTTTCTGTCTTTTGGTTTTGAGTTAATCGATAAGTTGATTCACTGTTGGTCTACCATCCTGGTCTTCCTGCAATCTACCCAAGGAAATTATCTTTAGCTTCCCTGAAATGTTCATCAAAGATTTCATATAAAAGCTGCCTATTCCAGCGTCTCCTAGTTGATCATTTAGTTTGGCTACAATTAAGAAGTTTCTCATTGGGTTGTTGACTTGTTGTGCCTTGGGCTAGGTTCAAACCCTGTGATCCAAGGGACCTAGGGGTCCTTCCAGATGTTTATTAAGACCTATCATAAATCTTAAACCTTTGCTAGTGGTGGTCAAGTACTTGGAACATTTCTCCAAATCAGGGTCATTTTTCTTCTCTAGATGAGGAAATTCTTACCTCTCTAAGTATTTTAAATTCAGGATCTTTGTGCAGCTACAATTCTTTTATGGTCTGTTTGGACGACATGAATTTGGATTTGGATTTGGATTTGAGTGGTCTCAAATCGAAATCTATTGTTTGGATAAGTTTAAAAAGTTGGATTTGGATTTGGCCCAAATCCATCTTGGATTTCAGGGGTCCAAATCCGTGGATTTGAAATCCCCTCATAAACCCAAGAATTTAGTCCCTCTCCTCATGCTTGCCCTCTGTTCTCAGTACTTCATTGGCTCCAGATCTGTCACGCTGTCTTCGTCTGTTTTTAGTACTTCTTTCTCTTTTTCTCATAGCAAAGTTTCTCTCTCAACTCTTTACTTCCTCTTTATCCTCTCTATTTCTCTCTTTCTATTAAATTTGAATCATAAAGGCTCTGGGGTTTTCTGTGGGTTTCATTTTTTTTTGTGGGTTTGTTGGGATTTCCTTTGACTTGTATGTGAATTTTGTTTGGGATTCATTTGATTTGTTTGTGGGTTTTGTTTCATAGTATTTTCAATGATTTGTTTTGAGTTTGTCTTTATTTTCTATTTCTATTTTCGTTTGTGGGTTTGTAACGCAAATTATGCGTTTGATGAAATGCTTCTATGAACTGATATACATAAATAGAGCATGTGAATTTTTATAAGTTTTGGTTCATTTTTTCAAGACTCGTTGTGTGTGTGTAAAAAATTCTTGTAGCTATATGTTGAATTTTTTCAATGAAGCTGTACAATTGAGATGGTGCTTTGGTAAAAGCATCATGCAGTGGTAGGTGAGGAGGCAGGGTACATTAGATCACATGACACCAATCCCATAATCATACACTTGAACTTCCATTAGAGAAGAGAAGGAAATTGAAATGGTAGCGTAGGAATTTTTGCAGCCAGTGAAGGATTTGTAAGCTTGTCAATTGTGGCACTGATACCTGTCCTTACAAATCCAATAAGAGTTGAGCTTGTTGGGGTAGAAGTGCATCACTAAAGAAGTCAATACAAATGCATTTCCAAATTTCCCACTAACACTTTCTTTTTGGCCAAAACTAGTTCTCAATTACAAATAAGCTATATCCTGCATAGTTGTTGTCGGTGGAGGTTTATTGCGCGTAGCCACGTGTCTTTCGCTGGAGGTGTGCCTTTTCTAGACCCGGATTTGTTTTGGAAAGTCCAATCCGGAACTTGACAATGGGCTACAAAAACCAATGGCTTCCGGTGCATTTTTAAGCCTACAAAATAGATAAAGGTCAAAGTCTTAAAATCATGATAATAGTTGAAATAAATAAATAATATATTTAATTGAATAGATTTGATTAAATGATGAGTTAAACGTTATTATTATATATATTAAGTGATGTCCAATATTAGAAAGTAATTAATTAAACGTCATATGTCCAGTAATGGGATGAGTCCAAAATAGTCTGTATCCAATTGTGGTTCATAGTTCATATTTAATATAATAAGGTATGTGCAGTAATGGTCTATGTATGTCAAATAGTTTATATCTAGCCGTGGTTCGTGTCCAAATAATATATGTCCAGCGGTAGTTTATGTCTAAATGATATATGTCTAGCGGTGGTTCATGTTTAAATGATATATGTCTAACAGTGGTTTACGTCCAAACAATATATGTCCATTAGTGGTTTATGTCTGAATAATATGTCCAGCGATGGTAGATCAATTTATTAATATATATGTTCACTAATGAAGTATAAGTGAGATCATGTTTTATTAAATAGTGAGATGATATTAAAGTAACTTGCATTCAGCGGTACAAAAACAATGAATTAACATGTACTTAATAATGTAATCTTGAAGATAGATATATATTGACTTATCTTGTGTGTTCTAGACTCCAGCAGTATAGCATCACTTTATTCTTTATATGATTTGTGACTCTAGCCGTATAGCATCGCTATATTCTTTATTTGATTTGTGACTTTAGTCGTATAGCGTTAGTAAGCTAATAACATTCTAGCGACAGAATAGTATGAGTACAATAGTACAATGACAATAAATTAAAACATACTCAATAGTATAATTTTGGAGATAAAAATATAATGACTTATCTTATAGTTTGTGGCTCCAGCTATATAACATTAGTGGACTTAACATTTCAACAGCATGAAAAAATGAGTCTAGCAGTACAATATGATATTATGAGTCATTTCATGATGACTTCATGATTGAAGAGGAAAAATGGGTGCAACTGGAGAGAGAGAGAATATGTTTAGCCACGTGCATAGGTTGGTTAAGTTTATCCCCTTTATCATGCACTTAAATAATTTTCCCCATGTAATACTCTTTTAGTTTTTAGTCAAATATAAGTGTTATTGCCTTTCATAAGAAAGACTTTTAGTATTAGAAATTTATATCTTTCATGAGAATGATTTTAATATGAGATCATTGTGCCTTCTAGGAGAAGGACTTTTAGCCTTTAATGTTCATATGTCTTCCATGAGAAAAGGCCTTTAGTAATAAGTTTTTGGAAGAGGTATTGATATCTTTTGAGATGTATAGGGATGGTAAGGAACATATATGCTTTGTAAGATATGGTGTTTGTAGGATATATTAGAAATATATGTGATAAGTATGTATGTTTAGTTGTGAGGAAAGTGTTTGTGAAATATATGGAAGTATGAGATAGATAATATGAAAGTTAAATATAGTAAATACATAAACTTATAATTACTATTGGAGTGGTTTCTTGTGTTATGTCAAGGGTTATGTTGCTTTCTAAAAAAAGAGGTATTATAAGAAAAATAGAAAAAGAGATGAAGATCTGCTTATGGGTAGCAAAATGATGAAGTTTCAGAATATGGGGTTGAGAGAGGGATGGATGGTGTGTGTTAATGTGTGGCTTAGTCCTCTTTATATAAAGCCAAGTATGTAACTAAATTAGAATTAGTTGAAAGGAAATTTATCAAATAAGGAAAAGCCTTTGACAAAGCAAGTAGTTTCATTAGTGAGTTTTTGTTTTTTAGTCAAAAGAAGAAAGTTTGAGATTTTATGGTTGCTACTGTTAGGTCTACAACTAGAGGATTTCAGCTGTGTGAGGTCTTCTGCTGGAGAAAATATTTTGCATTAAAAATGGTAAGATAACCTTCATGGGATCTTCCTATTTCTGGTACTATAGTTGGAGGCTAAGGATCTTAGTTTAAAGTGGTATGATTTCTTTTATAAGACCCTTGCTTCTTTGAGTATGACTGCAAGTTGTTGGGATTGAGCATTAATGAGCAAGTGATGTCATTTTAGGATATACTACCTAAGTTGTTGCTAGAGCTATTTTAGTTGCTGCTAGAGTTACTGCAGCTTCTAATGGAGCTATTGCAACTTCTGCTGGAGCTATTGCAGTTTCTACCGGAGCTATTGCAGCTTGTGCTAGAGCTGTTGTAGCTTCTGCTGGAGTTGTTGCTAGTATTTTTGGCTAAGTTTCCTCTTTTGAAAAGTTATATGTTTAGTCTATGACTTTATTACAATATAATTTTGGTAAGTAATAAACTAGTTGGTTAATATTTGATGAAGTTTTAGAAATATAATTATGGTTCTTTGTGTTTTGACCAAATCTTAGGGAGCAAAGAGAGTATTTAATGCTAGATATGAGATATTAATATAGATTTAGCCATGTACTTAGGATTGATTTAAATGAAAATAATAAGATAATTTATATGAAATGATATAATTACATTTTTAAACTTATATTATATGATGGACATTAATTTTTATGTAAAGAGCATAGGAAATTTTATCATTTTATGTATTATGTGATATGATAGGCTTACTAGATGTTACTTATTACATACTGACTCGTTAGAGTTCAGGGAATTGGGGAAGACATGCCAAATAACATGTTTTCTTTCATCAACTTTGAACCACTGGAGCTTTATTGAACGTACTTCTTGGCCCTCCAAATCACGACTTCCAAAATTCCTTTGATGAGACTCATGAGCTTGGATCATGAGCCGAAAATCAGATGTTGTGCCATGAGCTTGAACTATTGGCTTTGATGAGATAATATCACCATGGGTTTTGGACCATAGGCTTCGGCGTCATTTTGTGAATATGGGCTCTTTTTGGCTTTAAAAGAGGCTTTTTCCAAAATCCATAATTTGTTGATGTGGTACGAGTTGCTAATGAAATAAATACCATGTGGTGTGAAAAATTTGTCCTCAACAGTTGTTAGGTTTCAATGAGATATTCTTTGTGTAAGCTAAGTTATGGTTTAAATGGAGGACCCAAAATGGGTTGTATGCATGTATATGAGACATAAAATTTATATTGTGAACTGTAAAGATTATTGGAGTCCTTTATAAGATTGGCATAGGATCAAGAACCATATCCATTACTTTCTCTTCCCTTAAAATTTAAAACCACTCTTTAAGGAACGACGATATTGTGCCGGCAGGGTTTTTGGATCTCTTAAAACAACATCTAACTATAAGTAGAGAGTAGAGACAGGAACCAGCAAAATTGAACTCTATAATTTTAAGCAGTTGTTGGAATGAAATTCACATTTTTCATCTATGTTGGCAAGAAATATCCCATTTTTCATCTCTATCATCATTTTGCTTGTGATAAGCAAACTCTATGTTGTAATTTGTCATTCAGGGCAAGCCTTGTGGATGCACAATTCAAATAAGCTATATTTGATAGATTAGATTATGAGATGCAACAGTATGTTAAAAATAGACTTATTGGGTGCTATTCATGTCATTAGAACTGCATCACTAAAGAAGTCAATACAAATGCATATCCAAATTTCCCACTAACATTTTCTTTTTGTTTTACTGTATGGTGTGATTATTTATCACTGGCAACATCATCATTGGGCTACTTACCTTTAGTTGTGTTAATTGTTTAGTTGTTATGAACTTTAGAATAATTTTTTAGTTTGAGATTTTGAATTTTATGAAAAAATTCATGCATATGGGTTTTCTCTCTAGTTGATATAAAAAATAATAATTAAAAAATATATTTTATTGATCTTAAATCCAAATTTAGGTATCCAAACAATGGAATTTGAAATGATGAATTTCAAAACCTTCTTTGTTTAAAAAGACCCAAACAAGGAATTTTAAAATCAAAGGATTTCAAATCAAGGCATTTTAAATCAATGGATTTCAAATCCAAATCTAAATCCAAATGTTGCCATCCAAACACAACCTTAAGTTAGTATCGTTCAAGACAATTTGGATAGAAGGGCAGCATTTAAGTCTTCAAAATTGTTGAAACCAAGTCCCCGTAGCTTATTTGGCTTACTCAAGTCTTTCCAGGCTTTTAAAGCTAGACTAGTTTGGGTCGCATGTGCAAGGCACGTGCTACTGCTGCCCCTAACGTGAGAAATTTAAGATAGTGAAACAGTGATTTTTGGTTCACAAAAATTGACTAAATCAAAAAAAAGTTTAGAGACATAACAAAATATCATAATATTTTTACAATAATTTTATTTTTATTTGTGATGGTTTTTAGTCTTATAGTTTATTATTTAATGTTGAACCATAAGAAACTTATACCTTAGTAGTAGTTGTGAAAAATATATTGACAACAACAAAATGCCATAACATTTTTACAATATCTTTATTTTCAGTTGTGGTGGGTCCCAATATAATTTTTTTAAAAATTTTATTTTGACCTATAAAGAGCTTACACCTCAACAATTTTGGAAATATTGTTACAACAACAAAATGTCACGTTTTCACAATACCTTTCTTTTGAGTCGTGGTAGGTTCTAGTATAATATTTTAGTATTTTATTTTGATATATAATAAACTGAAAACTCAACAGTTGTGAAAACATTGTGACAATAACAAAACCGCCATCCACTCTCTTTCTTCATTCTCAAGAAACAAATAATAAAAACTGAAATTCGCAACAACAATGCTGATGTATATTTGTACAAGTACTATAGCTAAAATGCATTTTGCACAATAAATGCATAAGTTGATGTGGGTGACTTTTAGGGTTAATGGAAAAATTGGCTCTTATACCATTTTACATGAGCTAATATGAATGCTCTAAGAAACTTAAGTTTCTTATACATAATTGTTAAAATACTATGATAACAACAAAATGTTACATTTTCACAATACATTAATTTTAAGTTAAGCACGTCCTAGTTTGATATTGTGACAACACCAAAATGTCATAATTTTTTTACAAGAGTTTTATTTTTAGTTATGGTTGGTCTTAGTATGATAGTTTATTATTTTATTTTGATCTATAAAGAATTGACACCTTGAAATTTGTAAAAATATTATGTCAATTTAATTATGTAGTATAATACTACTTAATTAAAACACTGTATCATTGCACCACAGCACATCCTTGGTGCGATGGTCACTCCATAAGTATAAGTGCTTGTGGGGTGTGATGGGCAAGGGTCAAGGTTCAAGTCTCCAGGAGGGAGCTTCACACACATATACACTTAGATTATGCTAGAGTAGAAATTCTATTTTGTATTTAAAAAAAACACTGTATCACTGCTATGAATATTCAAAAAAATAAAAACGGAACCCTAACTCAAAGGAAATTTGTAAAAATGGTTATTTGTAGCACTACACATATTTTGGTGTTTAAATGGAAAAAAAAGAGAGGCCAGCTGTGGTGAAATTGTGAGCCTTTTGCTCACCAAATTGACTCGGCCAAAAACACTATAGGTATGCTATAGTATATCTAGTTTTGTTTTGGTTTATCACTGAAAAGGAGACTTTTGCTTTTTTTGCAACAAAACGCAACGTTTGAACTCACAAAAACAGACAAGGTAATTGACCAAACCAAAATACTGTAGCCAAAGCACTATAGAAAGTGTCATTGACACTTTTTAAATAGTTAGTAGAAAATGCCTATCATCCCTAGGGATGGCAATGGGGCAGGGCCCAAGGATGAGGTCTTTGCTTCTACCCCGTATGGTTTTGTCTTACCCCATTTCAGCCCCGCCCTACATGATGGGGAAACTTTCTCACCCCATCCTCATCCCTCGAGGCCCTGTGAAGCCTCACACCACCCCATAAAACTCTATTTTTTTTTTTTTTTTGTTAATTTGCCCTACAACTAGTACATTTTTTTAATAAAACCTATTTCATCAATAAAAATATACTTGAAATTACAATTAAATTTATCCCATCAAATCAAAATAATTTTTAGCAAAAATTGAATAACGTTATCCAAGTGTTTTATAAGACAATCACCAAAAAAAAAGAAGAAAACTCAGAGTATAACACATAACAAAATAGAGGCAAAGAACCACGTTGGGTAAAATAAAATAAGTTAATATCGATATGTTTGTATAAATAGTATGGTTTTATGGTATAAAAAATTTAAAATTACAACCCTTATCAACGTGGGGCGGGGCGGGAGTGGGTCTAAAAAGTCTAAACCGATCCCCATCTCGCCCCATGATGCGGGACTAAAATCTCGCCTCATCACCACCCCACCACCTTTGTGGGGAAGGGAAAACCAGCTCGGGCGAAGTGGGGAGGGGCAGGGCAAAATTGCCATCCCTAATTATCTCTTAAGGGATATAAAGGTTCCATCGTGAATTTGGCAATTTAAGAATTAATTTATGGGGTCCACTTGTGAAGTCCAGTTGAAGTAAATGTCATGTTTTTTTAATGATTTAATTATGATTTATGAGTCTTTTAGGATTAAAATAATATATATATATATATATATATTTTTTTTTATTAGTTATGGTCAATGTTTTAGTCTAGGTAAATTTGTAATTTTAGCAATTCCTAAAAGTTAAGGGTCTTTTTTTATTTTAGTTGAGTCTAGAATTATCTAAGAGATCCTAAATATTTCAGGTTTTATTTTCTTTAATTCCAAGTTAGTCTTTTATTATGTTCTTATGTCATTGGTCAAATTAGGAGTTCTAATTACTGCCAAAAAAAAAAAAAGAGTCTTTATATGTATGTATATTTGTGCTCAATGCACTCTAAGAATAGATGAAGTTGATTAATAAAATTATTGAGTGTTTTAAGTATTAAGGCATGTTGGCTTCTTTCATTATTCTCTCTTTTCTTCTTCCCTCTCTTGAAGTACTATTCACATGTACCATTCATACAGTCCCTAAATGCAATAGAATCTTCTCTTTTTCTTCTTCCTTAAATCAAGCCCTTTAAATTACCTTTCAAAACCCTAAAACGTACCTTCTTCTACTATATAGCCATCAAACAACTTATAATCATTTTTTAATTCCTAACACTACCTGATAAATTTTTCTCCATGATCTAACCATTTTTATTTTTGCTTATAACTTTTCTTTTAGGTAGTTGAAAAACACATTTATGCTGTTTTAGGTAGCAGAAATACTAATCTATGCTCTTTTAGGAGTTGCTTTAGGCTATTCCTGCACTTGATGCCCTTGAATTGGTTGTAAATCTCTTTGGTTAAAGTTGAAGGACCCCAAAGTTTCTAATTTCAATAACTAACCAAATGATATATAGTAAGCGTTTATGCCTGAAATCAATTGGTTGACCTTTACTATTATTGATCCACAAAATAGAAAGACATAATCTACATTTAATGGATGGGTGCTTGCTGTTAGAATAATGTGGCCCAACATGATATTTTATGATGTCTCTATAATCAATAATTAATTATTTAAAATTTCTTGTGAAATTTTGCAATATTTTTGTGATGTAAAATATTGGAATATTGAAATAGGTCTACTTGATATTGTAGACTAAGATTATGAATCATGAATCATTTCATTATAGTCCTTGACTTGACCATATCCATCATGATGCAGCCTATTCTAATAGGGACATTGATGAACCATGATGGAAAGGAGGTGCAAGTTAAAATTGCTCAGACTATGGAAGACAATTAGGGCTAATTTTTTGATGGTTAGTGCATAATAATCTCGGAAGTCCTTTCATAATGAGATTCATGTACGTTGAGTGTTGGCCTTAATAAATCTATAGTGTCATTGCTAGTAACTTGGCCTCCTGTAAGAGGCGCTGTCATTATAGTGATTTTGGATATGAACGTTAGATGAATCCATGTGTTAGTATGGAGTTACAAAAGTAATGACATGCTAATGAATTTATTCATTAATGAATCTAATTAATAAAGTTGTTTATTAATGAATGTAACATATTTGTTACATGAATTGTTATTACAATAGAAATGATTTTATGGCTGGTCATGTCCTTTTTGAATATTATAAATATTGTCAAAGCCACATTTGCAAGGGGTGCAAGAAGAGGAAATAAAGCTCTTATTAATCCTGACTAGCTGGGGAGAGCATCCGAATTGCTTGTGAGATCCTTGAATAATATAATTTAGTATGTAGATTTCTCATATTTTATTGTTGATTTTTATTACATATGCACATGATATACTTGTTAATTGATAGATGTATTATATTTGTTTCTCTTGAATTATTACTTTTTAAGTATAATTCCTACACTTGCTAGACTTGCCAATGCTAAGCTTACTTCTTAATTTTACCTTCTTGCATTGCTCTACTTATTAGCCTTTAAATGATTGATCTCTTTACACATGATGAACAAGTACGTGGGGAGATAGGATTTCCTTGCCTTAGGCCTCTAAAGAAGGAGGGGGGGGGGGGGGGGGAGAGGTAAACTATTAAAATTAGGCATGTCATGGGTCAGGTCGAGTCAAGTTTGGTTGGGCTCAACTTAGACCCAACCCAATATTGTCAAGTGGTAGAAAATAGGACCCATTGTCGACCAGTGAGGCGGATGTCCATGAGTTGAGTCAGTTGTCCATGGATGTTCAGGATAGATAACAACAAAGCTAGATTCTGATGAAACTCGTCGAAGATCGTGAAATCTCCACCAATTTGGGTGGAGATTCGAAGATTCTGAATAGAGATGGAAAAGATCTAAACGGAGATGGAAAATATCAGCTATATCAAGTCAAGTTAGATTTTGGACAAGGAGACCCGTCGTCACTAGGTTTTGAATGTGCATACTCATCCTTGACCGTTGTAGTCATCAGATTGGCCATAAGTCGTGTTATTTCTAGTCATGTGGGTCGAGTGGCATGGGTTTGTGGACAACCTTAATCAAACCAATTTTCATTTAGTAATAAGGTATATTTGATAGTAGACATGTGTCTGTAAATCTAATTTATGAACATCTCATTAAACCAAATGCTTTAAGGACTGCCACTCAGTGCTAGCTTTATACTATAAGCAAATGAGATGGTCCCCTAATGCTTCGAGTAGAAAAAATGCCCTTAAATTTGAACCAATAGGATTAATATTTCATTGTAATAGTATTAATTAAGTTCAAATATTAGCCAACAAATAAAATAATATTTTTTTATCAAATGAAAAACAAGAAAAAAAAGTTGTTATTTTTTTACCATCAATAATAGCCTATAACAACTTGCCACTTAGGATTTGTCGTGAAAAAATTGTGAATGTAGTAATTCTAAAAAAAAAAAGAGTAGTACAAAAAAAAAATTCATAAAATTTTTCACAACAGTTGAGTTAGCAAATTTTTACTAATTCTCATTTAGGCCACCACTAATATCATTTTTTTAACTTATCATTATCAATATGCTACATCAACAAGTGTGAATGGTTTTATCAAATTTTTTGTGTTTATATATTTTTTTTATAAACAATAAAAAATTTCTACTTGGTTCATGTTAATTAGTAGTAATTTTGCATCTAAAAAAAATAGTTTTAGTAATATTTATTTTTTTTAAAGTGATATTTAAATATATGAAAGGCTTCAATTTTAGTTTTCACTTTAAGTCCCCAACTACATCAAACTGCTCTTGCTACCACTATAAAATCACATTCTAGGTGAAAAAACTACAAACAGAGAAAGAATTCATACAGAGAGATTAATACAAGAAATGATTGCTCTAATCTAGAAGTGGGGACACCTTTGACATGCACCATAGTCCATAGGGGTAGCAAGGATGTGAAAATGGGTTTCAATTAAGGAAATCAATTTCGTACTGAAGGTTGTTTTGGTTTGACTAGGGGAACAACGCTATATATATATATATATATATATATATATATATATATATATATATATATTGTGGGGACAGAAATGTAAATACATGCCTTTGGGCCTTGGGCTTGATCCGAGGACACTAACTTGTCCAAAGATGGCCTGGCGACAACAAGGGTATCGAACTCAAAGACCCACAAGCCCACTGTGGAAGTAGAGGCCAGATGGGATAGTCTGAGGAGAGGTGCGTCCTTGGCTGACCAAGGTGAGGGCCATGAGATGCACCATGGTGCTTAGAGGGGAAGCCAGAAAGCTCAGCAAGCCAAGGTGCACCCCAGAGGAATGCAAAAAGGAAGAACAAGTGGGGAGCGCCTTGCAGAAAGTTGCTGCCACCGCATTAAAAGCTACGTACCTCCTCTGGCCTCATTAATGAGGAAGTGACATCTGAGATGACAGTGATCAGCCTTATGGTCATTGGGGAAAGATTCTAAGAGGATGGCGGATGGGAAAGACATCTGCATTGAAGACTCCATGAATGAAAGCACAAGGAAGAAGGATATAAATAGAGAGGGAGAGAACATTGTAAAGGGGGGACTGGAGGTATTTTTCTAAGGAGAACAAGAGAAATTAATGCAGAAGCTCCTCGGCTCATATCCGAGGAAAGCCTACGTTGCCTTACAATCTCTTTGCAAGCAATCGTGGACCTAGCCTAACGTGTTTGCTTCCCATCATCCAAAACGACCTAGGTTCCAAGCCCACCCTCTACAAATTCTATTGTTTGAGGCCATTTGGGCCTATTTCTTATGCTCATTTGGATCAAGCTTGATCTGTGTCCCTACAATTGGCGCCGTTTGTGTGAAACCTTGAGTAAAAGGATATGAGGCATCATGGAAGGCTCAAGTTTACACCATGTAGAGTCCATGAGATCCCAGCATGAGGATCACCTCTCGTAGCTAGAGTGGGAAAGAGATTGAGAAGCTAGTGTGCGTACAGAGCATACGCGAGGGAGGAGTCATTCATGGGCCGGAGGCAGAACCTCCCACAAAAAAAGTGTCAAAGCCATATAGAAGGAGATTGACCATTTGAAGGAAAAGTTGCGTCGAGAGAAACGACGGCGTACTCCCTTTCCTTCAGGTCCTTCTTCAACAGATTCTCGCAGTAGCAACAGCAGCCCCAGGTCAGGAACTCTTCCTAGTGGATCCTCCTCCTACGAGGACGACTACCCTCGTGGCCCTAAGGGTAAGAAAACCTCTTCTAGGGGCTTAGCCAACAACGCTTTGAGTAGGGCGCTCCACCAAATCTCCAAATCGCCCTTTACTCGTAGGATTGAGAAGGGAAAGCTTCCGAGGCGATTTACCCAACCAACCTTCACCACTTATAATGGACGGATAGACCCAGTGGAACATGTGAGTCACTTCAGTCAAAGAATGGCAGTGCACTCTAAGAACGAGACCTTGATGTGCAAATTGTTCCCCTCCAGCTTGGGACCTATCACGATGAGATGGTTCAATGGGCTGAAGGCAAGCTCTGTGGATTCCTTCACGGAGCTCACCAAGGCATTTGATTCTCGGTTCATCACCTGTAGTAGGGTCCCTCGGCCCTTAGATTCGTTGTTATCCATGGCTATGAGAGAGGGGGAGACACTCAAGACATACTCCAACAGGTATTGGGAGATGTTCAATGAAATCGACGGGGACTTCGACAAGGTCACCATAAGCACCTTCAAAGTCGGCCTTGCAAATGAGCACTATCTAAGGAAATCTTTGACCAATAGGCCTGTTAAAAGTGTACGTCGGCTTATGGACCGTATTGACAAATATAAATGGGTTGAGGAAGATTAGTAACAAGGAAAGGGGAAAGCGAAGGTTATCCCTCAGGAGAGAAGGGATTTCAGGTCTGACAAGTACAACAATAGTAGGCTAAGGAGGGATTTTGTTGGGCAGTCTGGTCCAGCCTCCTCTCAGGTGGTTAGCACTGTGTTTTGTGAACCCGTGCAAGATGGTAGGGGACCCCACGAGGCGTAATCAGAACCTTCAATGCCAATATCATCAGGAGAAAGGTCATGAAACCGAAAGTTGTAGGAATTTGTGAAACTATCTAGAGCAGTTGGTGAAGGAGGGAAAGTTGAAGCAATTCCTATACCAACCTGACGCGTAGGGAGAGCATTCTGGTCTGGCAAGTTAGGGCAACAATGCTTCGAGACCCCTTTTAGGGGCCATTAGTGTCATTCTCGCTGCCCCGGGGAGGATGGGTTCTTGCCCTTCCAGGGTGATGTTTGTGGTGCGAGCTCTTGCCAAGAACTCTAGCTCCGAGCCAAAAAGGATTAAGGGTAACGTACCTCCAATTCTAGGCTTCTTGGATGAGGACAAAGTGGGGACCATCCAACCACACGATAATGCCTTGGTCATTATGTTGAGAATAAGAGGCTACGATGTGAAGAGGGTAATGGTTTATTAGGGAAGTGGTGCAAACATTATGTATCCTGATCTGTTCAAGGGGTTGAACTTGAGGCTGGAGGATCTTTCGTCCTATGACTCGCCCCTAATAAGCTTTGAAGGGAAGGCCGTTGTAGACATCAAAATTTTATGATGTATTTACAACCGTCCAATTGTTCATGATAAAATATTTGTGATCTAATTAATCTCCAATCGATGAGGTGGACGATCAACAAATGAAATCAAGCCACGTGGCAACATCAAATAAGAAAGCCATATGGCAATGTTAGAAGGAAAAGACCTATATGGAAAGTTCTTATTAAATGGAAGACCAAATTAAATTCATTATTAACTCTCAATAAATGCTGAGGGAAAATTCCAAATTAAAGACAATTGAGTTGCTTATAAATAGAGGCTTCTCATATGGGAAAAAAAAAAAAAACACTTAGAGAGAAAACACTACTGACACTCTGCCAAAATAGAGAGTCACCTTTAGAGTTCACAAGAATTTCATAGTTCATCAAGGCCTATTCCTACTTCCACAAATCAAAGTAGGGATTCTCCTTCAATCCAGTTCGAGATTAAGCCAACGGCCCTCACATCAAATCAAGCACATTCAAACATTCATTCAACTTGGAGACATCAAAGCACGATTCAAGATCAAGCCTCATAACCCCATTGGATTGTGAAGTTTCTTGGAGATCGAATCAGAGGAGTTTATTGTACTTTTTCATTGTAAAGATTCATACAGAGGATTGTACTCACATATATACAAATCAAATACAAGTTGATTATTTGTTACACTATTTCGTGATCGTGTGATTCATCTTTTACGAAAATTGTGTGTACAAATTTCTGGCACGCCCAGTGGGACGTCTTTGCCTCTCATCTCTTTCTTCATCCTAGAAATCTTCAACTCTCCAACTCACCAAGTTCAATGGCCTCAAAGAAGTCTCAAGTTCCCCAGAATGCTACCAAAAACATTGGGGGCTCAACAAGCAGCAGTACTTCCACAGGTCCCATGACTCAAAACAAGGCTAAGGCGATAAGGCTCCTCACGTCACAAGAAGTTGAGGGAAAGGCTCTCATGACCAAACTCATAAGTGCCCCAGCCCAGCCAAAGACTGTCATCTCCTTGAACACGTTGAGGACAGGCAAGCATACTTCCCCTAAAAGAGGAGGTTCAACATTTGCTCCAGAGGACTCAATGATAGAGAGCGAATATCATTATTCTGCATCAGATGCTAGGTCGAGTACAGCTTCGCAGTCAAGCTCTTCCCAAGGATCCCCCCAAGAAGTCACTTCGTCTATCTTCTCAGAGAATTCTTCTCATACAATGGCCATGGCGGCCATGATGACGGAGACTGCTACCATTGACGAAAAGATTGCTGAAATGGGACATGCTATAGCCAAGCTTACCAAGACCGCGGAGGAGAAGGACCTTCAAATCGCCACACTTATGAACAAGCTTGAAGTTCAGAATCGAGGGGAGTCTAGCAAAGACCATTCTCAAACGCATCAGCATACATCCCAAGATGCTCACACATCTTCTCCAAAGAAGGCTGGTGGTCCACAAGGGAGCACTACTTCAATTTCATCTCTATCGGTCCAGCAGTTGCAGGACATGATAACAAACACCATTCGAGCTCAATATGGTGGGGCACCACAAAGCTCTCTGATGTCTTCAAAACCATACACCAAAAGGATTGACATTTTACAGATGCCTGCGGGTTACCAACCTCCTAAGTTTCAACAGTTCGATGGAAAAGGGAATCCGAAGCAACATGTCGCTCATTTCATCGAGACTTGCAATAATGCTGGTACGGATGGGGACTTGCTTACGAAGCAATTCGTGCGTACTCTTCGAGGAAACGCCTTTGATTGGTACACGGATCTTGAGCCTGAGTCCATTGATAGCTGGGAGTAAATGGAGAGGGAATTCTTGAACCGTTTTTACAGCACTCGACGTACCGTAAGCATGCTAGAATTGACCAACACGAAGCAATGGAAAGATGAACCAGTGGTAGATTACATCAATCGTTGGCGCTCATTAAGCCTCGATTGCAAAGATCGCCTTTCAGAGTCTTCAGGAGTGGCAATGTGCATCCAAGGTATGCACTGGGGGTTGCTTTACATCCTCCAAGGAATCAAACCTCACACCTTTGAAGAACTTGCTACTCGAGCCCATGACATGGAGCTTAGCCTGTCTAGCCATGGAGAAAAGGGCTTACCTGTTGATGAGCAGCGAAAAGAGAAGAAAGATACGAGGAGGGGGGATAAGTCTTCCAGATCCATGGTTAAGGAATCTATGGCCGTTGCTGTGGGGCCTGTGAAGATCTCCAATAAGGAGAATAAAAGAATCGAGAAAAGGGTTGGTCCAATGCAAGAGCAAGAGAAGCGTCGATTGACTTTGAAGGTGATGGAGGAAAAGGTATATCTGTTTCCAGATGCGGATGTCCAAGGCATGCTCGAGGACTTATTGGAGAAAAATGTGATCAAGCTTCCAGAATGCAAGCGTCCGGAGGAAATGGGGCGTACTAACGACCCAAAATACTGCGTATACCATCGAGTTGTAAGTCACCCCGTGGAAAAATGTTTTGTTCTGAAGGACCTTATGTTAAGGCTTGCAAAGGAGGGTAAAATACTTTTAGACTTAGATGAGACTGCTAAGGCAAATCATGCCACGTTCGCTGTTAGATCCCCAATTTCTATGAAGTCACCAATGCCAACGGAAGTACGATCCACCTTGCCATCAACGTCAAGGGCCTATTGCAAGCACATCCAATTTGGAACGCTTGAGCTCGTGCATGTGTCATGCTTTAGCCCTCAAGATGACGATAGAGTTGATGATGAACTGGTAGGCGACGAAGAGGGTTGGACTTTTGTGACCTACAAGAGACTTCGAAAACAGCGTAACCCAAAACCCCATGCTCCCTACAAGAAAAGGGAGCTTCAGGCTAGCGATTCAAAAGTTGCTCCCAAGCGGAAGGAAACAAATGGTCTGAAGAAACAAAGGAAGGGGGTTCGTTTGAATGAGTTACTACAAAAGGAAGGCCCCCAGCCGGTTACGCTACGTGAGTTTTTCCCTAAAGGATTTCTTATAGAGAGCCTAATGACAACCACTTACACGGTCTCTTGCCATGACGCTGATGATGAAAAAGACATTATTGAAAAGGAGGAAAAAGTGAACCTTGAAGAAACCAAAGGAACCAAGGAAGAGGGAAGTGAAACTCATGCCTCGGAAGAAGCAGTTGCCTTATGTGCTCACTGCCGCGACAAGATGACGTTCACTGATGAGGATCTCTTATTGGGCTCCAAACCACACAATCGACCACTTTTTGTCTCAGGTTACACACGAAGGGAAAAAGTAAGCCGCATCCTCATAGACGATGGGTCTGCCGTCAACATAATGCCCAAAGGAACAATGAAACGCCTAGGCATATCCATGGAAGAGATCCAAAAGTCGACTCATCATCCAAGGTTTCAACCAAGAAGGACAAAGGGCCATTGGTATGATTCGGTTAGACGTGACTATAGATGAGTTGAAAGCAAGACCTCTTTTCCATGTGATCGATTCAAAGACCTCTTATAACTTGTTGTTAGGACGACCATGGATTCATGGGAATGGTGTTGTACCTTCCACACTACACCAATGCTTCAAGTATTGTGATGGCAAGCAAATAAGGGTGGTGACAGCAGATTTGCAACCATTTACAGCGGCAGAATCTCACTTTGCAGACGCCAAGTTTTACTTGGATTGTGACACAACTTACGATGTACCACAAGAAGAGTCTACTGAAAAAAAGAAGGCAAAATGTAAGGAAGGAGGCGAGCCTCTCAAAGAAGGCCCCCAACCTAGCTCCGACGTGAGACAAAAGTTTCATGAAGAGGAGAAAGAGGCACCTATGGTCTTACGATATGTGCCTGTGTCTAAACGAAAAGAAGGGCAATCCCCATTCGGGTTGACGATGGAGACTAAGGATAAGTGCAAAAAGTCTGCTCAAAAGGAAGATATCACTATCCTTAAAAATGATTTTACCTTGCCGTTACTGAAGTTAGAACAAGTGGCGTCCACAAAACCCCCACTCAAAGGTTTCACTAAAGCCACGCGTAACCTTGTTGAAGAAGATTCATTTCCAGCCAGAAGAATAGAAGATGGTTTCGACCTTAAAGCGTATAAACTTTTGGCAAAATCAGGCTATGATTTCAAAAATCCTCCACAATTGGGGCAACTTTATTTAGATTACGTGGAAGAGAAGTCACATGGGCTTAACTCGACCCAAAGCAAGTTGAAGCAACGGGGCTATACAATCGAGATTCATAGAACCGGGCTGGGGTATTCATCACAAGAGCCAGTTTGAATCTCGGCCAAAGGGAAAGGAAAGAAAGCGACATCTCAACACATCACCTTTGAACTTGAGGAAGAGGGGAAGCCGAAGCCTATGCCAAGACCTTCTGTATTTGATCGTCTAGGAACATTTACTCCTCGAGAGTCAGTATTTAATAGATTAAGCATCTCTCTCCCTAAAAAAGAAGGAACCTCACGTACACGAAGGTCAGTATTTGATAGGCTTGAGTCTACGAGTAGCTCAACTGACATCCCACGACCTAAGAAGGGGAAAGGTGGCCTGCAAAAGAGAAATGGCACCGAAGCCTATAGCATTATCCCTTCGCGCATGAAACATGAGTTGATTGTAGAAGTTAGTACAGGAAACTCCCTTAAAGTAAAACGGAGGACTATTGTGCACACACGAGAGCTCGAGAAGCAAGTTAATGATGGGAAGGAGGATCACGAGACACTAGTCCTTCCTTCTTGCCACGTGACGGCAGAAACTGATTCCGAATCAGACGCATCAGACGATGAACCAAATGAAGCCCCTCGGGCAATAGAGGACGGGGGGCAAGCAACTGTAGATGAGCTCAAAGAGTTAAACTTAGGGACTGACGAGGAACCTCGCCCGATCTACGTAAGCTCGCTTTTGACACTGAAGGAAGAAGGCAAATACTTCGAGCTTCTAATGGAGTACAAAGATGTGTTCGCCTGGACATACAAGGAGATGCCAAGTTTAGACCCGAAAATTGCAGTTCACCGGTTAGCATTAAAGCAAGGAGTGCGCCCAATCAAGCAAGCCCAACGCCGCTTTCGACCCGAACTCCTCCCACAAATTGAGGCAGAAGTTAACAAACTCGAGCAGGCAGGTTTCATCCGGGAGGTACAATTCCCGAAGTGGATTGCGAACATTGTTCCTGTCAAAAAGAAAAATGGACAGATTTGAGTTTGTGTCGATTTTCGAGACTTGAATAGAGCATGCCCGAAGGATGACTTCCCACTTCCAAATACAGAGCTCATGGTTGACGCGACTATTGGTCATGAAGCATTATCATTCATGGATGGCTCATCAGGATACAACTAAATTCGAATGGCACCTAAGGATGAAGAGCTCATCGCTTTCCGAACTCTAAAGGGGATCTACTGTTATAAGGTGATGCCTTTTGGGCTTAAGAACGCTGGCGCAACATATCAACGGGCAATGCAACGAATCTTCGACGACATACTCCACAAAATCGTTCAATGTTATGTTGACGATCTAGTTGTGAAGACGAAGAAAAGAGAGGATCATCTACGAGACTTACGTATTGTATTTAATCGACTAAGGAAATACCAACTCAAAATGAATCCTCTCAAATGCGCATTTGGTGTCACGTCTGGGAAGTTTCTAGGCTTTATTGTTCGACATCGAGGTATTGAAGTGGATCAATCTAAAATAGATGCTATTCAAAGAATGCCCGAACCAAAAAACTTACGAGAGCTCCGAAGCTTACAAGGCCACCTTGCATACATTCGACGTTTCATATCAAATCTAGCAGGATGGTGTCAACCATTCAGTCGATTGATGAGGAAAGGTGCTACTTTTGAATGGGATGAAGCTTGCCAGAATGCATTTGAGAGCATTAAAAGGTATCTGCTTAAGCCGCCCATCTTAGGAGTACCTATGCCAGGAAAACCTCTAGTGCTCTACATTGCTACATAAGAACAATCACTTGGGGCTCTCTTAGCTCAGAAAAATGAAGAGGAGAAAGAGAAAGCGTTGTATTACCTTAGTCGAAAGCTAACTGGGGTAGAATTGAGGTATTCTCCAATAGAAAAGATGTGTCTTGTGCTTTTCTTCTCCATTCAAAAATTAAGGCATTACATGCAAGCGCACGTAATACACTTGTTTGCAAAGATAGATCCAGTAAAATACGTCTTGTCTAGGGCGATCATGTCTAGACGGTTGGCGAAATGGGCTGTGGCCTTTCAAGAGTTTGAAATTGCGTATGTACCCCAAAAGGCCATCAAGGGGCAAGCACTAGCAAATTTCCTTGCCGATCATCCTATTCCTGCCGATTGGGAGCTCTCAGATGATTTTCCAGATGAAGATGTATTATACACTGAAGTCCTCCCACCTTGGATGATGTTCTTCGATGGGGCTGCGCGACAAGAAGAATCCGGTGCTGGGGTTGTTTTTGTGTCGCCACAGAAACAAGTGTTACCATTTGCCTTTGTGCTTAGTGAACCACGTTCAAACAACGTTGCTGAGTATCAAGCCCTTATTGCCGGCCTCCAAATGGCCCTCGATATGAAGATCCCATACTTAGAAGTCTACGGCGATTCCAAGTTGGTAATCAATCAACTTTTGACACACTATGAAGTTAAACACGAGGGTTTGATCCCCTACTTTCAAATAGCTAGGCGACTAATTGAGCAGTTCGACGGGGTTTCCTTGGAGCATATCCCCAGAAATGAGAATAGGATGGCAGATGCTCTAGCCAACCTAGCCACCACATTGGCTTTGTCAGAGGGTGAAAAGACAAATGTCCCTATCTGCAACCGTTGGGTGCTCTCTTACACAGAAGAACATGCGGGTGAGACGAATGCCATATCAATATCTATGGTAGAGGATGAGGATTGGCGGCAACCCCTGATTGATTACTTGGAACATGGTAAGCTACCTGAGGATCCTCGCCACAAGACTGAGGTACGGCGAAGGGCGCCTCGTTTTATACACTACAAGGGCACATTATACCGGAGGTCTTTTGATGGCCTATTCTTACGATGTCTTGGCAAGGAAGAAGGTGATCAAGCCATGGAAGAAGCTCATTCGGGAGTGTGCGGTGCCCATCAGTCTGGCCCTAAATTGTATCATTGGATAAAACGAATGGGTTATTACTGGCCCACCATGGTCAAGGATTGTATGGACTATGCAAAGACATGTGAAGCATGCCAACTTCATGCAAACTACATCCATCAGCCACCGGAGCCTCTGCACCCTACAGTCGCGTCCTGGCCTTTTGATGTATGGGGACTTGATGTTGTAGGACCATTACCTAAGTTGTCGGGGGATCATCTATACATATTAGCTGCGACCGACTATTTTTCTAAATGGGCAGAAGCCATACCTCTCAAGGAGGTAAGAAAGGAAAATGTGGTGAACTTCATTCGGACTCATTTGATCTACCGATATGGCGTCCCTCGCTATATCATCACAGATAACGGTAAGCCATTCTACAATAGTTTGGTAACCCAACTGTGCGAGAAGTTCGAGTTCAAGCAATACAAGTCATCCATGTATAATGTACCAGCCAACGGTCTTGCTGAGGCTTTCAACAAGACGCTTTGCAATTTGTTGAAAAAGGTAGTAGAGCGCTCGAAGAGGGATTGGCACGAAAAGATTGGAGAAGCTTTATGGGCATACCGAACAACATACAGGACACCCACGCAAGCCACCCCATATTCATTAGTATATGGTGTTGAAGCAGTCCTGCCTTTGGAGCGACAAATTCCGTCACTTCGAATTGCTATCCAAGAAGGGCTCATAAATGAAGAAAATGCACGCTTAAGACTTGAAGAGTTAGAAGCACTTGATGAAAAGAGATTAGAAGCTCAGCAACGTCTTGAATGCTACCAAGCACGGTTTTCGCGAGCTTTCAACAAGAGGGTCCGACCTCAATCTTTCCAAGTAGGGGACCTAGTACTTGCAATGCGAAGACCCATCAACATCTCTCACAAGATTGGGAACAAGTTCACATAAAAATGGGATGGCCCTTATGTCGTGCAGGAGGTCTACACTAATGGCGCTTATAAGATAGTCGACAGAGATGGCTTGAGGGTAGGACCCATAAATGCAAAGTTCTTGAAGCGATACTATGCATGAAACGCTGGAGTTGCCCCTCGGTAAGAGCTTAAACTGCCCACTAAAAATTTAAAAAAAAAAAAAAAAAATCCCACTAGGTTGAAAACCTTGAAAGAGGCGACCTAGGCAAAAGGTAGGGACCAAATAAATAAATAAATAAATAAATAAATAAATCCCGCTAGGTTGAAAACCTTGAAAGAGGCTACCTAGGCAAAAGTTAGGGACGAAAAAAAAAAAAAAAAACTACTCTCTTGAACTACGTTATGACTTGATCCCTTTTGGGTACGTAGGCAGCTTAGTATTCGTTACTAAGTTCAGTCGCATATGTTCCTTTAAAAAAAAAAAAATTAAGTCGTTTAAACTACGTTATGACTTGTTCCCTTTTGGGTACGTAGGCAGCCTAGCATCCTTTGCTAGGCACAGTCGCATAAAAAAAAAAAAAAAAGGGATGTTCGCAAAGATTGATCATATTAGCTCATGCAAAAAAAAAGAAAAAAAAAAAAAAAAGAAAAAAAAAGATAGAGAGAAAAAAGAAAGAAAGGAGCTAGCATTTATTTGGAAATAAATTAATTTCTTTATTAATAATGAGATAGGTGTCGTTACATTGTAATGACTACATCAATATAAAAAAAAAAAGGGGGGATCAACCTATCCAATCTAAATGCCTCAACTCCTCTTTGCTAGTCTTTAGTAATCCTTGTAGCTCTCTAAGTTTTGCATCATCAGAAGCCTCTAAAGTTGGAGTAGCCTCAATCTCGAAAACCTCCCCCTTGATTTGAGAAATGATCGCTTGTTGCTGAGCCAGCTCTGCATCACAGAGGGTGCTCAACTCTGTAAACTCTGCCTTTTGCATTGAAAGCAACTCAAATTCCTTCTTCAATTCAATCTCTCTAGCTAGAGCCTTGTCTAAGTTTGCCTTGATTGCAACTTTCTGATTGATCTTAATGGCTTCTGAGTCGAGGGCAAGAGTGAGACGATGTTGAGCATCGGTAAGCTTCCGTTCCTTGACTTCAGATGCGATGCCTTGTGAAAGAGCATGATGGAGGGAAGAATATCGGTCTGCATCATCCATATATTTCGAAATACGCTCTCTTAAAGGCGCTGCATCTACAACTTTTATTTGTGCGATAACTTGGAGGATCTTCTCAACTCCATCCCTAAGTGAAGTCACAAGAGTAAAAGGGGTTTTGACAACCTTCTCGATTAGGTCCCCTCTTAAAATTTTTGCAAGCTGTCGATCGGCCTTCGAAATCAAATCATCAAGTTCGAACTTTGTGACAATTGAAGTGGCCGGTATGTTCGAACTACACATAATGGATTTATTTCGAGCCACGTCCCCTGAAGGCTTGTGAATAGGGTTGGAAGAAAGAGGGGCGCCAGTCTTCCTCGAACGTGGTGGGTCAATTTCCTTAGTAGCCAAATCAAAGGCTGTCAGACCTTGAATGGAAAACTCACTCGTAGAAGGGCTAGTGGCAATTGGTGTACACTTCCCTCTTGCTCGTTTTGAAGGATAATCGTCATCCTGCATTGGAAGAATACCAAGATTGTCATTCTCAAAAAGTTCTTGGATACCAGAAATAGCTTCAAGGTCGTCGTAAAGGTGACAAAAGTCCTTAATGGATTCAAGATCAAGATCATCAAAAAGAGAATTAAGACTCACTCGTGCACTGCCACCAGAAGAGTCGGGAAGTGGATCCGTGTCAACACCACGATCAGTCGCCTGGGTGACCCCCTCATGATCTAGATCCTTGCTAGGATTGTCCCTTTGCCTTTTGCGTCTCCAATGAGAATCTGAGTTGCCACTGTTCCTTTTGGATTCTGACACATCCTTACCCTTGGTCGCTTCCACGTCTTGAGGCGTTAAGACTATGCAAGAGGGTCCACGTTTAGGAGAATGTGCCTTGTCCATGCATGCTCTTCCTAAAGACTCGTCAGTAGCCTCCGAAATCCCCAAAGGTGGCTTCCCATCGCTTCGGCGCTTCACGGATTCTACTACTTCATTAGGCTGTCTTATTTTGAGTTTTATCTTGCTCGGGTTGACATTCCCAATCGGTTGCTCAGTCCCACTTGAAAAGAAACCATCAGATCTTCTAGCCCACCAATTCGCATAATCCTTTGTACACAAAACCCCGTGCTCAGATGGGCAGGCTGGGATCAAGAACTCTGAACCAGTAACAGGGCGAAGACATCGGCGCCAGAAGCATACTACTTGCTCTAAAGTGACAGTGCGAAAGATTGGCAAGTAATGGCTTGTAAAGACGTGGGCGTTTCGATCATATGTGAATAAGGATGCAAGTAATGGCTTGTAAAGATTGGCATCATTTAAGGCTTTAGCATTGCGGCTCAATATGTCTTCTAGTCACTCCCAATATTTAGGAAGGTAGAAAAACTCACCCTTATATTGGAGTGGAGGAGTCTTAGAAGAAGGTAGAGCCCATTGCGCTTCTCCCGCACTTATCCGACGACCAAGGAGAGGATATGGATCGATGTGGTCCGTGGTTGAGTGAAGGTTGGAGGCTAAAGTAAACGTCCTCGAAACGACATGTGAATCCTTTCTAGTTGGGTTGTATAGTTCGTGAGATGATTCAACCCACCATTGAGATAGACTTGGAGGACGAGGAATGGCAGTAGACGAAGATGAAGGGACACTGCTACTAGGGGGATGGACTTTCAAGACGACGCCTTTCTCCAGTGGTTCGTTCGTAGAGCGCAAGAGAGTGATGGATTGATCATTGAGAGTCCTCGATGAGTTGTAAAAGATGACCATGATGGAGTGCACTTGATTGCAGCCACTTGGGGAAGACAAAGCTTGTAGAGGTCACGACTTGAGTAAATGTAGAAGAATCACAAGACAAGCAAAGGGTTGATAGGCCCAAATCACCTGGCACACCTGACAACAAACCAAAGAAAAGGATTAATACCTTATTCGTTCAAATACTCTTTACTATATAATAATAATAATTAAAAAAAAAAAAGGAGCACGTGCAGTCATTAAAAAGAAAGGCATATGGCATTGAGATTCAAAACTATAAGCAAGCTATTCATTCAAGTGCTTAAACACCTTAGGTACGTGTTTGCCATAACTATATGCGCATGTAAAGAACAAGACAAGTGGAAGCTTGCATGGTAACTATTAAGTGCAAAGATCATGCATGTGCAAAGTTACCACCATGGTTCTCATGAAATTAAGGCTGAGGACGTGTCAATAATATGGCATAGACTGTTACATGCAAAACAATAAAATCGTGAAAGTGGGGCATTCTCCTTATGGAAGTGGGATCAATGGACAAGCCAAGATTTCGTAGTAACCAGGTGCAACACATAAAACTAATATATCTTCGTTGCTTTTGGGATTGTGAAAGACATTGCGACAATTGTTTAAGACGAGAAAATACAAGCGTCATGGGCATAAGCGACCTCTGGAGATGGAGTTGGAGTACCCAAAGTACGTTAAAGGTTGCGAGACAAAAGGCAGTGAGAACGGCGCGCTGACGGAACTCCGTACTGATGGCCACAAGGCAAAGGCTGTGAGGAGGATGTGCCAACGAAACTCTCGCGCCGATGGTTGCAAGACAAAGACAGTCAGAAGGTGCGCCGACGAAGCTCTCGCAATGGTGGAAGGATGCGCCAACAAAGCTCTCACTATGATGGAAGGTGTGCCGACGAAGCTCTCGCAATGGTGGAAGGATGCGCCAACAAAGCTCTCACTATGATGGAAGGATGCGCTGACGAAGTTCTCACACTACCAGGATAATGGTGAAGGCAGTCAGAAGGTGCGCCAACGAAGCTCTCGCAATGGTGGGAGTACGCGCCAACAAAGCTCTCACTATGATGGAAGGATGCGCCGACGAAGTTCTCGCACTACCAGGATAATGGTGAAGGCGGTCAGAAGGCGCGCCAACAAAGCTCTTGCTATGATGGAAGGATGCGCCAACGAAGTTCTCGCACTACCAAGATAATGGTGAAGGCAGTCAGAAGGTGCGCCAACGAAGCTCTCGCAATGGTGGGAGGATGCGCCAACAAAGCTCTCACTATGATGGAAGGATGCGCCGACGAAGTTCTCACATTACCAGGATAATGGTGAAGGCAGTCGGAAGGCGCGCCAACGAAGCTCTCGCAATGGTGGAAGGATGCGCCGAAAAAGCTCTCTTTATGATGGAAGGATGCGCCGGCAAAGCTCTCGTACTACTAGGACTTTGGTGAGGTCAGTCAGATGGGTGCACCGACGACGCTCTCGCACTGATGGAAGGATGCGGCGGCGAAGCTCTTGCACTAATGGTCGCAAGACAAAAGGCAACAAGAAGGGAGCGCTGTTGGAACTCTCGTACTGATGGCCACAAGACGAAGGCTGTGAGAAGACCACGCAGTCGAAGCACTCACACTGATGGTCGAGAGACAAAGGGCAGTGGAATGGATGCGTCGATGGAGCTCACAAACCCGAAGTCCAGAGGAGACAAGAGCGACGGGATGCTACGACTCGCTTGAAACTGAGGCTTGGCTCGCGCAGTACCAGCTTCTATGACCTTGGCTCACACAGTGCCAACTTCTATGACCTGCACAGAGCAAATCAAGTGGTTCAAAAAAAAAAAATAAAAAATAATAATAATAATAATAAGGAAAATACAAAGACAAGCACAAAAAAGAATGGGAAAAGAGGAAGGATGCCTGCTTCGGCTGAAGACAAAACAAAAAAAAAGAGTAACTCAAGAAAAAGAAAGAGTGGCGCTCAATTGCCTCTAACCCATAAAACATCACCTCCTTTTATAGAGGAGGCACTCGCAAGAAGCCCTAGTGATTCGCAAGAGTGCTACTAAAGAAAAGACATGCTTGTTGAGCAAGACAATTGCGGCACCGACCTTCCTAACAAAACTAAGGTGGGCTTGCACCCAAAGAGGATGTCCCTTCTGTGTGACCAGGCCCGTGAAAGTGAAACCAACCAAAAGACAACTTGATGGCAAAGCTGTAATATACAACAACGGGATGAGAGAAGCCCATATTTCACTTGGATGAGAGCCTTGTGTACCCGTAGAGCCAAGTCCACCATTAAGGATAAAAAATAAAATAAAATAAAATAAAATAATAAAAATAATAATAATTAAAAAAAAAATCAATCAATAAATGAAATGAAAGAATACTTCAAGCCTCGTCTTCCTTGCATCAGAAAGACGCAAAAGCCGAATCTTGAAGTGGGGGCATTTGTAGACATCAAAATTTTATGATGTATTTACAACCGTCCAATTGTTCATGATAAAATATTTGTGATCTAATTAATCTCCAATCGATGAGGTGGACGATCAACAAATGAAATCAAGCCACGTGACAACATCAAATAAGAAAGCCATATGGCAATGTTAGAAGGAAAAGACCTATATGGAAAGTTCTTATTAAATGGAAGACCAAATTAAATTCATTATTAACTCTCAATAAATGCTGAGGGAAAATTCCAAATTAAAGACAATTGAGTTGCTTATAAATAGAGGCTTCTCATATGGGAAAAAAAAAAAAAAACACTTAGAGAGAAAACACTACTGACACTCTGCCAAAATAGAGAGTCACCTTTAGAGTTCACAAGAATTTCATAGTTCATCAAGACCTATTCCTACTTCCACAAATCAAAGTAGGGATTCTCCTTCAATCCAGTTCGAGATTAAGCCAACGACCCTCACATCAAATCAAGCACATTCAAACATTCATTCAACTTGGAGACATCAAAGCACGATTCAAGATCAAGCCTCATAACCCCATTGGATTGTGAAGTTTCTTGGAGATCGAATCAGAGGAGTTTATTGTACTTTTTCATTGTAAAGATTCATACAGAGGATTGTACTCACATATATACAAATCAAATACAAGTTGATTATTTGTTACACTATTTCGTGATCGTGTGATTCATCTTTTACGAAAATTGTGTGTACAGCCGTTATCCCGAAGGGACAGATTAGGTTGCCTGTGCAGTCAGGACTAGCAGTGGTTGAAGTGGATTTCATCGTTGTTGACGCCTACTCTCCCTACACGGCCATTGTCGAGAAACCATGGCTACACACTCTGGGTGCTATCCCCTTGACTCTCCACGCCAAGGTGAAGTTCCCGTTTGGCTGTCGGGTTGAAGAAATTATCCGGAGTTAGTTCGCAGCAAGACAATGCCTAACAGCCGTAGTATTGCGCAGTCTAAAGCCAAAGCTCTCGGCCTCGGCTGCATCTATCCCATAGCAATCAACATCTTCTGCCATAATTGGGGGGATAGTGGCAGAGGAGCGCACGTGTGAGGAGTTGGATAGAGTTCTCATAGATAGTGACCTAGAAAGGTTTTTCCAGTTAGGGGCTTAATTGCCAAATGAGGAAAGGGAGGAGTTAGTCGTGTTCTTAAAAGTGAAACTTGACGTGTTTGCATGGGATGCTTATGAGGTTCCTGGGATTGACCCGAACTTTATCTGTCACCACCTAAATGTCAACCTGACTGCAGCGCCGAAGAGGCAACCACCTCGGCGCTCTTCTAAGGAGCATTCCAATGCTGTTAAAGCAGAGGTTATCAAACTCAAGAGAGCGGGGGCTATCAAGGAAGTATTCTACCCTAAGTGGTTAGCACACACAGTGGTGGTGAAGAAGAAAAGTGGAAAATGGAGGGTATATGTGGATTTTACAGACCTAAATAGGGTTTACCCCAAAGACTCTTTCCCAATGCCCCGCATTGATCAGCTGGTGGATGCTACCATCAGCCATCGTCGGATGAGTTTTCTAGATGCCTTTCAGGGGTACCATCAAATATCTTTAGCCTCAGAGGATCAAGAAAAGGCCGCTTTTGTCACTTTTACCAGCAACTATCATTACAAAGTAATGCCTTTTGGCTTGAAGAATGCTGGGGGCTATCTATCAGAGGATGATGACGAGAATGTTTGAAGCTCAGTTAGGAAAAACCGTCGAAGTGTATGTGGATGACATGGTGGTAAAGAGCAAGGCTACATCCGTGCATGTGGCCGACTTGAGCGACACTTTCCAGACGTTAAGGAGGTATAGGTTGTGTCTGAACACCTCTAAGTGCTCTTTTGGTGTAGGGTCTGGCAAATTTCTGAGTTACATGCTCACTCATAGAGGGATTGAGGCCAACCCCGCCCAAATCACAGCAATTTTCAATTTGCAACCTCCTCAGAATCTAAAGGATATCCAAAACTGACAAGGATGATGACCGCTCTCAATAGGTTCATTTCCCGGTCCGCGGACAGATGCCGACCCTTTTCCCAGCTATTAAATAAGTGGAAGATATTTGAATGGACCAAAGAGTGTTCCATAGCTTTCCAGCAGCTAAAGGAGTATCTCTCTCGGCCACCTATTATGTCTCGCCCAGACGTAGATGAAGTTTTGTGCACATATATAGCCGTGGCTGTTCATGCCGTCAGCCTGGTTCTGATACGAGATGACGACGATATACAGAAACCAGTCTATTATGTGAGCAAGTCTATGCAGGAAGCCGAGATATGGTATTTACCGTTGGAAAAAGCGATTCTAGCTGTGATACACGCTACGCAGGCTTCCACACTATTTCCAATCTCATACAGTTGTTGTGTTGACTCAACTCCCCCTTAAGTCAGTGTTGCGGAGTGCTGACTATTCCAGCAGAAGCGCCAAATGGGGGACTATCTTGGGAGCCTTTGACATCAAGTACATGCCTTGTACCTCCGTGAAGGGGCAAGTCCTTACCGACCTAATGGCGGAGTTTGCTGAACCTTCGATGGAAGAGAACCCTAAGGGGTGGGGCATGGATGGAAAGTCAGTCAGCATGATCTTGTGTAAGGAATCCCTGATGTGGAAAGTATACGTGGATAGAGCAGCCAACTAGAAAGGGTCTGGTGTGGGGATAGTTCTGATATCCCCAGAGGGAATTGTCTTGAAGAAGTCTTTGAGACTGCCATTTTCGGCCACCAATAACGAAGCCGAGTACGAAGCTTTGCTAGTGGGAATGGATATGGTACAAAAAATGGGTGGAAGGGCGATACAGGTGTTCTCAGACTCACAGTTGGTGGTTGGCCAGATGGAAGGAAAGTTGGAGGCCAGGGAACCAAGGATCCAAGGTTATTTGTCCCATGCCAAGTACTTGCGGTCCAAATTTGAATCTTTTACAGTGTCGAATATCTCTAGGAATGGGAATACCCACGCCAACTCGTTAGCCACGCTTGCAACCTCCTCGGCTCAGAGCCTACCCTGGATCATCCTCATTGAGGACTTATTTAAGCCAACAGGGATGGGAGGTGGTACCACCTAGATTCACCAGATCAGAATGGGTCCCAGTTGGATGAATCCGATAGTATCCTTCCTCAAAAATGATGTCCTACCAGAAGAAACGTCCGAAGCTGACAAGATACGGAGAAAGGCTCCATGATTTTGGCTATCCGAGGATGAGAAGCTATATAAACGCTCTTTCTCTGGACCTTACCTGCTGTGTGTACATCCTGAAGCAATGGAGTTACTCTTGGAAGAATTGCATAAAGGAATATGTGGCAGTCACACGGGAGGAAGGTCATTGGCCCATAGAGCCCTTACCTAGGGATACTGGTGGTTGAACAGGCAGAGAGGGGAGTAAGATTATGCGAGAAAGTGTGATCAATGTCAAAGGTTCGCTCCCAACATTCATCAGCCTAGGGGTGCCCTTAATCCTTTGACTAGTCCTTGGCCGTTTGCCCAGTGGGGCTTGGAAATTGTGGGACCCTTCACCAAGGCTGCGGGGAATAAAAGATGGTTGGCCGTCAGAACAAACTACTTCACCAAGTGGGTTGAAGCAGAGCCCCTTTCAAACATTAGAGACGTGGATGCAAAGAAGTTCATCTGGAAGAACATCATTACCAGGTTTGGAATCCCATACACTTTTGTCTCGGACAATGGCCTGCAGTTCGACAACAAGGCCTTCAGAAAGTATTGTGGGGACCTCGGAATCACAAATAGATATTCTACATCGGCCTATCCACAAGGGAATGGCCAGGCCAAGGCTGTCAATAAATTGATAGTTAATGGGCTCAAGAAAAGACTGGACGATGCTAAAGGTAGATGGGTGGAAGAGGTACTATATGTTTTGTGGACGTATCGCACTATACCACGAAGATCTACGGGAGAAACACACTTTTCGATAGCTTATGGGGCTGAAGTTGTGATCCCTTTGGAAATGGGGTTTCTGATGATGAGAATGCACTCCTTCGCCCTAGACAATAACGACGATTTACTGCAGAAGGGGCTGGACTTGGTCGAAGAAAGGCACGAAAATGCAATGGTTCGACTAGCTTGCTACCAGCAGAAGCTTAAGCAAGGTTATGACTCCCACGTGAAATCAAGGCCTCTTGCTCTTGGCGACCTAGTCTTAAGGAAGGTTGTGGGTACTGCTAGGAACCCAACATGGGGTAAATTTGGACCGAACTGGGAAGGGCCCTACCGTGTAACTTCAGTGGCCGACATAGGGGAGTATTATCTCGCTGACCTAGATGAAAAAGCTGTGAAACGCTCCTGGAATGTAAATAACCTGCGAATGTACTACTATTAGTGAGAGGCATTCATTCCATTTGTTCAATTGTTATCATGTTGTGTTAGTTGTTAATTTTATGATCTTCATTGTCAGACAAAAACCCAACCTCCATATTTTTTACTAAGTGTTAATGTCAACATTGGCTACACCGGGTCCTTGAACCATCTGCTTTGGAAAAATTTAACATGCAGTTCACGTTTTTTACTAAGTGTTAATATCAACCTTGGCTACGCCGGGTCTTCGGACCATCCACTTTGGGAAAATTTAACATGCAGTTCACGTTTTTTACTAAGTGTTAATGTCAACCTTGGCTACATCGGGTCCTCGGACCATCTGCTTTTGGAAAATTTAACATGCAATTCACGTTTTTTACTAAGTGTTAATGTCAATCTTGGCTACACCGGGTCCTCGAACCATCTGCTTTGGGAAAATTTAACATGCAGTTCACGTTTTTTACTAAGTGTTAATGTCAATCTTCACTACACTGGGTCCTCGACCGTCTGCTTTGGGAAAATTTAATATGCAGTTCACGTTTTTTTACTAAGTGTTAATGTCAACCTTTGCTACGCCGGGTCCTCGACCGTCTGCTTTTGGAAAATTTAACATGCAGTTCACGTTTTTTACTAAGTGTTAATGTCAACCTTGGCTACGCCGGGTCCTCGACCGTCTGCTTTGGGAAAATTTAACATGCAGTTCACGTTTTTTACTAAGTGTTAATGTCAACCTTGGCTACACCGTGTCCTCGGACCATCTGCTTTGGAAAAATTTAACATGCAGTTCACGTTTTTTACTAAGTGTTAATGTCAACCTTGGCTACACCGGGTCCTTGGACTATCTGCTTTGGGAAAATTTAACATGAACTTCACATTTTTTACTAAGTATTAATGTCAATCTTCGCTATGCCGGGTCCTCGACCATCTGCTTTGGGAAAATTTAACATGCAGTTCACATTGTTTACTAAGTGTTAATGTCAACCTTAGCTACGTCGAGTCCTCAGACCATTTGCTTTAGGAAAATTTAACATGCAGTTCACGGTTTTACTAAGTGTTAATGTCAACCTTGGCTACCCGGGTCCTCGGACCATCTGCTTTAGAAAAATTTAACATGCAGTTCACGTTTTTTACTAAGTGTTAATGTCAACCTTGGTTACGCCGACTCCGCTTTGGGAAAATTTAACATGCAGTTCACGTTTTTTACTAAGTATTAATGTCAACCTTACCTATGCCGGGTCCTCGGACCACCCATTCTTGGGAGAAGTTTACATTTCAATTTGTTCCTATAGGTGTTGAGTGGCACTAAACCTATTCTCATGGTTGAGTGTTACATGGGTTCAAGTTTTTAACCAAGTCGTTGTCATTCTTATGCGTTTAATTGACCCTTGTGGCATGAAACTTAGCATAATTCTTGCATGCAAATTACTTATTAACGGAATAAGTTTATAAACGAAACTGGCCGTATCTATTTGTACCTTAAACACCTTCATAGCATGTTAGCAAGAGATACTGATGAAATTATTTGTTACATAAGGAAATACTTGCAAAGAAATTGAAAATCAAAACCCTTTTCATTAATCATAACTTGGTAACATAAGGAAATACTTGCGAAGAAATTGAAAATCAAAACCCTTTTCATTAATCATAACTTGGTTACATAAGGAAATACATATATAAGGGGCGAAAACGATAAAGTGTTTGTATTGGACAAAAATTCAAAAGCTCTCTCAACGGCTTAGGTCTCGGCCTTTGATGGAGGATCATCTTTGGGCTTCGCCTTAGCCAATTGGATCTTGCCTTCTTCTCTTAGTGGCTTGAGCTCCGCGGACAGAGAAGCAATACCCTCAAGGGTTGGAGAAGCATTAGCAAGCTCTACCTCTAGTAGGGCCATGGGCTCCTTCCCCTTGTCCTTATCGGTCTTCTCCTCCAAGAGGGCATCTTGGCTTGAATGCACTGAGACCTGAGGAAGAACAAGAGCTACCAGGGAGGTGGAAGGAGTCGAAGGAGGAGGAGCGTCAAATTAGCGGATATCAGGGGGATACCACACGTTCTTGGCCTTTCTCCATTCAGATGTGGTAGGAGCACCTGCCACATTGAGAGCCTCCAACCACACCTGCCTGTAGTACTACCTGCACAGGTCGGCTAGCTCTTCGACCAGACAGGTTTTTGTCTCCTCAACCCCCTCTGTGGAAAGAAGCAAGCGAGGCAGCGTTAGCGGCCTCCTTAACAGCACGAGCCTTGTCCTTGGCCTTTGCCAGTTCCTCTTTCAAAAAGGCAATGTCCTATTGGGCCATGGCGAGATCCTCCTTATAGCCTTGGAGCTTCTTGCGTTGTTCCTCAGCTTGAGCCTCGGCTGTCTTGAGTTCGACCTCGACGCTCCTCTTCAGCTACTCCTCTATCGTCAACCTCTTGGCGAGCTTTTCCTTCTCTGCCTCGGCTAGGCCAAGAGCTTTCTCCGTCTCAACTCTAACATTGAGCTCAATGTTGGCCCTCTTCTGAGCGTCCTCCACCCATTTTTCAGCCACGAAGAGCTCCTGGATGGCCTGCATGCACATAGAAAACATATACAGTATGGTGAGCATGTTCCCAAGTTTGTACAAGCAAGAAAGGTTGGGCAATACGTACCAAGCCTTGGTCCCTCTTCAGGGAAAGGAACAGTTGTTACTGCTGCATCTGCTCGAGGGCTTCCATGTCTTTAGGAAGGAGCAGGGGCTGTTCAAGGGCCTCGACTAAATAAAGGGAGTGCCCTTTTTAGAACTTTCTTGTGCTGGAGCAGTCAGGGATGGGAGTTTCGTCCAACTCTAGCGTAGGAGACCAGAAAGACTATGTGCGGCGCACCTCGACCTACCCATGGCTCTCTCCACTTTTCACTGAGGGGGCGTGTGTCCTGCATTTCGTAGCTTTCTGTTGTTGTTTTTGTTTTTGTTGTTGTTGTTGTTGTTGTTGTTGTTGTTGTTTTAGCTTCTTTTGCTGTGCCTCCTCGGCTTCCTCGCTCTCCTTTTTCCTTTTCTTCTTAAGGTCAAGGGCAGGAGCCTTGGGGTCGGCAGGAGGAGGAGGAGGAGGAGGGGGTAGCTGAGAAGGAAGTTGGGACCCAATGGCACCCTTCTTGGCCACTTGCGTGCCTCGTACATTCATGAGTGACCTTAGACTAGCCATGTCTTCCTCCTTGGTGCTACTGTCTACCTTCAAAATTATCAAACCCCTTACGCTAGAGGCCTCGGTGGGTTCGTCCTTTTCGTCCGAGATATTGACAATGTGGCCCTCTTCAGGCTTCTTAGCTTCCTTGAGCCTGAATTGGTCTATCTCTTCCTCAAGAGATAGGCGGGAAGATGTGGACTCTCCTAAGGCAACAATTGCTGTGGGCTGCACCGAAAGAAGGACCACACTAGCGGGAGGCACGTATAAGATGATGGATGGGTCGTCTGGCAAGTCTTATGAGGCGAGGAAGTTGGGCTTGGAAACGTCTATCCGCCTGCGCCTCTTGTCAGCCGTAATGATAGCATGGTCAATCTCCTGGAAGGCGTTTGACAGAGGGTCGTACCCAGTATAAGATAGGCAGCTCGCACCTGTAGGTCCTCGTTGACGAACACCTCGGATCTCAATACTCTGTTAAGGTCCGAGATGTTAACCTCCCTTAGCTGAGGAGATACGTGTTGCTTATCTGCAAGAGAGACATCCAAAAAACCAGATATGGTCAGGCTCACACAAACCCACAAACAAAAGAAAATATTAAAGCGCAATAAATTCAAACGACGAAGCTGAAAGAACTGAAACTTGGACCAGAGATCCTAAAATCCTAGCCAACCACACCTGGTTTCCCCTCTCTGATAGGGTAATGAGGACCGTTGTACCATTTCCTAGAGGCGATTAAGTAGTCGTTCTTCATGCCTTTGTTAGAGTTGGGGAGACATGATATAAACCTAATGACACTAGACTGGGACTTGAGATAATACCCCACATTTTTCAACTGGTGACATTTTTCATGAGAAGTGTCATCCCACCCTCTAAGAAGGCGATTATGGGAATGACAACTTGCCCTTCCTTCCTAGAGTTAGCTACAACCTCGGGGGAACAGTATTTCAAGCCCACTTCTAGGGGAATGTGGCATTTGGCTCGGAATCCTTCCATGCCGGAGTCAGTATCTACCAGACACTTGAACCTACCCATCGCGTCGAACTAAAAACAGAGATTTAGAAAGAAGGGGAGTAGAAGTTGACAGTCGAGGAGAAAGGAACTAGAAGAATGGAAACTTACTGAGAGAGGTATACGACTTTTGGAGAGCTTCTTGAGAGAAAGTGAAAGTAGATGTTTCCAAGATGAAATTGCTTTTAGGAGTAATGGTTGACTTCACGACTTCCTAAACGTTTTGAATGTTGGGGGGGGGGGCGAAAATTCATGAGAGTTATCCTGCTCAAATTTTCGGGAAAAAACTCGGGCCATTGGATCTGCATCTCACCGTTGAACGTGGACGACAGGGAGTTACCCAGAGCAATTAATGAGGGAATTATGGGTCACAAAGCGCTAGAAGCCGTTTCAGAATGGCCAGATGGACGCTTGGCGTACAGTGGTTTGGGAGGCACGTGGAAGCTGTGTATTTGAGTCAAAAATTCATTTTTCTCCTCAGATGGGAATAAAATAAATTTTTGAGGGGCTGTTGTGGGGACAAAAACGTAAATACATGCCTTTGGGCCTTATGCCTGATCCGAGGACACTAACTTGTTCGAAGATGGCCTGGCGACAACAAGGGTACCGAACTCAAAGACCCACAAGCCCACTGTAGAAGTAGAGGCCAGATGGGATAATCCGAGGAGAGGTGCATCCTTGGGTAACCAAGGCGAGGGCCACGAGATGCATCGTGGTGCTTAGAGGGGAAGCTATAAAGCTCAGCAAGCCAAGGTACGCCCCAGAGTAACGCAAAATGGAAGAACAAGTGGGGAGCGCCTTGTAGAAAGCTGCTGCCTCCGCATTAAAAGCTTTGTACCTACTCCTTTGGCCGCATTAATGAGGAAGTGACATGCTGCCTCCGCATTAAAAAAAGCTTTGTACCTACAATCTCTTTGGCAATCGTGGACCTATTATCATCCAAAACGACCTAGGAAGTGTTTGACCATCTGAAATTTGACGGTGATTTGTGCCTTATATATATATATATGGCATGCCACTGGTTGGTGATAACTTAGATTAATCAATTAGCCCAGGATGCAATATCACGTGGCAGCACAAACAAATCACCAAACTGGCAGCGAAAAATAAATAACACGGTGATTTGTTCACGAATGGGGAAAACCCTTGAAAACTGATTTAAGGTCACCACTCCCGAAACTCCAATTATCAAACAAACACAAGGAAGAAGGATATACCCCAATACCCAATTGGACTTGTTCTGTAGTGGGCACGACTAACCAGATGCGCGGATCCCAGTACGCGACTTCAAACACCAATTAAGGGGGAGAGAGTTGGCTGGTTCTTCAAATCATCAAGGATATAGGGCACGATCTTTGTCTGTTCACAAATTGCATGAACAACAAGTTCTCAATGAATGTACAACTTGTATCTTGTGATCTCCTTCTTGACGGCCCTTAAAATAATCCTTTTATATGTCTAGGGTTAGGAGAAAAGAAGTCCAAGAGGAAATTAATACAAAAGCTCTCTCGGCTGTCGAGGTATGTGTCGAGCTTTATTGCATCCTAGAGGAAAGCCCACGTTGCTTTACAATCTCTTTGCAAGCAATTACGTGGACCTAGCCTAACAATTAATTTTTATTTTTATCAATATAAAATTTAAAGTTCACATATTTTATAAGCCTACATATTAGTTTAAGTTCATTAACCAATATATTAGATTAACTAAAATATTTTTTAGTAATTTTTTTTCATTTTTGTTTCATTGTACTGGCTGACACGCCAATACCAGCTGGTACAATTGAAATAGGCCAGTACAACCTGGTATTTTTTCTGGTACATTTTGAATGAGTACCGATGCTAGTTGATGGCCGGTACGACATATTTCTCCAAGATGGCTGGCACTGGTATAGTATTGACTTCCTTGGTTTCAACAGTACAATTGAGGTGGCTCTTGTGCTTCTATTATACTAGTCCTTGAATTCAGAATCTCTGATTTGTGGTATCTACTTAAAAGTTGAATCAAAATTTATTTTACCCTACAAAAATGAAATTTATTATCAAATAATGAAAATTACATAAAATGTTTAAATAAAATTAAATTGTAGGGCTTCAATCCTAATGTGATTTCAGAAAAGAAATTTACACCATTTTGTTTTTCGATTACAATCTAAAAGTGAAAAAAAGGAAGAAATATCTTATAGAAAGATCTAATCTACATCTCATAGCCTAAGTTCTAGACACCCACCCTACTTAGTCTAAGTTGATCTATTAGGATATATATATAATGGTCAATGTAAACAAATCCATTTATCCCATCATATAATTAAGTTCACATAATTGAAAATAATAACTAGAAAATCAAGACAAAAAGGTTTATTAATTTTTATTTTTATCAATATAAAATTTAAAGTTCACATATTTTATAAGCCTACATATTAGTTTAAGTTCATTAACCAATATATTAGATTAACTAAAATATTTTTTAGTAATTTTTTTTAGTCATTTTGCGGTTCGTGGTTTATGTCCAATATAATAAGATATGTCTAGCAATGGTCCATGTCCAAATAAGGTATGCAACAATGCCAATACCAATGGTGGTAGATCTGGAAGTATTAGTCAATGTTTTATTTAATAGTGAAAATAGGCCAGTACAACCTGGTATTTTTTCTTGGTACATTTAGCACTTTGAATGATTTGTGGCTCCACCGATGCTAGTTTGATGGCCGGATATAATAACATTAGTTGAGTGGTATAATGATAATACTCCAATAATATAAGATGGCTGTTTGCACTGGTAGAATAGCAGTAGACTTATGACATTTCAACAGCTTGATAAAATGACTTCCTTGGTTTCATGGTGACAGATTGACAAATTGGGTGCAATCAGGTGGCTGTGCATAGGTTGTGTTTATTCCCTTCTCATACTAAACTTTCTCCATGTAATGCATTTTTAATTTTTAGTCAAATATGAGTGATGTTACCTTCCATGAGAATGACTTGTAGTATTATAAGTTTTTGCCTTTCATAAGAAAGGCTTTTAGCATTATAAATATGTCTTCCATGAGAAAGAGCTTTTAATAATAAGTTCTTGGAAGAGTGTTTGATATGTTTATGTAAATGGGTATTTTTTTGTGAGGAGTGTGTGCTTTGAAAATCTTGTATATGTATACTTTGTAAGACATAGAGTTTAAAGATATATGGAAGTGTGAGATAGATAATATGAAGGTTAAATATAGTAAATACATGAGATTATAGTTGTCGCTGGAGTGGTTTTTGTGTTATGTCATGGGTTATGTTGCTTTCTAAGAAGGGAGATTTTGTATGAGAAATAAAGAATGAGATGAAGATGTGTTTTTGGGCAGCAAGATGATGAAGTTTCAAAATATTAAAGTGTGGGAGAGATGGATAGTGTGTAATGGTGTGGTGTAATAGGTGTGGTGTAATAGGTGTGATGTAATGGTGTTATCTAAGAAGAGATATTTTTGTAAGGGAGATGGAGAAGTATGGAAATGTTTAGAGATATGTGCAGCAAAGTGAATGAAATTTCATAATATTGAGGATGAGAGAGGGATGGATGGTGTCCTCCTTTTAGTGTGTAGCTTGGTCCTCTTTATATAGAGCTAAGTATGTAACTAGATTAGAATTAGTTGAAGGGAAATTCAACAAATAAGAAAAAGTCTTTGACAAAGTAAGTGGTTTCATTAGTGAGTTATTGTTTTTTTTGCCAAAGGAAGAAAATTTGGGACTTTAATGTCAGTCACAGCTGTTATAGCTGGATGATGTCATTTGAATGACATCTTTTGCTGGAGGAAAATATTTGGTATGAAATTCATGGTTTGGCTAAAAATGGTAAGATAATCTTAATGAGATCCTTCTATTTCTGGTACTACAGCTGGAGGCTAAGGATCTTAGCTTAAATGATAGGATTTCTTTTATGGGATCCTTACTTCTTTGGGTATGACAGCAAGCTGCTAGGATTGGGCATTAATGGGCAAGTGATGTCATTTTAGGACATGTGTTAACCTGCTGGAGCTACTGCAGCTTTTGCTGGAGTTGTTGCAGCTTCTGTTGGAGCTGCTGTTGGTATTTTTGGCCAAGTTTCCTCTTTTGGAAAATTATATGTTTAGTCCATATATAATTTGGTAAGTAATAAATTAGTTGGTTGATATTTGATGAAGTTTTAGAGATGTAACTATGGTTTTTTTGTATTTTAATAAAATCTTAAAGAGTAAGGAGAGCATTTAATGCTAGATATGAGATACTAATATATATTTAGCCATGTGCTTGGAATTGATTAATACGAATAATAGTAATATAATTTATATGAAATACTATAATTACATTTTTAAACTAATATTATATGATGAACATTATTATTATTATTATTATTATTATTATTATTATTATTATTATTATTATTATTATGTAAAGAGCATGGGGAGTTTTATCATTTTAAGTGTTATGTGATATGAGAGGCTTACCAAGTGTTATCCATTGCACATTGACTTATCAGAGTTCAGGGAATTGAGGAAGACAGGCTAAGCAACATGCTTTCCTTTATCAATTTTGAACTATTGGAGTTTTACTGAACATAATATTGGCCCTCCAAATCACAACTTCCAAAATTCCTCCGATAAGACTCATGAGCTTGGTTCATGAGCCGAAAATGAGATGTTGTGTCATGAGCTAGAACTATGGGTTTTGATATTATATCGCCATGAGTTTTGGACCATGGGCTCTGGCGTCATTTTGTGAATATGGACTCTTTGGGTTTTAAAAGAGATTTTTCCAAAATCCATTATAGCGTTGATGTGGTGCGGGTCGCCAATGAAATGAAGCCATGTCGTGTGAAAAATTTGTCCTCAACAGTCATAAACATGAACAAGTATTGAGAACATGCAACACACTACACTAAGATGCATTGATATCTTTCAACAAGATCATATGTAAGAATACATAAACATGTGAGAGTAAGAATATGCAAGTATAAGTGCTTATGGGTGTGAGGGGTAAGGGTTAGGGTTCAAGTCTCTAGAAGGAAGTTTTATACACACACACACACACACACACACAAATATATATATATATATATATATATATATATATATATACACACACATATACACATATACAGTTAGATTAAGGTAGAGTAGAATTTCTATCTTGTAAAAAAAAAAAAAAAAAAGAATACACAAGCCCTAGATATGGATTCTAAATGGTAAATGAGCATATTTCATGAAGATTCAAATAAAAACTCATATCTAGAAATTTAAGATTTCAACCTATTTTATATGATTACTTATGGACTGTACAAATGTGAATGTATGAAAAAAATAAAAATAAAAATAAAAAACACATATCCTAAGTAACATGTCAATGTTGCCAAATGAATTATTTTTATTCATTCATTTTATATCTTCTAAAATTAATAACACTAGCGTTTAACCCGCGCAATGCGCGGGATCATTTCATGAGTTAGAAAAAAATCAACTTAATATATTATACTTAATGTGATGGTAAAATATGGGAAGTGGTGTATAGTTAGTTGTTCAGATAATGATGCTAATGTGCAGCTGTTCTTCTAAAAGACATACATAACCTGGCATCAGCACATGATCTAGAAAAAATGTTAATTGAAATCTCATAAGTTATAACTAATTGGTTCAAGGTTTTTTCAAAGGTTGTGGGATCGAGAGAATAGAGTTATTGAAGTGTAAAATAAGTAGAATAGAAATTTGGCTAATAAAATCTATCTATAAAGAAAAAATTTGTTGCAAAGTGTAAAAGATATGTTAGTTATCAATTTGTTTGTTTATTATTTTAAAATGTAGTAATTAACCCAAAAAATTCTACAATCCCATTTACAAAAAAATTATTATTACTATACATTCTAAAGTATGCATGTTGAGATTTGGTTACAAACAAAAAGATTTGCATGATCAATAAAGATTTTCCTCTTGTATTAAAAGTCATCCTAACAACATTTATTTGAAACTTAATCTCTTCCCTTGGTATCTCTATCACATAGGATTAAAAATTCTTAACTTAGCTAGCGTTCATAGTTCCAAGAACTGATCCAATATTTTCCAATAGCTTCACTCTCAGTCATCACAACCCATACTTTGGTGGTATTAGCATACATCAAGAGCGTCACATTTTTTATTTTTTTATGCCATGCTAAACTCATATTCACCACTAACACAACTGCAATTTTTTTTTCAAAGGTGCAGATAAAATCTTGTACCTTGAAATATTACAAAATCTAGTACTAAATCTCCATTTCATATCATGTCCCTTTTTTTTTTTTTTTTTTTTTTTTTTTTTTTTTTGCATTCTATTAGAAGTAGAGAGAGACTCAACATATCTTGTCATAAGCAGAAGAATTGCACAATAAAAAAATACGAATAAATTTTACCTTCAACCTTACAAATAATAATAAAAATTTTGATTAATCAAATGTATTATACTATCTACAAAGGAAAAAAAAAAAAAAAAAAAAAAGATGACCCATTTCACATCTCTTGTAAATTCCTAATGCTTATTAAAGCTGCATGGTTTCAATATAGAAATCCGAATATTCAAAGGTTTCTACACATTCATTTTGTCACATTTTTAATCCATGGTACTAATAAAAACAGAAAATACCAGACATAGAATTTCATAAATTTAAAAAATCACAAAAATTATACATATAGAATTTCATAGACTTGATAGTTTTTGTTATCCTTTGGATTAATACATATAGGTTAAAACGAAGACACATTTTTAAGCCCAATCAACATTTCTTGTGATTTGTGACAACTGTATAACTACCACCTGCCATTTGTCAGTATTTATCTATAAGTTGATTTGGCTGAAAATAAAAAACCATAATATTAGTTAGAATGCCACAAAGATGTAATATTAGCCCAACAAAGATGAAATGGTTCATAGGATATTAGCACTATGATTTAAGTCATTGGTGTTTCAAATATCAATAAAAATCTACCAAGAAAGCCACTAAATATGTTTTTCTTTTTTAGTGAGTAACTAAAATATAATATAGGTTTTGCAAATGATAAAATTCCTTGTAATCCTCAAAATATCATTTGTTTGAGTAAAATCAAGACACATAAAATACTCAATTGACCTAAAATTTGATGTAATTAAATAGCTAAACATAGTGATAAATTACTGAATTACATGCTCTTTCTAAGGATAACACCATCATTGCCCAACGTTTTCATTAATCTTTGACCTATATCATAGTCAGAGTTAGTCTCTCTCTCCCACCCTCTTATTTCATTGTGATTATAAAATTAAGAAAACAATTATAATATATGAAGTACATTACTAATTACATAAAAACAAAAGGAAAAAATAAAACAAACTTAAAACTATGAACAATACAAAATGAATTTAAGAATAACATTAGAATTTTATCAAACAATTTGCATGCATGTTTTTGTTTAAACCGTGTGGACAGCACAGTAAATGGATAAAATATAAAGCCCTCAACCCAAATACCTAAATAAAAATCAATCCAACCAAATTTCTCAAAACTAATTCATATTTCATACCTAGATATAAGAAAGAAAGGAAAAAAAAAAATTTACCGGTTTTTTTTCTTTCAAATAGGTAGAGATGACAGCAAATCAAGTGTCAAAGGAAAAATATAATAAAATTGTACAATAGAAATACAACTTCACATTTCGAGATATACTTTCAAAACTACATTAGAGATTCTCGGTTGACTGGAAACTATCTACATCAATAGTGTTTTTCTTTTTTTGTAAGAAACTTTGGAAGTGCACTATCTTACATAATAATGTCTCCTCAACTTATTGAAATTTCATGGTATTTAAATATCAGAAGTAATCTACAATTAGCAAAGTTAGACCATATTAAAACAAATATGGTCTAACTTAGGTAATCTATAATTTACGTGCAAATATGGTCTAACGTAGGATACAAATTTATAAATTTACACAATTTATGATAAGAAATTTTTTTGAATCATCAAACATTTTACTTCATACTTACCCTAGAAGACCATATCATAAGGTAATATCATAAATGTTTCTACAACAAAAAGCAATAGTCAAAGAAAATGTTCCTTCCACAGCACTACAAAACCTTTTTGCACATAAGTAATCATAAGCTAGAGGAGCCTATAGCTGCCCATTCCAAAGAAAGGTGGAAGAGTTTCAAAATTAGACTAAAAAATTTCTTTAGATTCAAAATAAAAAACATATAGCTTCACTCCTAACTCCTAAGCAAGTTCACAAATAATATCAAAATAAGCATGCTGTTGAAAGCAATAAATCTTTGATGTCTATTTTCTAATAATGAAGACTTTACAATCATCAATCAAATACAACTAGATCATGGGAATCTTCTCCAAAAATTTCTAACTCCATCAACTTCTTTGGCTTTGGAACTGACTTAAGTAAATCCTCTAGAGATGAAACCACATTTAGTAATCCAAAACATGATCTTCAGAAATATCTTATCCCTTTTCTACTAGAATCCCATATTGCTAAACATGAACATTGTCTTCACAATCCTATCTGGGTTTAACTTTTCAGTTTCAGAAATTTCCAAGAGTAGATCAAAAACCTTTTGAAAATCTATGTTACCATCAGTTGGAATATAAAAAGAAGTCATCACATATTTAAAGTGATTTTTAAGTGAAGCTTGATTAAGATTACTTAAGCTAACTATCATAATACAAAAACATGCAATAGAGATTCCATATTAATTTGAAGAAGGGAATAAGACTTACAACAAAGAGTTTTCTATCATTGAGCATTCTTTTACCACCTTTATCAGAGCAGCAACTGTTACACCAGATGAAATCCCCACCTGAAATAAACATGCTCTCACATTCACCACAGATTTCGAAAACTTAAAGGACCAGCAAGTAGCAACAAAGTAATAATTATCCTTCCCCCCCTAACTTGATTCTTGATAATAGTTTTCAATTTATTTGGACATTGTATTGTTAATGACAAATCATTGAATATTTAAGAAAGATTTTAGTTACATATCTTTTAAATAAACCAAAAAAAAAAAAAAAAAAACGTGTTGCAAGTACAGTATTGATATCAAATGCTTAACAACAAATTTTTAAGAACAACAATATAATCATATAGGCCAGACCAAGGTAGTATTAAAACAATGTAATGTTATTTTACACACACATATAAAGAATTTGAGTAATTATCAATATTCACCAAGTGTGTGTAGATGCTTTTACACCCTGCAAAGCTTTGGTATGTTGTTAATTATGTATTAGATATTAGTCTTTTCAAATCATTCTTTTTCAAATAATAACTTTAAGGTGGGTCCATATGATGCACATATGATGATAAGTAATTAATCCAACAATTGACTTGGGAAAGGATTAATTCCAAAAATACAATGAGGGAGTGTTGTAGAATGGTAACAGACCTCAAACATATATGAGTAAAAGTTGAAGTTGCCTTCAATAATTTGTAATATATTATAATCTCTGATCATTTAAGCATTAACAAAATTAATGAATGCAGCAGGAAACTATATTGGCCATTTATAAATGACATATATTATAATCTTTAGGTAATTTAACAATTTCAGCCAAAGAAAATTTGATTTAACTTAACAATATAATAATTGTAGTAATTTGCAGCTAAAAAGGTAGTCATCAGAAAGAACATTTACCTTATGCAATAAAGACTTCCTTACTGTGGTTATTCATACAACTCCTAGAAATGTGCTACAAAATTTAAAAGATAAGTGGCAGATGTGAAGCCAAAACTTTTTCTCTAATTAAAACATGATAAGTCACTAATCAAATTGAGTCTTAAGAATTGAAAATGATCTCTACCATATTTAGATGTACCAAAAGCAAGGGTTCAAAATATGGTAATCCAGTAACAATAATAAAAAAGAAGATCGTAATTATAGTATTTGACAATCATAAGCTCATAAAGTACTGTCTTTTGTAATTATTGTTGTAATGTGAACTTCTAACTTTAGGTAAAAACAACACTTCAAGTGTGGGAATTACTAAATTTTTTCCGTAAAACATAAATCATGCATTTTCAACACTTACAGAATAATCACTAATAGAACTCAAAACCTTTAAAAGCAAGACAATGTAATCATGGAGTTAGATTGAATTGGAAAACCTCAAAAACACACAAATAAGCCGACTTGATTACAAAACGTAGCAGGAAAAAAAAATCAAAGAGAACTCTAACTATCTATTTGGCTATCAGAAGAAGATTGAAAACGATTAATGGAATCATAATAGTGTTTTAGGTCAATTGAATCCTAAAAAAAAACCAATTCAAACCTGAGTCTACTCACACCTAGATATTAAAAAACATCTTGATCTACCTTAAAATTAGCACTTGAATCAAACCATTCTCTTACAAACCAACAACTTTGAGCACAACACTACTTATTTAATAGGAAGAATAGCAGCCAAAGCCTATATGCAAAAATTAGTGAAATTAAGACCCCAAATTTGCTCTCCAATTAGTCTTACATTTGGGAGAAAAAAAATGACAGTAATAAATTGCAATTCCAAACACATTTTATCAAACAGGTAAAGATGCTACAAACTCAACAAACGCAGAGTAAAGTCAATGCTCATTACACATTACACAAACAATCTCTAAATAAATGTTAAGATAGATGATATATCTTTTTTTTTGTTTTTTTTTTAATTGACTAATACACTTGTCCTAACCCTTTTTGATAGTTTAATTCATAATAGAATATCAAATGGCATTCAAGATCAGTGTTATAAGATGCTATAACCTATAACATTAATACAATTTAACAATCATTTTTCCTAACTACATAGTACCAAGTATTCAAGGAAAACATAACATAGTAAGTTGTTTTGTGCTTTATAATGCCAATAATAGTAGGCCTTAAAATTTGATATCCTAAACCGAACTTAGTAGTTGTGAAGTACCAAGTTGTCTTTTTCATTCACATCGTTCTCATTTCTTAATTGCATTTGTTAGTGCAGAAATACTACCTAAATAGATTCTTCTTTCTCCTCATTAGATGAACTACTCTAAACAATACCCAGTTCTAAATTTTCAGCACAAACTGGATACCTTTGTTTATCCTATTTTTAGTGCAATTCACTCTTCAAATAGTGCTAACATCTTCAAGAATTTTTTATTTTGAAAACATCTTTTAGAACATCCAAAACTTATTGCATAAATAAATACCAAGCATTACAGAAAAATACTTCAAGAAGTAACTAAAAGTTAGGCTTATGAGTAAAAAAAACTTCTCAATCTAATGGGTCTGAAACTATTTTTTAAATATCATTGGCACAACAAATTCTTTATTGATAATGCAATAGGCTCTTCCAATATATATATAAAAAAAAAAAACCATGCTTTCTCATCTTGTAGTTTGCAATCGTAGTTTCTGTAAATTATATGACAGAAGACTATGTATTGTAATATCTTTTTCACTTACCGAAAATAGCTTACCAATAGACATCAGTTGCTATATGAATTCCATCATCAAAGACAGAAGCATTTCTCACTGTTATATGTTTTTTTTTTTTTTTTTTAAAAGTTATTACCTCACAGCAGGCTTATCTAGGCTCCAAAACCCATACCAAACATAGATAGTTTCAATTTTCAGTGGATTTTATAAATGGGATAACATGCACACACAATATAACCTTTCACAACAAAATAACAATATAAAAGTATGGTTCGATATCAATAGTTTGAGATTAAATTTAACCTCCTTGGTGGGCTAACAAAAAAAAATTAAAATAAAAGAAACTATAGCTAAAACTCTTTTTTTAATCTATATAGAAATTAGTAAAACGAAATAAAAGTTAAAACGATTCACAATTATATGATGCAATTTTTTTGGAAAGGGAGGAAAAGAGTGACCTTGAAGGAGTCGGTGCTTTTGGCTAATAGCATCACTGGGGAAGAAAATAAAAAAGGCCAACAAAACATCACTTAAGTGTTTTATCAAACAATTTGTGCACATGTAAAAGAACCAACACTTAATAAATCATTGTAGAATTCAAATGTAACAAAAAAACTTCCTAAAAACATATGTATTATCACTTCCAAATTTGCAATTTGAGCCCATATCTAACCAAATTTGCCTGGACAATATTCAAGTGCATATGAATTAACTTTAGATTAAATTCTCATTCTAAACATATTGGGCATAAATCAGCAACTTCAATCTGAGAAGAACAAAATCCAAACCAAGTAAAAATGGAAACTCTAATAGATGACGGGAATAAAGTTGAGAATAATAATGAGTTAGGAGAGCAATAAATTGGATTACTTAAGCAAACAAAGTCTTGAAAGAAATGAGAGGTACACATCAAAATCTGTGCTGGACCTGGGAGAACAACTTGCTGCAAGGGTTTGTGAGAAGAGGCCTCTGTTTCCTAAAAAGTGAAAGACAAAAAAGAAAGAAATATATGAAATAAAGAAAACACAAAACACAAATTGGCAGCAGAAAGTAAAATGAAAATAAAAAACAATTTGTAGTTGTGGTTTTCAAATAGTTTGAGGTTTGCCAGTAAGCTAATATCTATATTTGCATGATCAGTAAAGGTTTTTCCTTTTTGTAACTCTTCAACCATTGTTCTTACCTGAAAATTATAGGCTTCTCTCTTTGCACATGTTCACAAACACTTTTACCCTAGGTCTTAAACTTCCATTTGAAGTTTTATCCTGAGAATCAATATAGGCAGCTTTAAAGCTTCTAATATAAGAGTAGTGAACACCTAAAAACATAACAATTTATACAAAATGTTTCATTGACTTGATATGGGTAATTAGCAAAAGGGAGGGAAAAAGAGAGCTACAAACTTAAGTCTTCTACGATATAGCATTTCCCCTCATAAAACACACATAAGCACTAACTTACTGGATATCTAAAACCATATTATATTAAAATTGGTATTATAGTATTATACTACAGAATGCATTGTTAATGGAAGCGTAACACAAATAACAAAATCTAAACCCATCCAACCAAGAAATTCAAAAATTAATCATATTCAATCCCTAGATTTACTAAATGAAAACAAAAACAAAAACAAAAACTTTATCGGTTATGGCTTAACGGCATGTCTCTCTGTGCTTGCGGTTCCAACAAACCTTAACCGAACAATTTGCTTTTATTAAATTAGATACTCTAGATTGTAGAAAGATTCCACTTCATTTTTGCAGAGAAAGAATGAATGATTATAACCCAAAAGAGAAGAATTCAAACAAACCCACTACCGAAAATATTTAACAAAAAATAGTCACATATCATGATTTTGATTTCCTTAACCCTAATTCTTGGAACCAAAATCTAACTGCAATTGTATAAGTGGAAAACATATAGCAAAACTAATTTAACTTTAAATTTGAAAGGAAGAATTTTTTAAAGGAACCGGAAACGATTCTCTTTTTTCTCAAAACAAAAGCAAATATCTACAAACATTTTGATAAAAAAACTCTAAAACCCAAAACAAAAATGAATCAAATCTAAACCTATCCAACAATAAAACTCAATTAAAAGTAAAATTTCATACCCATAAAGAGAATCAACCCATCTTTTTTTTTTTTTAAAAAGGGGGGTAAAAGAAGAACCCTAGAAAATTAAGTAAGGGGAACTGCCATTTTTGAATTCAAAAACATAGAAATATTGAAGATTTAAGATTCTAATTCAAATAGAAAAAGCAATGGTGGAGAGTTTCAATCTTTCAAACTACAAAAACAGTTTTTGAAAAGGAAGGGAGTACGCTGGCCTTCGATACAAAAAGCCAGAGACCATGCCGGTGGAGGGTACGGTGGTCTGATGGTGGCAAAGCCTAACTTTCTTCTCAAATTTTTCTCTCTCCACCATCATTGACAGACCAAAGCTCTTTCTCAATCATTTTTTCCTCGGTTCTCCTTTTCTTTCTGCAGCATGTCTTTTTTTTTTTTTTAAAAAAAAGTGGTTTGGGTTTTTGAGACTCTCCCGAATCGTTGCACCGTGCGGGTCCTTAAACTTAAAGTTACATGCGGGTCAGTTTTTAAAGTGTCTTTTTTTCCTAACTTGTCAACATCTCATTAAAAGGCCTCTACTATTATATATAATATTAGATTAGATTTGCTAGAAAATTTATGGAAGCTACGTGAACATATTATTTTCTGCACTAAAATCATGACTAAGATAGATATTTATCATATCATTCTGAGCACAAAATTTACACATATGCAAGAAAAACAAATTCAAATAACTAAATCTACTATACTAATCCTCGAATAATGTAAAGATGCATTGCATAAATAAGTGATTGTGGTATAAAAATGACATGTAGGAACAATTCTATTAATATTCTAAAAGAAAAAAAAAAATAGTATATTAAACACATGTTACTGTTGAATGCATGTGTGACGTGATATTATAGAATTATTCATTGACCTTGTTACTGCTAAACCAAATTTACAAAAATAAAAGGTAATATTTTAAAAAATAAGCTACGGAATTTACCATGTAAAATGGTGGAACCTACCATCACATTTTGATGCACAAGTGATACCTTATGTAAAATGTGCATATATATATATATATATACACACATACATTGGATTGTGATTATTTCATAATATGACGTGAGTTATTAGCAGATCAAAGAAAGTTACAATCAACAATCCCTGTTATTGGTTGACCAAATTTTATATATAATAATTATAATTACCCTGTCAATACGTGATCTGGCATGTACAATAAAAGAAAACAAATTAATAAATATAGAAATTCTAGAAATGCTTTTTTTTTTTTTTTAAGAGATAATAACAATGTGTTACTAGTCTCGTACCTCAAACCTTTCTTTAAAAAAAAAAAAAAAATTCATACCTCAAATATATATAGAAAGGCTTGAAGTTACTCCGAATATAATGTGAAAATACCATCAGATATTACAACCTTTTTACTTGCTGATCAAATTGACAAAAAAAAAAAAAAAAAAAAGGGCTATTGATAGGGGTATTTTCGTTTGGAATTTTTTTTTTCTCATTAACTCGTCAGGATGAGCGCCTCTTCAATGGGACCCATCGGCACGAACCCGTCAAGAATCATACATCCCATTCAGTCTCCTTAAGGTCTTGACAGTTCGATGCTTCACTCTCCTTGAAAACTTGTCAGATTCCAAAGATCCGTTAGGAATCATACATTTAACCCCAACAGATGGCTTGCATATGAACTAACGGAGGATTTGTACCTCATTTCCCATTTGCGTACTGACGAATAGATGGTCATACCGACTGTCGAGTACACTAGGGCCCACAAGCTTTTATGTGTTCTTCACTCATGTGTTCTTATATGGAAATTGCTTGCACACTATGCTTAAAAACCCTATTACACGTTTATATCTTCCTCATATGGGAAGAGAAGTCCTAAGATCTCCCAGCGCTAACTCCAAATCTTCTCTACAAGGAAAGCTCATACATTCAGGAGAGCTCCACACCACCATATAAGCACTAAGCCCCCTCTTCCTTAAGGTATGTAAAAATTCATAGCTCTCACACTATTGAGTTTTTGGAAATTCTTCTTTCACTGACCTAACCTTTGGAGGGTCTTTCGTTGGCACTCGACTGGTATTCTCTGCTGGTTCTTTACTCCTTTGATCTTTAGGTACCATAATTGGAGAGTGTGAATGATCAGCTCACTGACAATTTTGTACATCATCAACCATTAAGCAATGTGGCGGAACATCCAATTGGATATGACTAAGATACCATGAACATATCATAAATTAACATGAAGAATTAATAAATAAATAGTAGATGGAAAATGAGAAGTTACTATTCAATACTCATTGAAAGCTAGTTACTACTTTATACTCATTGAAATTAAGCTAAAACCATGAATGAGTTAACAGCATATTGAATGTTAATACCAATGAGTTGTAGTTACTTCCATATGTGACTATACCAATAAATGTGACAAAGCTAATATCATAAATGACATTATGACACTGTTCTTAACAAAAGTGACAAAAAAAAGTGATAGGTCATCAACAAATGTGTTGCAGTCACTTCCATATGTGACATTATTAATCATTTAATTTGACTATATAATGAATTAAAAAAAAAAAAAAAAAAAGTAAAAAGTTTACCAACATATGTAATATTCTTACTTGTTACTGGTACCATATCCATATGTAACCTGACTATATAAGGAATATAAACAAAAAAAGGAAGATGTTCTTATGGAGATGTTAGTTTGGATGGTTTTGTTAGATGTATACACTTTTGTTTCTGAAGATTTTTTAGCTTCTTAATAAGATTATCAGATAAAATTTAGCTACAAAATTAGTTATAACTTAAGACTACAATCTTATTTAATATCTTTTTATTGGAGGTAGATTTTGACAAATCTATCATTAGATTATATCTTCTTCTTATATCTACCATACTTGCAAAATTTCTAAAAAAATTAAAGATCAATAACCATATCTTCACCTATCAAAAAAAAAAAAAAAAAAAGAAGCTATATCTTCAATAAATTTTTTAAATTGCAAGTTTTTGTAATTTAAAACTATGAATAAAATATAAGTTTATAGATCATATAATAAATAATATCCGACTAACATAAAATTTGACATGTGTGTTAAGACCGTAAAGAACATGCAATCTAACGGTTAGATTTTCAAAATATATAATAATATTAATGATATTGAGTAAAGTTGTAGCCTTAGGCTACAACCAGTTTTGTAACTAAATTAGCTTTATCCAAGATTATCGAGCTTAGTCCTGTTTCTAAAAATAATAAAACAAAAACAAAAAAAGAAAAAATAAAATGCAACATAATGTGACCGACAATTTGAATGTATTTACTATCCTACCCAACAAAACTATATAAAAGGGGAAACAAAAAACCTATCGTGACCTATTATTTCAGGTTTTTTTTTTTTTGGTTGTAACATATTTATACAAGATTAACTATTAAAATTATCTCGAAGGATAAATAATTAACTATTATCCTATGTTTGGATGAAGGGAGATGAAAGGAGAATAGAAGATAACTATGATGTACTAAATTATAGTATATATTTAGGTCACATTTCCTTTTCCTCTCCCTCCACCCCCTCCATTCCTAACACACTATTAGTAATCTATATATATATATATAACCGAAGCTCTGCTAGCTTCACAATTTTCCATGTCATATTTTTTTTATAATTCTTTTTAACGTTTTATTATATTAGAATTCTTTTTAACGTTATATATAAATTAACAACACAATATTTAAAAAATAACAAATTAAATTAAAAACACTATTTTCAACAAATTAATAACAAATTAACGTAATTATACTTATCTCTTTTTTTTTTTTTTTTTTTTTTTTGGAACCTAATACTTATCTCTCTCTTCACGCTACCGCTCATTCGTTTCTCTCTGGCTTAAACGCAGATCTCTTTTTTTTTTTTTTTTTTTGGGAAACCTAATACTTATCTCTCTCCTCACGCTGCCACTCATTCGTTTCTCTTTGGCTTAAACGCAGAGCATCCATCTTCTCTCAGTCTGGCTTTCTCTGTTCATAGCCCTTGCTAGCTCAAGTCTTGACCTCTAAAGCTTGGTACATTTTTGTAATCCTATTTGGTTCTAGAGAACATGTTGATTTCATATGATTTTGTTTGTCTCTTTTCATATTCAAGTCAAGCTATTTTGTAGATTACGAAATTACAAAAAAAGATTGCTTACAGTTTTGGGTCTTAGGGAATTACTAATTTTCTGCTCCAATTTTGTTTTAGGCCCTTTTGTTTTGTTATGGTTTTGTAGAAATTTAATTTTGATTTTTTGTTTGCTCTGTAATGAATATGTGTTGTTCATTCTGTTATGCATATTTAATTTTTGTGGTTTTATGGTGAAATTTAAATTTTGTTGTAATTGGTTTTGTTATGGTTTGATGTGTTGTTGAATCCATAAATCAGACTTTGGTTCTCTGCCATTTGATTTGTTTTAATTTTTTTGATATCTTAGGTTTTATTTTAAACAAAAAACTTGGGTCTTCTTCGTTAAGAAAAGCACTTTGCATTTGCGCAGACCAACAGTCCCAAAGCAAAGCAAAGACTCAGAGAGACAATAAGAGAGAGAATCCAAAGCCCTTTTGTTTTGTTATGGTTTTGCAGAAATTTAATTTTGATTTTTTGTTTGCTCTGTAATGAATATGTGTTGTTCATTCTGTTATGCATATTTAATTTTTGTGGTTTTATGGTGAGATTTAAGTTTTGTTGTAATTGGTTTTGTTATGGTTTGATGTGTTGTTGAATCCATAAATCAGACTTTGGTTCTCTACCATTTGATTTGTTTTAATTATTTTGATATCTTAGGTTTTATTTTAAACAAAAAACTTGGGTCTTCTTCATTAAGAAAATCACTTTGCATTTGCGCAGACCAACAGTCCCAAAGCAAAGCAAAGACTTAGAGAGACAGTAAGAGAGAGAATCCAAAGCACTGAAAGTAACCCAGAAAGCATCAATCGACAAAAAAGTGCCAGATGATGCGGTGGTGGAGGTCTCCATATCCGAACGCACCACCATTCCCTTGGGCGACGACTCGGTCTGGGCTGACTTGTCGCCTCTTCTTGAATCTGCATGCTAAGGTACTTTCCTTCTTGTCCTAACTCACTTTCTCTCTCTCTCACTTTCCATCTCTGTTTGTTTCCTGAGAAAGTTGTGATTATATATGCTTTGCTATTTGTTATTTTTCTTTAAAGAGTATAACTCAAGGGAATTATTCAGTTTGCGTAATTAGAAAGATGAGGTTTTTGATTGGTTGCTGAGAAAATGGAGGATTAAGTGAGGGAATGATGAGGGAAATTGGAATTTATTTTTGGTTCAATTGGGAACTGATTGGATGAGAAAAGTTTGAGTTTTTGGTTTTGTTAGAAACTAAATAGTAAAAAAAATGTGTGGAAAGGTTATTAATTTGATGCTTCATTTGTTATTGGAATTGTACTAGAAAAGAAATAAATGTGAACAATATTAAGGCTTTTACTATTGTTCTTATTTTAAATTTTGTTCTATTTAAGCTTATCAGTTATCATGTTTAAACTTATGCTTATCCCTTCGAAGTATTTGCAATGTAAAAATTTGCTTTCAATGTTACTCCACCTTTGTTTTTTTGGATCATCTTATTCTTATCCCAACTATTACCAAAATAAATTTAACAAAATAACTTTAAATTTTTTTATAACAATCCAATCTATCCAATTTTAAAGAATACTGTATTAGATAAGTTTAACCCGAACACAAAGTTTGGATTAATACATAACTCTCTCTTTTCTTATCTAATAAAGAAATTTAAAATCACTATTCCATATAAAACCAATCACAGAGTTTAGATTAATATATAACTCTCGCTTTTCTTTTCTTATCTAATAAAGAAATTTAAATCAACAAATAAAGATTTTTTTTTTGACTGAAATGACAGAACTAATAAAGAAATTTAAACTAATTACGTTCTACTAATAACTGCTAAACCAAAAAAAAAAAATATTCAGTATAAAACTATCATTGTTATAGGTTATTCCCTTTACATATTAATAACTTAATAATACTTATTTTACAGGTCCTACTCTCATCTTTATTAGATAATAAAGATTGTGCCCAAATCTATGTTTGAAGCTATGACTTATGAGCTATTGGAATGTTGGTAATAGTGTTTTCATTGCCAAAAAGCAACCAAGGTGTGATCTTTATGTGTTGTGTGGAATATCCTACATTTGTAATCAAAGAACATTTTTTTTTTTTTACTATTTGTAATATTTATTTAATTGATTATCCCGTACATCGCACGGGTTAGCGACTAGTAACATTAAAAAGGAAGTGAATATTGTAGAATTATCCATTATAACACTGATTGATTGATTGAATGCAATTGGTACTAGGATTCTCCGTATAACATGTACAATATTTTTTACAACAAATCTTAATTGGTAGATTGTTATTATTTTTAAATTTGAATTTATAGTTGAAATCATCACTAATATATAACAGCAAGTAACAACCTGATATATAAATTTTGTTATGAAAATATTGTGAAAATGTCATAAAAAGAACATTTCTCAATCTCACATTATCTCGACCAAAAGTTAATATAGGTTATTCCCTTTACATATTAATAACTTAATAATACTTATTTTACAGGTCCTACTCTCATTTTTATTAGATAATAAAGATTGTGCCCAAATCTGTGTTTGAAGCTATGACTTATGAGCTATTGGAATGTTGGTAATAGTGTTTTCATTGCCAAAAAGCAACCAAGGTGTGATCTTTATGTGTTGTGTGGAATATCCTACATTTGTAATCAAAGAACACTTTTTTTTTTTTACTATTTGTAATATTTATTTAATTGATTATCCCGTACATCGCACAGGTTAGCGACTAGTAATATTAAAAAGGAAGTGAATATTGTAGAATTATCCATTATAACACTGATTGATTGATTGAATGCAATTGGTACTAGGATTCTCCGTATAACATGTACAATATTTTTTACAACAAATCTTAATTGGTAGATTGTTATTATTTTTAAATTTGAATTTATAGTTGAAATCATCACTAATATATAACAGCAAGTAACAACCTGATATATAAATTTTGTTATGAAAATATTGTGAAAATATCATAAAAAGAACATTTCTCAATCTCATATTATCTCGACCAAAAGTTAAAAAGGGAATAATCTTGACAATAATAGTGTACCCATACATTTACGTCTCAGACTACCGTATTTCTCGGGTAAGCGAGCCATATTTCTAATTCTGAACATTGTTTGCGATTAGAAGGAAAGTACAGCCACATTGGATGGAATTCCATCAACGATTTAGATTATAAATAGTATTTCAAACCAATTGAAAAAAAAAAAAAAAAAAAAGTATTTCAAACCTCTTTCTTTTCACAATAACAAACAAAGAAGCCATGTCTAGCTTAATATTCCTTTTCCGGGTCTTCGTAGTTCTCGTTGTCGCTACCCTCAGCATTCACTGTGATGCAACAACAGAAACAACAGAAACAGATACAGCCAAGGATATATACATTGTGTACATGGGTTCACTACCAGAGGGTGAATACTCGCCGAGCTCTCACCATTTCAGCATTCTTCAAGAAGTTCTTGGTGAAAGGTAATTGTTCTTTTATATATACATTAATTAAATCCTAGGGGTTAATTTCTTTTATAGATATATAAAAATTAATTATCTTATCTTTCAAAATTAAAATCCATTGATTCCAATTTTTAATCATAGAGTATTTTGAAATATTTAGAATGACTTTTTCTTTCTTTTTTTCTTTTTCAATGGGTTGTGGAGAGATTTGTTGTTGCATATCTTTTGGTACTTGATAAACTTTGTATTATTATTCTAAATTTTTAATTGATGAAACTACAATGTTGGTCTCTCATGTTTACTTGATCCTTCAAACTTAAAAAATGAGTTATGTTAGTCTTTTACTAATGGCCATTAGTGTTGTTATTTACCTCGTTAACAGAATAATGGCTTGGTTTTTTTTTTTTTTTTTTAAATGACATGCCATTTTTTAATTAAAAAAATTACAATAATTAGTATATACAAAGGCCATCCAAGATCACCCAAACGAAGAGCAAAAGATTAGATTGTATATTTGTATGATGCCTAACTAATTCTAACACATTCATAATTTCAAAATAAAAAAATTGATATTTCCTTTAGATGCAAGACCAATGAACACAATCAAAAGTTTGACTTAGTTCTCAAAATCTCATTCACAGTCTTTAATTAGTTTCTCTTCTCATCAAACTTGCATCTCTTACTAATCGGTGATGGGAGTCAAATCAAAAGGTGGAGCTAGAACTCATTAATATCGCAATGTAGAGACTTGTTGAAGAGAGGAAAATCAAAGAAACCTTTAGTACTGATTGCCTCGTCCAAGACGATGTCTTTGATGACCAGCTTCTCCTCTCCCAATTGCTCTCTTATGTTTTATTTGATTACTTCTTAAAATCCCTAAGATGGATTGCACAGCCACAAAGGGATGAAAATAGCAATACCTGAGATGGGTTGGCTAGAGAGGAGAAGGGAAGTGGAGGGCAGTGGCTGGCCGGAGAGGAGAAAGGAGGGAAGCTTCTCCTCTCTCTTTTACCCGTTTTAGATTGTAGACTTGAGATTCAGATTTGATTCGGGTTACTGGCTTGATTCTTGAGGGTTTTTATGTGTAAATTCAATTTTATAATTTTTAACAAAAAGAAATGCCATGTCATGAAAAAAAAAAAAAGCAAGGTCATTATTCTAGTAACCATGTAAGCAACACCCCTAACGAAAGTTAAATAAAAGGACTTAAATTGCTCATTATGAAAATTTGAGGAACCAATTGTGCTTGGTTAAAACTTGAGGGACCAATTGTATACAGAAGGTAAACTTGAGGGACCAATAGTGTAGTTTTACCTTTTTAATTTTGTTTTTACAAATTATAGTCAAATTTAGATAAAGAGAATCTTATAGAAATTTCGAATATTCCATTAGTATTATAAACAGAAGGGGGAGTGTTATGTTCTTTAACCTCAAGGGAGGAGATTGTTTTTCTTTCCTTTTCTTTTTCCCATGTTTGGGGTGGAATGTTATTCCTAAAATCTCAAGAAAAAGGAAGTATAATTACCTTGAAATATATAATACTAATAATGCACCTATATAGACACACACAATGATTTGGTTATTATATAAAGAAAGTAAAAGGAATACATATAATTAAAGTAAAAAAAATAAAAAAATTACACACATGATATGCTGCAATTGGTTGAGTGTGAAATGAAATACAAAAAATGAGACAAAATTTTTTTCTTGAGAGAAACAAATGGTATGTTTGGTAACCACCTTTTCCCCTAATTATCTGTTTTCAAAAACTTTTATTTATTTATTTATTTTCTAGAACAGAAAATCATCTTTGATAACTCAAAATTGATGGAAAAAGAAAATTGTTTCCAAATCTCAATTTTCAAAGAAAACTGGGAACAACTAAAGAGCTGTTTTCAATTATGAAAACACGGAGAAACCAACGCAATTTAATGAGGCCAGACTTTTGAATCTTGGCTGAAACAAAAATAAAATAAGACCAAAGCACACCGACAATTCTAACACATGCGACCAAACCCACCACACTCTCCCTCCTCCATTCCGTATTGTCATCTATGAAATTCTCCTTGTCGCGTGGCAATTGTTGAACCAACCATCAACCTATATGTGCTCAACCAAAATCTCATACTCTCCATTTATATTTCATGTTAGCTTTTGATTGTGTGTTTGAAAGATACAATGCTTATATGTTTAGCGGGCTCTTAGGCAACATGTTCATGTACCTGTTGTGCTGGCCTAAGATAATATATACACATGTATTTGCCCTCTATTAATAAAGTGTTAACGGTTAGAAAGAAAAAAAGAAAAAAAAAAAAAGAAGTTGGTTCATCACTTAGCTAATAGGCTCAAGAAATGCTCACTTAGTTTTGTGTTGTTTTGCACTAATTATCTGTTCTTAGCTTTCAAACCACAACAAAATTGTTTTATGTTAATATTCTCAAAACAAATTTTTGAAAAAAAAAACACAAAAATAGTTGCTAAACATAACCTAAATTTGAGAGAGACTAAAATTCAATACAAAGCAGCAAAAAGAAATAAAGAAGTGAAAGAAATAGAAAGGCATATAAGTTTTGACTACTAATCTTTCTTTGCAGTGCTGCTAGTAACTCTATTGTTAGAAGCTATACTAGGAGTTTCAACGGATTTGCAGCTAGGCTTAGTGATGAAGAGCAACAAATAATAGCTAGTAAGTGCTTTATGATTTGTTTTTTCTTCAATTTATTTTAAGGTTGCTATCATGGAAGATATAAGAATATAATATAATTCGACATTGAATTTGTTAAAATTTATTTTTAATAAAAATATATTAAGTGAAACAAAGTTTGTAGTCAAAGTTTGTTGCTTCCAACATGGTTCTTATGTCATATTATCAGAATAAAACTTATTTCCAAGAATAATGACAATAATGTGTAGGCAAGAAGGAAGTTCTATCTGTGTTTCCGAGTAAAAAACTCAAACTTCAAACAACAAGATCATGGGACTTCGTGGGTTTAACGGAAACTGCGAAGAGAAATCCCACCGTTGAGAGTAATTTGATAGTCGGTGCTATTGATAGTGGAATTTGGCCCGAGTCAGAAAGCTTTAGCGATGAAGGTTATGGTCCGCCTCCTAAGAAATGGAAGGGTACTTGTGCAGGTGGCACTAATTTTACTTGCAACAAGTAATTTCTTCTACTCCTGATTTATATTGTGATTATAAAAAACAAAATAGCCTGGCTTAATCCCATAGAAAGGATGAAAATCATTGTAGGATTTTGGTGTTCCTACTTATATTAATAAACTCTAACAAATGTATATTCTGCAGTAAGCTTATTGGTGCTCGAAGTTACAAATTGGGTAGTGAAAGTTCTCCTGCAAGGGATGAGATGGGTCATGGTACCCATACTGCCTCAACAGCAGCAGGTAACAAAGTACCAGATGCGAGTTTTTATGGAATGGCAAAGGGCAATGCACATGGAGGGGTTCCATCTGCAAGGATTGCTGCATACAAAGTATGTGATGAAGGAGATTGTTTGGACCTATACACATTTGCAGCCTTTGATGATGCTATTGCTGATGGGGTTGACCTCATTACTATTTCAGTCGCTGGGGACTACGCAAGTCCTTTTGAAAAGGATGCTATTGCTATTGGTTCTTTTCATGCAATGGAAAAAGGTATACTCACCCTTCAGTCTGCAGGAAATAGTGGTCCTACTCCGTCAACAGTATCAAGTGTTGCACCATGGTTGTTCTCCATAGCAGCCAGCAGTATAGATAGGAAATTTATTAGTAAGGTTACTCTTGCTAATGGACAGACGCTCATTGTAAGTATCTTTATTTTATCCTAGTGATTGCTTTGTTTAGTTATATGAGATTTATAGGACCTCCATCCAATGTATTTCGATCTAGTTTTCGAGTGTTATCTCTTACAATCTCTATGAAGTTTATAAGCTTGAAGTAACATTAAGTTGTCTGACTATCTAGCCTGAAATGGTGTGCTAAAATCGTTATCATTGAACATCTCTTACAAATTATGAAATGTCTGTAAGCCACTAAATTTCTTCCATTGACACTAGTTGAACTCGATTTTTTTTTTCTAGTGTATTTTTTGACACAATTTCATTGTATCTTATAAGGGAAATGCAGTTAATCCTTTCACACTAAATGGAACAAATTTCCCTCTAGTGTATGGGAAAAATCTTACGACTACTTGTCCTGAAGATGTGACTCGGTAATTTTTTGTTGGTTTGATCATTGCTAACTTAAGTTCTCTTAAAGTGACAAAAACTAAAAATTGTGCATGTTATCTTCGTTATCAGGCTTTGCGCTGACACTTGTTTGGATAGCAAATTGGTAGAAGGAAAAATTGTTGTGTGTGATCAGGCAAGTGGACGGAAAGAAGCTTTCAGAGCAGGCGCCATTGGGGCAATCACAACAAATGATGGAAGAGATGATATTGCTTCTGTAGTTCCTTTACCTACATCTGCTTTAACAGACAAAGATCATGACATCGTTAAGTCCTTCATAAACTCTACAAAGTAAGCATTCTAATATTATTTTTTTATTTATACAATTTCTATTATTCAGCCAAAATATATTTATGATCTGAATTATTCTACTATCCTACTTTGAACAAAATATTTGGATATCGAATTTAACCATTGCTTAAATTCATGAGATTTGTAATATGTTGATTGATATTATATATGGTTCTTGGTTTGTTAAAAAAAAAACACAATATGCATGGTTTTGTTATTAACTTTCCGAGGTGATGTTGTTCAGAAACCCACAGGGAAGTATACTAAAAAGTGAAGTTATTGAACATACAACTGCTCCTATAGCTGCTTCCTTCTCTTCACGCGGGCCAAACCCCATTGCAGTAGATATTTTGAAGGTTAGGCATCAATTACCTACATATCTCCCTTTCTCTCTCTGGTTCTGCTTGAATGGCGCATCTCACATCTCTAATGCCTACATACATTTGATAAAAATTACAGCCAGATATCACTGCCCCAGGAATAGATATTTTAGCTGCCTATTCCCCTCATGCTTCACCTTCTAGAGCCCCTGGGGATAAGAGGTCTTTGAAATACAATATATTGTCTGGAACCTCCATGTCTTGTCCACATGTAACTGGTGCAGCTGCTTATCTCAAAACGTTTCACCCAGATTGGTCTCCATCGGCTATCAAATCTGCTCTCATGACTACTGGTATGTCACTCATCCATCGGCCATCCATGACTTGTCCAAGAGCCAACTGGCATCTCTTAATATTTCTATGGGAGACATCCAAGTCCCAAATCCTGCCCGTATTGTAACTATTGAATTATCAACAAATTTTTTAAAAATAAATTAAAAAAGAATTTGGGTTCAAGGTGAATCAGGGATAAAAGTTCAGGAATATATCTTTTTTGTTAAATCACTTATAAAATCTATATATATATTTCCAATCTTATGTTTCTAACTACCTATGTTTTCTTCTTCTGACAGCTTGGCCTATGAATGCCACAAAACAAGTGGATGATGTATATGGAGAAGGTGAATTCGCTTTTGGGGCCGGTCATATCAATCCTGTGAGAGCAATAGAGCCTGGTCTGGTATATGAAGCCATGAAAGAAGACTACATTAAAATGCTTTGTAGCATTCAAATTAGTTATTTTGGTACTTGTCCCAAGGGTGTTAAAGGATCTCCAAAGGACCTCAATTACCCATCAATGCAAGCTCTTGTTGAATCTGACAAAAGTTTCACTGTTAATTTTCCCAGAATTGTAACCAATGTTGGCAGTTCTAACTCAACTTACATAGTAAAAGTCACTACAGATTCTCATATCAATGTCAGCGTGAAACCTAGCAGCCTTTCCTTCAAGTCATTGGGTGAGAAGCAATCTTTTGTTGTGACTGCGTCTGGGAAAGGATTACCAGCAAAAGCAAGGGTATCTGCATCAATCGTGTGGTCGGATGACACTCATAATGTGACAAGTCCAATTGTTGTGTACACAAAATATGTCTAGAAAATTTTGTTATTGTACATTCATTTCATGAAATAGTCCAAACATTTATTGGAAGCTTGCAAAATAAAAATTAAAAATAATAAGAATTAGAGATTGGATCATTAAAAAAATTTAAAAAGACCAAAGTATGTGTGACTTGCCATATTGTTATTTTCATCCTAATTTGTCAAAAAATTAATGAAAAAACCATATAAAGGTAATTTATAATCTCAAATACAAAGAAAAAGAGGAACACCATACCTATCAATAATGATATTTTGTTTCCTCTTCCAAGGTATCCTAAGAAAAAAAAAAGTTAGAAATGAGCATAGATTTAGATGAGATTAAAGGACAATTAGCAATAATTTATGTAACATTTAATTTTAAAAACAAAAACACATTCAGAAAATAAAAGAAACAAATGGGAGGTAAATGACCAGCTACTAAATCAATAAAAATGCATTACAATAAAAACAATTTTAAAGAGTAAAATGTAGTTATGTAAAGAAAAATTGTAAACATAAATACAAAGAATTAGAATAACAATTGAAAATTGAAAAAAGAAAAAGAAAAAAGGAACGCAATATCTACAACCCAAAAAAAAGAAAATTCAATATAAACCATGAAAATTGTAGCAGAAAAGCAAAAAAGTTTGGGTGATTAAAAGAAAAAACTAACCTCAAAGAGACTTTCCACTTCTAGTTTTAATTTGGTTGACGTGGAAAGCGAGATATCAAAATCTATATACAAATTAAATAAATTAGTGGGTTTTAAATGCAAAAGGGAGGCAATTGAATGTGTTAGGGAGAGGAAGATAGAAGGAGCATCATGAAGAGGGTTGAATTTGATCTAATGGGAAATTAAAAAATATATACCGGAAACGTTTAGCCATTTTTTATGAGAGAGAGAGAGAGAGAGAGAGAGATAGAGAGTTTTGGTAATAGAGAATGTGGGAGGTGGAAAACCCAAAAACAAATAGTTACGTACTTGATGATGTGATTTAACATGAGTATAGCAACAATAATTAAACATATGAATATATTTAATTATTCCATTATAACACATTTGATTCTTAGTAATAAAAACTATCATTTTTGTCGTAATCTCCATTTGATGTACCAAATGCACTCTTAATTTTTTCTGCTATCAAACAGTATCCATGAAAGGTCCGATCTTACAATCCCAAACTTTTAAAAAAATTTTCATTTTGGCACTTTTGTTGTAGAAAGAGTAGCCAGAAAAGCACATAAAAAAATGTATATAGGAAAAATTCAAAGAAACATAACCTTTTATTTTCAAATCTTTTTACCCAAACATCTCTTGTTAGTTGTTACTTTTTTTTCCCCTTGTGTTTTTGAGATAAACAATAGAAATTAGTTGTTAGTTCCTTCTTTGGGTGGGGGGGGGGGGGGGGGGGGATTATTTCGTTCTCTGAGGGAGAAAAAGATTGGGTTTAGCTTATCTCTAGAATTTTTTTTAATAGGATATCCCTTTTTGTTTTAAGTGACAATGGTAAGTGGTATTGAGTTTTAATTTCCTCATTTTATTTAGTTAACGGGTGATGTGATAATTTCTTATTAAAATAAAAGAAGATACTAGTTAAAAAAGTACTGGATTCAATGGGAAGTAAAAAATAGGGGCCATTTGTTTGACGGGGGAGATGATGATGATGAAAGAGAGAGAGAGAGAGAGAGAGAGAGAGAGAGGGAAAAGAGTTTTGGCAATAGAGAATGTGTGAAGTCGAAAACCCAAATACAAATAGTGATGTACTTGATGATGTGATTCAACAGGAGTGTAGTAACAATAATTAAACATATGAATATATTTAATTATTCCATTATAACACGTTTTATTCTTAGTAATAAAAACTATCATTCCTGTCATAATCTTCATTTGGTGTGCCAAATGCACCCTTAATTTTTTCTGCTATCAAACAACATCCACGAAATGTTTGGTCTTACAATCCCAAACATTTTAAATTTTTTTTCCATTGTGGCACTTTTCTTGAAGATAGAGTAGCCAAAAAAGCGCATAAAAAATTTATGTAGGAATAATTCAAAGAAACATCACCTTTTATCTTTTTATCTTTTTATCCAAACATCTCTTGTTAGTTGTTACTTTTTTCTTTTTTTTTTGAGATAAACAATAAAAATTAGTTGTTAGTTCCATCTTTGGGGGAAAATATTAAATCTTTCTCTGAGGGGAAAAGATTGGGTTTAGCTTACCTCTAGTATTTGTTTTAGCGAGATATCTTTTTTGTTTTAAATAACAATAGCAAGTAGTAGTGGATTTTAATTTTTTCATTTTATTTAGTTAATGGATGATGTGATACTTTCTCATTAAAATAAAAGGAGATTCTAGTAAAAAAAAGTACTAGAAGTAAGCCAAACCTGAAAAAATTAATATGAAAATGGTCAATGATGGAGCTTTTGTGTGCTTTTTCTTGGATGATTTTGGAATTAATATGCTAGGTTGATTATTTATGTGTAAAAATGGTAGGGATGTGTTTTTGGTAGGGGTGTCAATGTTCGACCCAACCCGCAAACACGACATGAACCCAACACGGGATTTTGTGGATTAGGGTTGGACTTTAATAGGTGTGGATCATAAATGGGTCAACTCGAAAGCAACATGATAAGAAACGTGTCATAAGTGGGTCAACCAGTGCAACCTATAATAGACACATTTGACACGCCAATTTATTTGTGTCAACCCGAAATGATCCATTTAAAACACAACCCATTTAATTCTTATAACAAATAAATATTCATTTATTTTAGATTTTTCAAATACCTTTTATATCCAACCTATATTTTAAATTTAAAACAAATGAGTAATTACAAAAACTAACAAGGGATATAATTGGAAATTGAAACTTTACAGACCCTGAGGATATTATATTTTTATTGAACTTTGTTATTTTGAAATTGGGTTAAAGTGTATACAATTTTTTAAGGTGTAAAGAACTTATTTCTAGATAGATGTTATATTTTTGTTGAACTATATTATTTTGAATGTGAGCTGAAAACTTGAAGTGTATGCACTACTTTTGAGATGTAAAAAAAAAATTATGTCTTAATGAATGTTATATTTAATATTATGTAAGTTGAAATAGATTGTGTTACATTCGTGTTAACTCAACACGACTCATTTATTAAGTGTGTCAAGTGGGTTGGATCAGGTTAACTCGCCTTATTAACAAGTCGGGTTAGGGTTGAAGGATCATGACACGATTATTAAATGCGTCGGGTTTGAGTTGAGCCATTTAATTGAATACCCCAATCTCGAGACGGCACGACATAAACCCGACAGTCACGCTAACCCGAATTGGCACCTCTATTTTTTGGCTTTTCAACCATCAGTAGTCTAAATTTAGAAAAATATGAGTGTTTTTTTTGTTTTTTGGAACACTGATTTAGGATTCTATTAATGGATTTATGATATGCCTGTATCTTAATCATTTATTTTAAAAGATATGTGGAGATTTAAAAGATTCTATCTTGTAGAGTACCGTAGCCTTAGAGGATTTCAATTGATTCTATTTTCAATTGATGGATGTAAAAGATTTTAATTGATTCTATTTTCAAAATACAAGGGTCACACAAATATACCTTATCATTGCTATCACCTTCACCTCCGTATAACTTTTATCACTCAATGGTCCTTAATTTGAAAATTCGATATTTCCTTCCTTTATTATTTTTGTCGATTTGATTGCAATTTTCACCAAGATTGCCCATAATATTTATACCTAATGATGTATATATACTATGGAATAAAATACTTGACAGAAAAATCCTATATGGAATTCTTTGTCATGATCAAAAGTAAAAATGATTAATCTACAGGTAATAGTGTACCCATACATCAGAATAGTTTGCGCCATGTAAAGAAAGTAAAAATTGAGTACATTGACTACTATTTCATTAATTGATTTCTTTGGTAAGCTAGCTAATCAAAGTTTTATTTCCAAATATTGTTTGCAATTCAAAAGGAAAGTACAGTCACGTTGGATGGAATTTCTCCATGATTGACATTTTAAGTAGCATTTCCAACCACTTTAGGTTTGCAAAAACAAACAAAGCAAGCTATGTCTAACTTGATATCCCTTTACCAGAGCTTACTGGTTCTCCTTGTCGCTACCCACAGCATTTACTGTGGTGCAAAAGATGCAGCCAAGGATGTGTACATCGTGTACATGGGTTCACTGGTAGAGGATGAAGGATACTCACCAACGTCTCACCATCTCAACATTCTGGCAGAAGTTCTTGGGGAAAGGTTAATGTTCTCAAAATTTTACTTTTTTTTTTCTAAATTAATTTTTTTTAATCTATAGTAATAATATAATAATGCCAATAACGCACCTCACCGCCAGGCTAATGGTAGTATACTTTTTAAATTTGTCAAAACAAAATTCTTAGGGGATAAGATTACCTCTCTACTTGAACCTATCAATTCCTTTTTATTTATACGCTAAATTGCAAACACCCTTAAAGTTGGGAGTGATTGAATTTTACGCCCTAAAGTTTTAAAATTTAGATTTTTTGCCCTAATGTTTGAGGGTGTTTAGATTTTACATCATGATGTTTTAAATTTTAGATTTTAGCTCTTATTTTTAGGGGTGTTTGGATTTTACCTCTTAAAATTTGAGAATGCTTGTATTTTACACCCTAAAGTTTCATAATTTTGGAATAAAATTCAAACACTCACAAACTTTAGGAGGGTAACATTCAAACATCCTAAATTTCAAGAGATAAAATCCAAATAACACCCCAAATTTCAGAGTGTAAAATCTAAATTCTGAAATTTTAGGGTATAAAATCCAATCACTCTAAACTTTAAGAGTGCAATTTGCAATTTACCATAATTTATATTTATTCACATATAAAAGGTTACATTTATAAATTAAATAAATACCATGTTTCCGGTTAAAAATGAGACTATATATGCGAGCAGCAAATTGAAAGATTCAATTGAAGAGGAACCTATCATAAATTCTTCTTATACAATGATTTGATGCAAATGAACTTGGCAGCATTAGAATCCCGAGCAACTTTCAAATCTCAGAGTTAGATATAAATATATAACCTTGAGAGAAACGAAAATATAATACAAAATAGCAAAGAAAGAAAGAAGTGGAAAAAAGAAAAAGAAAAGAAAGAAACACAAGTTTGGACAAAGTTTGGTTCTAAATATGTTTGAAGTTATATTTTCTTATGTATTACATTTCAAATTATAAGACCATGAAAGTGTATTATTTAAAGAAATTATATGACTTATTTAAAAATTTATGTGGCTAAATCTATACATGGAAAGTCTCTTCACAACATATTAAGATGAAGGAAGATAATATCAAACATTTTTGAAACCAAGCTTATTCCTATAAGTTTTTACTAATTATTTATTTATTTAATCTTTCCTTACAGTACTGCTAATAACTCTATTGTTAGAAGCTATACTAGGAGTTTCAATGGATTTGCAGCTAGGTTTAGTGATGAAGAGCAACAAAGAATAGCTGGTAAGTGCTGTATCATTTATTTTTTCTTTATTCTCTTTTTTTCCCCTAATAGTATAGCTGCAATATGATTTCTTATGCCCTATTATTGGAACAAAACTGTTTCGAGGTAAAATGACAATAATTTGCAGGCAAGAAGGAGGTGCTATCTGTGTTTCCAAGTAGAAAACTCCAGCTTCAAACAACAAGATCATGGGACTTCGTGGGTTTAACGAAAACTGCAAAAAGAAATCCGATCGTTGAGAGTAATATAATAATTGGCTCTATTGATAGCGGAATCTGGCCTGAGTCAGAGAGCTTTAGCGATGAAAGTTATGGTCCACCTCCTAAGAAATGGAAGGGTACTTGTGCAGGTGGCACTAATTTTACTTGCAACAAGTAATTTCATCCTACCTTGATTAATCTTGTGCTTTTGCTTTTTAATTTTATTTAATTTTAAAAAGCAAAATTTAGGTATAGTCATACAGTAATTTAGGTTATCGTTTAGCTTCTGTAAGTTAGGCTCTCTAATTTAGAGTTTAGTTAATTTAAATTGATAAAATTTTTTATTTTCAAATAAGAGATATAAGGTTTAAAACTTGCCTACACCAATATAGTGTTCAAACCCCAACTATGCCAAAAACCAATTACTACTATCTTAGTTGGATGATAAAAGTAATATATATATATATATATATATATATATATATATTAAGAGCCAAAGTTTAGAGAGAATCCATTTATATTTTAAATAAATTTTTCAATTTTGTGCCACATGCCTTATTTAATTTGTTATTTTTTGTCAACCGAATTGTTGAGTGTAAAAATCAAAGAGTCAAAAAATTGGATTTTAATAAGAGTCTAATTTTCCATCATGTGTATATCTAAGTTTTTAATTTTTGTGGCAAGTGAATCAATTATTAGGTGCAAAAATCGAAGATTCTAAAATCAATTAAATTCTAAATCACATATACATATACACACACACATATATATATATATAATGAGAAATTATTACATATTTTAAAAATGTATGGTTGAAAAAATTGTAAACTAATATCATGTGTAATTTAAATCTTTTCTAAAAAAACGTATAATTTGAACTATATAATTGTACTTATTTTTAATTATACTTGTGCATATGCACATGGCTACACACTAATTATTATATAGTAGATACCATAAGTTTAAATTTTACAACATTTATAAAAGAAAAAGAAAAGGCTTTCTAATTAAATTTAAAAATTTGATTGCATTGACCAATGAAAAACTACCATTGATAATATTTTTTCAAAAAAATTAAATTTAATGCAACCAGAAATTTAAATATTATCGAGAACCTAATGTACAATGTATTACCTAAAATGTTGTATCTAATTTATTCAAAAATGTAAGAAATAAATAAATAATATTAACATACTAAAAAATATGGAATGTTTCATTCTATAGTAAGCTTATTGGAGCTCGAGCTTATGGAAGTACTTCTACAAGGGATGAGGAAGGTCATGGTACCCATACTGCCTCAACAGCAGCAGGTAACAAAGTACCAAATGTGAATTTTTATGGATTGGCAAATGGCATTGCACGAGGAGGGGTTCCATCTGCAAGGATTGCAGCATACAAAGTATGTAGTGAAGATGGGTGTTATGACCAAGACATCCTCGCGGCCTTTGATGATGCTATTGCAGATGGGGTTGATCTCATTACCATTTCAATCGGTGGAGATCCAAGGGCTTTTGATTCTGATTCTATTGCTATTGGTTCTTTTCATGCAATGGAGAAAGGTATACTCACCCTTCAGTCAGCTGGAAACAGTGGTCCTGGTGCAACGACAGTATCGAGTGTTACACCATGGTCATTCTCCATAGCAGCCAGCAGCATAGATCGGAAATTTATTAGTAAGGTTTCTCTTGCTAATGGAAAGACACTTGTTGTAAGTATCTTTAGCTGACACAATTAGTTTTATTTTATACTAGTGATTGCTTTTATATGTTTTCATCACTTTTGAATAGTGCATGCATTTGGCATTCCCATTCATAAGCCTTTTCTCTCCACTTGGTTCTTTGTTTAGTTATATTTTATATGAGAGTTCTAGTTTTAATTTAGAGCACCCATCCTATGTAGTTTGATTTAGGTTTCCTTGGAACGATTGTATTCCTTTATCCTCTTTAAGTTGTCAGAGTCACACTATCTAGCATTGAAGTGCTGTGCTAAAATTCCTATATTGATTGCCTGTTTGATCATTAGTGATTTTTTTTTTTTTTCAAACTTAGAAAACTGTTTTCTAAACACAATTTTGACATGATTTGTGTTTGACTCTTATATTTCAAAAACAAATTTTTAAGAAGAGAAAATGAAAAATTGTGTTTGGCACCTACTGTTTGTAAACAAGTTTTCTTAATTTAAATGAGACAACACAAGGAATGGGATCTACTAATTTTCGATTTATTTACAAGATTGTCACCGAATTTGTTCTCATTTTTTCAGAAAACACCGAAAGCTTGTTTATTGTTTTCCGTTTTTCAAAATGAAAATTGGATTCAGTTATTTGAGAACAGAAAATCGAAAACACTTTTTAAACGACTATCACATTGATAGGGCAACAGCCTGACCGTACGAAAAAAATTTTAAAAAGAAAAAAAAAAAAGATCTGTCTGTTGGCCACAAAAACTTCAGAGACACGACGAACTTGTCTCTTTTTTTTTTTTGGAGTGCATTCTGTTCTTACTCAATTTCATTTTATATTATCAGGGAAATGCAGTAAATTCTTTCACATTGAATGGAACTAAATTCCCTCTGGTATATGGGAAAGATGCCTCAAGCAGTTGTTCGGAAGAAGGGGCTCGGTAATTTCTTGTTGTTATGGTCATTGCTAACTTAAAGTTCTTGTTAAAGAAATAAAAGTTAAAAACTGTGCATGTCATGTTCAATATCAGGTTTTGCCTTGAAAATTGTTTGGATAGCGATTTGGTGAAAGGAAAAATTGTTGTGTGTGATGAGGCAACTGGAAGTAGAGAAGCCTTTAGAGCAGGCGCCCTTGGGGTAATCACATTAATTGGAGAAGAAAGAGCCGATGTTTCTTTTGTAGTTCCTTTACCTTCATCTGCTTTAACAGCCAAAAATTATGACCTGGTTAAGTCTTCCATAAATTCAACTAAGTAAGCATTCTAATATTTATGTTATCTTTGTTCTTCTAATACCCTACTGTTAAAATAATGATTAATTTAGATATCAAATTTAACTGTTGCTTGAGTATATGAAAACTGTATTATGCTGATTAATGGCATAGTTCTTGGTTTCGTAAAAAAGAAAATGGAAAAAAGAAAAAAGAAAAAGGAAAAAACATAATTTACATGAATTAGGTACTAATTTTTAAAGGTGGTGATTTCAGAAATCCACAAGGAAGTATACTAAAAAGTGAAGTTATTGAACATACAACTGCTCCTATAGCTGCTTCCTTCTCTTCACGTGGACCAAACTACATTACAGCGGATATATTGAAGGTTAGGGATCAATTACCTGTATATCTTTCCTTCTCTCTGTGGTTCACCTTGCTTAGCAATATCACTTCTCTAATGCCGACATATATTTGATAAACATTGCAGCCAGATATAACTGCTCCAGGAATAGATATTATAGCTGCATATTCCCCTCATGCTTCACCTTCTGGAGCCCCTGGGGATAAGAGGTCTTTGAAATACAATATAATGTCTGGGACCTCCATGTCTTGTCCTCATGTAGCTGCTGCAGCTGCTTATCTCAAAACATTTCACCCTGATTGGTCTCCGTCGGCCATTAAATCTGCTCTCATGACCACTGGTACATCACTGGTCGCATCTTCAGCTCTATCATTTCTTTTCAAATCTTATGGTTCTATGTTTGTCTTCTTGTTTTGACAGCTTGGCCAATGAATGCCACAAATGTATATGAAGAAGGTGAATTCGCTTTTGGAGCTGGCCATATCAATCCTGTGAAAGCAATAGAGCCTGGTTTGGTTTATGAAACCTTGAAAGAAGACTACATAAAAATGCTTTGTAGCATTAAAATTAGTTTTTTTGGTATTTGTCCCAAGGGTGTTAAAGGATCTCCCAAGGATCTCAATTACCCATCAATGCAAGCTCTTGTGGAATCTGACAACAGTTTCACTGTTGAATTTCCCAGAACTGTAACAAATGTTGGCCCTGCTGGCTCAACATACAAGGCAAAAGTCAATACAGACTCTCATATCAATATAAGTGTGAAACCTAGCACCCTCTCCTTCAATTCATCAGGTGAGAAGAAGTCTTTTGTTGTGACTGTGTCTGGGAAAGGATTGCCAATTAAAACAAGGGTATCTGCATCAATCGTGTGGTCAGATGGTATCCATAATGTAAGAAGTCCAATTGTTGTGTACACATGAAGCCTAGAAATTTTTTTCATTATATGTTAATTTCATGAAGTAAGATAGACATGTATTGGAGGGTAGCAAAATAATTAGCTGTTGTTGTGAACATCTACAGTGCAAACTAATGTTTCACCATCCTCTTCATAGTTGATCCCTTCTTTTCATAGATTGCATCATTTGTAAAGTCAAATGGCACTCCTTGAATTTTTCATCCATCACATAGTTTAGCAACTAGTATAAATATATAAAAACAGCAAAAGATAGATGTAATGTGACTATGCTAGCTTTGTAAATTGTTTAAGAGATTTGGGTTGATAGATTTGGGTTGATTGTACAATTTTACCCTAAATTATAGACATTTTTGCACTTAAAACTCAAAAACTATTACAAATTGCAAAACACAATTATAAAATAAAAAAGTAAAAATAAAATCCCTTGCAAATTGCACCCTAATGTCAGATTGGCCGTTAAAATAAATAGTCACAAGCTAGTCAAGACCTTAAAAAATTAAGTTCTCCATTTTACAAGATAAAATTACGACATTACCCTTAAAATCCCACACCCACATCTATGATCTACCTCCAAACCCTTTTTCCAATTCAAAATGTGATCCAAGAAACCAAGTTTGAGCCCAAAATTCAATTTCTATGCCCAAAATCTATTTTTAAGCCCTAACCCTTTTCAAGCCCAATTTCTAGAAGGCCTACGAAAACTTTTGAGTGCATACATGCCTTTTGTAAGCTGATTTTAAAAAGACTTACAAAGAGTGTGTGAACATGTATATGTATTTGTATGCACTTAATTTAATGCGTACGCACTTTTTTTGGCTAGGAGTGTAAAAATTGGGTTTTTCCTTTTTGGTGGAATTTTTGGTCAATCAATCTGGCCCTTTGATTGATTAATACATCCCATCATAAAATTTAAAAAAAATTAAAAAAATAAAACCTAGCCTCCACTAAGCCTATAAATACCCCCACTTTCCTCCACCAAAGGGATCCCAACTTTTCACTAATAGTGGAAGCTCTACTAGAATCACTTAAAAATACTTAGTGAGTTTCAAATAGTGTGGGTCTTTTCCATGATCTACATACTCCTCGATTTCTTGTTTCTTTTATGCTTTACTATTTTTAATTCTATAGTATGTTGTTTTTTGTATCATATCATATTATATGTTCATTGTTTGATTTATTTTCTTCATCTTGTTGCAAATTTGTCAAAACCCCAAAATTTGGCTTAGGGAACAAATGCATGAGATTAGGTATGTACGCATCATCCTTTCTACATATGCACTCCTTAGCCAATTAGAGTTCTTGTTCCTTGTTGTTTTTCTGGGAATTTGATTTTACGCCCAAATGCGTATACGTCTTTCTTACGGTGTACGCCAATCTAGGCAGAACCCATATTTCTTTCCTTTTTGGTTTTATTTGCTTTTAATGCCATATTTAATATCTTTCCTTATTTGTTTTATCAACTTTAAATTTATATATTATGTCTTGTTTTGTTCCCTTTTTCATCACACGTAATATATTCAAAATACTAAAAATACTTGAAAAACTTGTAATTAGTTTTCTTTCCTTTTTAATCATCACGAATTCTCTAGGGTTAGTTAAGGGTCATAAAACCTAAAGGTGATAATCATGAAATGTACTCAAAGCATTAATTGGAAGATATTTCCTAAAAGATAAAACTCTAATTCTAGAATAAAATCTTTCCAAATGGATATCAATAAAGCTTTAATGATAAAAGATGACTAATTTGAATTTAAACTTATAAGTCAATTAAGAAAAAGACAAGTAATTGAAGAGGTATTAATTACAAATCTTTCCTAAAAGGCTTAAGGGTTTAATTCCAAAATAGTTAACAATCAAGAGATCATATTTCCTAATATATAAGAGATAGTTGAACTTGAATTTAAAGGTTAAATAGGAAAGGACAAAGCATTCAATGGCTTCTTTAATTAGAAGATCCTTCCTACAATACTTTTTTTTTTTTTTTTTTGAGAAACACACACACACACATATATAGGAGAAGGGGGATGAGATAAGAGAATACACTCATACGCCAACACCAAAACTGCATGCCTACAATACTTGGATATTTAAATTCAAACTAATTTGATATTTATGGTAATAGAAGTCAATTGATTAAAGAACACATTAAAAGGCAAGAGCACATTTAATAATTGATGATGGGTTTAATAAAGGAAAGACATTCAACATTTAATGAAGACTCCACTCTAAATAATTGTTACTCCTTCATAAGACTTAATCGTTAATTCTCATTAAACATAAACCCTTTCTTTTATCCACATGCAGACACACTTGGATGATAATATGTCTAGATTTTTAAGTGATAATGTAGTTGGACAATCATATGCTCACTCGCTTTGATGATTGTGCTTAAATGCTAAGGTGATTGGGTGGTAAGAGGTACGTACTTAGATTCTCACATGCTGTTTTATCTTCACTGCTTATATGCTATTATGCCCACATGTTTGTATGCTCCTATGTTCACATGCTTGTATGCTCTCATGCTCACATGCTCACATGCTTGTATATCCACATGATCACATGCTTGTATGCTCACATGCTCACAAGCTTTGATGATTACATGCTTTATTGATCATATGCTTAGATGTTCACACTCTTGCATATTCACATGTTTACATGCTTGCACCCTCGTATCTTCACATACTTGTATGTTCACATGTTTAGATGTTCACATGCTTCCATATTCACATGATCAATTATGCTTTGCTCATACTTTCCTTTGATCTTCATATGATTGATTTCCTTTCACATGTCTATTTTTCATATCTATTGCACATGGATAAATTCTAGGGCTTAGATGCATGCGGGCGTTCACATAGGCTCATTAGATAAACGCCATTAAGTGTATTTTGGAGGAAGCTTAAGGGGCAAATTGGTAATTTACTCAAGATATTTTTAGGGCAAATTGGTAATTAAGATTTTCAACTTAAGTCACCCCCTCCCCCTTTTTTTCCTCATTTCACGTTGATATCTCTCCCCCTCTTGATCGGTTGCCCCTTCTCTCTATTTCTCTATCCTTCTATCTCACCCAGCCACCAAAACACACACAAACACACTCTAGCTTCCTATTAGGGAGGATTATGTCTCCATTGATTCTCCTAATAGAGCCAAAACTCCATGAGATTTTGAAGTGCAAGAGACCTAAGGTAAAAATCTAAGTTTTCTCTCAATTTCTTCTATGAAATCCTTTAGGTTTTGTTAGTTTATGATGTTTATGGTATATAATTGATGGGTTTGGTGAGTATTGGAAGTTTAGAGGGTTATGAGAATTTGGACAGCAACAGTTTTTATTAAATCCAAAAATTTCAAACTATTTGGGAGTGTTTGCTTTGATGGGGTGTTTTTGTTGTCTATTCTACTAGTAGGTATTTGAGGTTTGGTTTCCTAGAGCAGCTATATAGGTTTTGTTGTTGCATGAGTTGATTCCAAAGTGTTTCCTTCGCATTTGAATGGCTTTGACATATGTGAATGTAGGCATGTGCTTGTTGCATGTCAAGTGTTTGCTAAATTGCCTATATGAGTTACAAGATCGAATTTCTTGACTTGTGTTGTGATGACTATTATATGAGGTTATTGGTTGCATTCATAGTTCTTATCATGTGCTAAAACATGTAGCTTTGAGGTTAATTAGTCTAAAAGTTTTTGGCATAGTATTAAGATTATAGTAATTTTATTTTGAAATTGTAAATCTGTCACTAACAATCAGCTGCAATATATGATTTTTAATAAATTATAGAAACATCGTTTTGGGCTGAATTTTTTGTGGTACATTGTATACATATAGGGGAATGTTCCCTTAAAGTTTTGAATTAATTGAATAACTTTTCATTGACCAAACAACTTTTACAAAATGGCTGCCTTGCTATGTACTAAATCTGAAAGCAAGGCTAAAACATTGAGAAATTGTGGAATTAATCCCAAACCTTAGTTGATCTTATCTTAGCTTAAATATATTATTTAGTACCCAAAGAGATTCATGAGTATGCTATATTATCTTATGATGCACATTATTGCGGTAATGAATTTAAAATGTTTTGGTTGTGTCAGTACTATGAGTTTCTTGGATGCTTGTTTGGTTCCTGCTTGGGAAGGGTACTTCTCTTAGGATGGGCAAGCTAGACTCTAGGGCCTTTGGTTTGATTTTAGGGTATCATTACGATTTATGGAGATAAGTGTGATGGTACTTTGTGAAAGGCCTTGTTATTGATGGGTTTGATCATTGTGTTTCTAGGTTTCGATATTCTTGGTGATGGACCTAGTGACTGGATTAGTTGATTTTTTTAATGCCCGATTGAGATAAAATTGGTAGGCATTTTGAGGTAAGTAGCTTTTTAATGGGATTTTTGGAAAATAACTATGTTGCATAAATGTTGTTTTTGAGTTAGACACACTTTTGGAAACTACCTATGAAACTATATTTTCCTAAAAACTATTGTGTTGTAACTTAATATATATATATATATATATATATATATATATATGAAAATGCATCATATTTGGTATTGCATTTAAGGAAATGCATGAATTGTTGATATGGAAAAATGATCATCTTTTATTTTATTTTTGATAAGAAAATCATGGATTTTATGGTATATTAGAAAATTTAAAGATGCTTATCTTGTCTTGTTATATGAGAAATTGATAGAAAATCTCTTGACAAAAATGAAGTTGAAAACCTTACAAACTTTATGACAGTTTTGATTATTTAAGGTTTTTTTGAAACTACCTGGATATAAACTATGTATTTAAAAGGAAATGTAACCCGTGAGCTTTATATGGTTTTAACACCAAGCCATATGTGATTTCTCGGTGATCACCCGATTTGGTTTTCATAGTCTTTGTGACAACGAAATCAGATTCAGGTCAATGCCCTTTCACTTTGGATGGCGCGTTCTTCCTTACTACCCATGGGGGGAAGAGGTTCCTTGATCATGTGTGGGTAAGGCTGCTGTCCATGGGGCCAAAAAACCACATGCAAAAGAGGTCCTATTTGACGCGCTCCTTTTGCTGACCGTGGGGAGAGAGAAACACCTTGAGGATATAGGTGAGATTGTTGTCTATGAGGCCAAGAGTTTACATACCAAAAAGGATAATATCATGTCAGTTGTGAATGGGTGGATCCCCTAACCGGTCTGTGTGGTAATATGGTATGTTTGTGATAAAATTACCGTATGTTAGGTTTTATGGCTTTGGAAATTATATTGTTAGTGCTCACAAATTATAATACAGAGTTTCATGGTATTATTTTGAGAAACTTTGTGTTTCATCATTTAATCATTCTTGTTACATAATTACTAAAAATGATCTTGCAGTATTCAGTTAGCAATTTCCTAAACTAAAACATGTTTTTGCAAACTGTTTATAATCATGAAACTTACATTTCTCCCACCCCCATTGATTATGCTACTTACTGGGTGTTAGCTTATCCCACTCTCCAATAGTTTTTCAAATAAATTTGCTATTCCTCGAGCATGGAGCTTGTTTTATTGGTGGTGATTGGAGCATTATGCTAATTGAGAGATTTATGCTATGATTGGTTGGTGACTCAATCTTGAAAAGCTTAACGAGATCATAATTAATTCTCTCAGAGGTTGGGCTCTTGAGGTTTGTTAGCCTTGGGCATGGTAGGACTAGATTCTGTCGTTGAGGTTGCCTATCCTAGGAAGGATGGTGATTTGATGTTGAACCATGTGGAATCTTGGAATTTTGTGTATATTTGGAGACATTATTTGTAATTTATATTGTTTGTAAATGTCTCACAGAGCCCTGACTTATATTGTGGAGAGATCAATATGTTTATTTATTGTATCATTTGGAAAGAAAAAAAAAATCTCCTACGTTCTCGCTCTTAATGGTTCTTCCCTCACGCTTTGGACCCTTTTGCGTTGGGGACCATTTATCCACTATTCAGTAATGATATATGAAGGCCAGTTATGGTTGGGTAGGTTGGGGTGCCTAACCTTTTCCCATCCTATACCCTAACTTCGAACCTTGTCTAGTAGGAAGAACTTCAAGGAGCCACGTTTTGGTTCTTGGACCTATAACCAAGTTACGACTCCTTTGAGTCTTTTTAAGAGGCACTACATACTGCCAAGCTCATGTCGGTATGAGTCTAAAACTGCCTTCTCAAGAAGGAACCGATATGTCGATATGTCACCTAAAGGGGATAAGGATCATGGAACTTATAGTAGCAACTCCAATGAGGATATTTGAAATAAGCTAGGTAGCAGAAGTGTCCTCTTTATTTTTGGACTAACAAAGATAGGAAGAATGCATGTATATAGTTAGCCACAGAAAAGTACATCAAATCACTAAAATGAAGAAAAAATAAGGAAATTAGAGATACCATTTTCTCCTTTTAGTGGAGATGGACAAAGTCGGGGAGATGTCTTCCTCTTGCTAGCATGAGTCTTTGCTACAAGGAAGGGTATCCAAAGGTTGCCTCAACATTGAAGGCCTAGACTTGGAAGCAGGACCTCCTAGTGGAACGGGTTCTAGATAAAGGACGAGGAGTGCTCTCAAGGACAATGTTAGCAATAAAAGGAAGGCCTCCCTCATAAGGGACATCTGCATCCTTCTTGGTGGGCTTGGGCTTAGCGAACCTAGAAGTCAAGCCCTTCTTTGTGGGCGCTGAAAGGTTTACTACTTTCACCTCCTTCTCCCAACCACAAGGGAACTCTCCTGTACACTAGAACCACCCCTGCTCCTTTTCTTGCCACTCAAATATGGCACACCTACTCTGCTTCCTAGCATAGGCAATCACGGACTTGGTAGGGAAAAGCAACCGAGGGTTCATCGGCTGTCCAATAGGTCCTCACTAAAGGAAGTCGTAATGGCTTACCCATAGACGTGCATAAGGGCAATGCAAAGACCTACCCTCTAAGAATTGAGAATGGTAACAGCGGTAAAGAGCTTACTCCAAAATTTGAAGGCATGTGGGCACAGGAAGGGGCAAACTGAAGTAGTGGTGTCTTGAACCAAAGCAAAGACATCAAGCATATCCTAGTCAAGCCCAAATTGCCTCCTTACTCTATAGGTGGAGTAGTGCACATACCGAATTCCTTTATCAACCAAGTAAGGCAGCCACCCAAAATTGGTGGCAACCAAGTAATACCCCTCTCATCATAAGCCACCAATGGAGTGGCCATGCCAGCAATACCCATAAAAGGTTCTATCACCGAGTCAACACAATTATAGCCAGTACTAAAGTCCCTACAAGCTCTCCATGAAAAGCTTACTCCTTTATCGAAAAACTCCATAGTAAGATGACCAAAGGGCTTCAACCTGACCAAGCAATACGCCTAAGGAAACTTAGTAACAACACCTCCACAAAAGTCTGTAATCACCCTGGGATGCTTGTGCATGGTATATGCTCATGCATTACATTTGTATTACATTTTCACATGATGTTATATGCTCATGCATTGCATTACATTTATATTTTCACAATGTTTCTTGCACTATAGATGTGTGTTTCTATGTTGGAAACTTGTGTGTAGTTAGGATTGGATTGGGTTGGGTTGAGCCTATGATGCATTTTTGTTGCACGTCATATGCTCATGCATTGTTCATGCATTCGTACCTTTTCATTTCCTTTTCTAGTACTATATGTTGATGATGTTTTTCTGCTTCTCTCTCTCTCTCTTTCCTCTCTCTCTCTCTCTCTCTCTCTCTCTCTCTCTCTTTCTCGAATAGTCTATGCATGGCACCCAAGCGTAAAACTACTCCGTCCTAGAATCCTCTTCATTTTAGGGCTTCATCTTTTGATCCTACACCTCGACATGTCAAGTTCTGTGATGAAAAGGCCTGTAAGGACTTCTTGGAGAACTTCTCCAAACGTGGTATTCATTCAGAACGCCACGTTATCCTATCGAACTTTTTCAATACTGCTTTACAGATTATCATTCACAGGCGGGGTTAGGAATCTCTATATGAGATACCTGTGAGCTGTCCCTCTGTGATCATACAAGAGTTCTACTCCAATTTGCACGATTTTGATTCTTTTGTACCTCAGTTTATTACTCTTGTACGAGGCACACGTATAGTAGTTACTCCGAAGCTTATCTTCGAAGTGCTACATGTTCCAAGGGAATCGCATCCTGATTACCTCGGATGTCCACGTTTGAGGACTGTGTCCAAAGACGAACTTCTGTCTCTCTTTTGTGGGACATCTTCATAGGGTGAGCATCAAAACACCTCATGCTGGGCTTTGCAAAAGGTCTGAGGCTTCTAATTATAGTGATGACATTTGTTCTCCATCCCTTGTCTCACTATAATTCTATTACTGAGTCTCGTGCTCGCTTTTTGTTGTCCCTCATTAAGGACCTTACCATTGACTTTCCCTTTCATTTCATTCTCTCCCTTATAGATGTCTACAAGGATACAGCGACCCGTGATAAGCTTATCTTTCCATCTGCTATCACGGGGATCATTCACCACTCCTTTGTCTTTTATCTCGAGTTCGTTCACTTCACCTTCATGGGTGCTTTGAGCGCGGTGTCTGTTAGACAAAGTGAGGCCTAGTTCGACTGTAACAGCCACAGGTCGAGACGATGACTCCTTCAGCCTCCTTCACTCTATCCACCTCTGCTCCTTCTTCTTCAGCGAGTGGTGTGACGCTTAAGGTGATCATGGCACATCTTCAGTGCATGGATACTCGCCTTGACATTCTCACTGATGAGATGAGTCAGGTGACCACCCATGTGGGTCGTATTTCATGACGTCAGGCTCTCATTAGTGGCTTTATTGCTTTTTCCTCTCCATCTCCATAGGCTTTAGAGGACGTGGATGATGATAATGGCTCCGATGATGTTTATGATGATAAGGATGAGGATGAGAATGAGGATGAGGATGAGGATGCTAGCTTTTCTAATGATGAGGAGATGGCTGCAACTCAGTGAATTACCTTTTGTCATTCATGACAAAAAAGGGAAGTAGTTTTGGGTATAATAGTAGTCATGTACTTAGAGGAAGAGTTAGCATAGGATCTTTTTGTTAGGAGGAGTGTTTATTTTTTTTATTTTTGGGATGTAGTGAGGATTTATGTATCTTTTCTTTTCTTTCACTTTTAGATACTTTATCTTTTTGTACATCAGTCTTGTGACCACTTAGTGATAGCAAACATTGTATTTATCTTTGGTATATATATTTGATGATGTTGTTATCATGGTCACCTATCTCTCTATGTGTTGGTTCTTTTCTCTCTTTATACAAATGTTTCTTATATATGCAAGCTTTTATTTCTATTTCACACTAAAATGCCTTGATGAGTTTTGTTTAAAGTGTCTTAGAAAGACAGGTTATCAAAATCTATCATGCCATGAACTCTCTTCTTGCAAGATTTTTCAAGAGTTTGTGTTAGGATTAGATTTTATTGTATTCAACAAGTGAGTATGAGTTGAGTGATTAATGACTCCTCTCATATTTCATTTGTTGTTGTGGTTTTGTCATGGATTACCAAAGGGGGAGATTGTTCGGACATATATGGAACTTGTTATGAACATATGTCATTTGGAATTGGCTAATCCTTTGACAAAACACACTTTACTTGTAATTGGGTAGATCTAAGATGGTTTAAATCTTTAATAGTCCTTTAACAAAGCACACTTTACTTGTAATTGGGTAGATCTAGGATGGTTTAAGTCTTCAAGCAACATATTGTTCAAGTCAAGAGTTAAAGCCATGCAAATCTATTCAAGAATCAAATGAAGAAGTGTTATATTTTAAAGCTTGACATATTATATCTATTGAGGTTTAAAAGGGAATTTTAGGCCGATGCTCGACAACAGCTCAATAGATAACCTATCTATCAAGAATTATGAAATTTAGAGTTTTAGATCTATTTTTCACTCATATCCAAGGTATTTGTGTAGGGTTTTTTTTTTTCTCACAACCCTAGACATATATAAGGATTATTTTAAGGGCCGTCTAAGATGATGCAACTTAATGCAAAATGATTATTCACTCAAATTGTGACCAGAGACAATTTGTCCTAGTTCATCTTTCTCTTGAAGAAGCTGCTGCATTTGTATGCCGTAGTATTTTGTAATCAAGGAACTCCTTGATCTTCATCGTGTGGATGAACTAAAGAACTTTGCAGCGAACAACTTTCTTAAGTTGGTGTGTCAATCACGTACTGGGATTTGTGCAAAGAAGTAAGCCGCGTATTAGGATCCGCGTATCTATTAGTTAGTCATGTATAGAAAGCAGTGCATTGAAATAAGAGATTGTCACTACATTACAAGTTTAATTGTGAATTGGGGTCAGAGGTCAACTGTAGGTTGGTATAAAGTACTGAAATTCATTTACTTGTAACTACTTGTTTTAATAATAGTGAATTTAAGAGAGTGGTGACCTTAAATTCATCCGGTGGGTTTTTGCCTTGGTGGTTTTCTTTATTTGTAAACAAATCACCTGTGTCAAATCTAATTTCTGTCGCATATAGATAATTTGGTGATTTATTTTTATTACCACGTGTATTGCATGTTAAATTAACTTAATTAATTTACTTGGCTAATTTATTGGTTAATTTACCTAAGGGGTCAATATATTCTTGGCCTATTAGTAAGCATTCTAATATTTTTGTAGTCTGTTTTCTACTAATACACTACTGTTAACTAATGATTTAGATATCAAATTTAACTATTGCTTGAGTTTATGGTAGGTGTAATATGCTGATTAATGGCTTAGTTTGGTTTGGGGAAAAAAAAGGACATGAATTAGGTATTAATTTTCCAAGGTGATTTTCAGAAATCCTTCAGGAAGTATACTAAGAAGTGAAGTTATTGAACATGCACCTGCTCCTATAGCTGCTTCCTTCTCTTCACGTGGACTAAATCCCATTGCAGTAGATATTTTGAAGGTTTGGAATAAATTACCTGCATATCTCCCTTTCTCTATCTGGTCCTAATGCCTACATATAATTGATAAAAATTGCAGCCAGATATCACTGCCCCAGGAATAGATATAATAGCTGCATATTCCCCTCATGGTGCACCTTCTGGACTCCGTTGGGATAGGATGTCTTTGAAGTACAGTATAATGTCTGGAACCTTTATGTCTTGTCCACATGTAGCTGGTGCAGCTGCTTATCTCAAAACGTTTCACCCTGATTGGTCTCCATCGGCCATTTAATCTGCTCTCATGACCACTGGTATATCACTGGTTGCATCTTCAGCTGTATCATTTCTTTTCCAATCTTATGGTTCTAACTAGGTTTGTTTTCTTGTTTTGACAGCTTGGCCAATGAATGCCACAAAAGAAGTGGACGATGTACATGGAGAAGGTGAATTCGAATTTGGGGCTGGACATACCAATCCTGTGGAAGCAACAGAACCTGGTTTGTTTTATGAAGCCTTGAAAGAAGACTGCATAAAAATGCTCTGTAGCATGAACATTAGTTTTTATGGTACTTGTCCCAAGGGTGTCAAAGGATCTCCAAAGGATTTCAATTACCCATCGAGCTCTTGTTGAATCTGACGAAAGTTTCACAGTTGAATTTCCTAGAACTGCAACTAATGTTAGCCCTACCGATTCAACATACAAGGTAAAAGTCACAACAGATTCTCATATCAATGTTAGCTTGAAACCTAGCGCCTATGAAGCATGGGTGCATGTGTGGATGCGGGTGTGGAACTCGGCAATTTTTGAAAAAGTAAACTGCAGGTGCAACAGGGTGTGACGATTAAAAAATTATTAAAAATATTTTTATTTATATTTTTAATATATTACTAAGCATACTTTTTCATATTATATAAACATATACTAATTTATATATTGCTAAACATACTTTTTCACTATATACTTTTTCACATTATACAAACATATACTAATTAATAATAACAATTAACTATTAACATCACAGTTCAGAGATTCATAATAACTATATAATTTAATAATAACTATTAACATCACAACATCATAGTTCACATTTAAAAAAAATCAGATCACAACATCATAGTTTATAAAAAAAAAAAAAATCAGATCAAGTGAAGATTGGTGAAAATTGATGATACCTGAGTTGAGCTAGGAAGCACAGAGTGAGGCGAGTTGTGATGTTGTGAATTGTGAGTGGGTCGGTGAGGTTTGAGTGGCTGAGTTTGGCGAGAGGCAAAGAGCAGAGTGTGGGTCAGTGAGGTTTGAGTGGCTGAGTGAGGTGAGAGGCAGAGAGCAGCGAGTGGGTTGGTGAGTTTTGCAACAAGTGAGTCAATCGGTGAGGTTGGCAAGAGGCTGAAAGCACAGAGAGTAGAGACGAGTGAACTGAGAGAGAGCTGAATGAGTTAGGGACTTAGGGTTTGATATAGTAAGTTGAAATGGTGCATTTTGCACCTTTTTTATTTATTTTTTTATTTTTTTTATTTCTGCCTAAATCGATCCATCGGAGAAAACCTTTGTTTCGGCGATATCGCCCAATACGGCCTGAGTTGGCGTGATTTAGCCCGAGTCGGCCCAAGTTTGTACCGCATCGACGCGATTCGTGAAAAAAAAAAAAAAAAAAATGGACGCAGCACCAACGCGCAGGGAATGGCATCCCTTTCGCGTTGCCGCGTTGGATGCGGGTGCGGTTGCCATTTTGCCGCGTCCGTGCTTCCTAACCTAGCACCCTTTCCTTCAAGTCATTGGGTGAGAAGCAGTCTTTTGCTGTGACTGTGTCTGGTAAAGGATTACCAACAAAAACATGGGCATCTGGATCAATCGTGTGGTCAGATGACACTCATAATGTGAGAAGTCCAATTGTTGTGTACACCAAAAAGCTATAGAAAATTGTGTACGTTCATTTCTTGAAATAACCCAAACATTTATTGGAGGCTTGCAAAATGGAAAAGTTTTATGTTAAACATCTAAAGTGCAAGGCCAGGATTCGGAATTTTTGTTGTTGTTCATAGATAGTTAGTACTTTCCCATTCGTAGAGGCTTTCCGAGTTTTTGATTGATCAATTTATCCCTTCACTTTCAATGGAAATGATCAATCTCCTTCTTATGAAACCAAATAAAGGTTTCATAAGTTTAAAATCGGCCACATCAGTATTGTTAGCTATATATTTTAATTGGGCTTTTCTCCAAGAATTATTAAAAAAATTTCTAAATACAAGCATGTCTGATAAAACAAATAATAACTCATAAATTTACTGCACTAAAGCAACCTTCCACTAAATAAATTCTTATTCAATTATATATTTGAGGGGATTGTGAAATCAACACTAGAAAATAATCTAATATAACTTTTTTCTTATTTAGAATTGGGGTAGTTGCGCTTTCCTCACTTGAGGTTTGAGGGAATTATACTCCACTCCAAAGCTAAAAGAAAAAAAAAATAAAAAAATAAAAAAATACCTCCCTTGAGCTTTGAAAAAAATAACAATCTCTCCCTCCTCTCTAGCCATTTTAGTAATTGAATATTTTAAAATTCTTAAACATTCTTTTAGTCAAAATTAACCACAGTAAAATTACAGTTTTCAAAAAATAGTTTCTTATTTTTTTTGTTCAAAACAGGATTTTGAAAACAACTAAAAAAGAAGTTTTCAAGATATAGAAAATGCGTTTAATTTTTCATGTTACTATTGAATACAAATATTCTACCTCCTACTGAAAAGAAATCATTAGAAAAGGGGGATTGAACAATAACACAAAAAGAGAGAATTTTACAAAGAAAAATTAGGTTACATCACATAACATTATACTTTATTTCAAATTACTATTGAATACAAAGTTTCTACCTCCTATTAAAAATAAAGTCACTATAAAATTCTAATTGATTCAATTTGAAAAATACAAGCATCACACATATTGTTTTTCTCTATGTGATTGCAATTATTACTGTCATTTCCCCATAATAAGTACAACTAATGAGTATTACTACTCCATTCGTCTCAAATATTTTAGTCTATATTTCATTTTGGGATGTTCCAAAATCAAGTCTTGTTTGAAAAGTTGAACCTCCTCAATAAATTAACATTCCCATCAGTCATTTATACAAGGGGATACAAGAAATAACCACTACACACCCTTAGCGCAATAGTCTCTCTACAAGTGTAAAGTTCTTGTGGAATGAGAGGATAAGGGCTGGGGTTGAAGTTTTCAGAAGAAAATTTCACACACATATACACTTAAATTAGGTTAGAGTAGAATTTCTATCTTGCATTACAAAAAAATATCAATAAATGCATACAAGAGGAAAGAAAAAAAAGGTGAAATAAAAGTTGTTAAAAAAATGAATGAAAACCATCTATAGCAGATAAAGGATGACATTTTTTCACTGTATTGCGATCAAATCCAAGTTGACGGCGAAGAGGGCCATACTTCTCCAATTTTTATAATCCCATATATGGCAACTTAAAATTAGTGCCCCAAAATCATTTATCACTTCAATCATGCACTGTTGCGAAACTAAGAAAACGTGATTTAGGCTTTGTGATGGAAATTCATGAAAAGCTTTTTTTTTTTTTTTTTACTGAATTGACTAAATAATCAACTATTAAAGGTGCTTCTGTAGTGTTGAATAGCTCTAAACAATCTAAGATACAAAACATTCATGTCTGGACTATTAGGCGGTTGGTAGAACAAATGTATATTGAATCCACCACTTGATGTACCTTCAAGAAAGTCAGACTCATTATGGTCAATGTGAGGCTCAGCATTGTCTTGTTTAATGATTATTTATATGACATCATTCGTATCATGTGATCATTTAGCTCAAATTATTGGAAGACTTTTAGAATTAAGCATGATCTGGTCACATCTTTGGTCAAATTCTTGATAGTCTTTTCCTTGTTGCCAAATTCTTTGAATTGTTTTGGGGCTGTTGGACAATCTAGCGGCAATGTGACTTTTGCAATCTCTTCTCAACTTTCCATTCTCGCTTTGTGTTAGATTCTAAGACTTTAGGAACTAATGTATTAGAACTTCAATTTGTATATGTTGGCAAACCATGATCAAAACATTTAGTCTAGGTTTAGATTTGCTCAAAGTTTGGTTTAAATTAAGTTTGGAATTGAATAATAGCAGGAAATTACTATTCAATTTCTACAAAGCTTGATGAATCGAAAATTAGATTCGATCAATCAAAAGTCACATATCAGCAAAAATCAGCAAACATAAAAAGGCCATAACTTATTCGTTTGAATCCCAAATTGTGATCTATTTTTTCAGTATTTAAAGGACATCATAAGCTAACCCTACAAGGGGTTTTTAGAGTTTTTTTTTTTTTTTTTGGAGAGATTAAAGTGCATCTTGTGTCTTTTTTGTAGATCTAGGGTTTTATATCCAAAAGCTCTCTAAAGTCTTCTACCGGTGTTATTCCTTGAAGAATTTCAAGATCTAATGTTGTAGAAGTTGCTGCATACAAGATCAATGTCTAAGGAGATCCAAAACCTTTGAGTGGAGTCTCAAAGTCACAAGTGTGGGTGCTTGTGTTGCAAAGGCCTAATAAAGAAAAACTCAGTAGATTTAGAGTTTGCACGTGGTCATGTCAATAAGTTCTACATGTGGTAACAATAGGATGTTAGTGGTCTAAGTCTTATTGTAAACTTCGATTCTCTATAATGGATTTGTTTTTTACCTTGAGGATAACTAGATAAAATCCTCCTTGATCCCTGTTATCAAGGATAATTTTAAGTGTCTTACTATTTTTTATTGTGATTATTTCAATAAAAATGACATTATTGTTTCAGTTAATCTTTTTGAGGCTTGTGAAAGGAATTTGCGAGATTTTAGTCTTTCTTAGAAGATTGGTGTAATCGCTCAAATACACTCTGCTTCTCATAGATTTTCAGCACAAAGCCTAAGACTCGTGTTATATGGGTGAGAAAAGATTCTCTAAGGTGAGTGTTGTTGAATTGTCCCTAATTTAATTCTTTCAATTATTTGTGAACATTTTTTCTTTTTTGTTTTTTGTTGTTTTATTTTCTTACGTTGTTTTGATTTTTCAAAAATCCAAAAACATTGAAAAATTTTCAGAAAGAAAAAAATATTTTATTTTGTGTCTATTTTTTTAGGATGACATGAATTATAATATCTTTCTCTTGATTTAGAACATGCTTAACATTGTGGAGAAACTTGAATAGTATGTGTTATATATGTGCTAAGCTATTTCTAATTTTGTGGGAATGTTTACTAGTTTGTACATGTACTCAAAGGTTAATTAAGAAATTAATATTTCTTGTTTGTGTACCCTCTATAGCTTAGTTGAGCACTATCATGCATAGCTTTGCATTGTTCATTTAGCATAAGGTGTGCTTTTTGTTTTTGGTCATAAATTTTTTTTAAAAACAAAAAGATTGGAAAGAGGGAAATGGAAGGATGTGTTTTGTATTGCATATCTTGGATTTGTAATATAGGTTGGCCTATTATTTTTTCATAACATGTTGTGTACCTTGTTTAGCTTGGATGAGCTTATTTTTTCTGCACTTTGCTAGTTTAAGCTATGTAGTGCATGTTGTGTGGGAATTGTTTATAGTTTTTGATCGCATGATTTTGAAGTCACATGCTTTTGATTGTTAGGACTAGGAGCTAAGAGAAAGTTATAAATAACCATCTTACCATTGTTTACTGGTCAATCATGAATACCTTAGTGCATATCGTATGATTTTGTGCTTGAGAAAGTGTAGTACATGCACAAAAAGAAAATAAAGTATAGCCTCAGATTAATAATAAAACCGGTGTGTACATTATCTGTCTAAAATATCAATTTCACAATCAAATAAAAATGGTGTGTACATTATGAGACCAAAAAAAAATTACATGGTTGCAAACTTCTTTTCTTGGAGATGTGAGAGTTGTATGATGTAACTCAATAGATGATAGTTTCTTTCAAACTTATGCGTTAAATAATGTAGAAATTGTGATTGATCACTATCTACATATCACTTCACATGTATCTCATGCTATTATTAGTTGCACACACTACACAAGTTATTCTTTACTAAACTTAGTACATAAAATTGTGTGTGAATCTAGTTTGGCCATCCAAGATTATGTTTTTTATGGTGTTTGATACAAAATATGGTCAAGACTATGAAAATCTTTGTTTTGAAGTTATTGGTTGAAAACTCATCTTTTTGAAAAACATTTAAACGCATTCTCATTCATTCCATTCATGAAATTCCTTGGTTTGAGTAGTTTCTGCATAATCTTCTACTATTTTCAAAAAATCTAGTTTTCTAGAATTTCTATTGATCAAATGTGTTTTTTGACCGATCAAAAATCTCTTGTTTTTTAATCATGACTTTCTACTTCACTCGATTGGTTTCAATCGATGCTCGATTGATCGAAACTGAAAAATTTTCAGTTTTTAAGTTTTTGACCAAATCTTTTTTCATGCATCGTTTATGTTTAGGATTCACATGCATTACATTGTTTTATGTATCCATCTTGCAGTTTTGCAATCATATCTCTTTATTTTTTCACACATAACATGCATACATCTTTCTAAATTGGGTACTCAACTTGATTTAAAAATTGATTGAATAATTTTTAAGTCCTTTGTACTTTTTAGTATATGCTATTTTTATGCGTGAATTGCATAAAATATTTTTCTAAAGAGATATGATGGATAACAATGTGCAAATATTTTCTCTACTTGATTTAAGTTTAAACACCATTTGTTTATGGGTCACATAGTGTCAAGTTTGCACTTATTGAAAGAGAGAATATTTGTGTTCATGTGTAACCTCAATTTTGTTTTAGTTTGGTTTGTGTTTTTATTTTTCCCCCACCTCCTATATTTTCCCCAAAACTGTTTTTCCCAAAACTTATTTTGTTTTTCTTATTTTTATTGTGGGAGAAGCTTGCTTTTAATCTTTTTTTTCATAGGGGGAGTTGTTGCTCTTGATAGGGGGACTTGCCTCTATTCTCTATAGAGCTAAATTCATTTGTTTCCTTGATTCTCTATTTTCTCTTGAGTTTTGTTGCGTATGTTTTCTATTTACTCTTTGTTTGAGCTATCTTTGTCAATACATGACAAAAAGGGGGAGAAATAGATGAAATTTTTGGAAATGGCTTTTGAAAATGTTTTGTTTAGGGGGAGATGAAATTGTTTTTGGAAGGGGGAGAAAATAAAAATTTTTAATGTATCTAACTTAGGAGGAGAGTTAGTCTGCATATTGTTTTACTATTTTTATGTCTTTCTTTCCACACATGCGTTGATGTGTTCTTATAAGTGTTTCAGGAAAGACAGGTACATTATGATCAAGATCTTCTACCTCTTCTTGCAACTTCTAGGTTAGGAGTCTCAGATTGGGATTTGTGATGTATTTGGGCAATAATATGTTATTGGGTTGTTTTCACTTAGAGCTCTATATTTTGTGTAATATGTTTTGTCACGGATTTCCAAATGGGGAGATTGTTAGGTTCTAAGACTTTAGGAACTAATGTATTAGAACTTCAATTTGTATATGTTGGCAAACCATGATCAAGACATTTAATCTAGGTTTAGACTTGCTCAAAGTTTGGTTTAAATTAAGTTTGGAAATGAGTAATTGTAGGAAATTACTATTCAATTTCTGCAAGACTCGATTAATCGAGAATTAAATTCAATCAATCGAAAGTCGCATATCAACAAAAATCAGCAAATGTAAAAAGGCCATACTAGATCAATGTCTAAGGAGATCGAAAACCTTTGAGTGGAGTCTCAAAGTCACAAGTGTGAGTACTTGTGTTACAAAGGCCTAATAGAGAAGGAGCCTGTGGATTCGATGCTTACACGTGGTCATGTCGGTAAGTTCTACATGTGGTAGCAATAGGATATTATTAGTCTAAGTCTTATTGTAAATTTTGATTCTCTATAGTGGATTTGCTTTTTACCTTGAGGATAGCTAGGTTAAATCCTCCCCAGGTTTTTACCAGTTTGGTTTTCCTATGTGATCATATCATTGTGTTCTTTATTTTCCGTTGTTTTACATGATATGACTTTATTATTTTAACCTAGATCTAAATAATAAATCTAAGTATTCATTTGGTTAATTAATTAGGTTAAACAATCTAGTTTACAGGAATCTAAAAAGTACACTTTGCTTGAGCACTTTTTCAAAGATTGCTTTATATTCTCCATAAAAAAAAAAAAAAAAAAAAAAGATTTGGGCTATAAAAAAATTTGTTTCCTACAAGGTATTCATTCTTTTTTTTTTTTTTTTGATAAACTTCAATACTACTATGAGGCGTTTTATGGGACTCAACATGATTAAGGTGATATTATCATTTTTCTACAAATCCTGCAATTAACCATTTAGTTATTGAGAAATTAAAGGAAAGGGTTGAAAAACTAAAACTAAATAAAATAAAATAAAGTCATACAGGATTTAGTTTGAATTTCCTTAATTTTTTTTTTCTGCTATAAAACAGTGTCTAAGAAAAGTTGTGCTTTAGAGCATCTATATTAGTGGAGCCATAAATTTAACAGTTTGACACCACAAAAAGCTACTTTATCTATTTTACCACCTCACTTTATAAAAAACTCAACATTAATGGTTTTATTTTAGCTTTCAACATAATTTTTTTTTTTTTTGAAACCGCGTTCAACATAATTAAATAATATAAACAACACATTAAAATAACATAAAAACTACAACAATATAAATATACACAAAACATACAGCCCACCACCACCACCCCCACAGCCTACTCCTACCACCACCACAACCACCAAAATTAGCCCACAACTACCTAAGAAAATCAACCCACAACCACAAAAATAAAACCCACAGCAACATAAATGAATAAATAAAATAAATAAATAAATAAATAAAAAACCACCTGATCCTGAACCTCCAATCCCATAAATCTCCACCTGCCATCAATAGCTACTGTTGTTAGAAAAAAAAATGGTGATTAGTGTATTGAGTTTTTCTAGCATTCTATCATCAACCCATGCCGAGATGAGTCTCCAATAAATTCAACGTGATACCCATGCTCGAAACACAAACCTAACCCAAAACACAAACATAGCACGAAAATCAGCTCGAAATCCACGCCGAAACGCTAACACAAATGCCAAAACCCATACCTAAACATAAACACAAATGCCGAAATGGGTCAGTGATGAAGGCTTGGGGCTTAGGCCTTAGGTAGGTGGTGAGTTAACGAAGAAAGATGGTCGGTGTTAGGAATGGGAGATAGAGGAAGAGAGAACCAAAGAACTTAGGAAATAAAGAGAGAGTTACTGTAACGAGAAAAGGAAAACAAAAAAAGGAAAGAAACATTATTTCAATTAGAGGTTTAATAAAATATAATTTTTTGCTTTAGCTTTTATGCTACAGTGCACAATTATAGATGGTTGTGCACTGTAACTAAAGAGCTAAAACTTTTACCTTTTCCTCCATCATTGCAACATGCTTTTTAATATTGGTGGTGCTAAAAATATCAATATGGCTTTTCAGTACAACCAATACTAATGTGCTTACCATTACAAACTCTATAAAAATTTCCATTTTGGTACTTTTCTTGTAGAAAGAAAACACAGTAAATGTGAAGTGTTTGTCTATAATATTTTTACAACAAATTATAGTTGGTAAGTTGTCATTTATCTAATTTAAATTTACTACTTAAAATTTTTTTTGTCAATCCTTAGTAGATAGTGTCAACGCCCGGCCTTAAACGGCTAGAAAACTGCCGGGCCTTTGACCGACCACCCGCCGTGGCGACGCTACTGCTCGCGCAAGACCCGTTGGAGGCCCCTCTCAATAATGGTGTGGTTCGCATAAAGCTTTGGGTACTCTCGAAGAAGAAGAAGAAGAAGAAGAAGAAGAAGAAGAAGGAAGGTAAGTCTACCTTTGAAGGTGTGGTAGGAATCTTGGCCACATTTTAGGTTATTACCATAGGTAAGTGAAGTCGCCATCAATCATTGGGTTTTTCTAAGGTGAGATTGGTCACCTATTTCTAGTTGATTTTATTACCAATCCTAGGCTAAGAAAAATGGCATTTTTCCTAATCTAATGTGGATGGCAAAAAATTTAGATTCTTGAGTCCGGAAGTTTGGCTATGTGTGGGGAAGTGTTAAACACCCCACAACGCCTATCCAAGGACAGTCCTTTATTTTGATAAAACCTTAATTTTTCAGAGATTGGCAATAAAAAACATGATTTTGGCATTGGTTTTCGGGGCTTTGCATGCATGGGGGGCTTTGAGGTTTGGCTTCTAAATGGGTGTGGTCCCAATCTATGCTTTCCTAAGACATTCAGGCAAAGTACTAGATTTTCACAGCGAAAATCCAATGACATGTCACCTTACTTTTGCGGCAGAAATTAGGCATCGCTTTGCTTTAGGTGACATGGACTGTGATAATCACACCAAAAGGGGCGAGCAAGTATATATATATATACATATATCATGCACAATGCAAGCACACAGAGTAAGAAAGTAAATGTTTTCATCCCTAGAGCATGGCCAAAAATATAGGTGCAGGAAAGTAAATAAGGGTCACCATACTCTATAGATGAGGACAAATGGTACATGGCATGAAATACCTAATAAAACCTATCTAAGAGAGAAAGGATGGAGGAAGGATGGGCATTTAAAAGAGTACATAACCAAATGAGAGAGTCTGGACCCCTAAATCTACTAAACATAGCCATTTGTCTTATATCCACTTGCTCGCATCCTCGCCCTTTTTGCTTGCGCTTGGGAGACTGTGCCCTAGCTCTAGGCATCCTCTCTCATGTGTGTCCATGCAAAGGTAAAGACAAGAAACCAACAGACAAGCTAATGCGTAATGGGTATAAAGCAAACAAGCGTACAAGCGAAGCAAACAAGCGTACAAGCAAAGCAAACATAGCATGTGGCAGGAGACATGACAAGCAACAAGATAAGAAAGCGAACTAGAAGGCAAAAAAACAAGGAAGCAAGCAAACAAGAAAGAAGGAAACCAAAAGATGGTGTCCGCAGGGGGACAAATGTAGGTTTAGATCAAATGTCCATGACTTCATTGTGTTGAAGTATAGATGACACGCTAGCAAGCACTCATGCATGAACATATAAACAAGCCTGTAAAGATGCATAGAAAGCCAACGGGTGGCACAAACGAGTATGGAAAGAATAGCATCGTGTGGAGTGGAAAAGGAAGGGTATGAACGGAGCAATCCAGCATCTAAAGATGCCCCCCAAATGGTTACATCCAAATAAGGCCTCATGGGCGTCAGATGTAACCACACAAGGTCAAGCCTGTGTAGGGCGCCAAACATGGAAAAGCCTAGAACTAAAGAGGCTAACACAAGCATAAAGCATATAATTAAGCTATCATAGACATGCAAATAGGATGATCCAAACCCTTTGATGTGGGTCTAGGTGTATGGATGATGACAAAGACCACGGGGTCTAGATCGGGTCCTAACCATTAGGCCAAAGCATAAGATAATGTGACAAAAGGAAGAAAAGGGCTATAATAGCACAGGGCATGACAAACAAGGTCTAGGCCTAACAGTGACGACTCTAGAAAATTTTTCCAGGGTGTTCCTCAACAAGCATAAATTATATGATCTAATAAAAAGAAAAATTTTTATATTGACAACAACAATAAAAAAACATGTAAATACATAAAGTTTACAATTGCTTTCTACGAGTTTTCATATTTTGAAATTGTTGCATAATAGTCTCATTATCAATGCTACAAGCTACATTTTTTTCAACATACACAACTAAGAAATCATTCATCCACCAATCTTTCATTCGATTGCGCAGTTCATTCTTTATATATTTCATTGCTGAAAAACTTCTTTCTACTGTTGCAGTAGCAACAGGAAGGGTTAAAGCTAACTTCACAAGCAAATAGACTAATAGATAAGTCTCATGCTTCCTTATGCTCACTAACTTTTCAGCAAGCTCACTAACTCCTTGAAGCTCTAAAAACAATTCATTGTTGCGCATATCAAAAATGAAATTTTGAAGCTGAGAGTCAAGTGCCAAGATATCTGTCCCAAGAAAATCAGATGGACAGAACTTTGCTAAACATATCAACTATTCCTTATCAAAAGCCACAAATGAATTACTTAGATTCAAGCAAGCCATACAAAGTAGCAAATCGGTATTCGCCTCTGAAAAATGGTTGTTAAGCTTTTGAAGTTGCATATCTATGACTGTACAAAATAGCTCAACACGATAATGATGTAAATTTGTATTTTGTTGGGTTTTGCGTCGCGGCCTCCCACTAGCTACAAATATATCATCCATGCTCAAGATAGGAATATCATGTGTGGCACAAAATAAAGACACTTCAGTCAATAAAGATATCCATTCATCATCTCTCATCACTTGCAATCGTTGCTTAGACACTTTAACAAGATCCATAGCATTTAATATATCTTGTTTTTTTTTTTTTTTTTTTTGCAATTCTATTGACAACTCATTTGTGATCCCTAAAATGTTTTTCATCAAGTGTAGAGCAAAAACAAATTCAAAAGATAGAATTGACCTTATAATAGATCGCGTTTCAACTTTTTGGTCGGAGAGGCCATCTTCTTCAATAATTTCAAGTACATCAACAGCAGCAGAAAACATCAAAATCAAGTTGAGAATAGTCCCATAATATGATCCCCAACGTGTATCACCAGGACATTTAAGATTTGTCTCTTGATTCAAACCTTGCCCACTTCTATGTACACCATTATCTAAATCTTCTTTAATTTTGGCAAATTGTGCATCTTGAAGAACATCTCGTCTCTTACAAAAGCCTCCAAAAACAGTTACTAAATTACTAACCACATAAAAAAAGTCAGCAATGTTAATGTGGCTTTTAGCAATGGCAACAAGTGTCAATTGAAGTTGATGAGCAAAACAATGGACATAAAATGCTGACTTATTCTCTTTCAAAATTAAAGTTTTGAGACCATTAATATCACCTTGCATATTTCTAGCTCTGTCATAACCTTGCCCACGTAGTTTCGATAAACTCAAATTATGTTCATAAAGTAAGCATTCAATAGCACATTTGAGTGACAAAGCGGTGGTACTTGCTACATGTACAAGACCAAGAAACCACTCTATAATAATTCCTTTTTTGTTCACATAACGAAGAACGAGGGCCATTTGTTCTTTCACTGAGATATCACGTGACTTATCAACTAATATTGAAAAGAACCCATTGTCAAGATCCTTGATGATGGCTTTGGATGTTTCACATGCAATTGCATTCACAATATCTTTTTGAATATCAGGATGGGTAAACTTGCAATTTTTCCAAGTTTTTTGCAACACTTCATTAATAGATTCATTGTGATCCCCCAAAAATTGTAGAAGCTCAAGGAAATTTCCTTTATCACTTGAACCTTGAGATTCATCGTGACCACGAAAAGCTAATCCCTAGCATAAAAAGAATCTTATGCAATCAACTATTGCATTTAATTGAACCCGGTATTCAGCTTTATCTTGATTTGATTGTTTAACCAAAACACTTTGAATGTGTTGCCTTTCCTTCAGTAGATCTTCACTCTTCTTGACAGCTTGGTTATGAGCACTATTAACTCCTCCAACATGGGAATCTAACTTCACAAGCTGATTCCAAAGTTTGAATCCCTTTGTTACAAAAGTCTCACCTCCTCCTTGCTTACCAACATCTTGCCCAAATAGGTAGCAATAAAAACAAAATGCTGCATCCTTGGCTATACTATATTCCAACCAATTTCTACCTATATACCAATCAGATTTAAATCGACGGGGCTTTCTAGAAAAATATGATACAAGAAACTCATGAGGAGGTTGACAAGGGCCTTTTGCTAAATAATATCTTCTTATTTCATCATGATTATTAGGATGATAAGATGATATCTTTTCTCGTAGCCCAGGATCAGAAGAAAGATTTTCTGAGTTAAAATCAATATGAATTCGCTTAGAAGATGAAGATGAAGATGAATCTTGCACAGGAGATGAATCTTGAATACGTGGTTTTCTTATCAAGTATTTGTCCATAATTCTAGCAAAATAATAAACAATAAACTATAAGTTTATTTGAAATATTAATAAATTTTTAATTATTGTTGTTTAGTTGTTTCATTAATTTATTTGTCTTTTATAAATTATAATTTGTTATATTATTGGTTCATTAATTATAAAATTATTAATTGTTGTTTAGCTTAATATAATTTAATTTGTTTGTCTTTTATAATGTATTGGTTAATTATATTATTAATTTTTGTTTATTAATTAATTTTTCCAATTAATCATTAATTAATTAAATTTTGGTTTATTAATTGCGCGTTACGCTGCCAATCAGAAAATTTCACAAGCACAATTTCACAGATCACAATAACACTAAAAGACAATTAATGCCTCTAAGTCCGACACCAACACACAAGGCCAACACAATAACACACACCAAAAGTCTAACACTAACACATTGCACACCAACCAACGGATAGGAATCAATAATTAGACAAAGCTAAAAGCAAAATGCCAAATTCAAAAAGTAAAAAAATTAATCAAGTTAAAGTGTTAAACTAAGTGTTTGTTTTGTCTCTTAAAAAAAAAAAAAAAACTACTGAATGCTTCAGCCAATGAGCCAATCACGATTCAGCCAATGGCAATGAGACAAAAAATTAAAGTTAAAGTCTCTCAAAAAAAAAAAAAAACTATTGAGTGCTCCAACAAGCCAATCACGGTTCAGCCACAACCAATGAGACAATCAGACAGACAAAAAGACAAAATAAATAAAGAGAGAGACAGAGAGTCATAAATAATAGGATAGTAAGGCGCTGTTTGGTTTTTTTTTTTCCATCACTCATCACTCCTCACTCAATTTTCGTCACTCATCACTCATCACTCATTACTCATCACTCATTACTTAAAATATCTCAATTTCACAATAACACCCGTTTGGTTTTTTTTTCATTTTACATCACTCAAAATTTTTTTACTATACATGGGACCCACTGCCTAGGCACAATGTCAGTGAACCCACCCGTTATATTTTCTTCTCCTTTCACCTTTTCATTTTATTTTCTTTTCTCCACAAAACGTTGCCTTGTTACTCTCCAACACAAACCCGAACCCAGGAATAGAAGACGATCGGCATAGCGGCGGCGCCGATCAGTGTAACGGCAGCGCCGATCGGTGTAGCGGCAGTGCCGATCTCCCATCTCCGACGTGTAGCGGTGCTGATTGGTGAAATTTGTGCGCCGATCTCCCACCTCCAACAAGTTTTATCAGTGAAATTTGTAAAGAATTTTTATGGGTATTGTTCTGTTTGTGTTCTGTTGTTGTTTTTATGCGCCGATCTCCCATCTCTGTTGCTGTTGGGTATTTTTATGGGTATTTTTATGCGCCGATCTCCCATCTCTGTTGCTGTTGGGTATTGTTATGCGCCGATCTCCCATCTCTGTTGCTGTTGGGTATTGCTTGTGCGCCGATCTCCAAAACATTGCTTTTTTTTTTTTTTTTTTATGATTGAGAAATCTGGGTTTTATGTTTTGGAGATTGTTTGAACTGAAAATTTGTGGGTATTGTTTGAATTGAAAAAAAGAAAAAAAAAAAACCTTTGCAACCAAACCCAGAATAGAAACCAACGTGAAAAGGAATGGAAAGAAAAGAAGAAAAAAAAGAAGAAGAAGAAAGAAGAAGAAGAAGAAGAAGAAGAAGAGAATAGTTTCAGTTGTCCCAAACCCAGCGTGAAAGACAAAAAAAAAGAATAAGAAAAGAAGATAACGTGTATTGGAGAGAAAAAAAGTGTCTGACAGTGGGACCCTTTGAATCTGTGTAATTACAAAATTTCCCCTGGAAACAGAGTTTTGGAAACTGAAAACACCCAAAATGTGTTTTCAGTTTCCATAACTCATAACTCAAAAATTAGAGAATTGGGTGATGAAAACAAAATCAAGAAACAAATCCAAACAAGCTTTTTTTTGTGGGTCCTACTTATTTTGAGTTATGAGCGATGGAAACAGAGATATGAGCGATGGAAAACACAAATCCAAACACCCTCTAACCCATTGTTCAATGTTCTCATTTTATTTCCTATATTCATTTCAGATTGAGATAAAGAGAGTGAGAGGCTGAGAGAGAGTCAGAGAGAAAAAGAGAGATTGAGAGAAATACCTAGGCGAGGCGGCGATGTGCGACGGTGATGAGCGCTGCGACTGCGACTGCGATCTCCGATGTCCGTTGCGATAGCTTGGTTATAAGCGCTGCGTCTACGACTGGAGCTACGCAGAGACTGTGACTAGAGTTGCGGCGGCAATCTCCGATGTCCGATGAGCGACTGGAGCCATGGAGCGATCTAACTTCTAAGGGGAGGGCTGGGAGGCGCCGTTGCTATTTTTCCTTTTTAGGTTTGTAGTTTGCTTAATGCTTTAGCTTTAGTGATTTTTTTTAATTTTTTTGAGAAAAGCTTTAGTGATGTACTGAAATCCTAATAACTGATTTGAGGTTTCTGATCTGTGTTGAGGTTTTTTTTTTTTTTTTTTGGTTGAGAAACCGTGGGTTTAAGAAATCTATGTACTGTGTTGGGCTACCGTGGGCTTGCCGTGATGCCGTCCGTTGTTTTGCTCTTACAAATTTTTTTTTTTTTTTTTTTTTCAGATTTTAGTTGAATTTTTTTCTTGGGCATTTTTTTTCTTTGGCTTGAAAGTAGAACAAATATATATATATATATATATATTTTTTTTTTTTTTTTTTTTAATTTGAGGGTGTTCCTCATTTTGATTGAGGGTGTTCCTATTTTTTTTTATAAGGGTAAAAAAAAAAATTTAGTATATATAAATTTCAAGTCAGGGTGTTCCTCGGAACACCCTGACCATAACGTGGCGCCGCCACTGAGGCCTAAGCACATAAATAGGGCGTGAAACATGCAAGCCCAAAGATGATGGCATAAAGCATGTAGAGAACATCGATCTAAGCATGTAAACACACCGATCTGCATATATAAGCACGGAAATGTGCATGTAAGCATGTGGATATCCATCTAAACATGTAGATAAAAACATAAAGGCATGGAAGAACACAAACCCAAGCATACAAGCATGTGACCGACATGGACATAGGCATAGGAGCATAGAACATGCATACAAACATGTAGGTCTAAGCAAGGCATAGCCGGAGACATAATATCAAGCATGTGAGCTTGTAGACCCAAACACTAACACATAAGGAAGAAGGATCTAAATATGGCATAAAGCACAAAGCATGAAGAAAAGGCAACTAGCACATGAACAATCATGGAAACATATGGAAATAAACCAAAAACTTTCTAGAAGCAAAACAAAGCAAGAATCATGATAGATAAAGAAATAAATCATGTTATTAAAGCAAAAAGAGCAAGATAAATTCTATAAAAAGATTTAGAGAGTTAGGGGTGTGGATAGTAGCTAAAAAGCTACATCCAGACCCCTAAACCCCAAACCCAAGGTATGGAACCAAGGAGAGGAAGATGGAGGGTATGAACACTACCTTGTATTTTTTGTGAAGAAAAGAATCAAGAGACTTTTGTGTTTTATGTGTTTGGAAGAGAGAAGGAACATTCAGAATTCGTCCAAGAAAGAGCAGGCAGCTAGGAAGTCCCCTCATTTTCTAGTTTAGAGGTGCCTGGGGCCTTTTATAGCCTTAGCACACTTTACAAGGCAACAGCCCTTGTAGGGCTGCCACCTTCAAATGGTCTCAAATCGGGTTGATCTTGACACTCCTAGAAAGATCTTGACTTCTTGTTTCTAAAAAGGTATGGAACTTGAAAATCCAACGGTCAGATCAAAAGTTATGGCTCTAGGAAGTTAGTAGTGCATCAATTAGTGCGTTAATTCGGTTTTCATGATATCTCGGCCGTTCTAACTCCAATTTCGAACCATAATAGTCGTTGGACTGAGAATTTGATCATCTTCACATTGGCATTGGCCTCAACCTTGGGTTCAGGATTGGTTTCCCCAAGATTAAAGGAAGAGTTAACTATGTCCTTTAGCTTGGCATAGAACTCATCAAACGACTCATCCTCCTCCATCTTGATTTCTTCAAAGCTCATAGTAAGCCTTTGAAGATTTGAATCCTTGATAGCCTTAGTCCCTTCGTCGGTTGTCTGGAGGATGGTCCATGCTTCCTTTGCAGTTTCAGTGGAGGATATTTTCTTGAAATCCTCATTGGTGACCGCACTAAATAAGACATTCAATACTCTACTATTGAAGTTTGCCATTTTGATCTTGGCATCATCCCAATCAGCCGGCGCTTTCTTTGGTTTAGTCTAGCCAATCTCCATAGCTTGCTACACTTTCTCATCTAAAGACTGCAAAAAAGCTCCCATGCGTACTTTTCAGTATACATAGTTAGCGTCATCTAATAAAGGAAGTATAATAAGAGATTGTCCTCTATCCATGACAAACAGGGGTCAATAGATCACACAACAAAGATTAACCCTAATCAGAGTGTACCCGCTTTTATACCACTTGATAGGCTAAGAATGTATTGACCCCTTGGGTAGCTTAATCAATTAATTTAGCCGAGTGAAATTAATTAGATTGACTTACATGCAATAAGCATGGTATCACAAACAAATAGCCAAATAACTAAATACAGTGGAAAATAAATTTGACACGGGTGATTTGTTTACAAATGGAGAAAACTACTGAGGCAAAACCCCACCGGGTGAATTTAAGGTCACCACTCCCAAGAATCTACTATTATCAAAACAAACGGTTACAAATAAAGAAATCTCAATACCTTATACCAACCTACAGTTAAACCCTTACCCCAATACACAATTACACTTGTAATGAAGTGACAATCTCACATTTTCAATGTACGGCTCCAAGTACTTGACTAACCAATCAATGCGAGGATTCTAGTACACGGCTTACTCCTTTGCACAAATCCTAGTACATGACTAACACAACAACTTGAGAAAGATGTTGGCTGCAAATTTCTTCAGTTCATCCAAACGATGAAGATCAAGAAACTCCTTGGTTACAAACCCTTGGTCTAAAGACGCAGTAGCTTTTTCAATGAAAAGATGAACTAGGGCAAATTATCTCTTGACACAATATGCATGAATAATCACTTTACATCAAGTTGCATCTATCTGAGACAACCCTTAATATAATCCTTATTATGAGAAAAGAAAACTTACACAAATAACTTGGATATGTGTGAAAAACAGATTTAAAAATCTGATTTTCGTAAATCTCGATAGATAGGTTATTTGTCAAGCTACTGTCGAGCATCGGGCTAAAACTTCCTCACTTGTTCCTTGGATAGATTTATATGGCTTTAACTCTTAAGTTGAACAACATGTTTCTTGAAGACTTAAACCATCCTATATCTATCTAATTACAAGTAAAGAGTGTTTTGCTAAAGGATTAGCCAATATATAATAACATATATTCTAACAAGTTTCACATATGTCCTAACAGTCACCACTCCCAAGAATCTATTAATCAACAATCAAACGGTTACAAGTATAAGGAATCTTACCAACTACCATGGCCTACCCTAAAATAGCAACCTACAGTTGAACCTTTGCTCCAATACCTAATTGGACTTGATCTTGTAGTAACCTTCTTTCCTTTGATGCATAAACCTCTAATTTGTGACTAACCCGTTGCATAGATCCCAATACGTGACTAACCCTAGCAACTTGAACAGATGTTGTTGGCTACAAAGTTCTTCACTTCATAAACAATAAAGATCTAGAAGCACTTGGTTTACAAAACCTTAAGAAGTACAAACACAATAGCATCACACTAAGAAAATAAGTCTCTTGGTCTTTGTATCTGTGTGTGACGACTCTTAAAATAAGCTTTATATATGTCTAGGGTTGTGAAAAAAGAAACCCTAAACAATTACACAAGCCTGGGCCGAATTTCAGATTTCGAAAACTAAAAATCGTAAATCTCCATAGATCGAGCTACTATTGAGCTATCTATCGAGCTTCACATTAAGTCTCGATAGTAAGCATTTGTCGAGACTTAATGAACAGCTTTTCTTCACTTATTTCTTGAACCAATTTTCATATCTTTAATACTTAACTTGAACCATATGTTTCTTAAAGTACTAAACTCATCTTAGATCTACTCAATTACAAGTAAAGTGCATTTTGTCAAAAAATTAGCCAATTACAAAAAAATATAATCCTAACAAGTACATGAGCAATAATGGAGTGTCAGTGCATCCTAGAAGTACACCTAATGATGTATTACTATTAAAAATTGTCTAACAGCAATGACAGAACAAAATACTAGAAAAAAGACAATATGGAATTTTTTATCTTGATCAAAAGAAAAAAAAAAAAAGATTAATATATAAGGTAATAGTGTACTCGTACATTAGAATATTTTGCGCCATATAAAGAAAGTAATAATTGAGTACATTGACAACTATTTCAATAATTTCTTTGATAAGCTAGTCAATTTTCATTTCCAAATATGGCGAAAATACAGTTGGATGGAATTTCTCCATGATTGACATTCTATGTAGCATTTTCAACCAATTTAGTTTTGCAATAACAAACAAATGAAGCTATGTCTAACTTCATATCTTTTATGGGTTCCAGCTAGCTCAACTGATAAAATTTTTATGGTTGAATAAGAGATCTAGGGTTCAATTCCCGCCTATACCAAAAACTAATTGGTGTCTTGGTCTGATGATAAATAGTTATCATCAAAAGCGAACGCCATAGGTTGAAACTCTCTCTAAAAATAAATTTTTTAAAAAAAAATTCATATTTCTTTACCAGATCTTACTGGTTCTCCTTGTTGCTACCCATAGCATTCACTGAGATGCAATAGATGCAGTCAAGGATGTATACATCGTGTACATGGGTTCACTAGCAGAGGGTGGAGGATACTCACCAACGTCTCACCATCTCAGCATTCTTGAAGAAGTTCTCGGGGAAAGGTACTTGTTCTTAAAATTTTACATTAAAATCTATAGTAAGAATATAATAATGCTAATAACGCACCTCTCCACTTGGCTAATGACAGTATTTTGTATAATTCTGAAACCAAAATTCTCAGGGGTTAAGGTTACCTCACGTTGAATTTTTGAACTCCCTCTAATTTATATTTATTTAGATATAATACATGTTATATATTAGCATTGATGTGTATATATATCATATTGTCTATGTCAAAGTAGACGCGGAAGATAGAGCATAAAATAGGAATACAAGAACACAAGAATTACATGGTTCAGTCTTGTTGGCCTACGTTCACGGAGGAAACCTTTAAAGGCTACATCATAATACAAAATGTATATTACAATGAATCAAACATGAGTATATATAGGAGGCTAAACCAAGGTAGACGATTTCATACCGTACCGACCGGTACCCTTGGAATATTTCGTTTCGACACCTTAACTGGTACCGAAACAAGGCTGAATCGTACTGCTCCAAATACGGAGGTGTACTGGCTTGTTTCAGTTGTTCCGGCAGATTTCGGAGCTTTTCGGTGTTATTTGCATTTCCAACCAATACAAATGTAAATGGGCTTTTTTGAAAAAACTTTATACTTACAGCAACTAGTGGCCATCATTGAAGCATCAGTTTGCCAGATCATCAACAAAATCATCTTCTTCTTTGTTTTAGCCACTTAGATTTTCTTTTGAGCCATTGTAATCTCTCTTTGTCTGCTCCGCTTGTATTCTTTCTCTACACATTACACAGGCTTTAAATGATTTAAATTTTACATTGTGTTGTACTTGCACTAGTCAAGCTATGGTGATGCTCACCTCATTTTCTCTTGGTTTCTCCGCCAAAAGCTTAAAAGGCTTTAACTTTATTTGCTTTTTTCAAAGCTCACGTGACTCCTTGGTTCTTATCTTTTCACTTTAATGCTAATTATGTTTTTTTTTTTAACTGAATGCTTATTTTGCACTTTCAAATTTTCAATTACTTTTTATTTTTTGGTCATTTGCTTACATGGCCAAGTGTCAACTTCTAGTGGCATTTAGCCATTTAGTTTTAATTTACTCTATTTAATAAATTACATGAGTCATAGATGGAAATTTAGCTATTCTTAAAATGTATTAACAAACTCTATAAGTCATAAAAACATAAAAGGTATAGGCTCTAAGAAAATTATTATTATTGTTGTTGTTGTTGTTGTTGTTGTTGTTGTTGTTGTTATCAATAACTCTAAACTGATACCGAAACATTTCATTCCAGTAACCAAACCAAAACAGCTTCTGGTACGGTATTGACTCCATTAGGCTAAACCCTAGACTACTAGTATAAGTAAAAGACTTGTCTTGCATATATAGTAAGTGGGTTGCCTATTACATTGAGCTAACAAGGCAGTACATATGACTGATGGACGACAACAAGCCTAATAGGGCAGTGCGTGTGACAGATGGAGGAGCTACACATGAGGAATTTGTTGCGGAGCATGGGATGGTCTCTCGAAGCAAAGGCCACGCATGGGGGCTCGTGTGGTAGCTTCTGTGACCAGTCTTCAAAGTTTTGGTCACAAGAGGCCAAGGATCACATCTATGTGGTTCATTTAATCACGCGAAGGTTCGATTTGCACAAATCTAAGAAGTTGAGACATGGCTTTGCTTGGTTGTTGGATCTTGGGGACTCACTTGTGAGGCAACTATGGTTCTGTGGGAGGTTGTCTATGTTAGGCCTATTCAAGGATATACCAGCGCCAACAGAACCGGTCTGACCGCACTGCCCCACCTCCCTTAGGGCTTCATTGTAGGTTTTCAGCACTGTGATCGGCAGTAGATCTTCAATACCAACATCGAACTGGTGCGGCCATCAGCGCCGAGATGTGCACACCAAAAGAAGATCGAACCAACTCAAGCATATTTTACATATATATGTATATAAATATCATAATGTTCTAAGAAAAGGCCTAACGTTCTTATCCATGAACAGGGTCATTCTTATAAAAAAAAAAAAAAAAATTGAATTCTTATCCATGAATGAACTAGCCTAACGTTCTTATCAATAAAAAAATTGAATTAAAAAAGAAGTTAATGTCTTTGAGCTACCTTTCTCAGTCAAAAAACGTGTGTCAAAAGGAATAGTCTGAGCCGTCTTATCTAGTAACTCTAGTGTCTTCCCACTTGCATTTTTTGAAAAAAAAAATGCCATATGGTCGTATGGGTTACAGTCTTGCCACTTGCGTTTTTTGAAAAAAAAATATTAAAAAAATAAAAATAAAAAACTATGCTTGTCACTGTTTGAGTCATTAATGGAGTCAGTCACTATGCAAAATATTTTTTTTTTCTCTTTTGATCTCAGCCACAGACGTCTTTTCTCTTGAGTTGTCTCCTACTCAACTACTCCCATTTCTCCTCTTTAGGCTTCTTCTCCTCTCAAGTCTCACCTCTTAGACTCAGAACTCAATCACTCTTCAGTCATCAGCCACCTTCATTTCTCTTTCAAACCCTAATCTCCAGAACAAACATTAGTTTTTCCCTCTCAAGTCTCACCTCTTAGACTTAGAACTTAGTCACTCATCAATCATCAACTACCTTCATTTCTCTTCCAAACCCTTTTCCCACCAAACAAACATTAGTTTTTCCCTCTCAATCTCAGAATCTCAGGCTCTCACCTAACCATTTTTCTCTTCTTTTTTGCTCTCAGCCACATAATGTTTCTTCCAAACCCTAATCTTGCTAAACAATTAGTAGTGTTTCCTTCTTAATCTCAAATTTTTAGGCTCCCCCCAACCATTTTTCTCTTCTCATTCCCATACTCTTAAGACTCATCTCTAATTCTCAATCTCACTCTCTCACAAAGAAAGACTTTCCTTACAAGGTCTCACGATATTCCTAATACCTAAGTCAGTCAGTCTCCTTCTCATCTCCGTTCTCCATCGTGGCTCTGCCACTATGTAGTTTTGTCTTTGGTAACCCTAATCCTTACTTTGGTTAAGTTTTATTTTATGGTCACTAAATGTTTCTTGTTGATTTTAATTTTTCTTTTTTGGTTATTTTCTTGTAATTTCAGGGGTAATTTAAGAGATTCAACTTCAGCCTAGTAAAGGAATAAATCTCAAAGGCTTAAATAGTTCCAGGGTATTTTCTCATACTATTTATATTTTTTCTGAGTTCACTTTTTTTTTTTTCTTTTTTGTTTGATTTTGTTTTAAGGATTTTTTTTTTCCAGTTCACCATGTTGTGTTGAACTTTCATGTTTGTGTTTGATTTTGCTTTTAGTTTTAGTGTTTTTTTTTTTTTTTTTAACATTCGCTCATGTTGTTTGTTGTTTGGTTTTGTTTCTAGGGTTCAAAGACTACAAATTTATTTTTTGATTATCCTATTGATTGACCATATTGTTGTGATTTTAGTTTTATATATATAATATTTCTTTTTAAGGTTCACTCATGTTATTTGCTGTTTGATTTTGTTTCTAGGTTTCAAAGATTGTAAATTTATTTGTTGATCATCCTATTGATTGATTATATTGTTGTGTTTTTACTTTTTATTATATCATCCTATTGATTATAAATTTATGGTTGTTTGTGCTTCTTCTTCCATTTCCCCCCCCCCCTATTGAGCCTACTCCTAGTTCATGTACTGAGGCTAATCAACCAAATACACAATCTCTCATTCCACCATCAGTTGTTGCACCCCCTCAAACACAAACAAAAACTCAACAAGCTACTATTAATGGTGGTAAAGAGCCTTCTACGATTTGGGATCATTTCTCTAAAATAGAGGGATGTGAGACCTTTATCCTAAGTTACAGTGCAACTATTGTCAAAGGAGTTATAATTGTCACCCAAAAAGAAATGGAACCTCTATCATATGGTCCCATATAAAATCTAATTGTAAGAAGTATCATTATAGGCATGATAAAGGCCAAACCACTTTAAATTGCCAAAGTAAAAAAGGGTTGGGGGGCAGGGGAGGGAGAGGGTGGTAATGAGCTGGTGTTGAGGAAGTTAGTGTGGAAAGACTAAGGATGGCCTTGTCTAGGATGATAATTGTTGATGAACTACCTTTTAGGTTTGTTGAGCATAGCGGGTTCATTGATTTTATGGTAGAGGTAGAGCGTAGGTTTGAATTTCTCTCTCGTGATACTGTTGCAAGGGATTGTCTTAGACTTTACATTAGAGAGAATGAGACTTTGAGAAAGGTTTTAATAGCTGGTCAAAGAGTGTGTTTGACAACTGATACTTGGACTTCAATCCAATGTCATAATTACCTTTGTTTGACTGCACATTATATTGATGCTAATTCGGTTTATCATAAAAAGATTTTGAATTTCTACCTAGTACCTGATCATAAGTGTGAGACCATTGGTAAGGTGGTTGAGTCTTGTTTACTTCAATGGGAGATTGATCATACTTTTACAATTACTATTGATAATGCAAGCTCAAATGATATGGCCATAGAATATCTTAGGATGAAAACAAAGGATAGGGTGGGTAGCCTTTTGGGTTGTGAGTTCTTTCTTATGTGTTGTTGTGCCCAAATTTTGAATTTAAATGTGCAAGATGGGCTCAAGGACCTTAATGAGTCAATTGTTAAGGTTAGTAATGTAGTGAGGTATGTGAAATCCTCTCCTAATATATTTGAGAAGTTTAAGGCATGTGTTGAAAAAGAAAAAATTCAATGGAAAAGCTTGTTGTGCCTTGATGTGCCTACTAGGTGGAATTCAACTTACTTGATGTTAGAAAGCCCACAAAATTTTTTGGTTGCATTTGAAAGGATGGAGGAAATTGATGGGCATTTCCTTCATTATTTTGAGGATCCATCTAGTGGTCCACCTTGGTTTTTAGATTGAGAAAATGTAAGACTTTTTACAACGTTTCTTGGTATGTTCTATAAGGCAACTTTAAGATTTTCTAGTTCCTTGTTTGTGACTACTAATGTGTATTTCCATGAGCTTGTTAGTCTTCAAGACCAATTAAATCAATTGTGTAATGGTATGGGTGATCCTTGTTAAAAGGTATGGCACAAAGAATGAAATTGAAGTATGATAAGTATTGGGGAAGTGTTGATAGGATAAATCTGATATTGTTTGTTGCTGTTGTGGTTTATCCTAGATATAAATTGAAATATGTGAAGTTTGGTTTAAGCAATGGTATGACAAGGAGAAGGCTAATGAGTTAGGATTGAGAGTTAGGGAAGCTTTGAATAGATTGTACAAGCACTATAGTTGAGCAATGGGGACCCCATCTGGTGCTAGTGTTAGTGGACTAGTGAGTCTGGTAGTAGTGATGTTGCTGCCATGTCCTCCATGATAAGTGGCTTTGGTAGTGCAGAAGAGAGGATGAAGAGGTACAATAACATATACAAACAACACTTAGCAGATGAGGATAGTTTAGAATGCAAATCTAAATTAGACTGACACTTGTTAGAAGCTAATGTAGATCTAGAGACGAAAGGTTTTGATATTCTTGATTGGTGGAGGGTGAATTCTTCAAGATATAGAATCTTTTCTCAAGTTGCCCATGATGTTTTGGCAATTCTCGTCTCTACTGTTACACCAAAATCTGCATTTAGCACAGGTTTTGGATCCTTTCCATAGCTCATTGTCTCCCAATTCTATTGAAACTTTGATTTGTACACAAAATTGGTTGAGGTCCAAGGATTCAACTGAACCGATTATCCTATGAAAGGCAATAGATGAAGTGGAAAACTATGAAATTGAATCGGGTAATTTGTTTATGTTCTTTTCTAATTTTTTCTGCTTTTGTTATTTATAGATTCTCTTGTATTTTTTTTTTTTTTTTGGTTATTTATTTATTTGTGAGTTATTATTTATATACAATTTGTTTTGTTTTTTTTTTCCCCCTGTTAGAGCTTGCACCAAAACCCACTGTGGGTATAGATTTTGTTCTAGACTGATTTGAAAGGTGGGGTTGTTTTTTAGACTTAGCTACCTAAGGTAACTTAAAAATTTTATGTAATTTGCTTATGTTTGTTGACTGTTGTTTGTAATGGTGTTAATTATCACGTATTGCTTTCTACTTTCTACTTATCATTATTTTTTAGGGATTGACATTGTAGGAATTGAGTTTTTTGTATATGATGACTTGGAGTTGGAGTTGTTGACTGGCTGATTGCAGAAATTTTTGTGGTTGAATTGCTGACATAATCATGGAGAGGACCAAATTAGGAGTGTTTGGGTGCTTAGGCTGCTACTGGTTGTTGGCTTGATGCTTCTTTGCTACTTTCCTTTATTTTTATTTACTAGATGCACACATGACAACACAAGCACTGAACACACTTGAAAATTATTAGATTATTAGTCTTAGTAGACTAGACTACCTCCATTTTAGTGAAAAATATGTAGTTGTGTAATGTAGCAACTGTATATTCTGGTCCAACATCCATTATGTATATTTGTATAGTACTTCTCAAGCAATACTTGACTACTTTGTAGTGCTACACTACCCCTCCTCCTTGGAGCTATGCTACTGCTTATATTTGATGTGATTACTATGATAGAAATATTAATGTTAATGTCACTGCCATGCTAGAATTCTCTTGTTATGATTAAGACTTAATACTTTATAATTGTGTATTTGATTTTGGAATGTTGTAACAAGTTTAGATTTATTAATATGTTTAAATGTGTTTAATAAACACATTTAATTTGACTAGTTGATTTAAGTTATATTATAGTTAAGACTTGATACTTTATAATTGTGTATTTGATTTGGAATGTTATGAGTCTTGTGATAGGTTTGGAGTTGTCCTCTTGTGGTTGAAACTTGATAAAGAAAGGCTTAGTTAAAAAGAAGTTAAAATGGGCTCAAAATGATATTTTTAAAGGCCTAAAAGCCCAAAACTTAGAATAGTAATTTTTAAAAGTCCAACCTATATAACCGAATGAATCGCACTGAGTCGCTAAGATTAACTGCACTTTGTGTAGACCGGTTTTTACATTCCAAAAGTGAGGTGTGGTCAAGCATACGGTGAAACCGTACCCTATAGACATGGTGCAAAAAACCTCTTCAAAACCAACAGAACAGAACCGTGTACACCCCTAGTCTGTGTGATGCCATGGGGTCTAGATCTGGAGGCAAGCAATGGTGCTATAGTGTGTCTGTGCTATGCATATTAGAATCTTCTTTGTTGTGTACAGATATTTTGCTTAATGCCAAGAACGAATTTTGGCTCTGATATCATGTTGAATAATAGCATTGACATGTATATACCAAGTTGTATATGTTAGAGTAGATGCAGAAGAGAAAACATATAATAGGAACACAAGAACATGAGGATTATGTGATTTTCCCTTAAAAGACTACGTACACAAAGGAAACCCTTAAGTGCTATATCTTTATTGTATAAAAGTATAGTACAAAGCCTGTGATACAATGAATCATAATATAAGTATATATAGGAGACTAAACCCTAAACAACTAGTGCAAGTACGTAGAAAACTTATCTTGTACACATAGTAGGTGGGCTTGGACCTATTACATTTGGCCAATATATCTAATATATTTTTAGCAATATGCAATATTTAAAAATTAAATAAACTAGCTTTTAAACCCGTGCAAATGCACAGGAATTACATAAGTACATGTACTTTCGGGTTCTCGAAAAATAAAAGTACATCTATTTTCAACAAAATAAATATGAAAATAGTGAAAATTTTGTAAGAGCCCACAAATTATTTTTTGTATATAAAAATAATTAGAATCCGAGAAAGCAAATATATTCAAATAATTTTAGGTAAATATTTGGAGAAAATATTTTGTTTCAAAAGTCTTACTTAAATAAATTTAATTAATTATGTAGCTAATGCAATTGAATTTATAAATTTTGAAAAATAACACTCAGTATGCTATACATAAAAATATGTGTTGTATTATAAATAGATTTTCTTTTAAGCTTATTCTAAACAACTAAAACTGTAACATCCACTATGATGGAGAGAAATATTTCTAGCAATTGAAAAAAAAAATCCAACTAAAGAGAATTGTTTGATTGTCCTTCCTTGAAAGCAAATTGGAGGGGAAGCAAGATTGTTGTTTCGTTTCACATTCTTCATCTTAATACTTCTTCAGCTAAAGAAATTGAACCCATGGACCTAAGTTTAAATAGGATAAAAGTCAGAGAGATTTAGACATCAAATTTAGCACCAACTTTGATAAGACAATTTTAATTATAAAAATACAAACCAACCTCAAGAATATCTCATCATCTCCCAAACAAAATAAAACTTGCTTAATTTAATGTGCATTATAGTGGATGACAAAATCTTTGGTTTATGCAATGGTAAAAGACTAATGATTCCATAATAACATAAGACTTGATATGTCATATTAAACTTTACCTTGAAACTACCCAACTACTCATCTAAGCCCATTTTTTCACTAACAAAATAAACATTTCCAATATGCATCGTACCAAGTATGTAGTCCTTTCCTTACCTTGCATAGACTATAGAAATACCTTTAAAATTCAAATGTAAATATAAAGTAAAGTGAAAAATTCATCCCAGTGAAGTGGTAAATAAATTTAAATGTAAATATAAAAATTATGCTTGAATTATGTGTTAGGTAAGTACACTTTGGGGTACGAAGCTATGCGGTTTTGGCTTAATTATCCACCATTTACTAAGCTCTCTAATAATTTGTATAAATAAATATATTTAAAGAATTTATTAATTTGCTCAAAGTAAGAACCTACAAAAATAAGGAGATTTATAGAAACAAACTAACCTAAGTAAATAACTTAACACCACATATAAACTTGAAACACAGCAAATATGAAACCTACCAATTTTGGCCTGCAGTAATGTAATCAAGATTTCATCTCTTAAATTCATTTTTTTTTCCTATAAAATCTATAATTTGACAATTTGGAACACCAATCTACCATTCCTAGGAACCACAACGAATCAAACCATGAGGCTATAGAACATTGGACAACAAAAAAGTTCAAAACCAAAAAATGGTTACAAATTTATGAAATAAAAAGTCAGGGGAAAGTATTAATTTGAGGTATCATAATTTGTGCGAGAGTATGAAGGAACATATTCAAAGTTGAAATGAAAGAGATCTTTCCTACTGCTTGTGATTAAGCCCAAGTTACTACCCCTTAAAGAATTAAAAAAGACAGGAACAAACTAACCTAAGTAAAGAAAAAATAAAAACCACATATAAGCTTGAAACACACCAATCTAAATCTTACATGACAATTTCAAATACCAAATTTGCTATTCTATGCCTGATCGCTGATAGAATTTTTCTCTCTATCGTTCTCTCTCCACTTTCTTCACCACTCCTGCACCTTTTAAAATGCCAAAATAACCCGATGGCCTCGTTCAATGCAATATCTTTTAAATTAAAGCATGGACACAATAAAAATGAGTGAAAGAGATCATAAATTTATGTAAACATTCAAAGTTTGGGAATTTAGATTTAGATTCTGTAATAAGAACAAAACAGTCGGGTATATTATCTTAAAGGTGTTATCTAACACACAACAGATTGGGTTGTGGGGCTGTTTGGATTTTCCTTTACAAATGATGTACGGTAGCTATTTTACCTTTCTTTCCCACTAACAAAAGTAGTATTGTTTATGAGAAAAGTTTGAGTTGAAGCCAAGAGAAGAATTTTAACAGATACAAAATATTATAGGAAACTAATATTGGAGTGAAAGAGATTGTACCTGTCAAAGTATCTGTTTCAACACCTCTATAAAAAACGTCCATTGGGTTAATAATAATGTCACAGTCCCTACACAAAAAACCATATGTTCCAACCGTATAAAAGAAATATTTTACCTTCTCACAATGAATTATTGGAAAAAACAACTAAAAAAAATTACAATGAGTATAACAATCGCAATAAACAATATGTTCCAACCATTTAAAAGAAATATTTCTTTTATTTTGTATAACAACTCAGCTGAGTTAAATATACTTTTTAAAAAATTTTAAAATGAAAATAGTCTAAAAACAAAAGAGTCATTTTATTTGTCTCTCTTTTTTCTTTTATTTACCAAGTAAACAGAATAATGAATAAATATAGATTCCATAAACAAAACTATCTACATCAAACAATTAGTGCAATACTTGTATTAGTAGCAAAGCAGTAAATGATCTAATTAATGGTTTTATATTGACTATTTTGACAGGCCACAAATGCGTTGACCCCTTGTGATAACTTCGATTAATTAAATTAGCCCAGTTATTAATTAATCAGATTAACATGCAATATCACGTGGTAGAACAAACAAATCACCAAACTAAGTAATGCAGTGGAAATTAAATGACACGGTGATTTGTTTACGAATGAGGAAAACCTTACGGCAAAAACCCCACCGGGTGATTTAAGGTCACCACTCCCGAAACTCCACTATTATCACAACAAGCAGTTACAAGCAAGGAATCCCAGTACCTTACCAACCTACAGTTGAACTCTTACCCCAATACCCAATTGGACTTGTTCTATAGTGACAGTTTCTCCTTTCAATGCATGGCTCCAAGTACGTGACTAACCAGATGCGCGAATCCCAGTACGCGACTTCAAATACCAACTAGAGAGAGAGTTGTTGGCTGCAAAGTTCTTCAAATCATCAGAGATGAACTAGGGCACGAACTTTGTCTTTCAGATCACAAATTGCATGAACAAGAAGTTCTGAATGAATGTGCAACTTGCATCCATATTGACGGCCCTTAAAATAATCCTTTTATATGTCTAGGGTTAGGAGAAAAGAAATCCCAAAGACATACTCACGAATTGGACTTGAAACAGAACTGGAAATCTGTTTTCTTTAATTCTCGACTGATAGAGGTGTCGAGAGGTGTCGAGAAGCTGTTGAGGCTCGGGAAAAACAGCTTCTTTAAATCTCGATAGATGCATGTGTCGAGATAGGTGTCGAGATTTAAAAACTGGCACTTCCTTGCTTGTGTCTTGGACAGACTTTGATGACTTTAACACTGGATCTTAAAACACTGTTTCTTGAAGTGTTAAACCCATCCTAAATCTACCAAATTACAAGTAAAGTGCATTTTGTCTAAGGATAAGCCAATTACATAAAATAGCGACATATGTTCACAAACTTGAACTACATATGTCCTAACAATCTCCCCCTTTGGCAATCCGTGACAAAACCACAACAAACAAATGAAAATATGAGAGAAGTCATAAATCACTCAACTCATACTCACTTGTTACATACAGTAAAATCTATCCTAACACAAACTCTTGAAAAACTTTGCAAGAAGAGAGTTTATGGCAAGAAGACTTTGACAACCTGTATTTCTGAAACACTTATAAACAAAACACATCAAGGCATCTTTGTGTGAAACAGAAATAATAGATTCCATACAAGTAAAGAAACATGTGTATAAAGATAGAAAAGAAACAACACATGTAAAGGTAGGTGAAAGAAAAACATACATCATCATATATAAGAAGAGAATAAATACAATGTATGTCAATACATGATCAAAGTATCTCTAAAGAAACAAGAAAAGAAAAAGAATACATATGATCACCTCACTACATCCCTCAGTCCACACTCCCCCTAACAAAAATGTCCTATGCTAACACTCCTCCTAAGCATGACTACTCTCATACAAAACTACTCCCCCTTTTTGTCACGAGTGACAGAGGGTAGAGTGTCAAGTAGACATCTTATTCGAAGAGCTCGCATCTCCATCATCATCATCGTCAGAAGCATCATCGTCATCGCCATCATCATCAGTCTCAGTCAACACATGGGGTGGCAAAGGAGAAGCCTCTGGTGCAAAGCCGCCCATGGTCGCCTGTTGCCTGGCGATGCGACCAACACGGACGTTCACCTGATACAACTCTGTGGAGAGTGTATCTAGGCGAGCATCCATACGCTGTAGCTACGCCATGATGTCTCTTAAAGAGATGTCGCTCAAAGAAGAAGAAGCAGAAGCTCGAGCGGATCTAGAGGTGGTCGGACGGGTGGAAGGAGTGGCACCATCAGTCTGTCTCGATCGAAACTGTGCCTCGCTACGTTTTACGGTAGCAGCGTCTATGGCAGACATGACATGGTAAGGATTGGACGAAGGGAATGGGATGGAAAAACGACTCAGAATCCTCGTGATAGCGGAAGGGAAAATGAGCTTATCACGGGTGGCCGTATCTCTATAGACATCTATAATGGAAAAGATAAAGTGTGAAGGAAAGTCTATAGAAAGATCCTTTAAGAGGGACAACAAAAACCGAGCGCGAGGCTCTGTGATAGAGTTGTAGTGAGAAAGTGTGTGCAAAACAAAAGTCATCACCATGTTAAGGAAACGAGGACCTTTAGCAAAAGGTCGACATGGTGTGTACATATGATCTCCCCAAGAGGAAGGACGCTTACAGAACGCCGAGATCATCTCGTCTTTGGACACAGTCCAGAGACGCTCACAGCTAGGGTAATCAGGATGATCCACCCTAGGGACATGAAGAACCTCAGAGACTAACTCTGGGGTGACAGCAAAGCGCGTACCTCGGACACAAGAGTAGAAAGAAGGTACTGAAGAATCTATCCTGTGGATGTTGGAGTAAAACTCCTGTATCAACATGAGTGGACATGTGACCGGGACGTCACACAGTGACTCCCAAACCTGACTGTGTATGACATCGGGAAGGTCGGTGTCGGCAAAGTCTGCCAGGACAACGTGGCGTTCCGAATGAACACCTCGTTTAGAGAAGTTCTCCGAGAAGTCCTTATGGGCTTTCTCATCACGGAACCAGACAGAGAGAGGGGTAGAATCAGAGGAAGACTATCCCTTAGAACGCAGAAGGTTCTGGGACGGAATGAACTTACGCTTAGGTGCCATAGACACTACTAACGCAACCATAGAGAGGGGGAAAGAAGAAGGAACAAGTAGAAAAGTTCCAAACAGTTCAATATTGGCAGAATAATATTGAAAAGAAAGAACGTATGCATGGAGAATGCATAAACATGTGACATGCAACATAAAAATATCATGGGCTCAGCCCAATCCAAACCTAACAGCACACAATAGATTTGCACACATCTAAATGCATGACAATACAATGAGAATGCTAATGTGATGCAATGCATGTGGTTTTGAAGATCAAATCTATAAAACCAACCCAAGAATTTCATGAAAACCTCAATAATTTTGAAAAATCCCAAAAATTTTCAAAAACACAAAACCTAGGGTTTTAAAACCATGAAATGCATGAATATGAGGGATGAGATGCTTACCAAGTGATGAAGATTGAGAAGAACACTTGAGAAAGCCTTGGGAAAAGGTTTGGAGGAAGAGAGAAAAGTTTTGAGAGATAGAACAAGAGTTTTCGAGCGAGAGAGATCGAGCAAAGTGAGACTGAAATCGCGAAGAATCAACTTATACACCTTCAGTAATTCTCGACAGATGCAGCTATCGGGAGGTATTGAGGTAGCTATCGAGGTAAGCTATCGAGAAATACACGTCGACAGATGAAGCTATCGAGGTCATGTATCGAAAAGGAAGAAACAGCCAAGAAGGAACCTCGATTGATCCAGAAGCTATCGAGAAGCTATCGAGCAGACAGAAAGTTTCTCGATCGATCCAGCAAGTGTCGAGCTATCTGTCGAGACTGCGATAAGAAAGAGTCTAAGAAGCTCGATAGATAGCTATGTGTCAAGAGGTATCGAGGAGGTGTCGAGATGCCTTTAAAAACAGTTTTTCAAAAGAAGAAAAACACAGACATGAATGCAATCATGCATGCAACTCAACCAAAGATCCAATCAACACATTAAGCTCTCATAATCATCTCTTAACAAGAATTTTGATGCACATGTATCTCAAAACACGCACGCACACACTAAACATGTCTAACCAATTTTATATTTCAAAAACAAGTCCAGACAGTTTAGTGAGCATACATTAACGCATGTAAACCTTGTGATGGCCAAATCACATTGTACCTGCACATGTATCAAGAATAGCAAAGAGTATTGCGTGTTGTGTGTGAAAACATTGCAAGATTGCATAAGTGTCTCAATGTTATGACGATTTGAGATATGAGAAAATCACTTTAACTCACACACAATCATTACTATTTGATGGGGACTATCACCTTCGAGGTACATCCTATAACTCCCACATCTCCTAGAAAACACGCTTGCAACCATATTTTAAAGCATTTTTGATCTTTTTGCTTTTTATATCTTTGCATATTTTCTTTTAACAAGCATATCATGCATGGACATACAAGAGAAAGAAAAGAAATACCCAATTATGTTAAGCTTTTGACATTGCACTTTTGCTATGCCTAAGCATACAGATGTCATATTATGATTGGCGAGTAACAGTAGTGAGATGGTTATTTATGCCTTTCTCTTAAGATTTTTTAGTTCAACCCGTCAAAAAGAGTGATACAAGTGTTAAGAAGAAGAGATCACTTAACCTTACTCATCACAAACAAAGAGCTACAAAGCTCACTTGCTTAGTTGTGCAGAAGAATGCTCATCTAAGCTACAGGTGATACAAAGTTTAGAAAACTCTGTTTCAATGGCCATTTCAAAAGTTCACATGAACTAATGCACACAAACAAACACTGTTTTTGTATTTTTTAATTTTTCAATTTTTTTTTATTTTTTTTCAGAAAAGCAGAAATAAAACACAAAAACTGAAAACACACAAACAAAAACATGTAAAGCAAAACAATGCATAAAACTAGATGCATATGCATGAGGAAGAAGAAGAATAGAAAGAGATCAATCCATGGAAAGGACATCGATGTTTTGACGAAGGAATTCAAAATGTTTGCTATCCAGAGGTTTGGTGAACAAATCAGCTTTTTGGTCATCGGTGTGGATAAACTCAAGGGTGAGAACACCATCTTCGACAAGCTCCCTAATGAAGTGATGTCGAATCTCTATGTGCTTAGTTCGAGAATGTTGAACCGGATTCTTAGAGATATTGATGGCACTGGTATTGTCACAATAGATGGTGAGATGTTCTTGACGAATACCATAATCATGAAGGAGTTTTTGCTTCCATAGGAGTTAGGTGCAACAGCTACCAGCAGCAATGTACTCAGCTTCAGCAGTGGATAATAAGATGGCGTTTTGCTTTTTGCTCATCCAAGAGACCAAATTATTTCCCACATAAAAACAACCTCCTGAGGTGCTTTTTCTATCATCAGCATTCCCAGCCCAATCAGCATCAGAATACCCAGCTAAGACATTATTCGTGTCTTTGCTATACCACACACCAAAGTTGGCAGTAGTCTTGACATACTTAATGATTCTTTTTAAAGCAGTCATATGTGACTCTTTGGGATTAGCCTGATATCTAGCACACACTCCTACCCTGTAACTAATGTCAGGTCTACTAGCAGTAAGGTAAAGAAGACTACCTATCATGCTTCTATAAAGTGAAGAGTCTACACTTTTACCTAACAAGTCAACAGTGAGTTTAACATTTGGGCTCATAGGGGTTCTAACAGAACTAGCAGATTCTAAACCAAACTTTTTCACAAGATTCTTAGCATATTTAGATTAAGAGATGAATATACCTAAATCTTGTTGACGAATCTGCAGTCCAAGAAAGTGAGACAGTTCTCCAATCATGCTCATCTCGAACTCTGCTTGCATGAGTTGTGAGAATTCTTGAGCAAGCTCATCCTTAGTTGATCCAAAGATGATATCATCAACATAAACTTGAGCAACCACCAGCTCACCAGCTTTTCTTTTGATGAAGAGAGTTTGATCAGCCTTTCCTCTTGTGAACCCATGGGATATCAGGTATTGAGTCAATCGGTCATACCAAGCTCTAGGTGCCTACTTTAATCCATAAAGGGCCTTTTTGAGGTACAACACATGATCTGGAAAGTGAGGATCAATGAAACCTTTAGGTTGAGCCACATAAACATCCTCTTTAAGCAATCCATTTAAGAAGGCAGTTTTCACATCCATCTGATATAGCTTGAACTTCAAGTGACATGCTAAAGCGAGAAGGATTCTAATGGACTCCATACGAGCAACTGGGGCAAATGTTTCATCATAGTCTATACCCTCCATCTGAGTGTATCCCTGAGCTACAAGTCGAGCCTTGTTGCGGATTACATTGCCCTCCTCATCAGTCTTATTTCGAAATATCCACTTGGTGCCGATGACATGCTCGCCCTCCGGTCTGGGGACTAAGGTCCACACATCATTCCTCTAAAACTGAAGCAGTTCATCATGCATTGCTTCTACCCAACTTTCATCCTGAAGAGCTTCCTCAACTTTAGTGGGTTCAACCTGTGACAAATAACAAGAGTATGACACAAAGTTAGCAACACACTTATCAACTATGCGTTTCCGCAATGTGAGTTCATTCATGTTTCCCACAATAGTTTCTGGAGGATGATTTAATTTGATTCTGGAGGAAGGTCCTTTGTCTTCATGACACTCAGAATCTGGTGATGTAGGAATGTCTGCTGGCTCTTCTACAACACTTAGAGTACCAGGAGTACTTGGGGATGTAGGCTCTTATTCCATGAGCTCTGGAGCTTTCCTAGGTTCTGGAGGTCTTTAGGGAGTTCCTCATCAATTTTCTCAGAATTGACATCTGAAGATTCATCAATAACAACATTCACTGTTTCCATGACCTTCATGGTTCTTTTGTTATATACCCGATAAGCCTTACTTGTAGTAGAGTATCCCAGAAATATCCCTTCATCACTTCTGGAATCAAACTTTCCTACATTCTCTCTATCCTTTAGAATGAAGCAAGTGCTTCCAAAAATTCGGAAATACTTCACATTTGGCTTTCTTCCTTTCCACAACTCATATGGAGTCTTTTTGGTGCCGGGTTTGAAGTACACTTTGTTCACCGTGTGACATGCAGTGTTGACTGCTTCACCCCATAAATTTCTAGCCATATCCTTGCTGTGTAGCATGGCTCTAGCCATCTCCTAGATAAGCCTGTTCTTTCTTTCTACTACACCGTTCTGCTGAGGAGTAATAGGAGCAGAGAATTCTTGAGATATACCTGATCTTGTGCAGAATGACTCCATGTATGAGTTTTCGAATTCTTTACCATGATCACTTCGAATTCGGTCAATTTTTAGGTTCTTCTCATTTTGTAGTCTTGTACATAGTGCTTTAATGTGCTCAGGAGCGTCAGACTTGGATCGTAGAAGGATAACCCAAGTGTACCTGGTGAAGTCATCTACTACAACCATGATGTATCTCTTACCTCCAAGAGATTCGGTTCTTGTAGGACCCATAAGATCTAAATGCAATAGCTCCAAAGGTCTGGATGTAGCTGATGTCTGAGTGCTTGGATGCTTAGCTTTCATCTGTTTCCCAAGTTGACATGGTCCACACACAACATTGTTCAGCCTACTCAGCTTTGGCATCCCTAGAACAGATTCATGCTTAGATACAATAGAAAGATGTTTGTAACTAGCATGTCCCATCCGTTGGTGCCACAAGTCTTCATTTGGCAACCGAATACTATTGCATACAATATCAGAATCAGGTACCAATCCATAGCAGTTGTCTAGAGTACGTACACCACTTATGAGTTTCTTTCCAGATTCATTCATAACAAGACATTTTCCTTTGGAAAATAGCACCATGAAATCTTGATCACATATCTGGCTTATACTCAATAGGTTTACTCTTAGGCCATCCACATAGAGAACATTTGCAATGTCTGGTAGTCCAGGTAGAGAGATAATTCCTTTCCCTTTTATCTGTGACTTGCTCCCATCACCAAAGGTGACATTTCCACCTTTCTTAGACTCAAAGACTTTGAATAGGGATCGGTCTCGAGTCATGTGTCTTGAGCAACCACTATCAAGGTACCACAAGCACGTGTCCATCACTTTAAAGGCAGACTTCATCATGAAACACACTTCATGCTTAGATGACAAATTGGTGGGAATGGTATCTTCTCTCATTTGCCTTTTTCGAACTAAGCCTTTAACTTTAACTCTGTTCAGACAAACTCCTTTACACATTGTGAATTTGAGACAGTCTAGTTTCTACTTGTACAAACTGAGATTCTTTTCAATAATCGTCACGGAAGAAATCAAATAACTTTTAGACTTGTAGTTTCTGAGACACTCAAGGAAAAGAGATTAGAAAAACAAGATGTATTTGATATCACGGATCTCTTCAATTAAGAGAATGTCCTTCATCCATGATAGCAGGGGTCAAACGGATCACACACAATGGATTAAACCCTAATCAGAGTGTGCTTGCTCTGATACCACTTGACAGGCCACAAATGCGTTGACCCCTTGTGATAACTTCGATTAATTAAGTTAGCCCAGTTATTAATTAATCAGATTAACATGCAATATCATGTGGTAGCACAAACAAATCACCAAACTAAGTAATGCAGCGGAAATTAAATGACACGGTGATTTGTTTACGAATGGGGAAAACCTTACGGCAAAAACCCCACCGGGTGATTTAAGGTCACCACTCCCGAAACTCCACTATTATCACAACAAGCAGTTACAAGCAAGGAATCCTAGTACCTTACCAACCTACAGTTGAACTCTTACCCCAATACCCAATTGGACTTGTTCTGTAGTGACAGTTTCTCCTTTCAATGCACGGCTCCAAGTACGTGACTAACCAGATGCACGGATCCTAGTACGCGACTTCAAATACCAACTAGAGAGAGAGTTGTTGGCTGCAAAGTTCTTCAAATCATCAGAGATGAACTAGGGCACGAACTTTGTCTTTCAGATCACAAATTGCATGAACAAGAAGTTCTGAATGAATGTGCAACTTGCATCCCTATTGACGGCCCTTAAAATAATCCTTTTATATGTCTAAGGCTAGGAGAAAAGAAGTCCCAAAGACATACTCACGTATTGAACTTGAAACAGAACTGGAAATCTGTTTTCCTTAATTCTCAACAAATAGAGGTGTCAAAAGGTGTCGAGAAGCTGTCGAGGCTTGGGAAAAACAGCTTCTTTAAATCTCGATAGATGCATGTGTCGAGGTAGGTGTCGAGATTTAAAAACTGGCACTTCCTTTCTTGTGTCTTGGACAGACTTTGATGACTTCAACACTGGATCTTGAAGCACTGTTTCTTGAAGTGTTAAACCCATCCTAAATCTACCAAATTACAAGTAAAGTGCGTTTTGTCTAAGGATAAGCCAATTACATAAAATAACGACATATGTTCACAGACTTGAACTACATATGTCCTAACATATTTATATATAACGTTTATGCAACAAGAACTTTTTTTAGAAAAAATTTATAGAAATTTTTAACAAACCTTGAGTCGATGTAGTTAAGTATGCAGCTCTTTATCCAAAATGAAAGTAGTACCTACAAAATGAAGTATTTTTTTACTTTTTTTAATTAAAATAACCTACTCACAAAAACAGCAGCAAGAGAATTAACTCCTACATCCGTTGCAATCTTTAGTAGTCAAAAACTAATTCACATGCTCAGGTGCATTATAGAGGTACAGAACTACAAAGATTGCAATCTTAAGGAGGCAACAAACAAATGTGCAAGATCTAGAAGACAGCTTCGAAAACAGGTCATTCTAAGCTTTAGTAGTTTGGAAACAGATTCACATACTCAGGTGTAGGATAAAGAAGGCAGAAACTGACATGGAGGACTTTTTTATAGAAATGGGGATTTGTAAAAGTGTTCTTTTGTGGTGACTCCTTGAAGGCTTTTAAGGCATTAGCAAGACTTCTAAAGCCAATTTGAGTGCAGAAACAGTAAGACTTCTTAAGTAAAATGTAATCTAATATAAATATTATCGTAGACTTAGAGATTCATAAATAAAAGGTACAAAGGAGTAAAGGAGGAAAGAAATGCCAAACTAAATACCGAGTCTAGATGCTGAATATTAAGGAATCAGAGAGAGAGAGAGAGAGAGAGAGAGAGAGAGAGAGAGAGAGAGAGAGAGAGAGAGAGTTAGAAATGAGTTTCCTTCCATTATCAACACCAAGTCTACAACTTAATTTTTTTTTTTTTTTTAAATGAGGAAGAGGCAAAACTAAAGATTTTTTTTAAGGTAATTGTTCAAATAATTCAAGCAAAACTAAAACAGAATAACCCTGAATCACTGACTCTAAATGCAGCAGAATACACCCCCTTACATCAGAATTCAATAATTGTTCAGCATCTATAGTTTTGAATGTAACTACAAAACTTATTTTTTTAATTCTATTTCATTAATTGTTTATACAGATTATAGGCAACTGTTTCTTTTGTAAAATAACACTAAACTAATCATAAATTAATCTCAAAAGCCAATTCTTGCTGGATTTTAAAAAGATAGCACAAATTTTCCTCCTAAATCTTGCCTCCTAAAAGGAATTATATAATGATGAGAAATCTAATTGAACATTCATAAAGAACTTATATTTCTCAATGTCCTACCATTTTTTAAAAAAATTTTAGAACTTATATTTACAGACAAAACTAAAAATTGTTGAACTTGCTTCATTTAAAAGGCATATATATAGAGAGAAATTGATGAGCAAAATATTGTAAATTGCTTCAGTTGGTGTGGCACATGGCAAACAGAAACCTTTCAGGTAGATTTGTTGTGATTTCTACCCCATAACAACTACATAGTACTGTTGCTATGACATGATAAAGACATTATAATGAAAAGTTCAAACAGGTATAATTAAAAATTATGCATTGTTAAGAAATATATATGCAGTATGTATAGTTGAAATGAAAGAAATTAAAGTATAAAAATAGCTTTAAGTGGAAAACAGACCATGGAAAACTAACAAACACTTGGAGTTGTTGCTTCAAATTGTTCTAGTATAGGGAAATTCAAAATCCAACTGTGGAACATGGGTTTTGATGGTGGAAAGTTCTAGTGTATAGTGTACTAAATTGCTACTTATGTTGTTGACATAGAATGCCTAAATGAACATTAGAAAAAAATGCAATGACCAATGGCAACTAAAACCAAGAGGCACAAACCATGGAGTGGATATAAACTAATGCAAGAGTAAGTAAATCATTTTGTCAAACGCATGGTGTGCACAAAATTTCAATGTCTTAGATATTATCGATTGTTATTATATATAAAAAGAATTAAAATAGAAATACACAACTAATTGCCACATTGAAGAGTTCCTACAACGCAACATGTCTAACATTTGTTTGATTCGGCACCTCTTGAAAGCAAGAGAAAGTTTTCATATCACCAAAGCAGACATGGTATAATCTGGAAAATTGTCTAAATCAAAACATACAATGGTAAAATTATATCTCTATCAAATTAGTGGAAGGAAATAAAAACACGGCAAATGTGGCAATATTGGGTTTTTACTTTTTTTTAACAATGCAATACGGTAGTGTGACTGTGTGAACATTGAGGGTGGAAGGAAAAGAAATTGAGCTAACTGAATTATACAAAAAAAAAAAAAAAAAATTCACTCAGAAGGAGAAGAAGATTAATAAATAAGATCCAAAGCACTACAACTGAAAGGGGAAAATGAAAGAAATCACAAATCAGTTTTACCGGTAGTGGTTTCGCTGGCTGACCGGTGGTAGCAGGCTAGTCAAGGCAAGCCTCTGTTCTTTCTCTTCAAGCGTCACTGGGTTTCTTATCGCAGAGGAAAAAGAGCATAACAAAAAAAGGGGAAAATTGAAGAGAAGAAACAACATATAAGAAGGCAAATAGAGTGGTTACATACTGAACCGGTGTGGGTTTTTAAAACTTAAAAGTAAATTTTTGGTGAACATGTGTGAGAATAAAAATGAAATCAAATTTAACCCAAACATTAAATCGATATCAATCCAGGCAAATATAAGTATATAACCAAATCCATAAATTTTAATAATGAAAAAAAAAAAGAAAAAAAGAAAAAACTTTACTGTGGGGTCACATGAGTCTGATGGTGGGAGATCAGACTTACTTTGGCAGGCATACGGCCAGTATACTACCCCTCTCTATCCTTTTTTTTTTTTTCAGGTTGTACCAAAACGGTTCTCCCTCTTGCAAATTCTGTTTTTGTCCCTCTTGCGAACTCTCTCTCTAATGACCCAGATAGCAAGCCAAAAAAAAAAATCAAAACAAAACAAAATATGAAACTGAAATTCATGAAAGGAAAGGAACAAAACCTAAAAACTGAAAATTCCTAATAACAATTCAGTTAGAATTAAATACAAAACCCAAAAATAGAAAATTCCTAATAACAATTCAGTTTGAATTTGATCTTCTAGGTTGTTTCCCTGATTTCAATGAAATCCCTAAATTGCCAACAAACATAATTGAAGAAAATAGGCTAAGAGATTAGTTGAAACAGAGAGGCGATAAACCCTAGATTCGACAAAAACGAAAAAAATCAAATTAAATCTAAGCGATTTGGAATCTGATCGATTCAAAATTGGTACCTGGTTTAACTTGAAGGCGTGCAGATGAAAATTTCAAACTGAAAAGCGAAGAGAAAAACTTAATTTGAATACCAAAATCAAAAACAATCCAAACAAAATATCAAAACCTAATCATAATTAATAAAAATCATAAATCGAAGATAAAAACTCACCGGTGAAAGAAATTAATGGACAGTTAGATGAAGAATCTGACAGGAAAGTGAGAGAAATCTTTTCATTCTTGATTGCAAATTGTGGAAATATATCAATGGGTTTCTGTTTTCTCTTTTTCATTGGCAAGGAAAATCTTTTCTTTTGGCCATTTGTGTTAACAAATGGAAAGAATGGATGATTGTGTGTTTTGGGTTTCAGTTTTTTGAGCAAGTAGTGTTTTATTACTCGATCTCTCTCTCCTTCTCCGTTCGCTGCCTCTCTACTTCTCTGTCTCTCTTTTCTCTCGGTCTCTCTCTCCTTTTTTTCACCGTGTAGCAATCTTTCTTCTTCTTTTTTTCTTTTTTTTTTAAGCGGTTAATTTCGTTTTATACAAAAGGGCTCCCAAACGGTATTTTAACATATCGTGAAACATTACACCATACGACTTTTTTTTTGCTTACGTGTCAACTCCTTAATTGTAGCAAAAGGCTTCTACTATTATATATAATATTAGATGTCATGTCTTGCACAACTGACTAAAAATGAGGCCATAGGAGTAAATTGAAAGATTCAATTGAAGAAGTTCCTATCCTATATTCTCCTTATACAATGATTTGATGCAAAGGAACTTGACAACCATAAATGCCCTAGCAAGATTCAAATCTTAGACTGATATATAAATATATGTCCGGACAAAGTATTGTTCCGAACATGTTTAAAACTATCTTTTTCAATTCATTACGTGACAAATTCTAAGACCAATCCTGTATATTATTTAAAAAAGATACAAGATACATGATTCATTAAAAAACTAATGTAATTAAATCTACACATTGATGCTTTTTCAATGATTACATAGTATGTTGAAGGAAAATAGTTCCAAATATGTTTGTAATGGCATTAAGAATTCTGTTCAGTTCCGGTCGGAATAGCCAAGATATCTCTTACTGGTGTGTAAAATGGAATGGTAATACCCTCCATTCCACCTCAAATAAAATTTTGCCCCATTTCGGCCCGTACCGGGCTATCCGGTTAATTTCAGCCAATTTTGGCCGAAATTTATTTTTCAACTAGTATGAATTTTGGCTTCTTATTTTACTTTTTTTCCCTTCTTGAACTTGATCAGCGTTTTTTTCTCTAGATCACCAAAAATCCTTCTCATTCTCTCATTTGTATCTCATTTTCGCACTTGTTGCTCCTAGTCTTTCTCTCATCTCTCGCTGTCTAACCTCTCAAGTGTGATAAAAGTTTAAAATAAAATTGAAGAGCAAGGTGAAGCAAAGGTGGTGCGAGTTTTGAAAAAAAAAAAAAAAAAAAAAAAGGAGATGAAGAAGATGAGAATAAGAGGAGAAAATGGGAAAAGAGCTTAGATGGTAAGATGATGAAGAAAGACTAGCAATAATGAAAGCAATAGCCATTTGAGCAATTGAGTTGGGATATGGGAAAAAGTAGTTAGTAGGAAGCTTCTTGGAAGCTCACTTGTGTACTATTACCCAAAATGTGAGTTTTATTTACAAAAAACCATAAATAAATGTTTTTTAAAATAATAATCACACTTTATTTTAATAGAAAACTATATTAAATTCATTATTTTACATAATAGTAACAGTGATATATAAATATCTATTTTAGTAGTGATTCTGAAACAATTTCTAAAATTGCTAATACCAAAATGTTACATTCTAATGGACAAACCGAAGTAGGTTCCGAAACAATATTCATAACATTATTTTCACTATAAATTTTAACTACTTGTATATTACTCTAATCGTCCTTGTAGTGCTGCTAGTAACTCTATGGTTAGAAACTATAGTAGGAGTTTCAATGGATTCGCAGCTAGGCTTAGTGACAAAGAGCAACAAAGAATAGCTAGTAAGTGCTTTATGATTTATTCTTTATTTAGTCTCTTTTTTCCCCTTATTGTATATTTGCAATATGGTTTCTTATGTCCTATTATTGGAACCAAACAAGTTTTCAAGATTATAAAGATGACAATAATGCCCAGAAAAAAAGGATGTGTTATCTGTGTTTCCAAGTAAAAAACTCCAACTTCAAACAACAAGATCATGGGACTTCATGGGTTTAACTAAAACTACAAAAAGAAATCTCACCAGTGAGAGCAACATAATAGTTGGCTCTATTAATGACGAAATCTGGCCTGAGTTAGAGACCTTTAGCGATGAAGGTTATGGTCCACCTCCCAAGAAATGGACGGGTAAATGTGCAGGTGGCACTAATTTTACTTGCAACAAGTAATTTCATCCCACCCTACGTTAACTTGTGTTTTTGCTTTTCATTAAATATTTTATTTTATTTATAAAAAAAATAAATAAATAAAAAAAGCAAAACTTAGCTATAAATGTGTAGGGTTAATGAGCCCCAAGAATATGTGTTGGGTTGGCTTAGGGATGTTTGTTGAGCTAAAGGCCTAATTCGAGGACATTGAATGGTCCGAGGGTGAGGGAATATCAACCCACGAGGTAATACTAGTAGGCAAAAAAGTGATATCTGATCAAGTTTATCCAACAAAGTGATCCGAGGAACAATATGTCCTCGGCTATGTAAAGTTAAGATAAGAAAGGGTTGTCTAACGTTCAGAGGCAATATTCTATAAGATCCTATAGGTAAGGGTAGGCATGGTGGATATACAAGATAAGAAGAGGGGCTATGAAATATCTAAAATAAAGTTGTTACCACTGAATTGAATGCTCTACAACTACTTCTCTGACTGCATTAATGGGGAGGTGATGCCTGAGCATCAGGGTTCAGCTTTATAGTTGCCACCAAAGACTTCAGGGATAAATGGATGGGACAAGTATCTAAATCAAGGATCTAATTCATACATTGAGGACGGTATAAAAGGCAAAGGAAGACGTTCAGGAGGGGGATCGTGAAAAACAGAAAGAGAGAAAACACAGTGCACATTATCATCCATAATTGTAATTTATCTTTGAAAGAGAAAAATATAATACAATTCATCCTCAGCCTATGTCCGAGGATAAATTCTACTAAAACAGTTCATTGTGTGTGACGCTGCAATCTAGCCCATCATTTTTTTGTTATCCAACATCATTAGAACCTAAATTTCATACCCACTCTCTACAAATTTCATTATATTGGGCTTTTTGAACCTATCCCTATCTTACTGTTGAGTTTGTGTGCAAATTGTGACTTTAAAATTGGCGTCGTCTGTAGAAAATCTTGAGTTTTAGGAAGTTTAACATCATGGTAGGTTCAAGTCCACACCATGCAGAGTCTATGAGGTTCCAGCGTGAAGATCAGTTCCTACACCTTGAGAGAGAAAGGGATCATGAAGGCAGTGTGCATATAGTTCACACTGTGAGGAGTCACTCACGTGGTGGAAGTAGACTTCCTCATGAGGAACATACTAAGGCCATGCAGCAGGAGATTAATCATCTTAAAAGAAAGTTACACCATGAAAGGCGAAGGAGAACTCCCTCTTTTTTAGATCTTTCTTCTGAGGGCTCCAATGATAGTAATTATAGGCCCAGGTCAAGAACTCCCCCAGATAATTCCTTGTCCTATAATGAGGATAACCTTCAGGGTCATAAGGGTAAGAAGTCTTCCTTCAGAGACTTGGGAAATGATGCTATGAGTAGGGCATTGTACCAAATTTCTAAGTCACCCTTCACATGTAGGGTGGAAAGAAGGAAGCTTCCTCGACAGTTTACCCAACCTACATTCACCATATATAATGGCAAAACAGACTTAGTGGAGCATGTGAGCCATTCCAATCAAAGGATGGTGGTGCATTCCAAGAATGAAACTTTAATGTGCAAAGTTTTCCCATCCAATCTAGGACCTGTGGCGATGAGGTGGTTTAATGGTTTGAGAGCAGGTTCTATTGATTCCTTCATGGAGCTTACCTGGGCATTTGGGTCTCGTTTCATTACATGTATTAGAGTTCTTCGACTTTTGGATTTGTTAGTATCCATGGCCATATGAGAAGAAGAAACCGTGAAAACATACTCAGACAAGTATTGAGAGATGTTCAATGAGATCGACAGAGATTTCGATGATGTGGCAATAAGGACTTTCAAGGTTGGCCTACCTACTGAGCATGACTTAAGGAGATCTTTGACCAAAAAACTCGTGAGAAGTGTAAGTTAGCTCATGGACCGCATAGATAAGTATAAGCAGGTTGAGGAGGATCAGTAGCAAGGTAAGGAAAAAAGCGAAGGTTATCCCTCAGGAGAAGAGGGATTTCAAGTCGAACAGATACAATAGCAACAAGCCCCGAAAAGACATTGCCAGACAATTTTTTCTTGCCACTCTACAGGTGGTTAACACTATCTTTCGAGAACTGGTGCATTAATTATTGGAGAAAATCCAAAATAAACCATATTTCAAGTGGCCCAACAAGATGGCAGGGGACCATGAGGTGAAATTAGAACCTTCATTGCTAGTATCACCGAGAAAGGGGTCATACCACTGAGAATTGTAGGACTCTATGGAATCATTTGAGCAATTGGTTAAGGAAGGAAGGTTAAAACAATTTTTGTATTAGCCCAATGGGCAAGGAGACCATTCAGGTTCGATGAACTTGGGCAACACTTCATCAAGGCCTCCTCTGGGTACGATCAATGTTATTTTTGCTACTCTTGGGAGGATTAGGTCTCGTCCTTCCAGAGTGATGTCTGTAGCACAAATCCTTATCCAGGATTATAGTTCTGAGCCAAAGAGGATTAAGGGGAGTGTCCCACCAGTTTTAGGTTTCTCAAACGAAGATAAGATCGGGACTATCCAGCCACATGATGATGCTTTAATGGTTACGTTGAGGATAGGGGGCTACGACGTGAAGAGGGTGATGGTTGACCAGGGTAGTGGTGCAGATATTATGTACCCTGACTTGTTTAAAGGGCTAAACTTAAGGGTTAAGGATCTTACAACTTATGATTCACCACTGATAAGCTTTGAGGGGAAGGCTGTCATACCAAAAGGGCAAATTAGGTTACCTGTGCAGTTAGGTCCAAAAGTGGTTGAAGTGGATTTCGTTGTGGTAGATGTCTATTCTCCCTACATGGCCATTGTGGCAAAACCTTGACTACTTGCTCTAGGTGTTGTTTCCTCAGCTGTACATGTCAAGGTGAAGTTTCCATCTGGGGATCAGATCGAGGAACTAATTGGGAGTCAATCTGTGACTAGGCAATGCATGGCGGCTGCAATTCTGCATTAGCCTGGACGAGAGTCCTTGGCCTCAGCTGAGGGGGGCTCATAGCAATCAATGTCTCTAGACACGCCTAGAGTAGCAACAAAAGAAGAACTTGCATGTGAGGAGTTAGAGAAGGTTCTTATAGATGATGACCCTAAGAAATTCTTCCAAGTGAGAGTTCGGTTGCCATTGCAAGAAAAGGGTGAGTTGGTTACGTTTTTGAGAAAGAACATTGATGTATTTGCATGGAATACTTATAAGGCCCCTAAAATAGATTCGAGTTTCATTTGTCATCACTTAAATGTCAATCCAGCTGTGGTGCCGAGGAAACAACCACCTTGGTGCCGAGGAAACAACCACCTTAGTGCTCATCTAAGGAGCATTTCGAAGCCGTCAAAGAAGAAGTAATCAAGCTTAAAATGGCTAGCGCTATCAAAGAAGTGTTTTATCCTAAATAGTTGGCTCATACAGTGATAGTAAAGAAGAAGAATGGGAAATGGAGAGTATGTGTGGACTTCATAGAGTTGAATAAGGCTTATTCTAAAGATTCTTTCCCAAAGGCATTTGGTGATAAATAGGATGTTTAAACCACAACTAGGAAAGACTATTGAAATGTATGTGAATGACATGGTGTTGAAAAGTAAAACGGTTTCCATGCATGTGGAAGACCTAAATGACACTTTTCAGACGTTAAGAAAGTACAAGTTGCGCCTTAATGCTTCTAAGTGTTCTTTTGGTGTGGGATCTAGCAAATTTCTAAGCTACATGGTGACTCATAGAGGAATTGAATTCAATCCTATGTAGGACAAGGCAATTAACAACTTACATTCACCTCAGAATCCTAAAGAGGTTCAGAAATTGACAGGGATGACTACTGCCTTCAACCGGTTTATTTCTCGGTCCGTAGATAGATGCAGGCCTTTCTTCCAGTTGATGACTAAGTGGAAAGGATTTGAATGGACTGGGAAATGTGCTTTAGCTCTCCAACAACTTAAGGAATATCTTTCGCGACCACCTATTATGTCTCGGCCAGAAAAAGATGAAGTTCTGTTTGCATATATAGCTATGGCTAACCATGCCATTAGTCTGGTTCTAATACAGCTTGATAATGGGATATAGAGACCAGTTTACTATGTGAGCAAATCTCTACATGAGGCCGAGGTGCATTATTTACCATTGGAAAAAGCAATCCTAGCAGTGGTGCATGCTATGTGTAAGCTTCCCCATTACTTCCAATCTCATACAGTTGTTGTTTTAACTCAACTTCCTCTTAAGTCTATACTTCGAAATGCTAACTACACGGGAAGAATTGCCAAGTGGGGTACTATTCTAGGGGCTTTTGATATCAAATATATGCCTAGTACCTCTATGAAGGGCCAAGTCCTTCCTAATTTAGTGGCAGAATTTGTTAAGCCTTCATTAGAAGAGAACGCTAAGAAGTTGGACATGGATGAAAAATCAGTTCGCATGATTTCATGCCAGGAACCTTAGATATGGAAAGTGTATGTTGATGGAGCAGCGAATCAGAGAGGATCTGGTGTGGGGCTAGTTTTGGTGTCCCCTGAAGGAATTGTTTTTGAGAAATCCTTAAGACTGGGGTTCTCGGCCACCAATAATGAGATAGAATATGAAGCTTTATTGGTAGGAATGGATATGGTTCAAAAAATAGGGTGAAAAATAGTGCAAATTTTCTTAGATTCAAAATTAGTGGTAGGCCAGGTAGAAGGAAAGTTAGAGGCTAGAGATCTAAGAATGCAGGAGTATCTAACCCAAGCTAGGTATTTACAATCAAAATTTGAATCTTTTACCTTATTACATATCTCCAGGAGTATGAATGCCCATGCTAACTCCCTAGCCACCCTTGCGACATCCTCGGCACAAGGCCTACCTCGGGTCATCATTATTGAAGATTTGTGTAAACCCACTGGAACGAATGGTGACACCATTCAGATCCATCAAATTAGGGTGGGGTCTAGTTAGATGGATCCTATAGTGTCATTCCTTAAAAATGATATCTTGCCCAAAGAAAAGTCTGAAGCAGATAAAGTACGTAGAAAAGCACCTTGGTTTTGGCTGTCCGAGGACCAGAAGTTGTATAAATACTCTTTTTCAAGACCATATTTGTTGTGTGTTCACCATGATCAACGAAGTTACTTTTAGAAGAGTTACATGAAGGAATTTGTGGAAGTCACACAAGAGGAAGGTCTTTATCTCATAGAGCTCTTACACAAAGAAAGGCATAGGATTATGCATAGAAGTGTGATCAATGTCAAAGATTTGCTCCCAACATCCATCAATCAGGGGGTGTCCTTAACCCTTTGTCTAGTCATTGGCATTTTGCTCAATGGGGCTTGGACATTGTAGGGCCTTTCCCAAAAGAAGCAGGGAATAGGAGGTGGTTGCTTGTTGGAACATATTATTTCACTAAATGGGTTGAAGCTAAGCCATTGTCAAGCATTAGGTATGTGGATACAAAGAAATTTGTCTGGAAAAATATTATTACCAAGTTTGGCATCCCTTATACTCTTATTTTAGATAACGGTTTTCAATTTGATAGTAAAGCCTTCAGAAGGTACTGTTGTGATCTCGGCATCACGAATAGATATTCCACTCCAGCTTATTCGCAAGAGAATGGGCAAGCCGAGGCTGTCAATAAAGTCATAGTTAATGGGCTTAAGAAAAGAAGGGATGATGCTAAAGGAAGATGGGTGCAAGAATTGCCACATGTTTTGTGGACGTATCAAACTACACCTCGGAGATCCACTGGAGAGACACTCTTCTCTATGATGTATGGGGTCGAAATTCCTTTGAAGACCGGGTTTCCGACTTTGAGGAAGAGCTCTTTCATCCCAAGCAATAACGACAATCTATTAGAAAAGAGCTTAGACCTAGTTGAAAAATGGCGAGAAAATGTCATGGTTCAACTAGCTTATTATCAACACAAACTCTAGTAGGGATATGATTCCCATGTGAAGTTACAGCCACTTACACCTGAAGATTTGGTATTGAGGAAGGTTTTGTGTACTGCAAAGAACCTAGCATGGGAAAAATTGGGACCTAACTAGGAAGAACCTTATCCTATCACTTTCGTAGCTGGCATAGGGGCATATTATCTTAAAGATTTAGATGAAAAGGTTGTACCACATCCCTTGAATGTAAATAACTTATGAAGGTATTATTATTAATGAAAGGCACTTCTGCCATCTTACTTCTGTTGACACTGTGTTATGTTGATTGTTATTTTTCTAAGTATCAAACTGAAACTTGGTTATGCCAAGTTCCTCGGACCGCATATCTTGTATAAATTGATATTTTACTAAATGTTGAATAGACCCTTAGTTATGTCTGGTCCGTATCAAACTGATACTTGGTTATGCCTAGTTCCTCGGACCACATACCTTATATAAATTGATATTTTACTAAATGTTGAATAGAACCTTAGTTATGTTTGGTTCTCAAATCATCTACTTTGGGGAAATTAACATTTCAATCTATTTTTCTAAGTATCAAACTGAAACTTGGATATACCTGGTTCCTCAGACCACATACCTTGTATAAATTTATATTTTACTAAATGTTGAACAGAACCTTAGTTATGTCTAGTCCTCAGATCACTTACTTTAGGAAAATTAACATTTCAATCTATTTTTCTAAGTATCAAACTAAAACTTGGTTATGCCTGGTTCCTCAGACCACATACCTTGTATAAATTGATATTTTACAAAATGTTGAACAGAACCTTAGTTATGTCTAGTCCTCAGATCATCTACTTTAGGGAAATTAACATTTCATGCTATTTTTCTAAGTATCAAACTAAAACTTGGTTATGCCTGGTTCCTCAGACCACATACCTTGTATAAATTGATATTTTCTAAATGTTGAACAGAACCTTATTTATGTTTGGTCCTCAGATCATCTACTTTGGGGAAATTAACATTTCATGTTATTTTTCTAAATGTCAAACTGAAACTTGGTTGTACAAAACCTTAATTATGTCTGGTCTTCAAATCATCTAGTTTGGGGAAATTAACACTTCAGTTCATCTTTTCAGGTGTCAAATTGAAACATGGTCATGCTTGGCTCTGAGACCACGTACCTAGTATATATTAATATTTCATTAAGTGTTAGTCAAAATCTTAATTATGTCTAGTCCTCAGATAATCTATTTTCAGGTCAACTAGTATAGAAATTGGATGTTAGCATTATTTTTTCATCCTAATCGCGTATCTTGAAGACTCCCAGAGTAGTGATGAATAGATTGGAGTTCACGAGCATCACATAAAACATTTATTACAAGATGGTTTTGCTATATTTGGTTGACTAGCTAATTATGTATTCGTCATAAAAGAGTTATCATTTATGTAGATAATAAATCTAAACATGTGTCATTGTCTTATTCAATAAGCATCAGTGGTGATAAAAAAAGTATATATAAAAATGATAAGTCTCAAATGCATAAGAGGAATGACTAGATCTTTTCATTAATTTAAAGTTTTATGGAAGTACAACTCGCTTGCAAATACATTAGAGAAAAAGAAAGAAAAAGTTGAAGGGAAGAGGGTCAATCATGGTTTCAGTTTTATCTTTAAATTGCCCTTAGGATCCCTTAGAAGCTAGGGTAGAGCCAAGGAATCAAAAGCAATCCCTTTGCCTTTTGGATCCTCCTCAATGGTTATAGGAATCGACTCCAAGACAAGTTCCATTTTCTCGTTAGACCCCTTTTCCTTGGAAGATTCTGTAGGGGCATTAGGAGGCCGTGTGTCACCATGGGCCACCCCTTCTGCTGATTCAATGAGTTGTTTGGTGACCTCAGATTGCTTAACCTCCTTGGGCTGACATTTAGTGGAGGTAAGGGCTTCAGTTGAATTACCTTGTTCGGCATCTATTCCTTGGGTGACAGAATCATCCTTAGTACTGGGTAAAGTAGAGATTTGGATGGCTGAGGGAAAATAGACATTTTTTGTCCTCCAAAGGGTAGAAGAGGCATCAATCCCAGCTCGAGAAAGTGCCTTATTCCATACTTGGAAACAGTAATGCCTGAATACCTCAGAAACTTGAGCTTTGAAATTTTTTGTGGTCTCCGCCACTCTGACCTCATAGCTATCTTGCTCAGCTTGGTCCCTTGCTTTCTCAGCCTCCTCTTTGGCTTTAATAACTTCTTCCTTGGCCTTGTTGGCCTCCTTCTTTGCCTTTTCAGTTTCCCTTAGATCTTTTTTAAGGTCCTCTATCAACTTCTTCGCTGCAGCATAGTCCTCATCAGCCTGTCTAAGCTGCAGTCTTTGGGTCTCGGCTTGCCTCTTAGCTACTTTTAAAGCAGCCTTGGAGCTCATCTTTTTGCTTATTGCCTTGTTCAATTGGGTAGTGACCTCTTGTAGTTTTTTATCTTTTAAATCAAGGATCCTCTAGGTGTTGCTGCATTTTATTTCCTCATCTTTGAGGGCTTTATAAGTGCTAATGACAATCTCTTCAGCCCTGTGGGCAAATTGAACAGCCTATACATAGTAGTACAGTAAAATAAAAAGAGATTGTCAATAAAAAAACTTAAGTGTAACAGAAAATGAAATGAACAATTATTAAAATGGGATTCTTACCATAGCAAGCTCCTTCTTTAATGTCATGAAGACATTTTGATCCCTCATCTGCCTTAGCTCACTCATGTCCTCAAGTAACAAGAGAGTTTGCTCTAGTGCGTCTGCCACGCAAGTAGCTGTTCTTACGTCGGAATTCCTAATGGATGCATCGGCAGTAACCGCATGATTGTCCATGGTTATTGGTGGAGCCCAAATTGGGGCAGATAAGGGCACACGAGTCTCAGTCCATTTTTTTGACCTCGTCTGTATTGTATGAGCCTGCTTAACTCCCTTTTCGAGCTCCACATCCTTAGGAATGAGGTCTTTACCTCCCTCAATCACATCCTTCCCCTTATGCTGATCCCTCTTTCTCTTGTGGTCAGCTTAGTCAATGCGTTGAGATTGGGTAGGTAGGGGAGGAGGGAGTTTAGGTTGAAAAGATTTCTTTAGGCATTTATCCTTTATCTGGGGAAGCTTAGATTGAGCTGCCTTTTGAAGCTCTTAATTACCCACCTAGCCTTCCATTATGTCTTTAAGGCTCTGCTTGGGCTTGCGTTGAATTCCCATTTCGTCAGGGTTGAGAGTGTCTTCTTGTGGATGACTTGAAAAGGGTGAGCCAAGGTCACCAATTCGATCCTCAAGGGAGTGGGGTTGGTTGAAGACTTCAAATTTGTCCTCGGAATCTGAAACTTCAATAATCTTTTCTTCTTCCTTTATGCTAGGTGAGAAGAGGTTGCTTCACTAGCTGTGTGTTGAGTTGGAAGGGGAATTAAGGGAATACCAACTAGTATAGGTTGTGTGACAAGGGCGCCTTGAGGAGTAGGGGTACTTGTAGGTAGAAGGAAGCCCTCGACAGCAACGCTTATCCAGTGTAAGCGTGGGTCCTTTGCTTTAATCACACACTTCGGCGCCTAGAAGGCTTTGGAGATAGGATCATAGCCGAGGATCAAATGAGCTGCTCGGAGTTGATTATCTAAATGCACGAACACCTCGGCTTTTGATATTTCGTCCAATTTGTTGTCGTTGACAAGATCGAAATGGTGAATAGCTGCGTGCAGGTCTGCAAAGTCGTCAAGAAAAATATGATTAAATTGAGCAAAGATCATTGTATATGTTCAAATAAAAAAGAAAATAAGTGTGGTTGAGAGTAGGTTATCTAAACCTAGAGTTTTACCTAGTTCCTCTTCCCTTTTTGGACAGGGGACGCTGTTGTGCCAATCCTTTCCTGATATGATCAGGAAGTCATTTTTCATACCCTTGTTGGATTCAGAGAGACATTGGATTAATCTAACCTCCAGGTACCTAGATTTTAAGTAGTATCTCTGCCCCTTTAGGTGGTGGAGATTATAAATCTAATTCACATCATGATGGGTAAGCCCTAGACCCATCTTTTCATTTAGCACATCAAAACCCAAAACTCTAAACATATTTGGGGCACACTAGGTGGGAGATAATCTAAAGGCCCTAAGATAGTCCCTAGTAACTGTCTCCATTGGAATTTTCATCCTTCCTTTTATAAAGGCTATCATAGGGATAACTACCTCTCCAATTTGCCTTTTCTCGTGCCACTCCCCTTCCGTAATGTAATGGATACTCTCGGTGGAATTCCATACCTAGCCTTAAATTGTTCTATCTTTTTATCAGAATCTACTAAGGAAGCAAATCTACCCATTTGAAGGAGAAGGTTAGAGATATTAACGAATATAGTAAGGGACAAGAGAGCCGAGGAGAAAGAAACACAAGAAAGAAAGAAGTATGTAAAAAGATAATGAAAGAGGAAGTTTGGGAAGACTTACTATATCAGCAAGGGTTATGTAGCGGGAAAATTTCTGCCTATGTTCCAGTGCAATCCTTAACCATTGGATGTGCATCGTGTCGCTAAGCGTGGGGGACAAAGAGCCATCAAAGTTTAATTAAGAGACGCTTCGCATGCCGAACTGTCAGAAAAGTGCAGTAGGTAGTTCAAGGGACATCATCATTATCAGCGAAGAGGTATGGCGAATACAAGTTGACGGTGACAGATGTCGAGATCCTCTTTTCCTCCTAAGGTGGCAGGAATGAGAATTCGAGGGGCTATTATAGGGTCAATGGGCCCAGAAATATAGGTTGGGTTGGCTCAGGGATGTTTGTTGAGCTGAAGGCCTAATCCAACGACATTGAATGGTCTGAGGATGAGAGAATATCAACCCACGAGGTAATACTAGTAGGCAAAGAAGTGATATCTGATCAAGTTTATCCAAGAAATTGATCCGAGGAAGAATATGTCCTCGGCTATGTAAAGTTGTTACCACTGGATTGAATGCTCTGCAACTACTTCTCTGACTGCATTAATAGGGAGGTGATGCCTGAGCAATAGGGTTCAGCTTTACAACTGCCACCAAAGACTTCAGGGATAAATGGATGGGACAAGTATCTAAATCAAGGATCTAATTCATACATTGAGGACGGTATAAAAGGCAAAGGAAGATGTTCAGGAGGGGGATCGGGAAAAACAGAAAGAGAGAAAACACAGTGCACATTATCGTCCATAATTGTAATCTATCTTTGAAAGAAGGAAATATAATACAATTCATCATCGGCTTGTGTCCGAGGATAAATTCTACTACTTAAACAATTCATTATGTGACGCTGCAATCTAGCCCATCATTTTTTGTTATCCAACATCATTAGAACCTAGATTTTAAGCTCACTCTCTACAAATTTCATTGTATTGAGCCTTTTGAGCTTATCTCCATCTTACAGTTGGGTTTGGGTGCAAATTATAACCTTACAAAATGTATAGTGGCTAGTAAGGTTTTGTACATTAGGTTGTCAAATTTGGGTTTCAGTTAGTTTACCTTGGTAAGATCTCTTATCGTCAAATAAGAAATATGAGGTTTAAATCGATTACATCAATAAAGGATTCAAATTCCGACTACAACAAAAACCAATTAATGTCTTAGTTTGATACTAAGAGCAATCATTATAAGGTACACACTATTAGTTTAAATTTTACGGTATTTATCAAAAAAAATTCTTTTCTAATTAAATTAAAAATTTTGGTTGACCAGCATTGAAAAACTATCATAGATATTTATTTTTTTTTTAAATAATTAAAATTAATGCAACCAATTGTTCGAATATAATTGAGAACTTAATGTACAGTATATTGTATCTATGATTTTGGAGTTTTATTTTGTAACTGTGACTTCAAGTCATCTTTTTGGTGCCATTTTTGTACGTGTGAACATGGGGTGTAATAAGTATTTTCCTATTAACGTACTCAAAAATATGAAATGTTTCTAAGCTTATTGGAGCTCGAGCTTACGGAAGTACTCTTGTAAGGGAGCAGGATGGTCATGGTACCCATACTGTCTCAACAGCAGCAGGTAACAAAGTACCAAATGTGAATTTTTATGGATTGGCAAATGGCATTGCGCGAGGAGGGGTTCCATCTGCGAGGATTGCAGCATACAAAGTATGTGGTGCGGAAGGGAGTTATGACCAAGACATCCTCGCAGCCTTTGATGATGCTATTGCAGATGGGGTTGATCTCATTACCGTTTTAATCGGCGGAGATGATCCAGAACCATTTCATTCCGATTTTATTGCTATTGGTTCTTTTCATGCAATGGAGAAAGGTATACTCACTGTTCAGTCTGCTGGAAATGATTGTCCTAGTCCATCAACAGTATCAAGTGTTGCACCAGGGGAGCGCCACCTTAAGGCCAGGGTGGTCCTAGACCACCTGACCTGAAAAAAAAAATTATATATAATAATTTAAAAAAATTTGTCTGTCTACCCTTCAAAAAAATTATGGAAACACCCTCAATTTTTTTATGCCTATAAAATTAAATTTTTCTCCATAATTTGTTCTATATTCAGTGGATTAATGATTGCTTAGTTGTGTACGTTGAAAGAGATGTAACTTGTAGCATTAATAATAAGACTATTATGCTACGATTTCAAAATATGAAAACTTGTAGAAGACAATTATAAATTTTATGTATTTGTGTGTTTTTTTATTGTTGTTGTTGTCAATATATGAATTTCTCTTTTTATTAGATTGTATAATTTATGCTTTTTAAAGAACACCTTAAAAAAAATTTCTGAAACCGCAACACAGTTGCACCATAGTTGTTCTCCATAGCAGCCAGCAGCATATATCGGAAATTTATTACTAAGGTTTCTCCTGCTAATGGAAAGACAGTCATTGTAAGTATCTTTAGCTGACACAGTTAGTTTTATATGTTTTCATTACTTTTGAATACTGCATGCATTTGGCATCCCCATAATCCCATTCATAAGTATTTTCTTCCCACTTGGTTCTTTGATTAGTTATATGAGAGTTCTAGTTTTAGAACATACATCCTATGTAATCTGATCTAGGTTTTGTTTGGAATGATTGTATTCATTTATCCTCTTTAAGTTGTCAAAGTCGGACTATCTATAGCATTGAAGTGCTGTGCCAAGATCCCTATATTGAATTTGCTTGTTTGACCATCCGATTTTTTTTTTTTTTTAAGTTTTCCAAACTTACAAAACTGTTTTCTAAAAATTGTATTTGAAGCCGGTTTTCAAAACACAATTTTTTTTTTTTTTTTTTTTTTTTTTGCTGGATAAATACAATCCAGATTGGGCCTGTGGTCATTTCTAGCCAAAGTCTAAATAATCAGAGGTGACAAATTAAAGATGGGTACTGGCCCATTCCAGTTCAAAGGGGCAGCCCAACTAGCTAAAAGATGAGCTGCTTCATTACCTTCCCTATAAACAAAAGAAAATTTTACATTAACAAAACCTTTAGCAAAATACAAAATATCCTCCACCACAGACTTAATACTCCAATGAGGTGCTGACTTTTGATTTCTCAGGGGCTCAATAACATTCCATGCATCACCCTCAATCACAACATTCTTAAAACCTGCATCTGCTGCTTTTTGAATGGCCACCAAGGCTGCATTTGCCTCACCAGATAATGGGCTACCTAGACACAGCTGCTTTGCCCATGCTGCCCATGCAGTAAGAAGATTACCTTCCTGGTCTCTTCCTATTATTGCCACAGTTGTAGTTCCTTCTCTAATTGCAGCATCGAAATTCAATATTATCCAACTTGGTGAAGGTGGGATCCATGATTTATCCATAGAGAAATTTTTATGTTGAATCTTCCAAGCTTGCTTGTGTTTCTCAAAGGATTTATTCACTTGCCTTGCAAGATCAGCCGGGACTATTTTGATTCCCTCCACATGAGCTTTGTTTCTACTCAGCCATACGTGGTCACACATAATTGCTGCAAATAATTGGAACTCTTTTGTAGTTTCATCTTTCTAGTGCCAGAAACAGTTTTGGGTTGATAACCATCTTCACCCAATCTACTATAGATATAGAATCCAATTTGTTCAACCTCAAAGGCCATGGGCTTAGGAGCCAAACTTGAGCTGCCCAGTCACATTGCAAAAATAAATGCACCAAAGTTTCGGGAGCCTTGCCACATAAGTGGCACTCATTTGATGGGAGGGTAAACCTTCTATTTAGAATAGAAGTTGTAGGGATGATTTCCCAAGCCAATTTCCACAATAGGTTTTTGAGTCTACCATGTATTTTCATCTTCCACAACTCCTTCCAATCCTTGCTTTGCATCATAGGGTGAGAGGTTGAAGTGGGAGTTCTAGTAGCATTGTAAGCTGATTTTATAGAAAATTCACCTGAGGGATTCAAGCACCAAAAAACTTGATCATTGAATGATTGTTGAGAGAGGTGAATGCTGATGATTTTATTGACTGTAGTTGGCTCAAAAAGATCTAAAAGTAAACCTCTATCCCATTGTCTTGAGTCCTGATCAATCAAATCAGCCACTAAATAAGCTTCACAAGTAACTCCCCTTCTAACTTGAGGGATTAGATTAGGCTCATTTGGGATCCAAAGGTCTTCTCATATCCAAGTGTTCAAACCATTGCCTATCCTATGGCATAAACCTTTTTTTATCACTTCTCTACCACCAAAAATACTTTGACAAGACCATGATCTGCTTTTGGCACAGGCATTCTCATAAACTTTTTGACTCTCACATATTTCTTTTTGAACACTCTTACCTACATCTTATCAACATTACTTGCAACCTCCCAAGTCATTTTAGCCACCAAGGCTTTGTTCATATCTTCTGTTTTCTTAACACCTAGCCCACCAACACTTTTTGGGGTGCATATCAAATCTCAGCTCTTGAGGCACAACCCTTTTTATTTTCCTCTTTAAAACCCCACCAAAAATTTCTGTTCATGGCATCCAATTTATGACAAACTTGCTTTGGAAGAGCAGAGCTGAAGCTTGATAGTATGGAAAAGAGGAAGCCACAGAAGAAATTAGAGTAGTTCTACCTGCCTGAGAAAGAGTCATCATCTTCCAACCCTGCAACCTTTGTCTCGCTTTTTCAATGATCTCCTTAGAAGCAGCATTCTTGTCTCTACCTAAAGCCATAAGAATGCCCAAGTATTTTTCTTTTCTATTGAATTCCAATATAGTTTGCCAATTGAGATCTTACTCCTTGGTTCACATTTTTGCTGAAGTTTATCACTGATTTTAAGAAATTCACCTTTTGACCAAACCAATCAAAGTAGGTGTCTAAACATGCTTTGATATTCCCCATATTCTCCTCATCTACTTGAGCAAAGATGAACAAGTCCTCTGCAAATTGAAGGTGGGTGATTGGCATCAAGTCAGGGGCTAGTTTATATCCAATAATTTTGTTATTTGCTGCTTCTCTCTTTATGAGTCTAGCAAGAACTTCGGCTACAAGGATAAATAGAAAGGGAGAGAGAGGGACGCCTTGTCTCAACCCTTTCTTAGGCTTGAAAAAGCTGAAAGGGCTACCATTAAGTAAGATTGAAAATGAGGTTGTAGTTACACATTGCATCACCACTAAATTCAAATGTTTGGAAAACCAAAACCATGTAGGACTTTCTCAAGGAAGCACGACTCCAATCGATCATAAGCTTTCTCCATATCTATTTTTAAACCCATCCAACCTTTTTTCCCACTTTTCTTCTTCATATCATGGCTTATTTCTTGAGACAAAAAAGCATTCTCTTGAATTTTCCTTCCTGGAATGAAAGCTGTTTGCCATGGAAAAATTAGCTTCGAGAGAACCTGTTTTAATCTGTTGGCTAGCAGCTTGGAAATGATCTTATAGATACATAAACTTATTGGCCTGAATTGGGAAACCATTGCCGCATTATTCCCTTTAGGGATGAGAACAGTGAAGGAATGGTTTATTTCTCTCAACATTTACCCCCTTTGAAAGAAAGTGGTAATAGCTTGAATGACTTCACCTCCTATTAGATTTCAATAAAACTTGTAGAAATGGGTTGAAATTCCATCAGGACCTGGCGCCTTATTAGAATTCATGCTAAATACAACACCTTTTATCTCCTCTGGTGTAGGAATTTTTGTAAGCATCTCTATATCCTCTTCAGACAAGCTTGGGCTTATCAAGTTTTCCATGTTATCTAGGATTGAGGGATTAGACGTATCAAATAGATTGCTGAAAAAACTTTCAAAACAACTTCTGATCGCCTCTCTCCCTGAAACCCATAAGCCTTGCTAGTTTTTTATAAAGTCAATTGAATTCTTACGCCTTCTGATTATAGTGGTGAGGTGGAAGAATTTGGTATTAAGATCTGCTGCAGACAGCCACTTTGTTCTAGACTTTTGCCTCCACAAAGTTTCCTCACTTTGCAGCCATTCTTGAAGCTCCATATTGATACTCGCTTCTTTACTTAAATTTTCTTGAGATGGATCCTCACCTTGGATAATTCTCAAATTCTCCCAGCATTTCTTAATGTTTTGTTGGATATTCCTTTTCACCTCTTTGAGCTTTTGGCACACTTTGAACAACGGGGAACCTTGAAAATTAGCTTTCCAAGCCTTCTCAGCTACAACCCAACTTGTCTCATCCCTGGTCCACACCTCTTCAAATTTAAAAGGTCGTTTAACTAATCTCTACTCTCCTTCTATGAATAAGACTATGGGAGAATGATCAGACATTGAGGAAGGTAAATTGAGTACAGTAGTTCTTGGAAAAATCAGTCTCCATCTTTCATTCGCAAATGCTCTATCCAACCTTTCTTTTATATTTGCTAATCTTCTCTTCCATTAGACTAGGTATAAGGATTGCCTAAAAATTTGATATCAATGAGCCCATTCTTATCAATCACATCATTTGGGCCTCCACTAGATGAGCAAGCCACTGGTTTGCCCCCTTTTTTATCAGCCTGTGAGAAAACATGATTGAAATCTCCAATACACACAACCAACCTCCACCGAAAGCCTCACCAACCTTTTCTACTGCTTCCCAAAAGGGACCTCTAGTAGTGCGGTTCGGAGGACCATACACAAAAGTAATAAGTCAAAGCTCATTCAAAGGGTCTGAGAAAATCAAACCATTGATCATATTGCAACATTTGTAAGTAATTTCTATATCAATTCCATTCTTCCAACCCCCCACAAGCCCACCTTTCTTTCCTCTAGGATCAATAAAATCTAAATTATAGAAACCCAGAGACATCAAAAACCTACTGCACTTCCTAATAGGAATTTTTGTTTCAGATAAGAAAATCACGTCTACGCCAATATCCCTTATTAAGGCTCGGAGAGTTCTTGCCGTGGCCCGAGCCAATCCATGGCAATTCCAGGAAAGAGTAATCATGGTTGCTGTGGGGACATATGTAGGCCCGCCTCCTCAGCCATTTTGGATTTAAGGGATTCATCATCAATCAAATTAACAGGGTCAAAAGAAATTACCTCTTGAGAAGGATAACAGGGCACGAGAGCTGCATGTTCTCTAGTGAGTTCCTTAATCTTCTTCTTTCTGTTTACCTTGGACTTTCCCATAGTTTTGTTTTGACTTGGTTGATTATAATTGGACTGTGACTCTAACTTGAGAAGACCAGAGCCCACTTTGGTTAATTTCAAGGCTTGTAAATTAGCTGGGCTCTCCACTTCCTCCAATTTCCTTTTACCCTGATTCGAAACCTTAGTTTGATTTATGGGCAGATTGCTTTGGGCCTTAGAAAAAACATGTGCTGATTGTTCCCCTTGATTACAATATGCCGTCCATGATAGCACATTATTTTGGGCCTTAGAAAGCCCAATAAGCAGAGATGGATCACTAAGACCCGAGCCAGACAAGGAAGATTGATATTCTATGGATGAGGGGGAATCTTTTTGTATTCTAGAACCTTCAGTAGTTGTACTAGACTCTGATTGGAATGATAGAAATGATTTAGTTTCAACTGGACGGTCTGTTTCCATGGGGGTAAGTGAGGTTATAGTTGTGGGTTCAGATATATCTAGTTAGATTATTGGTTGGGATTGGGTAGGAAGGTTTGGAGATTTGCTTAAAGATATGTCTTGTGAAGTGACATTATCAGCCAGATTTTCAAACTTTGTCAGATTACTCCTCGATCCGACTGCTTGGGTTTCCTTAATTCCTGCATCCTACAGCGCGTCTATTCCACGCTCTTCTTGCTCCTGGGCTACTGCCTCCATCCTTCCTCATCTTCCTCATCCCTGGATTGATCCCTTTCAGCAATGAATTCCACCCACCATGAAGTTCTTTTACTAGCTGCTTCTGCCTTTAACCATGGTCCAAAACCAAACGGTTCCTTGAGGTTTGATTGCACTTCTGCATCTGCCAAATGGCATCTTGCTTTTAAATGACCTAACCTACCACATTTGAAACAAAATTCTGCAATTCTCTCATATTTAAATTTTAAACTGAATCCAAAGATTCGGTTGTGTTTTTGTCCAGAAAAAAAGCCACTCATCAGTGGGTCTTCAATCTTTAATTCAACCCTTACTCTTAAAAATTTGCTCATACAAACTCCCCTACTACCAGTAAAGTCCACCTCTAACACTTCTCCAACTAGAGCACCAATCTCCTCTGCATTTTCCTTTGACATATATTCAATGGGGAGTCCATGTATTTTAACCCATAAAGGGAGACTCGAAAAATCCATATCCTCAACAAACATATTCTAGTGCCACTGTGTAAGTATAAGAGGAAACCCTTCAATATTCCAAGGCCCGAGTTCCAAAATCCTCTTTTTATCTCCTTCACAAGCAAACTTGAACAGAAAAATGTTTTCCTTTATATCTACAATCTACACACCTTTGGATGTCCTCCATACTTTTAAAATAATAGCCCTTACAGCATTTTTGTTGATGTTTCTATCTGATAGAAGTGTTAAGCATTAGATAGTTTGTACATATCTTTGTTACTTGTATTTTGTACATATAGGAGTAAACTACAATAGCTGAGTATAGTTAGTTATTGTGGTTCAATACTGTACAGTTGATTGTTTGGTTAGGTTAGTTACAAGTTTATCCACGTGTAAAGTTTGTATTGGATGATTCCCTTTTCTGTTACTGTTCACACCTCTGTTCTCACTATATAAGAGAACAGAGCATGATAATTTAATATTAGAAATCATTCACACAAGTTTATATTTCTTTTCTCTGTGTTGCTCCTGTTTCCTCCATTGATAAAATCTTCGAGACTTGTGTGTGATTCAATATGGTATCAGAGCTGAACTAGTTCAGAGATCTTTCAAGTCTGGTAATCTCTGATTCTTCCTAGTTCAATTACGTTCCTTCTTGATTTCTTAGTGCTTATTTCAAATCAACTAGAAATTTTCTTCATTGTGTTTCTGTTGATTCTTGCATTAAAATCATCATCTTCTTGATCCTGTTTTTCTTATTCATAATTGAAATTGAAATGTCCGATCTTAGGGTTTCAATTTCAATTTACAACTTTCTGCTGTGAACTCATCAAGATTGCGAATTGCATCTTGATTTCTTAGGGTTTCAATTCCTAATTTATATCTTTCTACTATGATCTCATCAAGATTGTTAATTACATCTTGATTTCACCTAGTTTCAATGTTCATTCCTTTTTCTTTCTTTCTAATCCTTGCTTGAGACTTTGAATCCTCATCAATTTTTGCACCAAGCATGTCTGAATGCACCTCTAGTGCTACTGTTCCTACTGTCCAGCCTTGGGAAAACACTTCTAGTCCCTATTTCCTATCTAGCGGGGATAACCCAGGTGTTTCTTTGGTAGTTCAACCTCTCACTGAAGAAAACTATAGCACCTAGAGTAGGGCAATTCTCATTTCATTGGATGCCAAAACCAAATTGGGTTTCATTGATGGCTCTATTCCTAAGCCTCAATCTATTGATCACCCATATTATAGAGCTTGGAGTAAGTGTAACAGCACAGTCTTAGCTTGGTTGTTTAATTCAGTTTCTAAGGACTTACAACCAAGTGTAGTTTATTTCAAGACTGCTAGAGATGTATGGGTTGACTTACAGTACAGATATGGCTAAGGTAATAGACCTATAATTTTTGAATTGAGAAAAGAAATTAGTACCCTGCCCCAAGAAGATTTAACCATCAATGCATACTACACCAAATTCAAGGGACTTTGGGATGAATTTTCGAATTACAAGACATGTACATGTGGTCATCAAGTTGAGGACTGCACTATGTCTTTTCTGATGGGGCTAAATGAGACATATGTAGCTATCAAAGGACAGATTCTTCTTATGGAACCTATGCCTCCTTTGAGCAAAGTAATCTCTTTTTTCCTTCAAGATGAGAAGCAGAGAAAGGTGGGTGCTGGGAAGAGAGTCTTGGTTGATACATCAACAGCTTTGGCAGCTCTAGGATCCAAGTCTGGTAATACTAGGAATTTTACTAAGCCTAAGAGTGGCAGACCACAATGCACTCATTGTGGAGCCATGGGACATGTTGTTGACAAGTGTTATAAGCTGTATGGCTACCATCCTAGGTACAAGTTCAAGAACAAGGGTGGTCAGCCTTTTGCAAACAATGTCATTGCTGCTGAAGATAATGCTAATGAACCTGTCACACTCACCAAGACTAAATACCAGCAATTGATTGGATTGTTGAACTCTCACTATCATTTTGGCACTCAAGCTCCACCAGAGGCATGTTTGAACAATACTCCTCAGGTTGCTACTGTCATTACTCAGCCTTCAATGACTGTTCTAGCCCAAGAGTTATCAGGTCATTGCTATTCACCTTATCTTCAGCATTTTGTCTTCCCTTCAAGTGCTAGTATTTGTTTTTCACCTTCTCTTGAGCATTCTATTTTTTCTTCAACTGTTAATACATCTCATATTAGCTCCTATGACTCGATTCTTGACAGTGGTGCAACTAACCACATGGTGCATTCCATTCATTTTTTTTACTTCTATTACTTCTTCTGCAAAAATTTCAGTTAGACTTCCTAATCGTGACATGGTTCAAGTGACTCACATTGGAACTGTTAAAGTTTCAGCATCTCTAACTCTAGAAAATGTCCTTTGCATTCCAAGTTTTTCTTTCAACCTTATTTCTATAAGTAAACTAACCCAAAATTCCTTCTGCTGCTGTATTTTCCTTTCTCATTATTGTTTTCTTCAGGACTTACAACACTGGAAGATGATTGGGTTGGGTAAAAGTCATGGAGAACTGTATATTTTGCAGTGCACTAATTCCATCAGCTTACCTTCTTCTGTTTCAGAGGTTTTATCTAGATTACCATCTTTTCTTTGTAATAAAAATGTCAATGCATGTAATTTTGCTTCTTCTCATGATGTTGTTGCTTCCAATAATGTGGTTAGATTGTGGCATTATAGATTGGGACACCCTTCTTCACAAAGATTAGCTTTGTTGAATTCTACTATACTTGATTTGAATTCTTGTAATAATAACAATTCCTTTGATTGTTATATCTGTCCTTTAGCCAAGCAACACAAATTACCTTTTCCCAAATCTACAAGTGTTTCTTTATCTTGCTTTGATTTGGTCCATGCTGATATTTGGGGACCTTATTCTACCCCTTTATTGAATGGCTCAAGATATTTTCTTACTTTGGTTGATGATCATAGTAGATGTACTTAGGTTTATTTAATTAAACATAAATCTGATGCTTCTTCCTTAGTTCAGACTTTCTTTCAAATGATCCTTACTCAATTCATGGTTCCAATTAAGGTGTTTAGGACTGACAATGGTCCTGAATTTGCCCTTTCTTCTTTTTATGCTTCCAAGGGTATTTTACACCAGCTGTCTTGTGTTGAAACACCACAGCAAAATGCTGTTGTTGAAAGAAAACATCAGCATTTGTTGAATGTTGCCAGAGCCTTGAGATTTCATGCCAATTTACCTTTAAAATTCTGGGGGGATTGTGTTCTTACAGCCACATATCTTATAAATAGACTTCCTAGTCCTCTTTTAGGTAATCTCACTCCTTATCAAAAACTTTTGGGTCAATCTCCATCTTATCATCACCTTAGATCTTTTGGTTGTCTATGTTATGCCTCTACTTTGACTAGAAACCGTTCCAAATGTGATCCTAGGGCTAAGGCATGCATATTTCTTGGCTATCCTTTTGGAACCAAAGGGTATAAGTTGTATGATTTGTCCACTCAATCTGTTTTTCTCTCTCAAGATGTCATTTTCAAAGAGTCCATCTTTCCTTTCAAACATTGGTTACCCAAATTTGCCCCAAATCTCTCTTCCACTTCTCACACTATTTTTCCTTGTCAACCTTTACTCCCTGAGTTCATTTCCCCTGTTTGTGCTGAATTTTCTCTTCCTTTCAGTCCTGTTGACACTGTTGTGCCTCTTGATGAGTTTCCAGATCTAGTTCATCCTGATCTGGATCCTTCTTAAATTGTTCTTGCTGTTCCACCTGACCCTCCTGCTCTTGCTGCCCCCTTACCTAATTTACCCATTGTTAAAAGGTCTAATAGGTCTCATAAACCTCCCTCATACCTTCATGATTATCACTGCAATTTAGTTTCTACAACTATTTCTAATTTTCACTGCAATATGGCTTCCCTCATACCTTCCCATGATTCCACCTTTACTGAAAGTCCAGGTATTCTTTATCCTCTTTCTTCTACTCTTTCTTATACTAAGTTGTCCACTGCACATAGAGTTTTTTCTGTTGCCTTGTCTGTCATCAAAGAACCTACCTCCTATGCTGATGCTTTACCTGATCCCTTGTGGCAAGCTGCCATGAAGGCTGAGATTGATGCACTTCAAGCCAATCAGACTTGGGTAATGACCAAACTGCCTCCTGGTAAAGTGCCTATTGGGTGCAAGTGGGTGTACAAAATTAAGCTTAAAACTGATGGTTCTATTGAAAGGTACAAGGTTTGACTTGTTGCTAAGGGCTTCACTCAGACTGAGGGCCTTGATTACTATGAAACTTTCTCCCCTGTGGTGAAATTTGTGACTGTTAGAACTCTTTTGGCATTGGCTGCTGTGTATGGTTGGCATCTCTCTCAATTAGATGTTAATAATGCATTCTTGCATGGGGATTTGAATGAGGAGGTGTATATGGTTCCTCCTCCAGGATTTGGCAGCAAGGGGGAGGTGTGCAGACTCACAAAGTCTCTTTATGGCATGAAACAAGCAAGCAGGCAGTGGTTTGCTAAGCTCTCATTCACTCTTCTTGATCATGGTTTTACTCAATCTAAATCAGACTATTCAGTCTTCACTAAGGTCAGCAAGGGCTCAATTCTCATCTTACTAGTCTATGTGGATGACATTCTAATAGCTAGCAATAATGTGGAGGCAGTCAATGCTTTCAAAGTTTTTCTGGATGACAAGTTCAAGCTCAAAGATCTAGGTACCTTGAAGTATTTCTTAGGCCTTGAGATTGCAAGGACTGTGAAAGGAATCAGTTTGTGTCAAAGGAAGTTCACTTTAGAATTGCTTTCGGATACAGGTTTGCTAGCAAGTAAACCAGCTAATGTGCCTATGGAACAAACAGCCAAGTTTAGGAGTTCAATGGGAGAGGATGTTCCAGACCCATGCCTATATAGAAGAATTATAGGGAAGCTACTCTACTTGACTCCCACCAGACCTGACATCTATTACTCAGTGCATAAATTGAGTCAGTTTATGAGTTCCCCTAAAATCCCACACTTGCAAGCAGCCTATAAAGTGCTTAAGTATCTAAAGAAGACACCAGGACAGGGCTTATTTCTCTCTGCCAGTTCAAAATTGAGACTCAAAGCCTACTGTGATGCTGACTGGGCAGCTTGTCCAGACACCAGAAGGTCAATTTCAGGATTTTGTGTTTTCCTTGGTGGTTCTCTCATATCATAGAAGTGTAAAAAATAGCAAGTGGTGTCCAGATCATCAGCAGAATCAAAATATCGAGCAATGGCTACTGCAACAAGTGAGATTGTTTGGTTGTTGGCCTTGCTTAGAACATTTGTTTTAGATCACAATCAGCCAAACTCTTTGTACTGTGATAGTAATGCAGCTCTATATATTGCCGCAAATCCTGTCTTCCACGAAAGAACGAAGCATATAGAGGTTGACTACCATTTCATTCGAGACAAGATTCAAGCTAGAATCATTAAGACATTTCATGTTCCTACTAGACACCAAATTGCTGATTTCTTCACAAAGGCACTTGGATATAAACAGTTCTATTTCCTTCTGTCCAAGATGAACTTAATCAACATTTATAGTTCATCTTGAGGGGGAGTGTTAAGCATTAGATAGTTTGTACATATCTTTGTTACTTGTATTTTGTACATATAGGAGTAAACTACAGTAGCTGAGTATAGTTAGTTATTGTGGTTCAATACTATACAGTTGATTGTTTGGTTAGGTTAGTTACAAGTTTATCCACGTGTAAAGTTTGTATTGGATGATTCCCTTTTCTGTTACTGTTCACACCTCTATTCTCACTATATAAGAGAACAGAGCATGATAATTTAATATTAGAAATCATTCACACAAGTTTATATTTCTTTTCTCTGTGTTGCTCCCATTTCCTCCATTGATAGAATCTTCAAGACTTGTGTGTGATTCAACAAGAAGCTTACCCACCAGACCTGTATTGAACAATTCTTCAACAGCCTTCTCACTAGCTTTTAACTTCACTGCTTTACCTGTGCATTTGAGTTTCTTTGTTTCATCAGTGATTGGTTTCCCATATGAATAATAAAGTGGTTAAGAGGTGGAGCCCCTTGCCCACTAGCACAATTGGCTCAAATCAAGAAAAAGGGTTATAAATTTAGGGTGGCTTCTGGAGTTGGCCGATTAGGAAAAAGAAATAAAGATGGTCAGTAGATATTCAGGAATCCAACAAGGGAAACTTTGATAGGTGAAGTAGTAGGTGGAGATGGAAAACAGGGATAGTGGGGTTAGGTGGCAATAAAGATGGAAAGACAAAGATGAAGGGATATGGCAACAGATGAAAAATAGAGAGCAGAAAGACCTCGAGCCTAAACTCAGGCTAGGAAGCCTTGACCCTACTCAAGGAGAAAGCAGTGGCCTTAGCAACTAGTTGATGACTTATTTAACTATTCAAAACACAATTGTGAAATAATTTGTCTTTGGCTCCTATGTTTCAAAAAAAGTTTGCATAGTTTGAATGAGACAACACATGGTGTAAGCCCTACTAATTTTCGATTTATTTACAAGATTGTCACCAAATTTTTTTCACATTTTCTAGACAACGTCAAAAACTTGTTCCCTTTTTTCCATTTTGCACAATGAAAATTGGATTCAATTATCTGAAAATTGAAAACACTTGCCAAAAAACTATGTATCACTTTGATAAGGCAACAGCCTGAATAAACAATATATATATATATATATATATATATATATATATATATATATAAAGTCTAAAACTTCACAGACACGATGAACTTGATTTTTTTTTTTTTTTTTTTTTTTTTTGGGGGGGGGGGGGGGGGGTGGAAGGGATGGAAGGGGTGGTGTATCCTATTTTTACACAATTTCATTTTATGTTATCAGGGAAATGAAGTAAATTCCTTCACATTGAATGGAACTAAATTCCCTCTGGTATTTGGGAAAGATGCTTCGAGTACTTGTCCAGAAATTGGTAATTTTTCGTGGTTTTGGTCATTGCTATAACTTCAAGTTCTTGTTAAAGAAATAAAAGCTAAAACTGTGCATGTCATGTTCATTATCAGGGATTGCATTGAAGGTTGTTTGGATAGCGATTTGGTGAAAGGAAAAATTGCTGTGTGATGACCCAATTAATGGAAAGACAGAACCTTTTAGAGCAGGCGCCCTTGGGGAAATCACGATGATTATAGGAGGAAGAACCGATCTTTCTCTTGTAGTTCCTTTACCTGCATCTTCTTTAACAACCGAAAATTATAACGTGGTTCAGTCTTTCTTAAATTCTACAAAGTAAGCATTCTAATATTTTCCTTATCTGTTTTCTTCTAATACCATACTGTTAACGAATGATTTAGATATGAAATTTAACTATTGCTCGAATTTATGGAAATTGTATGATGCTGATTAACGGCATAGTTCTTGGTTTGGGGAAAGAAAAAAAAAACATGAATTAGGTATTAATTTCCAAGGTGGTGTTTTTCAGAAATCCACAAGGAAGTTCACTAAAAAGTGAAGTTATTGAAGATACAACTGCTCCAATAGTGGCTTCCTTCTCTTCTTGTGGACCAAACTACATTACAGCAGATATTTTGAAGGTTAGGGATCAATTACCTGCACATCTTCCTCTCTCTGTGGTTCACCTTGCTTAGCAATATCACTTCTCTAATGCCTACATATATTTGATAAACATTGCAGCCAGATATAGCTGCTCCAGGAATAGATATTATAGCTACATATTCCCCTGTTGCTTCACCTTCTGGAATTTTTGGGGAAATGAGGTCTTTGAAATACAATATATTCTGGAACCTCCATGGCTTGTCCAAATGTACCTGGTCTAGCTGCTTATCTCAAAACATTTCACCCTGATTGGCCTCCGTCGGCTATTAAATATACACTCAAGACCAGCGTGTTGGGTTTCAAATAATATTATCACAAATATTAGCAATTCAAAATAATAATCGCACAAAAGACAAATATTTACGTGAAAAATCCTTTCTCCCTAACAGGAAAAAAACACAAGGCAAATTCTGAATAATGTCACTATTACAAATCAATTACAAAAATTCTTTTGTATGTCTCACGGCTAAAGAAAAATCTATGTTGTTTATCTTTACTCTCACACACACACTAATTATCTCTTTCAAAGGTGCTAACACTTTGCTCTCTCATTTTTATTTTCTTATCTACGCATAGCTCTCTCTTGTCTGTCTTCTTTTTCTCTAAGCGGCTCCCTCTTGACTACTCTCTTTTTCTTTTTCTTTTTCTTGTTTGTGCAGCTTCCTCTTTCTTTGTTTTTGCACATACTCTCTTTGTGTCTTCTCTAAGGCAGCAGTACCTTACTCTCTCTTTCCTCTTACATTCCTCCTAAGCAAAAATTCATTTTCTCTCTCTTGGTTTCACGCTTTATTTTCCCTCTCCTCATAGAAAGGACCCTTGGACCAAAAGCTATCAAAATCTTTATAGAATTGTCTATTTATGAGACTCTTTTGCTATTCCCTCTTGAACTACTAATACATTACTTTTTTAACAAAGAATCTATTCCCTCTTGGACTAGGTATATATTACTTCTTTAACATGGAATAAATTTCCTCACACACCAAGGAATAGTCTTTCCTTCTACAACAAGAAAACCCAAACTAATTTTTCCTTCTTCAATTAGGAAACCTAATTGACTTCCCAAGTCACAATTAGAATTTGAGGCAATTTCCCAACAATCTCCACCTTGACTCAAATTCTATCAGTTGTCCTTAACTATCCTCTTTCCTTTTATGATAGCTCCTACCTTAATCAAGTAATCATCTTTTCCTCTTAGAATAGCACCACCTTAATCAAAGCAATCTCTTCTCTTCCATCTTAATTCACACAAAGAGTCATCCATTAAATCAACCAAGCTCTAATACCATTGTTGATCTTTTCTTTCATAGCATTGTGCGCAACTGATCTTAATAGAATTGATCGAATAACTCCCAATACCTGTCTATCAAGGAGGTTCCATTCTTCATCATTCATAGTATCAAGTTTCTTCCCCAAAAAAGGCAGATGCAACTTATTTCCATAAAGATAAACCTCAATCTACATTCTTCAATATCCAAAATCTATTCCATCAAACTTTTCAATTCCTAAAGCTTGCCTACTTCTCCGGCCATCAGTTTTACTCTAACTTTAGCTCTGATACTACTTGTTGGATCCCAAATAATATTATCACAAATATTAACAATCCAAAATAATAATCACACACAAAACATAAATATTTACATAGAAAACCATTTCTCCTTGAAGGGAAAAAATCACGAGATAAACTCCGAATAATGTCACTATTATCAAACCAATTACAATAATTCTTATGTATATCTCACTGTTAAAGAAAAATATCTATTGTCTCTCTTTGCTCTCACACATACACACTAATTATCTCTTTCAAAGGCAGCAACACTTTGCTCTCTCGTTTTATCTTCTTCTCCACGCACAACTCTTTCTTGGCTATCTTCTTTTTCTCTAAGCAGCTCCCTCTTGACTACTCTCTCTTCTTTTTCTTTCTTGTGCAGTTTCATCATTCTTTGCTCTTGCATATACTCTCTTTGCATCTTCTCAAGGTGGCAGTATTTTACTCTCTCCTTCCTCTTGCGTTCCTCCCTAGTGAAAAACTCTTTTCTCTCTCTTGGTTTCACGCTCTACTTTCCCTCTCCTCATAGTGAGGACCCTTGGACCAAAAGCCATCAAATTCTTTGTAGCATTGTCTATTTATAAGACTCTTTTGCTATTCCCTCTTGAACTATGAATGCATTACCTTTTTAACAAGAAATTTATTCCCTCTTAAACTAGGAATACGTAACCTTTTTAATAAGGAATAGACTTCCTTCCACACCAAGGAATAGTCTTTCCTTCTACAATAAGAAAACCTAAATTAATTTTTCCTTCTTCAACAAAGAAACTTAATTGACTTTCCATGTCACAAATGGAATTTGAGGCAATTTCCTAACACACTGGTATATCACTGGTTGCATCTTCAGCCGTCTCATTTCTTTTCCAATCTTAAGGTTCTAACTAGGTTTGTTTTCGTGCTTTGATAGATTGGCCAATGAATGCCACAAATGTATATGAAGAAAGGTGAATTCGCTTTTGGTGCTGGATATATCAATCCAATGAAAGCAATAGAGCTTGGTTTGGTTTATGAAGCCTTGAAAGAAGACTACATAAAAATGCTCTGTCGCATTGACATTAGTTTTTTTGGTACTTGTCGCAAGGGTGTTAAAGGATCTCAATTACCCATCAATGCAAGCTCTTATTGAGTCTGGCAAAAGTTTCACAGTTGAATTTTCCAGAACTGTAACAAATGCTGGTCCTGTTGGCTCAACATACAAGGCAAAAGTCATTACAGATTCTCATATCAATGTAAGTGTGAAACCTAGCGCCCTCTCTTTCAGGTCATCTGGTGAGAAGAATTCTTTTGTTGCGACAGTGTCCGGGAAAGGATTGCCAATAAAAACAAGGGTATCTGCATCAATCATGTGGTCAGATGGCACCTATAATGTGAGAAGTACAATTGTTGTGTACACAAATGAAGCCTAGATATTTTTTATCATTGAATGTTCATTTCATGAAGTAACATAGACATGTATTGGAGGCTAGCAAAATAATTATCTATTTTTGTGAACATCTCTACAATGCAACCTAATGATTCAAAATAATTTTTGTTGTTCATAGATTTCACTAACCTGTTCATACCAGACTTTCCAAAGTCTTGATTTATCAATTGATCCCTTCTCTTCATAGATTACAACGATTGTACAGTAGAATGGTACTCTTTGAATTTTTGCATCCATCATGTAGGTTTGCAACTAGTATAAAATATAAATACATAAAAATAGAAGTAGACAGAAAGTTTAGCCCTTAAAACCCTAGAATGGCTTATATTATGTAATGATAGCTATATTGTTTGAGAGATTTGCACCCAAATCTATTAGAAATTGCAATCACCACCCGAATTAAAAAAATTACAAATTTTTCCATAATGTCAGATTGGCTTTTAAATTTAACAGTAACCAGAAATTAATTAATGACCATTCTACCCTTTCAGACAAAAAAAAATTAATGACCTTAAAAATATAAATTCTCCATTGTGCATAATAAAATTATGACATTACCCAAGCTTACTTAAAATCATACACCAGCCCACGTCTAGCCCCAAACCCTTTTCTCAATTCGGGTGAGATTGCACCTCCCAAGATTGGAGAGCAGAGTCCCAAGAACGGCGAAGCAAGATTTGAGGTTAGAAAAGTGAGTCCCACTTCACCATCTTATATAAAGTTAGTAATACAAATACTAAATTGCAATTTACTCCCTATAAAGTTTTAGATAATTTTACCTCATTATCTTATTAGGGTTTGGCTTTCTTCTAATATATTTATAAAATAAATCTCTTTTTATTTTAACTAGCTGCGAACCCACGCGTTGCGCGTGATAATTATTTTTATGGTGGTTTTATTAATTTTTCTTTTTGCAATTTAAACTAATCTAATAATGAGTAATGTATTTGTAATTATATTTTTATTTATTATAGGAACAATTTTAAATGTAATATAGGTAAACTTTAATAAAACTTAACAATGATTAATTGAACCAATATTAGGATAAAATTTTGTTTTTGAAAATCTATGAAGGTTATTTTCTTTGTAGAAATTATAATTTCGGCCACCTAAAACATATTATCAAATAAAAAATTATTAGCAAAATTTAAATTTCTATACATGCATTGTTATAAAATAATAATAATAATTAAAATAAAATTGCAAAAGTTAAAATTTGTCACCTATCCAATTATTTTCGTTTGACTAACCTTTGCTTTTCTTTATGAACGGCATTATACTAACTGTTAAATTAAGTCCACCACAAAGGATCTGAAAATAAACAAAAATTAGGTTGTTTAACATTTAAATTGAGAATAAAAAATCATGCTATGTAAAAGTAAATACTAAATTATCCAAATCATGTTATGTAATGGAAAATTAGTGGGAGGAATAGGATAACATTTAACAATCAAAGAGAATAAAAAAAAAAACAACAACAACAACAATTTGGTTTTAAAGAATCCTTATATATTTTGGTTGTGAGAGAAAGCTATGCATAGAATAGAAGGTAGTGACAAATTTATAGTAATAGGGTGTGAATAAGAAGAGACAAAAATAAAGGAAGATGAAGGGAAAGAGAAAGAATGATACTAATGTAGAGGGTAGTGGGGAGATAAAAAGGTAAGGGAGGGAGAAAGATTGAAGAAGTAGTGGAGAGATGAAATGGTAAGGAAGTGAAGGTGAGAGGGTGAAAATGACAAAAATAAAGGACTGAAGGGAAAGAGAAAGAATGATACTAATGTAGAGGGTTTTTGTTTGGTTCACAAAAATCTAAAACTGAGAAAAATAGGAAGATGGAAAATGTAGTTTATATAAATTGACTATTACGTCATTGTGTAATAAAGTGGGAAAGTGAGAGGGGTAGGTGAGTGCAATAAAATGAGGATATTTGTGTAGATTACATCATTCAGCATCTTTATGTCATTGTGTAATAAAGTGGGAAAGTGAGAGGGGTAGGTGAGTGCAATAAAATGAGGATATTTGTGTAGATTACATCATTCAGCATCTTTTCCTCCCCATTTTCCTCCTAAATTGAAAGGATAAAAAAATGTGAGCCCGGACCGGAGAGATTATTTTCCTCCCCATTTTCTGTCTCTCTTATTTTCTCTCCTGAACCAAACGGTAGAAAATGACATTTTCCACCCTATTTTCCTCTTTCTATTTTTCATTCTTCCTGTTTTCACCCCAACCAAACATACCCTAAAGGTGGGGATTAAAATCCCACTACCACTTGCTATTATATATTTAAAATAAAAAGACATGCCTAATTAAAAAAGTAATGGAAATAAGTCAAACCCATCTTATTATCAACTCATTAAAGGTCACTAAGGAACACTTCTAGGCTGAAATTATGAGAGGAAATGCATATGAAGTTAAGAACAAATATAAGATACCAAATTGGTTGCAATCATTGTTATTACCAGTATTAATTATAAAGTTGTTTCTACTATCAATACTGTATTTTGTTTTCACTAATTTTAAAGTGATTATCTGATGGAAAATAACATGCTTATATCGCCTACAAAACATACGCAACGAAAAAATAATGAATTTGTTTCATTCATATATGTTAACATGCACTATGTAAGTTTCAGAATTTAAAAACAAAAAAATGTACCTTAGAAGGGTGAACTTCAAAATCAAAGATCAGAGCACTTAGGAACACTTTCAATCTTCACACCAATTCCACTAACGTCCAAGATGTGTGGTCTCTCAATCAGTTTTCAAAGGGAGAATGTCAAAGTATCTAATACTCATATACACACCTTTTCACAATGGTATTCTTATTTTTCATACATAAAAATTATGTATGTTTCTTCCTTTGTGTCTAACTGATTATCTAATTGGGTTGGCCTTTTGGGTTCTTTCCAAATGGGCTTAAGTGTGTAGCTTGGAGTGGGACCAAAAGGAACCAATAAGACACTAGCTCCAATAGGCCTTAGGCTTTTTTTCTGTCAACTCTTGACAAGTTCAAAATTACCATTAACTATATTTAATACCATTATAAAAATATAGTTGCATTTTAGGCCTTATTTAAATTATATCCTAAGATTTTATTGTACATGCAACCCCTTCATAAAATATTCGTAGTAATACAAAATCATGAAAGGAGTCTGCCACTTTGTAGATTACTACATCTTAATTTCTTGAGTACCCGATTTAATCCTTTAAGTTATTCATCATATATTTATAAAATCCAATTTCATAAATATATATTTTAGTAACTTCTTACTAAAGTGGTTAAGCCTATCTCTCTAAATAACTAAACCCATTAAACTTATCTCAAGAGAATATTTTGTATCTCTGTTAAGAAACTATGAATTCCATCTTGAGAATATATGTTCCATCAACATTAAATATGGTTGCCCAACATACTGAGATTTTGACCATAACTTTAGATCTCACTCCTGATATATCAAAATAACGTACATTTCATGATCAGATCCATTATCCTCTTAGAATTAAGAGTTCATGTAAATATAAGTCGTGAGTTTATTATTCATTTGACAGTCGTTAGTAGAATAATAAATCTCACAGTGATCCAGTTCAGTATGTTTTAACACTTAAAACATATCAACATACCAACTAGAAATCTCTATTTTCATGATCAAGACAAATCATCTTAGTTGATATGTTGTAGTCTTCGTAGATGAAATACCCAATTTCATCACCGACTATGAACTATAATTCTAAATTTACAAAGAACTTGTGATTTATATATTCTGTGACTCTTCACATGAATCACATATTATGCATCTTATAGACTATATGATAATGTCCGAATATTCATGTTACCATTATTTTAGATAATAATAAAATAATTTTATTAAATACAACATTAAGTCATACATAATGTCATACATAGCATCATACAATAAAATTTAAGGGCACTAATCCTAACAATCTCCCACTTGCCCTAAAGGTTATTGTGCATTAATCTAACTCTCATCTCCTCCAAATGTGACTCGAAAGTCCTTTGAGGCAAGGCTTTGGTAAAGGGATCTGCTAGATTCTTTGCACCTAGATTCTTTGCACCTAGATTCTTTGCACCATCAATCTTTGCTACAACCACATCTCCTCGAGCAACAATGTCTCGAATGATGTGGTACTTTCTTTCTATGTGCTTTCCTTTCTTGTGATTCCTTGGATTGTGCAACCGCTCCATTGTTGTCGCAAAACAATGTAATAGGAACTTACTCAATTCTCACAACACCAAGATCAAAAAGAATTTCTTGAACCAAACAACCTCCTTTACCGCCTCACAAGCAGCAACATATCCGGCTTCCATAGTGGAGTCAGCAATACAAGATTGCTTAACACTCCTCCAACTTATGACTCCACCTCCTAAGGTAAATACACAACCCGACGTGGATTTTCTGAAATCTAGATCCAATTGAAATTCTGAATTTGTATAGCCAATGGGAATCAAATCCTCACAATGGTAAACAAGCATATAATCTCTCGTTCTCCTTAAATACTTGAGAATATACTTTACAGCTTGCCAATGTTTTGGTCTTGGATTTGATTGATATCGGCTGATTATGCCAACTAAATAACAAATATCCGATCTAGTACAAAGCATGGCATACATGAAACTTCTTACCGCTTAAGCATAAGGAACTTGTCTCATCATATTTTCTTTCTCTTGAGTCTTAGGCCTTTGGTCATTAGATAGAGGAACTCCATGTCTAAAAGGAAGTAATCCTTTCTTGGAGTTTTGCATACTAAACCGTTCTAGAACTTTATCTATATATTCAGCTTGTGACAAACCTAACATCCTATTCTTTCGATCTCGCCAAAGCTTGATCCCTAGAATATAGTTAGCTTCGCCCAAGTTCTTCATATCAAATTGGCTTAACAACCAAACTTTAACTGATGACATTACCCCTACATCATTTCCAATAAGTAGAATATCATCAACATAAGCACTAGGAACATTACTACTTTGTCTCTATGTCTTTTGTACACACATGGTTCATTAAGATTTTGTTCAAAACCAAATAATTTGATTACTTGATCAAATCTGATGTTCCATAACCTAGATGCTTGTTTAAGTCCATAAATGAACCTTTTCAACTTGCATACCATATGCTCTTGGTTCTTTGCTATAAAACCTTCCAATTGCAATATATAGATTTCTTCTTCAAGATTGCCATTAAGAAATGCAGTCTTGACATCCATTTGCCAAAACTCATAATCATAATGAGCAACAATAGATAAGAGAATTCTGATAGATTTAAGCATGGCTACTGGCGAAAAAGTTTCATCATAGTCAATGCCTTCTTTTTGTGTATACCCTTTCGTCACTAGTCTTGCTTTAAAGGTTTCAAAATTTCCATCTATCCCTCTCTTTCTCTTGTAAACCCATTTGTAACTAACAGGTTAAATGCCGTTAGGCACCTCTACAAGATCCCACACATGATTGGAATTCATAGAATTTAATTCAGATTTCATAGCTTGGACCCAATGATGTGCATCTATATTATTTATTGCCTCCTCATAAGTGGAGAGATCCGATTCAGCCTTTTCTGAAATAGTTTCATAAGTTTCTCTCAAACTTATAAATCTCACAAGAGGCTGAACAATTCTCCCACTACGACGAGGCACCTATGTACTAAACATTTCATGAGTAGTATCTTATGGTGTATCTAATACAGTCACATCATCCCTAGTTTCAAACATTGGTTGTTTAACTACAGGTTCATTCATTTCAACTAAGAGAACTTTATTTCTAGAAGTAAAATTATTCATATAGTCATTTTTCAAGAATTTGGTATTTATGCTAACAAATACTTTATTATCCTTATAACTATAGAATAAACCTCTAATAGTGCCTTTTGGATACCCTACAAAGAAAACCACTTCTGTTTTAGACTATAACTTGTCAGACTTTCCCTTCAACATATATGCTAGGCAACCCCAAATGTGGAGATGTCTCATACTAAGCTTACGTCCATTCTACAACTCTACAGGTGTTTTAGGAACAGACTTTGAAGGTACCAAATTCAAAAGATAAATTGCAGTATTTAAGGCATATCCCCAAAAGGAAATTGGTAGAGTCGAATAACTCATCACGGATCTAACTATATCTAAAAGAGTCCTATACCTTCTTTCTGCTACACCATTTTGTTGTGAAGTTCCAGGTGCAGTCAACTGGGATATAATCTCATTTTCAGTCAAGTAATCTTTGAAATCCCCAAGAAGGTATTTGCCACCTCAATAAGGTCAAATGGCCTTTATGTGTTTACCCAATTGATTTTCAACTTTAACCATAAACTCTTTGAACTTTTCAAAAGTTTCGAATTTTCGTTTCATTAGGTACACATAACCATATCTAGAGTAATCATTAGTGAAAGTAATGAAATACTCATAGCCACCTCTTATTTGGATTGACATAAGACCACGTACATCTGAATGTACTAGTTCTAGCAAATCTTGGGCTCTTTTACATTTTGCATTAAAAAGTAGTTTGGTCATTTTACCTTCTAAACAAGATTCGCAAATAGGAAATTCATCAAAGTCCATGGGCCCTAAAAGTTCATCTTTGATAAGTTTTTGAATTCTGTTTGAATTAATATGACCCAAACGCAAATGCCAAAGATATGATTCACTAGTAGAATGAAACTTTTTCTTTAATGATTTCACATGTGAATTATTATCTAATTCAGAATTATATAATTCATGCTTATCAGGAGTTAAAATATAAAGACCATCAACAATATTGCCAGAACAAATAAACACTTTACCCTTCTTTATTACAACATTGTCTTTAAAGATAATACAATATCCATCTTTACCTAAATAAGTATAGAAATTAAATTTCTACAAACATTAGGTACCTAAAGACAGCCTTTCAATATTAAAACCCTAGACTCAAAGCACAAATTAACAACACTAACAGCTACAACTGGAACTCTGCTCCCATCATTCAAAGTAAGAAATAATTCCCTTTCATTTAGCTTTCTAGTCTCCTAAAACTCCTGCAAAGAATTGCAAATATGATTAGTACAACCTGAATCCACACACCAGGAATCCGTGGGATTCTGTACTAAACATATTTCAAGAAGAAATGAACTTTTCATACCCTTGTTCTTGGTAGCCTTAAACTTTGGACAATTCTTCTTCCAATGTCCTTTCTCACCACAATGAAAACGCTTTTCTTTGTTGACAACCCCTAAGGCAATTTGCTTACCCTCTTGCTTAGTAAAGTCCTTCTTCTTCTTCTTCTTCTTCTTCTTCTTCTTCTTCTTCTTCTTCTTCTTCTTACCTTTGCCTTTCGACTTAGATTGAGAAGTAGAAGTTTCACCCACATTGGCTTCAACACTAGAAGTACCAAGGATGCCTTCCGCTGCTACCAATTCATTCATCAATTCAAACAAAGAATAAACATTTTTGTTCATATTGTAATTTAGTCTGAATTCCTTGAATGATTCCGATAGTGACTGGAGTATCATATCCACTTGGGATTCTCCATCAATGTCGGCACCTAAAACTTCCAATATATTCAGATTAGAGATCATTGTAAGACAATGCTCTCTTACTAAACTACCTTCAGCCATTTTGGTATTATAAATTTGCCTCATGGTTTCTTGCCTTGCAGAACGGCCTTGCTCACTAAACATCTGCTTCAGACTTAGCATTATGTCCGAAATTAGTTCTACATCCTGCATTTGATACTGTAGAACATTTAAGATGGATGCTAGGATATAACACTTAGCCATTTCATTAGATTTCTGCCAATGATCATATCACTATTTTTCCTCAAGAGGAGCATCTAATGAAGGAAAGTTAGGACATGGATGAGTAAGCACATATTTATGCTCTTTAGCAGTTAAAACAATGTCCAAATTTCTTTTCCAGTCAACATAGTTGGATCTAGTTAGTTTGTTTTGATTAAAAATAGAAACAAGTGGGCTAAATGATGCCATGTTCAAATCTGAAAATAATAAACACGAATATAATAAGTAAACTGGACATTATCAATTTAGCATATAAACATATAGTATGGAACCTTAATTAAACCATAACATAATATATGCAATGACAACCCAATCTCATATTCAATATCCCTCAGCATAGAGTGAACATTAAATACTATGATTGATTGAGAACTATTCTCATTATTAGTGCTATCATGATAACTCTTATAAAACGCTAATAATATACCGTATTACACTTAGCCTCTAAGTAATAATAGTAAGAATTCAAGATAGAGGATACTACAATACTTAGTCTAGTGTATACCATTGTCTAGAATCATGTGTAGCCATATTTCATCCCTTTAACAGGCTTATTTTGTAGTACCATGATAAAAACACCATCTGCTTGGAATGCAAAGCTCAAGTCTAAGACAAAGTGTTTCATCAAACCACTATCAACCAAGAAATTCAATCTTGTAGGACCATGAAATAAATACTCTCTACATGGAATGCTAAGCTCGAGGCAAAGATAAAGTATGTATTTCACACTACTATGAACCAACAATGGAAGCCATGAGATCTAAGCCATGAGATCTAACCCTTGTATCTCTCTCCCACTCGATGTTTTAAATTAAAGGTTTTTAGTTTAAAACATACGTAAACAAATTACACATAGCCTTGCTCTTTATATATGTAAAAAACACTTTAAGAAAATTATGGATCCCCTGTCCTCGATCAATCGAGAATGTACCTCGATCGATCGAGAAAAGTTCTGGATACTCGACAGATCCTCGATCGATTGAGAAAACTTCTATCAGCTCAATCAATACTTGACAGATGCTCGATCGATCGAGCGTTGCGAATTTTAAATTTTCAAGAATTTTTTAATGTTTCATGAACAAAACAACTATCATTTGATACTAATGGATAAAAATTGATATCAAGACTGAATTTCATTGATGCTATAACCTTAAAGTTTGATTTAACATACCTAAACTCAAAATTAAACAACATCATAACATCAATATCAGTTTTTATCAAACAATAGTTTCAACAACCATGCAAAAAACTAATTTTTAACAACATGAAACTATTTTCACCAATTCCAAAACTCAAAACATGTTAAACAGATATGAAAGTGAAGACCTCTCCGATACCATTTGATGGAAAATAACATGCTTGTATCGCATACAAAACATACGCAGCGGAAAAATAATGGATCTACTTTATTCATATATGTTAACATGCACTATGTAAGTTTCATAATTTAAGAACAAGATAGTGTACCTTGAAGTAGTGAATTTCAAAACCGAAGATCAGAAGCACTTGGGAACACTTTCAATCTTCACACTAATTCCACTAACGCCCAAGATGTGTGGTCTCTCAATCAGTTTTCAAATGAAGAATGTCAAAGTATCTAATACTCATATACACACATTTTCACAATGGCGTTCTTATTTTTCATACAGAAAAATTCTGTATGTTTCTCCCTTTGTATCTAATTGATTATCTAATTGGGCTAGCCTTTTGGGCCTTTCCAATTGGGCTTAAATGTGTGGCTTGGAGTGGGACCAAAAGAGACCAATAAGACACTAGCTCCAATAGGCCTTGGGCTGTTTTTCTGTCAACTCTTGACAAGTCCAAAGTTACCATTAATTATATTTAATACCACTATAAAAATATAGTTGTTCTCTAGGCCTTATTTAAATTATATCCCAAGACTTTATTGTACATACAACCTCTTCATAAAATATTCGTAGTAATACAAAGTCATGAAAGAAAACTGTCACTTTGCAGATTACTACATCTTAATTCCTTGAGTACTCAGTTTAATCCTTTAAGTTATTCATCATATATTTATGAAATCCATTTTCATAAATATATACTTTAGTAACTTCTTACTAAAGTGGTTAGGCCTAACTCTCTGAATAACCAAACCCATTAAACTTATCTCAGAAGAATATTTTGTATCTCCCATTAAGAAACTATGAATTCCATCTTGAAAATATATGTTCCATCAACACTAAATGTGGTTGCCCAATATTCTGAGGTTTTGAGCATAATTTTAGATCTCACTTCTGATATATCAAAGCAACCTACACCTCATGATCAGGTCCATTATCCTCTCAGGATTAAGAGTTCATGTAAATATAAGTCATGAGTTTATTATTCATTTGACAGTCGTTAATAAAATAATAAATCTCACAGCGGTCCAGTTCAAAATGTCTTAACTCTTAAAACATATCAACATACCAACAAGAAATCTTCATTTCCATGATCAAGACAAATCATCTTAGTTGATATGTTGTAGTCTTCGCAGATAAAATACCCAATTTCATCACCGACTATGAATAATAATTCTGAGTTTACAAATAACTTGTGATTTATATATTCTATGACTTTTCACATAAATCACATACTATGCATCTCATTGACTATATGATAATGTCCAAATATTCATGCTACCATTATTTTAGATAATAATAAAACAACTTTATTAAACACAACATTAAGTCATACATAATGTCATACATAGCACCATACAATAAGATTTAAGGGCACTAATCCTAACATTATCATCCTTGAAAATAAAGTCTTGCAATTATTTCAAAATTATTAGCAACCCATTTGGTAAGAGATTTTTGGTAACGTTATTGTTTTTTGGAATTACATATAGGTAAAAAAGTATGTAAAAATATGTGTAATATTATTTAAATACTGAAAACTGTTATTTAAATAACAATACCAAAAACCCTTATATATATACAAAATAAACAAAAATGAACTTTAAGAACTTTTCCCTTTTGATACACCTACGTCTATACCAAACAAAATTTTGTACAATGCACCAAACTTCATAGAGTCGAGACCTTTAAAAAGTACACTGCTTATAAGTTCTATCTTTTATCTCAAAAAAAAAAAAAAAAGTACACTCGACAATAACAAGAATGCAGACAACAAAGTTCAGAAAGACCTCTAACAAGTCGAAAGTCTACAAAGTAAGAGCAACCACATCAGTCCATCTATTGTCTTCTAAAATAGAAAAAAGTATAAATTTTACACATTTTGAGCAAAAAAACACCCACATCAATGGGTGTAAAAATGTGTAAAGATGGGTAAATATTTCCATGAGCTACAGTAACCTTGTATAGTTACATAGTTATTGCATAAAAGCACCTTTTTCAATATTTTTTCCTCTCTCTTCTCTATACCTGACTCCCACCTCGACCACATCACTTTCTTCGTCGCCATTTCCAAGCTCTCTAAATCCAATTACTTTGACACAATCTGCCAGTTCCTCAACGACCTCCTAACCTCTTGGCCCAACCTTAAAACGGAGCATTTCGCTTCTCACGCTATTGTTCTGTACAGTCAAGCCAAGATGATCCCACAAGCCACTGATACTTTCAAGCGAATTCACGATCTAGGTATTCCTTGAATCGTTAAATCTCTCAATACTTTGCTTTTTGCTTGTCTTTTGGCTAAGGATTACAAAAAGCTAAACCAGGTTTGTATTGAGCTTCTGAAATTTTATGAGATTCAGCCAATATACCTCAGAGTTGCCGTCATTATTGTCGGAGGCGTCGATCTTGTTGCTCAGTGCTCAGTGCTCAGTGCTCAGGCTGGAGGCGTCAATCTTGTTGCTCAGGGCGTCGATCTCGTTGTTTGATCAGTGGGTTTCTCGTTGATTGTTGATCACTAAGTTGATCATTTTTGTTTTGATCCATTTTTTTATTCTTTGTTTGATGAATATTTTATTAAATAAGTATGTAGAATAGATAAACTGATGTAGGTGTTTTGTAAAAATATGTGTGTAAAATAAAATAAAAAAGTAAGATTTTTCTTGTAAAATAGAAGAAAACTAAATGCTAACCCGTGCGATGCACGGGAAAGCTAGTGTATAAAGATGTAAGCTATTCTTTTTCTCTTCCTCTTTGCTCGTACATTAAGATTCCAGCTTTATAGCTTCCTATCCTTGATATGAAATATTAATCTTGATATGAAACATTAATTTACATAATAAATTACAAAAATCAAACATAAGTTTAAAATAAAGTGAAGAATTAAATCTTTAACATCCTCAATTATTCAGAAAATGTATGAAACACAAATTCAAAGAACTACTTAATCAATATTTAAAATAAATTAAAAACAACTTAAAAGTTTTTTTTGTATTTTCTTCCTTTGTTGCTTCGTAGTAGTCACCTTTTGTTTTCTTTGAATTGTCACTTGTGGTTTGAATTGCTTTGGCATTTGTACTATTGGTTGGTTATTTTCCACCAGCCTGTTATATTACATAAAGATATTAGACATAGTGTTGTAGAGATGGTAATACATTAAAAATTTGAATCCAAATCAATATAAACTCTTGTTCCACTTATTGACAATAAATTATACTTTCCTACAATGCACGGGATTCATTAAAAAAAAAAAACAATTATCTATATAAACTTATATCTGTGGTACAATAATGAATACACTGATGTATATGTGACATTGTACAATTCAGCATTCAGCTTGAAATGCAGTGGCCCTTTCTTTCTTCCAATGTAAATGCACTGCATCTCAGGGCTGGCAGAGCCAATTAAATTAACCTTATTAAACACTTTCGTACCACCACAAAAAGGCCATTCATGCATAAAATGTAATGGTCGACTTTGAAATTGAAAAGATGAGTTGGAGAATTGAGATTGTTAATTTTAGGCCCATCAGTGGATCCTCCTATCACATGTAATTGTTGGACACTTCTTAAGCAAGGAGGGTATGGACAATGCATAGAACACATGGCATTACAACTTCAATATTTATAAATTCGATTTATTTACAGAGGATCCATTGTCTCTTGAAGACTTGAATTGCTAGCTAGAAGTTAGGTTAGCTACCTCTCATTTTATTCTAAGATTTTCGTAGGTCATTTGTGGCATGCAACAAAGGGCTTATGCAACTACAATAGGATTTGAAACACATTGAATTTAGATCAAATATTCATACTTATAACAGTAGAATAATAACTGTCTGTCAGCCATCAATATCACAAAGTTTGTGTTGGATATTTAGTTAGATTTCCCAGCAAAGAGAAATGAAAGACAGTACGTTTAAAACAGGGCATTCCCATCACAATTAGAAACCTAAAATAAACTTAAAATCTCAAGTAACCAACACCCAATCGTGCATAAATTACAATAAGAATTCTGACATTGGCAGCCATACATGAACCTAGATAAGAATTCACAAAATTAAATCCAATAATCCGATTATTGGAAGCACCTATCTAGAGCTACACGCAGTAGTTATAATGATATCACAAATGTGCAAAGACTAAATTACCAAAGCCAGTCAAGTATATTATATGTAAAAAGGCACTTGTGTTCTAATATTTTCATACCCTAACACTATCAACGACTAATATTTTATATGGCAAATACTTATGATATAAAATAAACTTCAAAATCCAAAAAGAGCCACAGTATTGCATATACAGTTTAGATTAAACTTAACAAACCAATAATGATATAAAAAAGACTCCCACAGATACACACAGTCTACTCCAACCCTGCCCCAAACAAAAAATATATAGGGAATTTAATAATCAAATAGAAAATAACAAACTGAATCTAAGTTTCCAGTCAGTCATACAACTTCTTAATTGGATGCTTACATAATAATTCAGCCAAAATTCTTTGTATTTCAAACAATATCTTATACAAATTAAGAAACTCCAACCAAGGCTACTAATAATAACAAAAAAATGAAGAAAAGTACAAATCTCCAACCAAATAGAAAAATGAATTAAAATCCAAAATAAGAAAATGTGAGAACCTGAAAGGAGGATGATATAGTATATGTATATGCACGGATTGTCACACCATTTCAACCATCATAGGGCAGCATTGAAGTTTTATTGGTCGAACCACATACTTAGTAACCCCTTCCTGAAATTTGATATATATTAGAACCACATGCAGAGCCAAACTATAGGTTTACAAATATCCTCATACTCAACTGCTTTAAATTTCAAATTCACAAATAATAATAAAAAATTTTCAACCAAATTCAAAATTATAAAACTACAAAATGCAATCAACTCTAGAATACAACCCAACCTTCAAAAAAATTTCCACGGAATCCAAAATAGCGGCATCCCCAACATAACATTCTGTAGGCTATCACATAAGAAGACCTAGAGATTATAATAATTTATAAAAAGGGAAAACCAATGTAAATGAAGACGACAATAACACTATATATCAAACCAAAACAAACCCAAAATTGAAATCAAATAGAAGAATCCAGTAAACTAAAAATCCAATAAAAATTGCATAACCAAAAAAAGGGAAAAAGAAAATCCAAACCAATATAAAATGAAGATGAGAAAAACACTATATATCAACTAAAACAAACCCAGAATTAAAACCAAATAGAAGAATCCGAAGGAACCAAAAATCCAATAAAAATTGCATACAAAAAAAAAAGGGAAAAAGAAAATCTAATTACAAAAATTTCATGATTCTTCTTTGCCATAGATTTGACAACAAAGGAAGAAGAAGAAAACGTGGAAATTTGCAAAGAAAAGAAAAACAAAAACAAAAAACTTAAATCTAGAGCAACCCACAACCACAAAACAACAAAATTCCATGAAAACAAAACCAAAAAAAACTTAAATCCAGAGCATCCCATAGCCACAAACTAACAAAATTCCATTAAAACTTGAAGCGGATAGAGAGAGAGAGCGATATATAGAAATTAAGGAGAGTAAAAAACATGTTTTAATTACCTCAAAATAATTTGCCGACATAGAATATGATGGGTTGGATTGAGTGACGATGGAGAGGCAAAGAAAAATAGATGCAGTGGCGGTGATCCATGGTGACGGCAGCGATGGGAGGATCTGAGTTTTGGGGTGCCAGCGTATATTTAAAAACAGAGAGGTTGTGGGGTTTAGACGTGAAGGCTAAAGAGGGAGTCGTATATTTGTACTAGGGTTATAAATTGATAATTCTAATATAATAATAAAACATTAAAAAGAATTTAAAAAAAAAAAAAAAAAGGTGACGTGAAGGGTGAGCAATTTATCCTGGTATTTTACTGTTAATCTATATATAACTTTAAAAAGAATTCTAATATAATAAAATGTATAATAAAGCATTAAAAAGAATTAAAAAAAAAAAGGTGACGTGAAGGGTGAGAAATTTATCCTGGTATTTCACTGTTAATCTATATAGAACTTTAAAAAGAATTCTAATATAATAAAATGTTAAAAAGAATTTAAAAAAAAAAAAAAAAGTAACGTTGAAGTTAAAAAGAATTAAAAAAAAAAAAGTAACATGAAAATTTATGGAACTAGCAGAACTTCAGTTTTATATATATATATATATATATATATATATATTATAGATTATGCACCAATTGATATGGTTACTCTAAGGGGGGGTTTGGATAACGCGTTCAGCGTTTAGCTGAACGCGTTTCACGTTTTCTGTTTTTTTTTTTTTTTTCCTGCGTTGCACGCATCAGGGGGGACATCAGTTACTGTTCATGAACAGTAACATGAACAGTAGCCGATTTTGTTGACTTTTTAGTTTTTTTATCATATTTGTGGGTCCTGTTTACTGTTCACGGGACCCACAAATTTCACTTTTCATAATTTTTTTTTATTAAAAATGGGTCCCACAGTACTATTCACACATTTAAAAATTATTTTGCTACAGTATTTTCAGTTTTTAGTTTTCAGTTTTCAGTTTTCAGTAAAACGCTCTATCCAAACGGACCCTAAGAACCTCAAAACTAGAAAAGTTCGATGAAATTTGCGTAGGAAAAAGTGCAAAACTTGGGCATAAGACTGTGCTACGAATGACCCCGCGCACAGACCTAGTTTCCTAGGTTAGTCTTAGCCTGGTACTTATAGCCCACTCATAAATCAGGGCCGAAAACCTTCCTGAAACTCTCCCAAGCAGCCCAGAAAATCCCCACCACCACCACCCCCCCCCCCCCCCCCCTCCAATAAAAAAAAAAAAAAAAAGAATCTTTCATTCCATTTCAAGCATCCAGGGTATAATTTCTATTCTTTCTCATTAATTTCTCTTGATCTTATAGCCATATTGCTAACACTAATGAACTTAATTTACAAACAAAAGCTTTCCTTTCTAGTCCTTTTTATTTTACATTTAATATCTTGAGCATCTAGTATTTGACTTCAAAGGGATAACAAAAATCATCAATTATTTGAATATCCACCTTATTCTTTTAAATAGGTATTAAAGTACTTCTTCACTTCCTACGAATTTTGTAATTTCCACTTAAAATCTTATTTAAAAGCTTTGTCAACTAGTATACACCTACACAGAAACACTTACAAACTTCAATGGGTATTTTATCCAGTCCCATGACCTATCCCATTTTTAAGCGAAAAACAATAATCTAATTGATCAACTATAGTATTGCAACTTACTTAGTAATTAATGATCACCCTATAAACTCAACCTATCAAGAAAAGATGAATTCAACAAATAGCACAACGAATTAATACTAACCAAGCCAAGATTCATTTTATGTAATGAATCAATTATCTGGGTTTAAGTATAAAATTTAACAAAAAGAGATGTATTGTTTTTTTAAAACAAAACACAAATTAATTTATCTTGAGTAAGACGATAAATGGTGAATAAAACTAATATCTAACTACCAAATTTTATTTAGAGAGAGAGAGAGAGTCAATGATAATTCTGTAAAATAACAGAGAGTTGAAAAATGCTTGAAATCTTATTAACAGAATTGATACTAAAATACTACAAAATGAATCAATCAAAATATAATTACCAACTAACACTACTATATACAATTCCGGAAACAGAGCATTGCTCTAAGCGCGCAAATAACTATTTTTCAACTAACTAACCAATCGTAACTTGACAGCTGGCTTCCCTTGTAACTGAATCTGTGTTTCCTTCCCACCTGTGGCTTGTGTGAGTTTACTAAAAGAAAACGCTTCGTTTCAATTTACTTCTTCTTCTGTCGTTTCTTTCTTCAGTCTTGTTTTCCTTCTGTCGTTTTTGATTCTTTTACTTCTATCGTTTGTAGCCTTGTTAACTTCAACGCTCCCCCTCAAGTCCAAAGTATTAGGCTCTGGGACTTGAACTAAGGAAGCTAACTGTACTTGCTCGAAATCCTTCTTCAATTATTTGGGTAGAAAATGTCTCTCAATCCTAGTTTCTTTGACAATCTCACAAAGGATGAAAAACCCAAAGCTTTAGTAAAAATATCTGCAACTTGAGAGTTTGTAGCAACATGGAAAGTCTTGATCATTCCCTCCAAAATTTTATCTCTCACTAAATGGCAGTCTACTTCAATGTGCGTAGTCCTTTCATGGAAAACTAGGTTTGCTACTATGTAAAGGGCAGCCTGATTGTCACAAAATAGCATGGAAGGTCTTGAATGCTCAATCCTCAAGTCCTTCAACAATTGCAAAGCCCAAGTGACCTCACATGCCACACTTGCCATGGCTCTATACGTAGCTTCAGCTGAGGACTTGGGCACAACTCCTTGTTTCTTTAATCTCCAAGAAATCAAGGAATCTTCCAAATACACTGCATAACCAATGAGAGACCTCCTTGTATCTCGGCATCCAGCCCAATTTGCATCACAAAAGGATTTAATATGCAACTCTATGTTGTTTGGGAAGAAAATACCTTTACCTGGTGATCCTTTAATAAATTGGAGCACCCTGTAAGCTGCCTGCAAGTGGGGTTCCCTTGGCTGTGAAACAAACTGACTCAACCTATGCACTGCATAAGTCAAGTCAGGTCTTGTCAAGGTAAGGTATAAGAGTTTTCCAATTAATCTTCTATATTGACTTGGTTCCTCCAATAGCTTACCTTCATACTTGGACAACCTTAACTTTTGTTCCATGGGAAACTTGACAGGTTTACTGCCAATGAAACCAGTATCCTTGAGTATTTCCAAAGCATACTTTCTTTGATTAAAACTAATACCTTCATCTGCCCTAGCCACTTCTAATCCTAGAAAATACCTCAATGAGCCTAGATCCTTCAATCCAAACTTGGCATCAAGAACCTTCTTCAAATTGTTAACACAAGCAACATTGTTTCCTGTCAAGAGTATATCATCAACATATACCAATAAAATTGTGAATGAAGTTCCTTGTGTGTGAGTAAACAAAGAGTAGTCATACTTGGATTGGACAAACCCCATTTGTAAAATGGTTGAGGAAAACTTCTCAAACAATTGTCTAGATGCTTGTTTGAGACCATAGAGACTCTTGTTCAGTTTGCAAACCAAATGAGCATCCCCTTTGCTGTGAAAGCCAAGTGGTAAACACATGTAGACATCCTCAAGTAGTTCACCATGAAGAAAAGCATTGTTTACATCTATTTGATGAAGAAACCACCCTTTCATAGCAACTAATGACAAAACAATCCTAACTGAGACTAATTTTACAATAGGGCAAAAGGTTTCTGAATAGTCTAAGCCATTCTTTTGAGTGAATCCCTTGGCAACAAGCTTAGCCTTATACCTCTCAATAGTCCCATCAGGTAAGTATTTGACTCTATAAACCCACTTACTTGGTGAAAAGAGACAGGTTCTGATGGAGTGGAGGAGATAGCCATGACAAAAGAATGAAAAGCGGGTCCAAGATGTGAGTAACTCAAGTGATTTGAAAGATCATAAGGCATATCAGAACTAGGTTTGGTACTTGCAAAAGTACAAGCAAAAGTACAAGAGTAATCAGACAAGTAAGAAGGAGGTTTATGAGATCTAGAGGATCTTTTAAGGGGAATAAGGGAATTGGAATCACAAGGAAGAGGATTAGAAGGCTGAGAAGCAATGGAATCTGTGACAACAATAGGCTCAATAGAAGAAGAGTCCACAAAAAGTGGTTCTGCAGAAACATGGTCAAGAGAAGGATCAATGATAGTAGGAAGAGGAAGAGAAATAAGGTCAGGTGTAGTAATGGAAGAAAGGCATGGAATAAGGTCAGATTGAAAACCATCAACAAAAGCATGAGGGAAAACAAAATCATCCAAAAATGAAGTGGAAGGAAGAGGATGTTCAGCATAAGGGAAAACAATTTCATAAAAGACAACATCTCTGGAAACATAGACTGAAGATAAAGAACTTTGTAACCCTTAATGCCATGAGGATAGCCAAGAAACACACATTTTTTGGCCTTAGGTGCAAATTTGTGCCTATTGTGAGACAAAGTAGAAATAAAACACAAGCAGCCAAAAGTCCTCAAATGATGCTAAGAAGGGGCTGAATGAAAAAGCACTTCATAAGGACTTTTCTTATCAAAAGTTTTAGAAGGAATCCTGTTGAGGAGATGAACTACTGTTGAGAAGTAGTCACCACAAAAACACAAAGGAAGTTTAGACTGAAACATCAAAACCCTTGCCACATTTAGAATGTGTTGATGCTTCCTCTCAACAATGCCATTCTGCTGAAGGGTATCAACACAAGAAAGCTGATGCAAAATTCCATTAGAATGAAAAAAAAAAAAAAAAATCTTTTAAGAAAAACTCTGTACCATTGTCACTTCTAATGGTTTTGATTGTGCAATCAAATTGAGTAGAAACCATGGTTGCAAATATAGGAAATAGAGATTGAGTTTCATATTGTGTTTAAGCAAATAGACCCATGTGCATCTAGTAAAGTCATCCACAATGGTCAAAAAATGCTTTTAACCATCAATAGTAGCAGTGGAAAAAGGGACCCCATAGATCACAATGAAGCAATTCAAAAGGATTAGAAGTTACAAGAGTACTAGAAGGAAAAGAGAGTCTTTTTTGTTTTGCAAATTGACAAATATCACAGCAAGAAGCCTTATTAGGAATATCAATATGTACAAATGACTTCATCAATTGAAGTTTAGTCAAAGAAGGGTGGCCTAATCTAAAGTGCCACAAATCTGAAGAAGAAATGGGACTGGCATTGGTGGCAAGAGCAGCTGAACTTAAAGGTTGAACAGCAGCTTGTAGCAAGTACAAACCATTTCTCTCCTTACCTAGACCAATCATGCTCCATTGAGCAAGGTCCTAGATGAAACACCAATCACCGAGAAAAATGATACAACAATGGTTGGTCTAAGTAAGTTTACTAACAGAAATAAGGTTGAAACTAAAAAAAGGAACACATAAGACATTTGTAAGTGTGAGTGTGGAAGAAATTTGCACAGTACCAATGTGTGTTACAACAACTCTTTCCCCATTTGGCAAATAGACATAAGAGTGGACAAGAGAAGTTATTGTGGTCAATTGAGACACTAAGTGCACCATGTGATCAGTGGCACCAATGTCAATGATCCAAGAATTAGACTTAAAACATTGCCTATCAATGACTTGTGCTGAAAAAATAGAATGAGACAAATTGGGAGGAATCCAAAAGGGATTAATTGAGAAATTGGAAGAGGATGATGAAGTGGAAGTAGTTGTAGGAGATGGAAGTGCAGGTACCATCACTAATGCAACCTGTGATGCAGTCTAAGCACTAATACCATTTGGAGTACCAAAACCTGAGCTTGATGCATTATGTGCCTTCAAAAAATTGAGAAGCTATTCACATTGAGCTTGAGATATTGGACATTGAGATTGAGAGGTTTGTTGATAAGTCTGAAAACCAAAACCACCAAGGCCTGACTATGCAACACCAAAAGGAGTATGAAAGCCAATGTTGGGCTGAGCAACATCACCAGACTGGACATTAGAATGACCATCAAAGCCAAAAACTTCTATAATCTGATTGGCCATAGCTTTGGCCCCACCTTTTGGCTTATACCCTGGGGGATATCCATGAAGTTTGTAGCATTTGTCAGCAATGTGACCAGTGAAACCACAACAAGTACAAACTGATCTCTCCTTTTTATAACTGCCTCCTTTTCCTCCATTGTTTCAAGCATGACCTTGACTTCCTTGATTTCCTTGAAAATTTCTAGGACCATTCACATACATAGCAATAGGGTCCAATTGCTGAACTTGTTAAACCACATTGACAGTGTTGCCCATGCTTCTCCTTTTTTCTTCTTGCAAAATCAGTGAACACACCTTGCTAAGAGAAGGAAAATGCTCAATTAGCAAGATTTGCTCAATCAAGGTGCCATAGCTATCATTCAAGCCCATTAAAAAATGAATCACATGCTCTTTATGCTGTGCATCTAGCTGAGATGTCTTAGAGCCACAAACACATGGACAATTGCAAACTGTGAAAGGCTGATTATTCACAAATTCATCCCATAAAGTCTTGAATTTGGTGAAATAGGAATTCACTGAGAGTGATCCCTAAACCAAATGTGAAATTTCTTTTTGAAGCTCAAATAATCGTGGAGTGTTGTCTTGAGACAACTTGTTTTTGAGATCAATCCACAAATCTTTTGCAGAATTGATGTAGATTACACTAGCCTTGAGATCATGACTAAGGGAATTAGTCCGCCATGAAAGGATCATAGTGTTACACCTATTCCAAGAATTGAACGAAGGTGAGGTTGGATCTGGTTCTGAAATTGATCCATTGACAAATCCAAATTTGTTTCTAGAACTCAAAGCCAGAAACACAGATCTCGCCCAAGTCATATAATTCTCAAGACCAGTGAGAGGTTGTGATGTGAGAACTAAACCAGGATTTTCATTCACTGGTAAGAAAAAGGGGTTATTAGCAAATTCATCTGCCATAGTTGCACTTGTTGTTGGTGCAGATGAAGAAGAAGGTGCACTTGACAAGTCTGAAGCCATGTGCAATCAAGTAAACAAAGAAAAATGAAGAAATCAAAAGAAAATTTCTTTTTGGCAAACGAGAAAGTGAGAGAAAATATGCTTTGATACCATGTAAAATAACAAAGAGTTGAAAAATGCTTGAAATCTTATTAACAGAATTGATACTATAATACTACAACATGAATCAATCAAAATATAATTACCAACTAACACTACTTATATACAATTCCAGAAACAGAGCATAGCTCTAGGCGCGCAAATAACTAATTTTCAACTAACTAACCATTCGTAACTTGACAGCTGGCTTCCCTTGTAACTGAATCTGTGTTTCCTTCCCATGTGTGGCTTGTGTGAGTTTACTAAACAAAACGCTCTGTTTCAATTTACTTCTTTCTTCTGTCGTTTCTTTTTTCAGTCTTGTTTTCCTTCTGTCGTTTTTGGTTCTTTTACTTCTGTCGTTTGTAGCCTTGTTAACTTCAACAAATTCGGCACTCTCACAATAATTGTAAATCCTATACTACTCGATAAAGCATGAATGGAGACTCGATAAGAACAAAAGAGAGAGTCAATGATAATTCGGCACTCTTACGATAATTGTAAACCCTATACTACTCCATAAAGCGTGAATGGAGACTCGATAAGAACATCCAATTGTACACGTTCATTTTCAAAGGTTTCTTGTGATAAAAGTTGGCCATAATCACTCGATTAATACTTGGGAGACAACTTTCTTTACACTCAAGTAAGCTAGTAAATTACGATTAAAACAATAATGTCATTTTCACATGAATATATCTATCACAAATGGTTATCTAAATGAGGGGAATGAAAATTTTAATTTGTAACGCTACCTTTATGACAATCATTCACATATTTGCAAATTCGTTGTTCAGGTTTGGCCTCACATATATGCATGGCGCTTTCGCCATGTTGGTATGGTATTATATATGTGGGAGCTTTATTACTGTAGAAACTAGGACTTGTCTCACTACAACAAATCAGACCTTTTTCAAGGGTCAAAACCCTTAAAAAAAGTATTAAAAAACCTTGAAAGAAGTTATTTTAAGAGTCCAACCGACCCTGATAACCTTTGAAACATATACCGTCGAAAAAGAAATTTTGAGGGCCTTTGTGACCCTCAAAACAAGTGCTCTAATCTTATTTTGAGGGTCAAGAGGCCCTTAAATAACCTTTTACCAAGGTTTAAAAGATTTATATTTATAACGCTTGATAAATAAGGTTATTTAAGGGGTCTCTTGACCCTCAAAATAAGATTTTATTTTATTTTAAAAAAAAAAAAAACCACAATCATGCACAATATATATATTCATGTTGAAACTACCATATTGAAGAAGCATATTAGTGCAAATAGATATCAAAAGAAAAATGTCACCCAATTGCAACAATAGGAACCAAAGCTTAAATATCAAATTGAAGTTACAAAATTTTGAAAAATACATTTTTTTTTTCAATCCACTTCAATAATTTCAGCATTTCTCAACAATAAGATGTGGTTACTAACACATCTTGTCCTACAATAATTAACACCAACACCCAATCAAGTAACTGAAGAACCAATTTGGAACATAAACTAAGCTGACATACCACTTGTAGCAGGTTCAATAGCTGGGTCTTTTTGGCTTCAATTGCACGTCTTCGCAATGTGGGCTCCATTTCAGGTTCAAATCCTCCATCCACATCAGGAACCGTTGATGACAGAGAACTTCATGTTTCTTGGAATATTTATCCTCGTTACAGTTAACACGTGGTGATGCTTTAATATGCTTTGCCCTGCCCCAATGGAAATTTCCAGAAACGGAACAAAGATCATAAAATTAAAGCAAAATATGCCCATATCCAGAACCCAAAGCTTTGAGTTCCTGTTAATACTTTGAAAAATTACATTCATTTGGAATGATTTGTATTGTGTGAATTTCAAAAGGTAGGTGAATTATGTAAAAAAATATTTTTCACTTTAAAGGAGGCAGAGCCTTAACTTGTTGCAATAAAAAGATCAGGAAAGAGTCTTTTTGCTACTAGGTAAAATTTAGGAATTAAAATACTAGTAGCCTTATTTGTACTCTTTTTCTTGTTTTGGCCTTAACACTAAGGGAATTTGAATTAGTACCTTGCACCAAAACGTAGGGTTGACAGGCTTTCTGATGCATTAGAAACACTCGGGGAGCAACAACACAATAAAGCAGTTCTAGAGTTCCCACCCTGTAAGATGAGAAGCAGAAGATCAGATCTTAATTACAAATTGATAGTGGTATGACAAGGACAGAAGGAAGAGAAACCAACAAGTGCATCTTGTAGAATCTGAGTAAGCTTGGAATCACGATAAGGGATGTGGTTTGCTCTGCCTGAGCCACATGTCAGCATTTATAACAGTCCCAAGAGCTGAGAGGGACTTGTTGATCATTTTTGCTTCTTCAAGAGCCCTCCCTTCAGCTCCAGTTTTCTCCACCTTCTCTGACCCTGCCAAGTCCACAAGGACTAGTTTTCCAGTTTTCATCCTGTCCACATTTTTAAAATGTTTAAATTTTAATTCAATATAAATCTTCTTACTAATGCAAGAAATACTACCTCTTATCTCCAGTCAATTCTTGTTGGACTCTGAAAATGTAAATGCAATGACTTTTACTACTGGCCATGTTCATTTCTATCTATGTTAAGGTTTGGAACCAAGATTTAGTCATGACAAGCCGACACTACTTCCACCCAGAGAACAGTCTGCTGGTATATTGCATAATTAAGAAATACAAAGAATTGAAATTTTTTAAAAAAATATACAAAGAAAAGCAGGACAGGATACGGGTCTCTCCAACTGCTCTGTTAGCTATCCCAGTCTGTGTATTACCAAAGTCAGCATTAGAAGTTAAAATACTTACAATAAACTGACATGAACTTCTCAAGCAGATCTTGACTTACTGAAAGGCTTTGTAATGCTTCTGCAGGACCCATTATAGACATCTGGAAAAGGAAGGCTCTCAAAATTGAGGAAACCATAACATAAGGAAAATTTTAACATTGAAAGACATATAAAATGGATCTAATTTGATGCATCATTTTGTTATATTAAGATACTATGGAAATCTTGAACAACAGATGCCTCAATACTTTCATGTCTTTGTATATATGTGTGTGTGTGTGTGTGTGTGCTGGCACGTGCATGTCTTGCTACAAAAAAAGCCTGTGAAAGTGGTGCTTTGGTGCTTAAGGTTAGCGAGAATTTGAATCCTGAATTGTGGCATGCTGTGGCACATTAAGAAAATTAACATGACCAATATAAATAAAACTGCATAGTTTATGTTAACAAAAATAAGATCATGCATAGAAAGATTTTACAAAAAGAAAATAGGCCTAACCTCTGTTGCTCCAGACAACAATATCCCTTGTATTTTGCTCTCCTTTATCTGTATATTATCCTTGGATAAATCAAAAAGGTCCTTGAGAAGAGAGAGTTCAGTTAGTTATAATGAGTAGGAAAAGATCAGTCACATTCAAACCGAAGCAATAGTATTAGAACTTCCTAGAATTTAATCTAAAAAACACAGTTATAACCAAGACTGAGGCATTCACATGTAAGGGAATCAACCATCAGAGTTAGAAGAATCATGTATCTGAGAGTAAATGCTGCATTTGGGTGACAAGTACCTTACTTTTTCCATGTAGATTTCAACCTAGAAGAATCACAAAATATTAAAAAATTTAAATTAGGTGATTAATAGAAATATTATAGCCAATGGTGGTCCTTAGTGCAAGATAAAGGAACATAAGTGTGCCTCAATACCATTGACAACTTGATCGAGTACTTTGCCATTTTATCAGGTTTGATATGCTCAAAAATTCCATCTACTATTCTTGGAAGTATTCCTTACTTCTGCTTGCCACATTCTAGAATGCCAGGCCCCTAATCAAAAAATGGCTTAATGTATGAACATAATTTAATGTCTATGAGTCATTTCTGGGATATACTTGTGATTGATTGCTTACCTCTATGCTATATGTCTTTCCAGCTCCAGTCTATCACCAATGGAACGAGGAGAGTCAATCAATTAGAATATTAGACAAATGATCGGTAACTTAAGTTGCAAATCAAATGAAGAAACTATGTCAACAAAAAGTGTCATTCTATGTGCTGTGTTATAACCTGTGGATATACAGAGGAGGAACACTAAAGTTTTACTTCAATGATAAAATATTTAGCCTTTACAATTCTAGAAAAATTTGCTTGGAGCAGTGAATATCATCTTTATTAAGCTGCTCAGTTCACCAGATGGAACAGAAAATGAAAGTTTTATAGTGACAGTGGGAAAATGTTTTATCTTTCCATTAGTTCCCATAATAGAATTGTATGAAATTACAAACATATAATAGAACATTATCAAGAAAAGACCATCAAATTATTAATCACACATACATAATTTATCTTATAATCAATATTCAAACACTTTTTGAGAGAACTTGTGGTCTTAATTCTCAAACAAAATAATTTAGTACTGCATGTGGTTTCACACCTCATAAAGCAAGCATTTCCAATCTTCTCAGCCCATCAATCAAAAAACCTTACCTACTTTTATGCCATGAATATACAAAGTCCATGTGATTGTGTACATAATAGAGGAAGGATTAACCCACATAAGCAACAGCGTCGAGTACTATCACTCTTTAACTAACTACATCTTACCTGTCCATGAGTAATAATCGTCCTGTTGATTCCATTAACAGCATCTGTTTCAAATTAAGCCCAACACACATACAAATAAAAGCACAGATTAGAAGAACAATTCAAAATTCAAACTAGAGAGCCAAACTATATTTCAATTCCCAATTGGTTAAACCCTTCCCTCAATTTAATGATGATTGTAGATTAAGTACAATTAATCACTATGACTATAACGTTTCTGAGTTATATGATTCAAAATACTTATTTGTATTTGCAATTTAACAAACTTTCTGAATTATATTTATACCTCGAACAATAGGCAGAACTAGAAACTCATAAACCTCAGCTTGGTCTGATTTCTCATTGAACACCCTGTCAAAGCTAAACATAATATCTTCTTCCTTCTCATCCTACACAATCAAATTCAAATCTCACTAAAAACAATCACAGATTCAATGCAAAATCAAATTCAACCACGCGTAGCACTTCAATTTCTAGACCAAATTTAATATGTGTAACAGCACGACATTCAAGCAAAAAGTTCACCTTCAAAATGAAAGTCTCGGTGTCTATGCATCTGATACAAACACTGTCGCCGTGATCTCTTCCCTCTTTCGAGCTTAACGCCTTGAATCAAGCACATACTATGATATTTGACATAATTTTCTTCAAGCTCAAAGCCTCAATTTGCTATCAAAGTTTGATCTGCAACATCAATTTCTAAAGAATGAGAAATTATAGACTAACTCAGATCTACATTTAGACATCAAAGCAATAACGCAATTAGTTGAGAAACAAAAAGAATGAAAACAATATATTAGCCACTGTTTGTTTGCCGAGAAAACTATGGAAATTCATTACTATATTTCTCAGAGTCATCGGTTTCTTTCATTTTTCCTGCATTTTCTTAGTAACCAAACTCTGTGTAAAGACGAAAACTATCACAATATCTCAAGAAAATAATTATGAGTGAACTACGAGATATGAGTTTGGTTGCTAAGAAAATGAAGGAAGAAGAAAGAGAAAATTATAACATGCTTTCGAGCAGTTTGATTTGCTTCAAAACGAAGACAAATCTCGTCCGTACTAATCTCTGCCTGGCGCGTATTTGGCTCAGCATAATAAGTGAAAAATCTAAAAGGAAAAAGTTCATCAATTCACCAATCAATAACCACACCTTTCAATATTAAAAGAAACACACAATATGTACACAACCAAAACGAGCTTAATTCAGCTAATATAACCCAAACAACAATTTTCACCTAATATAACTCATCAGCTAATGCCCAAAGAACCAATCAAAATTCAGAACATTAAACCGCGACGAAAACTAGCGTTTCATGCAAGCAAGTTTAGCAGTTCATCAATCAAAACCCAAGCTTGATTCAACTAATATAATAATATAATCATGCAAACTAAGAATTGCACAAAAATTAACATGAAAACTAGCAAAAAAATTCCAAGTTGTACTAATATTTATAATCTAATTACTTAAATTCACCTAATATGAGCCAGCAGCCACTAGATGAATTAATGCAATTTCTATCAATTCATTCACAGCCTATGAGCATGTCTTCTATGTCCAACCAAGTGAAAACCCAAAAAGCTTGCGCTTAGAAAATTTCCCATAACTAAACCCAACAACCACGGTTGGCTCTGCCAAACCCAACCAACCTCACCCTCAGTCAACCGACTGCAACAATCACACACACCACACATTAAACACAAAAATTGCACACACATACAGTGCAAATGATGAAACATAGTATGAAGTAATGAAAAATAATTCTATGGATTTTCTGAAAGAAAATTGAATCTGATCATATAAACAAGGAAAATATGCTCAGATGTAAATTTCTGCTAAAGAAATTAAAATGCGATTGCCCGTAATTGAAGTTGAAAGACAGAAAAATCGATTATAAAGTGCGATTGTTCGTAATTAAAGTTCTACTAGGAAATTTCCAAATTCAATTTTTTTTTTTCTCGGGAAACAAACACAGAGAGAGAGAGAGAGAGAGAAAGACCTGTAATCAGACAAAAGGGCAGAGGAGAAATCTCTGACTATCAACGGCAAGTCGTCGCCGGAGATAGGATCGCCGACCATCGCGCCTCAACCTATTGTTGGACGTGATCGAAATTAGGGTTTCCAAGTCACCGATCGGCAATTGACATCGAAGTTTCACCGATGAGCCACAGAACTCTCCGAGCTTCACCATCAACTCTGTAACAACAAGAAGAAAAAAAAAATTGATTAATTATTCACAAAAAACCAAACGAATTCACAAAAATCGAATCTGAAAATGGAAGAGCACGCAAACCTGTGAAAGAAATTGAGCGATCGACGGTGGGGACACTTGTCAGGCCACCGGCGTAACTAAGAGTGCCGTCGGTGTAGTGAGGGAGGATTTTCCCGCCATAACTGCAGAGGAATTTGATGGTCTCTGTGTTTTTGTTGTTGTTGGACTCCATGAAAGTTGTTGAAAGTTCGAGAGAGAGAGAGAGAGAGAGAGAGTTTTTTAGGTGTTCTCATTTAGTTTGGAGGATGGTTGAACAAAAAGAAAATGGGTTTTCTAAGAGAGTGAGCAAAGACTTTATTCAAAAATTGGTTTTCTGAATTCTGAGTTTTTGAGAGAGAGAGACTTTATTTCGAGGGTTTTGAAACATTTGGATATCTTTTATTAAGGATTGTATTAGAATTTCGTTGAAGAATGTAAAATTTGGAGGCAGCAAGTACGGGGGATTTTAGTTTTTTAGTTTATTTCAAGGGTTTTGATGACCATTGTAACAAGATTAGTCAGATTATAATTAGCGCGCCAGTTTGTTAGCGTTTGTTTCAACCATTTTTAGTGAACCCTTGGAAAAGGTGGGTTGAAACACGTTTCTTGTAGTGTCTGATCCTTAAAAAAGTTATTATTCATCATGAAAGTTACATATTATTTCTTCGCTAAAAAGACTAAAAGAGTACACACCTCTCATTAATTTGATGCACACTACATCTCGTAGGGGCATCACCAAATTTTCTTGATCGTAGGCCTTATTTGAGGAGGTGGAGGATACGATAAACAAAGATAAAACTTTCGCATGAACTAAAACTCCGCAAGAAATTATTAATAGACTAGTGATGTCGTGGATCAGGTCCTGCGGGACTCACCCGCGTAGGCTTTGAACTCATCAGTCCAGATTTTCTTTCAATGCTAGCCTTTAACACTTGTTTGACAATCTCCATCAATGCTCGGTTGCTCTTGTTTAAGAATGGACTATGAGCCCGAGTTTCAGTGCTTGAAAAGTGAGCAAAGACTAGGAAAAGGCATAACAAGAATTTCAGAACAGCCATTATGGAATTCTTCGAGTTGGCTTTCAGAGCTACAATAGTTGGACATATATATATATAGACGTAGGCCTCCTTTTCCATATTTTATATATATATATATATATATATATATATTTTCTTACATTATTAATTATCATTTTTTTGCATGATATAAATTATAATTGAATATATATAAAACCAAATATATTTGACTTAATTGTGTTCATAAAATTTTGTTACATAACCTTTTGAGAAATCACCATTTGACACGTCATTATTCTAATATTTACTTTTTAATTGAATTTAAATTTCATTATATATTTAAACCTCTAATAGATTCTTATCATATCATATTTTCTTATATTGATAAAATATATAGTTCCATATACAAAGTTACAAACACAATCATAATAATTATCTAGTTGTATGGTGTGATTGAGCTTATAATATTTTGTCACATAAACTTTTGGGATCTTATAATTTTATGTATCATTATTCTAACTTTTACTTTTTAATTTAATTTAATTTTAATTTTAAATCTCCTTAGAATATTGTGACATTATATTTTTAAAAAAATATATTTAATATAAGGTTTCATATACCAATACAATCATAATAAATAGCTAATAATATCTATTGATAAAATATTTAGCTCTATTTAAAAATAAAATCATAATAAATTTATTTATTAATAATTATTATAATGATCAAATCTAATATTTACACAAAAAATTATATTATATTAAAACTCTTCATGTATTGCCTGGCCGGGTTACTGAATAATTATAATTGAATAGGTCAAAAAGCGAGAGCAACTTTCGGAAGAGTCTGGCAATGTTTAGTTGCTATTGAGTGGGGTAAAAGAGCATATTTTTCCACTATCTTCGCAGGATAATCTATAGTTTATAGTTTGTGATTAATTTTATAAGGCGCAAGTGAAGGCCAGTGTATTATAAATCAAATGTTGAAATGGGAGCTGGGTCCAATTAACTCAATTGCCAATTGGGATTTTCAAACAACACAAAAAGTGTTCAATTAAGGACGAGAAAGATAACCTAATTCCCCCCCTCTTTTAATATATTAATTAAAAGTATGATAAATGTTATGTTCATAAAATTTTTATAATACTTTCACAACTAATTATAAATAACAAGTTATTACAGCTTGTTATTGATGAATAAAAAAATAATTTCAATAGTGAATTTAAATTATAATCAATAACAACTTATTAATTATGATTTGTCATGAAAATGTTATAAAAATGTTATGTACGTAGTACCTTTCTAAAAATATATTATTTCTTATTTAACCATTAAAAATTTTAAAATTTTACAGTTTGGCGGCAATCCTAAAAACCACAAAATTTAAGATGAAGTTAGCATAATTAAAGAGATCCAATTCTCTTATTATAAAAAATAAAAAATAAAAATAAAAATAAAAAAGATCCAATTCTTACCAAAAACAATAAGGTGTGGGGGAGAAGTTGGGGGAATGGTATGATGATAAAGTTAGCATCAAGGACAACGTTAAAAATGTCGACAATAATTATATTAGGTCAAGGCATGAATATATAATAAGACACAAATATACCTAATATGACCTAATCATGGGAAGATACAGTTAGGTTATGTAAAGTGACGGGCAATAAATATATATATATATATATATATATATATATATATGTGTGTGTGTGTGTGTGAGCGCGCGCGCGCGCGCGCGCATGATCTTTTTTCTCAAAAAACTAATCAGTTACCTCGAAAAAATTATGACAATATATGATTTTTTTTTTCTTTTAGTCTTTTTTTTTTTTTGGTGAAATATGAAAATTAAAAAAAAAAATGTTGAGAGAATTTCAACCTATGGCATCTGCTTCTAATAATAACTCTTTATCATCAGACCAAGACGCTAATCGATTTTTGATATAAGCGGGGATTAAATCTCAAATCTCTTACTAAACCATCAAAGATTATAAATTATGATAGTTATTAATATAATAAGCTCTTATTAATTATGATTAAATTTGTATATATGAAATTATGTATTTTACCATTAAATGAAAATATGATTTTATTATAATATTTTAAAGAAAGTTAAATACATAATAGAATTTAAACTCAAATTATTATTGATTTTCTTAACCATGATACCCTTCCCCCCAAAGTTTTATGAAACTCACATTGTGCTTATTCCTAAAGTGAAGGATCCGACCAAGGTTACTCAATATAGACCCATTAGTCTTTGTATTGTGGTTTCTAGACTAGCTTCGAAAAGTTATGGCCAATAGAGTTAAGCATTTGTTCCCTCGTATCATTAGTGAAAATCAAAGTGTCTTATGTCTAATCGTCTTATTACAAATAATCTATTAGCGGCTTTTGAAACCATGCATCATATTAGTCTGAAGAGAAGCGGAAAGGTGGGTGAGATGGCCTTGAAACTTGATATGAGCACAACTTATAATAGAAAGGAGTGCGGATGTTTGGAAAACATAATTTTGAAAATGGGGTTCAATGAGAAATGAATGAATATCATGATGAGGTGTGTCAATACTGCATCTTACTCTATTCTAATAAATGGGTGTCTTTGTGGTAACATTACTCCAACTAAGGGGTTGCGACAGGAGACCCACTATCTCTATACTTGTTTTTGTTGTATTTGGTGTTGCTCAAAAATTCGTAGACCAAACACTTTTGAAGGGAGTAGCAGCTTGCCAAGGTGCATCAAAGATATCCCACCTATTTTTTGCAAATGATAGTCTCATTTTTCATAGGGCAACTAGTGAGGAATGCTCCAATTTAGAGAAGGTGCTAGACACTTATGAGAAAGCCTTAGGACAACAATTAAACAAAGACAAGACCTCACTCTTCTTTAGCCGCAACTCACCTCCAAGTGTCTAGGATGAAATCAAGAATAGATTTGGCGCTGAGGTTATACATCAACATGAAAAATATCTTTATCTTGATATCCTGTCATTGGTAGGAAACAATAAATGCAATACCTTTCGGAAACTCATTGAAAGGTTGGATAACAAGCTATCGGGGTGGAAGGAAAAATTACTGTCTCATGCTGAAAAAGAAATTCTCATCAAAACTATGGCACAAGTGGTCCTAACTTATACTATGAGTTTGTTCAGAATCCCAAATACTTTGTGTGACGACATGACAACAATGGTTCAAAAATTTTGGTGGGGACAAAGTTGGAAGAAAATGTGTCTACCCAAAGATGAAGGTGGACTAGGGTTTCAAGATTTGAAGTTGTTTAACACTACATTGTTGGCAAAACAAGGATGGCGACTACAAAACTATACAAACACCCTTGTTCATAAAGTCTTTAAGGCTTCTGTAGACATCGCATTTCTAGATAAGCAGAAACTTATTTTTACAAATAATATGACAAAAGTGACCTTCGGCCCACGTACGTGGGTAGCAACCTGCGTACGTGGGCCAAAGCATGTGTCTATAAGCACACTCCTACATACGCAGCTAGGGTTTCAGAGACATAAAAAATGCAAGTTTTCTACAATAATGGCTGAGGCTTAGAATGAATCCCACATCGTTTAGGAGCCATTCTAAACCCCATTTTTTCCACAATATAAAGCCTTAAATAGTATATTTTCAAAACACATAGAAATCCCACGGGAAAAATACAAGATTCACTAGAAAATAGTGAATCAAAAGGGAGTTTTTCACAAAACACCCTCAAGTCAATTTTGTTTGATTGGAATTTTTTCTGGCCCCAATTCTTTTAGTTTAACATTACTAATCACTTTCTTATTGGTTTGTGAATAGATTTGACTGAGGAGAACGGTCAAAAATCAAGTTTGGAAAGCTTTTGTATGAGGTATCTATTCTAAACTTTTCTTTTTCGTTTCTTTCATTTTCTACTTTTAAATCTTTCTTTTTGCTTAATTTGTTTGTTATATATGTTTTTATATGCTTTTCTAGATTAGTTTTATGTTTTTGTATGCTTAAAATGCATGTTAGGGTGTCATATTTTGTGTTTTAGGCTTGGTTGTGTCTTTAGGGTTTCTAGGCAAGAACTTGTGTACGCATAATCTTGCCTGCACACATAGGCTTGATGTGGAGGCAAGATTATGTGCACGCAAGCTTGTACTTGCGTGCCAAACCGCTACCTAGAAACCCTAATTTTTGTTTTTTTGTTTGTTTTGCTTCTGCTTTCACATGTTGTTTTTGTTTAGCTTCTTTTCCATGTTTTTATGCTTCTAAAGTCTTTTTTTTTTACATGTTTGTTTGCTTGTTTTCTATCACATGCTAGAATAAGGGTTCATCTTGTGTTTGCTTTGTTTTAATTCAATGATCATGCATTCATATGCTCATGCATAATGCCATAGGTGTTGAGTTGTTGTAAGGTAAGTAAATGGTAAGTCATGCATTGGAAATGCCCACACATCTGTGATATGGTCCTGCTTTGATGAAAGAGATGAATATGCTTGTTTGATGTGTGAGTTCGTGTCTAAGAGTTTGGAATACATGTGATGATCTATGTTTGCTCATCATGCCTACTTTGTTGCCTTGTTTTGTTGCTGCCTTGGTATAATATGATGGAGTTTGTGATGGAGCATGATTAGATGTATGATTAGGGTTTGTAATGTGATGAATGCCTTGATGCCATGATTAGATGAATGCTAGGGTCGTAAATTTGCGGTTTGCTTTCTTATACTTTATGGATGGATATGTATGTGTTTTGGGATGATGATGTCATGTGGTATGCTCAGATTTATGCTGGTGTGTGTGTGAGTTAGAATACATGCATTGAACATGATTTTATTGAGGTTAAGATGTAAGACACAATGATGGGAGGCCAACCTTAGGGTTGGGTAGTCTTAGGTGCCTAACACCTTCCCAAGAACGTGCCTAAACTCTGAACCTATATCTCTGATAGTAAGATCAATGGTCTTTCCTTGAGAGGACGCTATATATATGGTTCCTAGACCATTGCAAAAACTAGGTGGCGACTCAATTTCCATTATGACCATAATGGTGACTTCGCTGGGGATAGTGAGTTTAATTCCTATGTGTCTTATTTCTTAACCTAGATGAAAACTATTTCAATACTTGTTTGCGCACACATCACTTGGTTTCTTTTATCCCTTAACCTCGGAGTCAGAAAATGGAAGGCTCCATTCGGACCTAAATCTTCCGGAGTTCATCCCACCAACTCACAATCGATATCATCACCTATAATGGCCTTTGAGTACATTAAAGGTTTGCTACCAATCTACTATGGGGTCCACTTAGGCCCCCGGTTGGAATTATAGCCCACCAATTTATGAGTGACCTACTTATCTATATCTTTAGCCTTAGGAAGCCTACCCACAGTTAGAGAGATCCTAAACCCTATCACAAAGGAAACCCTTTATATCTCTTATTTGTTCAACCATATAACATGTGTTTACTTAATTCTAAAAAAAAATAAAAGATGTAAAATTGGAAGGGATGGCCCTAAAGTTATGGTATACCCTAAGATGTTTTGGGATAAAAGGAAATAAGTTCACGCATATAGGAGGCTTGTCCCTAAGTCCAAAGGTGTATCTTAACTTGAAAGGTTTATAAAACCATAGTCTAATTGCTATCGTAGGCCCAAGTGGAAAAGACCCTTTTGAAAAAAAAAAAAAAAAAGACTTTGGGCCTAAGGTAACAAATATGGACTTAGCATCCAAAATCCTACAAAGCCAACATGAACTTCCTTAATCTTGGGCCTCCTTGTTGTATGCCTAGGCCCAAAATGATGAGAACTTCATGGACTTTGAGAGGAAGGCTACAATATATTCTAGCTAAAAGGTTATTTCAAAAAAAATTTAAATGATGAATAAAAATGAATAGCCCAAAGGTGATGAATATATTGTAAGCCCATGTTTGAGACAAAAGGTTGAGAATTTCTAAATGCATTCTAATGAAAGCCCATGAGAGTAAGATGGGAGCTTTATTGTAAATGAACCAAAGCCCAATGAAACAAAGGGCAAAAATCCATGAGAGGGAAAGGACTGATATTGTAATTGGGCCTTCATTAAATTGAACTTAAAAATTTTCTAGGGACAACTAAAAAGTTAAGAAACCTTTAATTGGGACATGAACTTAATGAAAATGGGACTTCTTTTCAAACATTACATCCCCACTCCAATCCAAGTCCAATGGAAGGTGAGACATTCAAAGGGGAAAACTTCCCTTATAGCGGCTTCCCCAAATCTTGGGTTGGTAAGGATGGAAAGGTATATTCGGGTTGGCAAATGTTCTTTAATGAAAAGCTCACATTTAAGGAGAAGACTACCATGGTGATCAAAGAGATTCAAGAAGTGGTCGATTAGGAGAACCACATTGATGCTGAAGCAATGAAGACCTTGATGAAGACGAATGAGGACATGTTCACCATCCCCAATGAAGAGCCAAGGGATCCTTCCAAGTTCATCAAGTTTGCTGTAGGGCCCATTAATTGGACTTGGTTTAGATTTTCTAAAAACATGAGGAAAAAATTTTGTAATACAAGTTCTAGTATACTTTTCAATATTTTCAATAAGATATATTATAATTTGGCTTACTTTGATGTGTCCCATAACATTGAAATTCTACACTTAAAAGATTCAAATGAATTTGAAAATGAAATTAATAAACAATTGGAAAAGAAAATTGAACCTATGGAACCAACTCTTAAAACTATTAATTAGGGCAATAATAAGAATCCACGCTTAGTTAAAATTGGCTCAACTCTAAATGAAAAAGAAAGAAAAGATTTTTAAGAACTCCTCGTAGAATTTCAAGAGGTGTTTGCATGGTCCTATGAAGATATGCATGGAATTGACCTCGAGATAGTTTAACATCACAGTGATACTCATGATCATATGGTACCTGTCAAACAAAAGTTGAGAAGAATAAGGACCGAATGGCTCTTAAAAATCAAGGAGGAAGTCACTAAGCAATTAAAGGTAGGGTTCATCAAACTCGTACACCAAGCTGAATGGATAGCTAATGTTGTGCCCATACTTAAGAAGGATGGAAAGGTGAGGATGTGTGTGGATTTTAGGGACTTGAACAAGGCATGCCCTAAGGATGACTTTCCTCTCCCTCACATTGATGTCATGGTGGATAACACAACACGAAGTGCCTTGATGTCTTTCATGGATGGTTTCTCGGGGTACAACCAAATCAAGATGGCTCCCAAAGATATGACCAAATCCACTTTCAGTACCGAATGGAGAATCTACTGTTACACAATGATGTCATTTGGCCTCAAGAATGTTAGGGCAACCTACCAAAGGATGGCTACAACCTTGGTACATGATATGATGCATAATGAGGTGAAGGTGTACATTAATGATATGACAGTGAAATCCAAGGATAGAGAAAGCCACACCATAAACTTGAGGAATTCTTTGAGAGGATTAAAGAGTGTAGGCTAAGATTGAACCCATAAAAGTGTACCTACGGAGTAACCGCCAAAAAATTGCTAGGCTTCCTAATGAGTGATAAAGGGATAGAAATTAATGCATCCAAGATCAAAGCCATCTTGGAGATGCCTCCACCCAAAAGTGAGAAAGAGATAAGAGGTTTCTTAGGTCGATTACAATACATTAGTCAATTCATTGCCAAACTCACCTCCACTTGTAAGCCCATCTTCAAACTCCTAAGGAAGAATAAACCACATATATGGAATGATGAGTGTCAAAAGGCCTTTGAACTTATTAAGGAATATCTCCTCCACCCACCTATCCTAGTGCCTCCATAACATGGAAATCCTTTACTTCTATACCTCTCTATCATAGGAGATGCCGTTGGAAGTATGCTTACACAAGAATACGATGACAAGGATGAGAGGGCCGTATACTACTAGAGCAAAAGGTTCCATGATTATGAGACCAAGTACACTCCCATAGAAAATTCATGCTTCGCACTTTTTTGGGCCATGCAAAAGTTGAAACACATCATCTTACCTTTCCAAATATGGGTTGTAACAAGAATGGACCCATTGAAATATCTCTTTGAGAAACTCACTTTGAGTGGAAGATTATCAAGATGGTTGATCTTATTGGCAGAATTCAATTTGAAGTATGTGGCTAGAAAAACTATCAAAGAGAGTGTTGTGTCAGATTTTTGTGGTGAGAATCTAAAGATGGGGAAGATGGTAAAGAAGACTTTCCAGATGAGGACATTTTGGATGTTGAGTTAGGGACATGGAAGATATACTTTGACAGAGCCATAAACCAATATAGGAATGGGATAGGAATACTCTTCTCACTCTTGAGGGATCTCACATACCTTTGGCAATCAAGTTGATTTTGAAGTAACAAATAAGATGGATGAATATGAGGCTTGTATTTTTGGAATGGAAGCTCTTAGAGAATTGAGGGTAAAGGAGGTCAAAGTCTTTGGAGATTCAACTTTGGTTATAGTCCAAGCACAAAAGTTGTGGAAGGTGAAGGAGGAACACTTGAAGCCTTATCAATAATACTTTGAGGACTTGACCAAGACCTTTGACAAGATTGAGTACATAATCATTCCTAGAGCTCAAAATCAACTTGTAGATGCCTTAACTACCTTAGCCTCCATGGTTAAAATACTCGAGGGAGTGTGGACACACGACCCTTGAAGATTGAGAAAAGTTATGAGGAAGTGCACAAAGGGAAGACTGAAGCTTCAATAATGACCATAGAGGAAGAGGAAGTTTCATGGTACTATGACATCATGAAGTTCTTGGAACTATGGGTATATCTAAATGGTGCCAACAAGAGAGAATGACATTCCATTAGGATGATGGCAATACAATACATCCTATGTGGAGGACAACTCTAAAACGTCCTATAATGATATACACCTTCGTTGCTTGAAGAAGGAAGAAGCCGAGAAGGTAATGGAAGAAGTTCATCAAAGGATTTGTGGCCCTCATATGAATAGGAGAATGTTAGCCAAGAAAATCCTAAGGATAAGGTATTATTGGAATACAATGGAGACCGATTGTGTGGACTATGTGAAAAGTTGCCATGATTTTCAAACATACGCCAACTTGAACCATGTACCACCTAGTGAGTTCTATAGCATGACTTCTCCATGGCCATTCTTAGTTTGGGACATAGATGTGATTAGAAGGATAGCTCATAAGGCTTCAAATGGGCATGAATACATCCTGGTGGCCATTGACTATTATACCAAGTAGGTGGAAGCAGCCTCCTGCTCTGTATTGAAGGCTAAGCATGCGTTATAGTTCTTAGAAAGCAACATCATATGTCGATTTAGGGTGCCTTAATAGATCATTTCTGATAACAGTTCCCACTTTGAGGATGAAGTTCAGAGAATTATGAAAGAATATAGCATTAAGCCTCACAAGTCTTCACCACAAGCTAATGGGGCCATAGAAGTAGCTAATAAGAATGTGAAAAACATCCTAGCCAAGATAGTAGTTATGTACAAAGATTGGGTCAAGAAGCTTCCGTTTGCCTTATGGGGCTATAGGACTTCTATCTATGCATCAACTGGGGCAATACCTTACTCTTTGGTTTATGGTAGTGAGGCAATGCTTCCTATTGAGGTGGAAATACAGTCTTTGAGGGTATTGGTGGAAACCAAGGTCCTAGAAAAAAATTAGGCTAATGCTAGATATGAACAATTGACTTTGATAGATGAGAAGAGGGTTAGGGCACAATATCATGCACAAGGGTACCAAAAAAGGATTGCTAGAGCATTCAACAAGAAAAGTGAAATCGAGAAACCTTAAAGAAGGGTACTTGGTCCTAAAGGTGCTTAGAGATAAGAAATTTGATTCAAGAGGAAAGATGAAGCCAAGGTGGTTGGGGCCTTTTATCATTAAGAAGATCATGTCTTGAGGTACTACGAGGATCACATATTTGGATAGGGAAGAGATGCTTCGCCCAATTAACTAGACTCCAAAAATACAACATTCAAAGAAAAAATTAAGTAAAAAAAAAGCCTGCCAGGTTGAAAACTTGAAAGGGCAACATAGGCAAAAATTAAGGCAAAAAAATCTCGCTAGATTGAAAACCCAAAAAGGCAGTCTAGGCAAAAGTTAGAGGAAATGACCATGGGCATGGTGAAAATTCTCGAAGGGAAGTCATGGGCAAAAATTACATAGTAAAGGAAAAAGAAAAGAAAAAAGAAAAGAGAAAAAAACAAAGGAATGAGATGAAAATAAGCAAAGATAATAAAATAGTGATTCTCTTATTACTCATATTAAAAGGTAACAAGATTGTTTTCATAGGGGATTTGGAACATTTCAATCCTTTATTAAATTCAAAAACAAAAACATGAGAACCATAAAATGCAAAAAAGTAAAATATGGGACATATCAAGGTGGTCACTCAGCCCTCCTTGCTTTCTTTCTAGTCTTCATGTAAGCTCTCTCATCCCTTAGAATCTACTTCATGTCATCGTCCAACCATTGCTTGTACCTCGCAGTGGGATTGATGTATCGAGAAGGAGTAATGCCTTTAGTCACCCTACAACATGGCTAAGTCTTACAAAGCCTACCCAAGATTTTGTTGGTAAACACCTCAGTGTGGAAGGCACCTTCATCATTAGGAGCTCCTTGACGCTCTCCAAATTTCCTTGAGATACGACAAGTGGAGTAGTATGAGTAGCAACGAAGTCCAACTAAAGGCCCACAATAGTCCTTGTAGCAACTGTGAACCATGCTTAAGATGTGCCACCACTCCACGACCCATTGAATGTCAGTCCTTGATGTGACCCATAAGCTCCATGTACGCCTCAAAGCTCATGTCATTTTGATGAAGCATGCGGTCCCTAAAATGCCTAGGGAGGTATATGCTAGGGCATACGATAAAAGGTTGAAGCAATCGAAGCCTCTCCTATAACCATATATGGGGAAAAAAATAGAGAGAAAAGCAAAAAAGAAGAGAGAGCATGAGTGAAAAAAATGTATAAATAATAATGAAAGATGATTTAAGGTGCCTTGATGGGTGAAAACCGAAAGGCATAAAATGCAAAATTAAAGGAATCCCACTAGGTTGACCATTGAGGGTTTTTGCCAAGATCAAGTCCACTGGGTTACCTCTCATTAGCTCATAAACCACTATGCACATCCAGAGGTCCACACAATATGACCTTTGGACCAACAAGTATCTTGCAAGAGCACATAAGCAAAAGGCACAAAGAAAGTATGAACATGGTCTCTCACCCACGAGAAGGGCCAAGCTGGAAAAGTGTGCAAAAACCAAGCTAAGGTTGAGTTTGCCAAAGACGCACCACCTATTTGTTGTAGCAAGAGGGATGCCCAACATAACTTGTAGCAACGTGGAGATATCCCACCCATAGTAGGGAACATGAGATCTAAAGTCTCCAGTTCACCCATGATGGCACCAAAATTGTCGATAATGGGGCATAGGTCTTCTCCATTGAAGTGAAAAACATGTTAAGTAAGGACCCAATAGTTGGCAGCAACACGAAGAAGAGGCTCATCCACCCTTATTTGATGGTATGGAAAGACACAAGAAAGATTATTAGGGGCGATGGAATCCTTAAAATCAGGACCAAGCCTCCTAATCCAAGCCGAGATATCAAGTGGAGAGTTTTCTACCATTGAGGGACCTTATAAAAGGGCTATCTAAGTTGAAAATACATGAGTGAGGGTTTTAGGACCCAAATGGCTACTTTTATACTTAATAGGGCGGTTAGGGTTTCCTCTGATTCGCGGCCCACGTACGTAAGGTCAACCCTACGTACGTGAAGTCAAAGTTGCGTACGCAGGCCCATCCCCACGTACACACAAAACTTGGTAGAAACCCATTCTCCCCTATTTTTAGCATGGTTTTTTCACTTTAAGGCATCCCTATGGTTCCTACTACCTAAAGGATCATTCAAGGCATATTTCAAGCACAAGATTTTAAGCATCAAAGATGCAATATTGTATAGAAGCATACAATTAACCATATATCTTGTAAATTAAGTACTAGACCAAATTGAAAGCATAAATGTAAAAAGATGTTCTTAAGTACAACCATTTATCTCAAATTGAATTCAAATGTTTGCAAAAGGAAATAAAAAACAATAAAAGCAACAAAAGAAAGATGTGTGTTGTATGTCTATGTGTCTTGACTACAAGTAATTAATGGTGTTGCCTCTTCCTTGGTTGGTAGCTAGGAGTTGCCTCTGAATCCTCCTCATCTCCACCATTATCATCATCACCACCGCCAAGATAGGCCACCCCTCTAGGACCGTATAAGCTCCTTGAATAGTTAGTCACCTCCGGATTGAGATTCCCAACCAACCATACCAACTCCTCATGCTCTTGGATGGTGGGCTGCAGTTGAAATAAAGAAGAGTTATTGACCCAAAAAAAAAAAGGGGGGAAAGAAGAACTCGCCGCCCAGGTGTTTGGAGGAGAAGGATAGCCCAGAACATTGAGATTATAAGGCACAGCGCGCTCCTGAGCAAAGCCATCATAGTCGTAAGCATAAACCATCCAAGGGAGATGTGGAGGATGTTGGGAAAACACATGGAAAATATAGTTTTGTATCTCATACAAAAACATGCAACGGAATATAAATGGATCTACTTCATTCATGTGAGATAACATGCAACGTCTTTAGAAACAAAGAACAAAAAGGCGTACCTTCATGCAGCAAAATTCAAAACAAATGAAGATTGAAATGTTAGGATTAGTGCCCTTAAATCCTATTATATGATGCTATGTATAATATTATGTATGACATGATGTATGACTTAATATTGTGATTGATAAATTTGTTTTATTATAATCTAAAATAATGGTAACATGAATATGGGACATTATCATATAGTCCATGAGATGCATAGTATGTGATTTATATGAAAAGTTACAGAAGATATAAATCACAAGCTCTTTGTAAACTCATAATTGTAGTTCGTAGTCGGTGATGAAATTGGACATTTCATCTGCGAAGACTATAACATATCAACTAAAATGATTTGTCTTGATCATGGAAATTAGACTGTTATGAGATTTATTATTCTCCTAACGACTGTCAATTGAATAATAAATCTCACGACTTCTATTTACATGAACTCTTAATCCTAAGAGGATAATGAACCTGATCATGAAATGTAGGTTGCTTTGATATATCAGGAGTGAGATCTAAAGTAATAGTCAAAACCTCAGTATGTTGGGTAGCCACATTTAGTGTTGATGAAACATATATTCTCAAGATAAAATTCATAGTTTCTTAATGAAAATATAAAATATTCCCTTGAAATAAGTTTAATGGGTTTAGTTATTTAGAGAGTTAGGTCTAACCACTTTGGTAAGAAGTTACTAAAGTATATATTTATGAAATTGGATTTCATAAATATATGTTGAATAACTTTAAATGATTAAACTGGGTACTCAAGGATAAGATGTAGTAATTTACAAAGTGGCAGTTTACATTCATGACTTTGTATTACTACAAATATTTTATGAAGGGGTTGCATGTATAATAATGTCTTGGAATATAATTTATAAATAAGGCCTAAAGTGTAACCATATTTATATAGTGGTATTAAATATAGTTAATGGTAACTTTGGACTTGTCAAGAGTTGATAGAAAAGCCCAATGCCCATTAGAGCTACTGTCTTATTGGTCCCTTTTGGTCCCACTCCAAGCCACATACTAAAGCCCAATTGGAAATGCCCAAAAGGTTAGCCCAATTAGATAATCAGTTATAAGGAGATAAACATATAGAATTTTAATATATATGAAAAAGAGAGACATTATTGTGAAGTGGTGTGTATGTGAGTGGTGTGTATATGAGTGTTGGACACTCTTTCATTCTCCCTTGAACAAAAACTGATTGAGAGACCACACATCTTGGGCGTTAGTGAAATTGAAGTGAAGATTAAAAGTGTTCTTAAGAACTTATGATCTTTGGTTCTAAAAATTCACCGCATTAAGGTACACTCTCTTATTCTTGAATTCTGAAATTTGCATAGTATATGTTAACAATTGTGAATGAAGTAGATCTATTAAATTTTCCGATGCGTATGTTATGTATGCGATACAAACATTTAATTTTCCATCATAAAATTGGGAAGACTTCAATCTTCACTCCAATTCCACAATTTGCCTAAGATGTGTAGTTTCTCAATCAGTTTTATACATACTTGTTTAAGAGAATAGCCAAGTGTCTAGAGAAAAAACTTTGAATGTTTCTCTTTTTAATCATACGTATATTTCAATACTTGGCCGTTACTTTATCTAATAACTCTTATTAGATAAATAATTAATTATCTAATTGGGTTAGCCTTTTGGGCCAGCCCAATTGGACTTTAGTGTGTGACTTGGAGTGGGACCAAAAGGTACAAATAAAACTCTAACTCCAGTGGGCTTTGGACTTATCTATCAACTCTTGACAAGCTCAAAGTTGCCATTAATTATATTTAATACCACTATATAAATATAATTGCACTCTAGGCCTTATTAATAAATTATATCCCAAGACTTTATTAAACATTTAACCCCTTCATGAAAATATTCATACTAATACAAAGTCATAATGTGTAACTATCACTTTGGAAATTACTACCTCTTGATCTTTGAGTACCTAGTTTAAACCTTTAAGTTATTCATATATATTTTATGAAATCTGATTTCATAAAATATAAACTTTAGTGACTCTTTACTAAAGTGGTTAGGCCCAACACTTTGAATAACCAAACTCATTAAACTTATATCAATAGAATATTTTATATCTCCATAAAGAGGCTTTGAATTCCATCTTAAGAATATGTGTTCCTTCAACATTACATGTGGTTGCCCAACATACTAATGTTTCAACTTTTTTTCTAGATCCCACTCCTAATATATTAAAGCAACCTACATTTCATGATCAAGTTCACTATTCCCTCAGGATTTAGAGTTTATGTAAATAAAAGTCATGAGATTTATTATTCATTTGATAGTCATTAATAGAATAATAAATCTCACAGTGGTCCAATTTAATATGTCATACACTTAAAACATATTAACATATCAACTAGAAGTCTTCACTTCAATGATCAAGACAAGTCATCTTAATGGACATGGTATAGTCTTCGCAGATAAAATGCCCAATTTCATCACCGACTACGAATTAAGATTTTGAATTTACAAAGAACTTGTGATTTAAATTTTCTGTGACTAAATCACATAAATCACATACTATGCATCTCAAGAACTATATGATAATGTCCACATATTCATGCTGTCATTATTTTAGATAATAATATAACAATTTTATTACATAGAACATAATGTCATACATAGCATACAATAGGCTTTTAAGGCACTAATCTTAACAATCTCCTACTTGCCCTTAAGTACTATTGCACACTAATCTAACTCCCGTTCCCTCAAGGTGTAACTCAAAAGTCTTCTGGGGCAAAGCTTTGGTAAAGGGATCTGCCAGATTATTTGCACTATCAATCTTTGCTACTGCCACATCTCCTCGAGCCACAATATCTAAAATAATATGGTATTTTCTTTCTATGTGCTTTCCTTTCTTGTGATTCCTTGGATCCTTGAATTGTGCAACTGCTCTACTATTATCACAAAATAAAGTGATTAGAACTTTCTCCATTCTCATAACACTAAGATCAGAAAGGAATTTCTTGAGCCAAACAGCTTCTTTTGCTACTTCACAAATAGCAACATATTCAGCTTCCATGGTGGAGTCAACAATACAAGATTGCTTAACACTCCTCCAACTTATGGCTCCACTTCCCAAGGTGAACACACAACCTAAAGTGAACTTTCTGAAATCAAGATCTGGCTAAAAATCAGAATCTGTGTAACCAATAGGTATCAAATCCTCACAGTGGTAAACAAGCATATAGTCTCTTATTCTCCTTAGATACTTGAGAATATGCTTTACAGCCTCCCAAAGTTTTGGTCCTGGATTTGATTGATATCGGCTGACTATGTCAACTAAATAATAGATATCTAGCCTAGCACATAGCATGGCATACATGAGACTTTCCACTGCTAAAGCAAAGGGAACTTGTCTCATTGTCTTTTCCTTTTCAAGAGTCTTAGGCCTTTGGTCATCAGACAGAGGAATTCATGTCTGAAAGGAAGCAATCCTTCCTTGGAGTTTTGCATGCTAAACCTTGCTAGAATCTTATCGACATATTCAACTTGTGATAAGCCAAACATTCTATTCTTTCAATCTTGCCAAAGTTTGATCCCTAAAATATAATTAGCTTCGCTCAAGTCTTTCATATCAAATTGGCTTGACAACCAAATCTTAACTGATGACATTACCCCAACATTATTTCCAATGAGTAGAATATCATCAACATAAAGCACTAGGAAAATTACTACTTTATCTTGATGCCTCTTACACGCATGTTTCATCAAGATTTTTTCAAAACCAAATGACTTGATTGCTTGATCAAATCTGATGTTTCATGATCTAGATGCTTACTTAAATCCATAAATAGATCTTATTAACTTGCTTACCATATGCTCTTGATTCTTTGCTATGAAACCTTCTGGTTGCATCATATACATTTCTTCATCAAGATTGTCATTTAGAAAAGCAGTCTTGACATCCATTTGCCAAATCTTATAATCAAAATGAGCAGTAATGAATAAGAGAATTCTGATAGATTTAAGCTATTGGCGAAAAAGTTTCATTATAATCAATACCTATTTTTTGTATATACCCTTTCGCCACTAGTCTTGCCTTGAAGGTTTCAACCTTTTCATCTATCTCTCTCTTCCTTTTGTAAACCTATTTGCAACCAACAAGTTTAATGCCATTAGGCGCCTTTATATGATCCCAAACTTGATTGGAATACACAGATTCCAATTCATATTTCATAGCTTTGACCCAATGATGTGTATATATCTTTCATTGCCTCTTCATAAGTGTAAAGATTAAATTCAGCCTCTTCTAAGATGGCATCATAAGTTTCTCCTAGACCTGTAACTCTTACAGGTGGCCTAATAATCCTCCCACTATGATAAGGCTCTTGTGTAGTAGTCATCTCATAAGTAATATCTTGTGGTGTCTCTTATACAACCACATTATCCCTAGTTTCATTCATTGATTGTTCAATTATAGGTTCATTCATTTCAGTTAAGACAACTCTACATTAAGGATTATAATGATTCATATAATCATTTTCCAAAAGTTTGGCGTTTGTACTAACAAACACTTTATTATCTTTATGACTATAGCATAAACTGCCAACAGTTCCTTTTGGATACCTTACAAAGAAAACCACTTCTGTTTTAGATTGTAACTTGTCAGAATTTCCCTTCAACACATGTGCTAGACAACCCCAAATATGGAGATGTCTCGTTCTAGGCTTACATCCAATCCACAACTCTACAGGTGTTTTAGGAATAACCCCAAAACGAAATTGGAAAAGTCAAATAACTCAACATGTATCTAACCATATCTAAAAGAGTCATATTCCTTCTTTCTGCTACACCTTTTCGTTGTGGTGTTCCAAGTGTAGTCAGCTGGGATATAATCCCATTTTCAGTTAAGTAATCATTGAAATCCCTAAGAAGGTATTCGCCACCACAATCAGATCGAATGGCCTTTATGCGTTTACCTAATTGATTCTCAACTTCAACCCTAAACTATTTGAACTTTTCAAAAGTTTCGGACTTCTATTTCATTAGGTACACATAACAAAATCTAGAGTAATCATTAGTGAAAGTAATGATATACTTATATCCACCTCTTGCTTGGATAGACATTGGACCACATACATCTGAATGTACTAATTCTAGCAAATCTTTGGCTCTATTTCCTTTTGCATTAAAATGCATTTTTGTCATTTTACCTTCCAATCAAGATTCACAAACTGGGAATCCAATAAATCTAATGGTTCTAAAAGCCCATCTTTCACTGGTCTTTGGATCCTATTTGAATTAATATGCATCACTAGTAGAAGGAAACTTTCTCTTTAATGATTTTAGATGTGAATTATTATCTAATTCAGAATAGATAATATTGCTAGAAAAGATAAACACTTTATCCTTCTTTATTACAACATTATCTTTCAAGATAACACAATATCCATGTCTACCTAAATAAGTTGCAAAAATTAAATTCCTACAAACATCAGGCACACATAAGCAGTCTTCCAATATTAAAACCCTAGAGTCAAAGCATAAATTAAACACTCCAACAACTACAACTGGAATTTTGCTCCCATCAGCCAAAGTAAGAAACAGTTCCCTTTCATTCAACCTGCTGGTCTCCTAGAACCCCTACAAAGTATTGCAGATATGATTAGTACAACTTGAATCCACACACCAGGAATTTGTGGGATTATGTACTAAACAAATATCAAAAAGGAATGATCTCATCATACCTTTATTATTGCCAGCTATGAATTTTGGTCAATTCCTCTTCTAGTGACCTTTCTCACCACAACGGAAACATTTTCCTTTGGTGTAGTCCTTTACCTTTTTCTTTCCCTTATTGGGAAGTCCTAAGGCAAGCTGTTTACCATCATTTTTGGTGAAGTCCTTCTTCTTCTTACCACCCTTGCCTTTTGTCTTAGGCTTAAAAAAGGTAGATTCATCCATATTAGTATCAACACTAGTTGTCCCAAGGATACCTTCCGCTGCCAATAATTGATTAATTAATTCAGACAAGATATAAATCTTTATGTTCATATTATAATTAAGTTTAAATTCTTTGAATGATTCTGGCAAGGATTGGAGTATCATATTCGCTTGGGATTCTCCATCAATGTCGGCATCTAAATCCTCCAGTGTATTTAGATAAGAAATCATCTTAAAACAATGCTCTCTTACTGAAGTCCCTTGAGCCATTTTGGTATTCAGGATAAGCCTCATAGTGTCTTGCCTAGCTGAACGACCTTGCTCACCAAACATCTCCTTCAAAATTAACATTATGTCTTAAACTAATTCCACATCCTGCATTTGATGCTATAGAACATTTGAAATAGATGCTAGGATATAGCACTTAGCCATCTCATTAGAATTCTGCCAACAATCATATCGCTATTTTTCCTCAAAAAAAGCATCTAATGAAGGAAATTTTGGACATGGTTGATTAAGCACAAATTTATGTTCTTCAACAGTAAGAAAAATGTCTAAATTTTTTTTCCGGTCAACATAATTGGATCCAGTCAGTTTGTTTTGATTCAGTAAGTGGGCTAAAAGATGCCATGCTTAAATCTGAAAACAATAAACATAAATATAATAAGTAAACTGGATATTATCAATTTAGCATATAAACACATACTATGGAACCTTAATAAAACCATAATATGAAATATGCAACGACAAGCCAATCCCATATTCAATATCCTGCAGCATAAAGTGAACATTAAATACTATGATTGATTAAAAATATCTTTCATTACTAGTGTTGTCTTGATAACTCTTACCAAACTCTAATAATATGTCGTTATTCATTTAGCCTCTAAATAATAATAGTAAGAACTCAGCATAGAGAATTCTATAATATTTAGTCTAGTGTACATCATTACCTAGAGTCATATGTAGCCACATTTCATCTACCAACAAAAATTTAATCTAGTAATACCATGATACAAAACACCGTTCGCATGATATGCAAGGCTTGAGGCCAAGACAAGGTGTTTGCTCACACCACTATAAACATGGAAGTTCAATCTTATAGTACTATAAAATAAACACACTCCACATGGAATGCAAGGCTCAAGGCCAAGACAAGGTGCCTACTTCACACCACTATGAACTAGTAATGGAGGTCGTGAGAGTCAACCCTTGAATCTCTCTCCCACAAGCAATTTCAAAAGAAAGGTTTTTATGTAGAAAACATGTGTAATCTCATCACACATTCCTTTGCACTTCATCAATGTTTCAACACTTAGTAAAATTTAAAAAACAATTCGTTCGATTGATCGAAGGTATTTCTCGATCGATTGAAATATTTAATAAATCCATTTTGAAGTCTCTGGATGACTCAATCGATTCTCTATACCTATTCAATCAATCGAAACGAACATCCGATCTATCAAAAGGAATTCTCGATTGATCAAAAAATTGAAGAAATTCATCATGAAGTCTTTGGATGACTCGATCAATTCTCGATTCCTTATCGATCAATCAAAAGGAATCCTCGATCAGTTGAGACTCATGAAACTGAATTTTTTCAGATTTTTCTGGTAACCATTTTTGACGTTTCACTTGAACAAAACACAGTTCCTTGATCATATCATAATAAGATTGAGATCAAAACTGAATTCCATTGATGCTATAGTCTTAAAGTTGAATACGGCATGGTTAAAATCAAACTTAAATAACATCATAACATCAATATCAGTTTCATCAAACAATAGTTCAAAAACTAAACTATGTAGAACAACTACTATAGAAGTTCCAAGAACCAAGAAAACAGCTCTCTTTGATTCTAAAACTCACTCAACACATTATACAAACATGAGATTGAAGACTGCTCTGATACCATTTGTTGTGAAAACTTATGGAAAATACAATTTTGTATCTCATACAAAAACACACAATGGAATATAAACGAGTCAACTTTATTCATGTGAGATAACATGCAACATCTAAATTTTAGAAATTAAGAACAAGAAGGTGTACCTTTGACATTCCCTTGCCTCACCTTTAACGGGTCTACTTTATCTCATCCCTTCGCCTTTAACATTCTTGACACTTCTTGGTGAAATCTTAGGCATCTCTTTGAATGGTAAGCCAACAAAATCCCTAGTGCAAAGACATTTACCATAACTTTCTACCATCAGGGTGTCCTGCTGGCTTTCCCTCGTGCAAATCCGAGAGAATGTCCTTCACCTCTTTGCTAGTAATGCACACCAGCCATTTCCTTTGGAAGCTTCTTTTGAACAACTTCCCATCCACCATCTTGAATCTTGTTGCATACTTCTTTAGCTTGTCCCTTTTTAACCGATCAACAGGTAGTACACCGTCTAAAAGGTATCTCAAGTACGGATCCTGCCAATCTTCTTCTTGTACTTCATTATCCAGCATTTTTGCTTGATCTAGGGGTATGATAAAACATGTCTTGCAGTCTCTCTGCTCTCCCTTGGTATCACTAACCATCTCTGGCCAAAAGACCCCTAGCCTCAGTAATATTCTATATAGGCCGATATCAAGGTTTACACCACAAACATCATGGTGTAACATATGCAACTGTGTCAGCCCTTCTTGCCTTGAAACACACTTCATTAACAATCGTTCTGCTCCTCTAAAAAATAAGTTCCCATTGATCTTGAGGAAATCTTTCATATTTGATGGCAAACTCATCCCAATGTCCCTAACCTAAACCATTGCCTTTAATATAGGTTTTCACCAATCTTTAAGAAGGCATAACCGGCCTTTGATCAGGCCAAGTTGCTTCTCTTTCCGAAGTGTCATCTCTTCCTTCTTTAATACAGATTTGGTGGGTAGGGTGGCTAGTGAATCATCCTACTTGTTCTTATTCCGGTTATTTACATTGCATTCTTTGGAGGTGAAGTGTTTCATGAGTTCCTATACCATGGTCCTATAAGCAGCCAAGCTAAGATTCTTCAGCCCATAGGTTCCCTCAACTTGCTTAATGACTAACTTAGAATCCCCAAATACCTTTAACTTCCTTATGCCAAAGTCTCTTGGCAACCTTTAATCCCGTGACTAAGGCTTCATATTCTAGTTCATTGTTTAAGCAAAGGAAACACAACTTATAGGCAAGCGTGTGTTCTTCCCCTAGTGATTTCAGCACTACTCCTATTGGGGCACCCCCTTGAGATGTGGATGAGCCATCAAAGCGCATAGACCATTCTTGCTCTTCTATCACCAAAACAACCTATTGGGGAAGTGAGAAATCACTGGTCCTTGAGAAACTGGCTAGTAGAATAGCCACTGCCTGCCCCTTGATGGCGGATAGTCTTATGCATTCAATATCATGGAATGATGTCAGGATGGCCCATTAAGCAACTCTCCCCGACTATTGAGGACTGGTTAAAAGATATTTCACAGGATTACTCTTGGTCATCAATTGTATGTGATGCCCTAGAAAGTAATGATTGAACTTTGACATAGAAAATGCCAAGGATAGACATACCTTTTCAGCAATGGAGTACCTCAGCTCTAGTCCTTTCATAAGCCTACTGATGTAATATACAGGTTTCTCCACGCCTCCTTTTTCCTGAGCTAGTAAAGCCCCCAGTGACAACTCCATATGGGCTATGTACAATAAAAGAGGCTTACCAGGTGATAGGGCAACTATGGTGTGAGGATCTGCCAAAATTGCTTGTATCTTCTTGAATGCTTTCTCACATTGGTTACACCATACAAAGGCTACTCCCTTCTTGGTTTGCTCGACCAAAGGTTCTAAGATATCTACTGATCTTAGGATGAACCTTCTTAGGTTGGACACTTTTCCCATGAAGCTTCTTAATTCTTTCAAAGTTATTGATGGGGTGAGCACAACTATTGCCTTGGCTTTAGTGGGAACCAAGTCAATCCCTCTCTCATGAACAAGGAATCCCAAAAATCTTCCTGAGGATACCCCAAAGGCATATTTTGAAGGTTTCATTCTCAAGTTATACTCTCTGCATCTCTCAAACAGTTGTCTCAAATGCACTAAATGCTCAACCGAGTTTTTTGCCTTTATCACCAAGTCATCAACATAGTCCTTCCCCTAATTGTGCAACATATCACCAAAGATCAAAGTCATGGTCCTCTGGTAGGTAGCACCAGCGTTCTTCAATCCAAAAGGCATCATTTTGTAGTAGTAATTCCTAGAAGGCATCATAAAGGCAGTTTTCTGGGCATTTACTGGCTCCGTAAATATCTGATCGTAACCATTATAGCCACCCATAAAGGAGAAGCGTTCGTGTCCAGTAGTTGCATCTACTAGAATGTCAACATTGGGGAGTGGGAACCCATCTTTAGGACAAGCTCTACTAAGATATCTAAAATCTACACAAATCCTTATAGGTCTGCCCTTCTTCTTTACAAGAACTATGTTTGGCTAACCATTCAGGGCATTTGATTTCTTCTATGAACCATGCCTTCCAAAGCTTGCTGACCTCAGCTTTGATCTTTTCCTTAACATTTACGTGGTATTTCCTTGCTAGCTGCTTCACAGGCTTTGCTTAGGATCAACATTCAGCCTATGTGTGACTAGCTTTGGATCTAATCCAGGCATCTCTTCATAGTCCTACACAAAGACATCTTTATACTCTTTCAGCAGAGCTATTAGCTTTCTTCTTTCTCCTTTAAGTAAAACTTTACTTATCTTAACCATTCTTTCTTCTCCTTCCTCGCTGAGGTTGATCTCAACGAGCTCTTCTTGGACGTTCTTCACAAAATCATTCATGAATTTAGGGGCTTCCTTTATGGGTTCTTCAACCATACGCTCCCCTCTTGGCTATTGAGTAAGGCTAAAAGGGTTAGGCCCGCCATCCTCCCGACCCTCTTCCCCTAACCATCAGAATTCATAAACAATCGTGCCATCAGGCTTAGTGGTCCTTCTGATCTTAGAAAGTCTTTCAGGCTCTATAACCTCTCCATCATCTTCTTCCTTCTATTTTAAAATAGTGGCATTGAAAGGATCTTGTTCTCTCCTTCAGGTTCAAATTCTTGATACAAAGTTGCCTCTGAATAGTGGTGCTCTACCCTGTCATAAGGCATCCTAGTGAACTCAATGGTCATAGGCCTAACTCTCCAGACGACATTCACACATTAATGATACATGTAAGCCACTACTTTGTGTGCTTTAAGCCAAGGGCAGCCCTGAATAACATGGTACAAAGTATCACCATCCATCACATGCATAAGAGTGTATGCCCTAATGGGTTCCAACCTCAAATCTAAGGATACATGTCCCAGAGTGCACTACTGTAATGATCCTATCCCTACCACTTGAAGTGGCTCTCGAATGATTTTTTCCCTTAGAATGCCTAAAGCATCTAATGTTGGGAAAGGCAAAATGTTGGTGAAGGGACAAGTATCTACTAAGTCCCTCTTAATTTAGTAAGCTCCCAGAAAAGCAATGACATACAAGGGCCTCTCGCCATCCACAACCCTGTTGGCTAAGTCTCTAGCAGAGGTCACTGATTCCCTAATCCCTTGACATGCCACCTACAATATGCTTCCCTCGGAGGTAGGTATTCCCTAGCTCCTTTCTACCATTTGAGTTAGAGCCTAAACTACCTCTTTTCTAGGCAATGGCCTGAGGCCCAACCCTTCAAGAAAGGCATGAAATTTATCATCTTGCTAGATTCTCAATGTCATCTCTTCATCCTGCAATGGCGCAAGTGTAGCACTACTACTGGCTATATTTTCAACTTCTTATTCCATAAGGTCCTTACATCCTATGAAGAAGATCATTGCTACCTCAGATCTGTGCATTCTTTGGTCTGCACGCTTCCCATACTTGATGACCAAATCACCCTTGGCCACATTTTCATGGAATATGTTTCTCAGAGCATAGAAATCCATGGTGTGGTGATCACTCCTCCTATGATACTGACAGTAAAGCATACCTCACTTTTCCTCCTATTTTGGCTTACGTTTGCACTCAAGAAAGACCACCACGCCAGCCTTCACCCAGGCTTCAAGGATATTGTATAGCTCTTCCACCAAGATAGAAAAAGGGGGAGAGATACCATTTCTCTCTCTCCCTTCCTGCCTTTGGCGGCCTTCTTTAGCTCTTCTACAACAGCTACTTCCACCTTTTTGCTCCCCCGCTTCCAAGGTTGTCTAGGGGTACTTATGGTTTGTGAAGACAAGCCTTTGGAAGGCTTCTTCACTAACATGCTTGTCCTTCTAGATGCTTCCACCAGCCTTATGAAACTTGGGATTTAGAGATTCTCTAAGTAAGAGCGATATTCATATAGCATGCCAGCAATGCAGATATCTACCAATCTTTCTTCCTCTACAAGATCATAGCACGTTAAGGAGAGATCCTTGAACCTACAAATTTAATCTAGTAACCCCTCAGATATCCTCTGCCTTTCTTGTTGTAGGTCTGACAAAGTAAGCTTTTCATCAAAAGAAAAGAAATTCTTCATGAACTGGGTAACCATGTCATTCCAGCTAAAAACTAAAGGCTCGACCTTCTAGGGATTTTGAGAACTCCCTGAGTCTCAGTTTATGAGAGTGAGATGTCAAGGCATCCACATACCTCCTGATAATTCCCAATCATGCCATATTACTTAGGGAATATAGGAGGAGTGTCATTGGCAAGATAAGCTTCTTGACCATTTCTTTAGCGTAAGGAGGCCCTGTATTGATGTAAGAAAAATTATCTACTTTCCTAGCCTTAAGCAGAATGGCTATGATATCTTCCCTGGTTAGGTATATAGATGCTTGAGGTACCTCAAGCTGTCTAACCTCTTCAAATGATTATGTGCCCTCAATGTGCATAGAGACATGGTCTACACTTACTTTGCTTGCTGGTTTTCTCCTGAACCAGCCTGAGCGTCTACGTTTTTCTTTCTCAGAGGCTTCGAATGGCTAAAGAGAAAGATAAATGAATATAAGAGAGTAAAAGAACAAATGGTATACAACTAAAAGGAAGTATAACTAGAGATTCCCCAGTAGAGTCGCCAAAAACATACGTGCAAGTTAGATTATCAGGTAGTGTAAGAGAGTGGGTGGCAGATGTAACAGTACATTTAAGTGAAAAAGCCTAAGAACACTAAAAATGAAAGCTTTAACACTTTGATTTCAAGAGAAAGAGAAAGTGTAACATGGAAAGTAAAGAAGACATGAGAAGTACGCGAAAAACCATTTTGAAATGGATGAAAAACCACAAGTGAGCAAAGGGAAATGGCCCTTGCTCTCTTCTGTTTTCTATTATGTAAAGAAAAATGAAGGTTTTTGTACAATGGTGATGTTCTTTCCCAGAGGATACCTTCTCTCTACCTTACTTTCCCACCCACTTTCTAGTTTTTCTCTTAGTTTCTCTCTCTTGGTTCTTGCCCTAATGGTTCAGCTTCCTCTAATAGTCCGAGGAATGCTACCAAGTACATATGGATGGGTGTCAAACTATGTTTCCTCCATTTGAATCTTGAAATAGCTACTGTACTATGTGGTGGCTGGAGGAAACATAAAGCACGCTAATGTCAAGGTAGTGGGACTGAGGGCGGCTCTACTACTACATGGGGGGAAAACCTTGGACAAGGAAAGTGACATCAAGGATATTAGGAGCAATGCATGTGTCTTTATTGGTCATGTCTTTACCAGTCGTCCAACATAAGCCCAAGCAATATGAGGTGTTCTATAGCATTTGACTATGGGGGGTTGCTATCTTCCTCTTATGCAACTGCCAGTTGTCCATGTCAGGTGCAAATCTCACTCTTTAACAAGATAGTCACACCATTGGCACAGGCCAAAGATCCCTTCTTCAAACCATCGTTCTTTTTCCTTTGCCCACAATTGTTCCATGTGTATAGCCTAGATCCAACCATGCCAGCATTCTCACATGCCTTGGCTAGCATAATGTATAGGTGTGGATAATGTTTTTTTATGCATTTAGAACAACAAGATGAATATTTGACAAACATAACAAAATTCCCCCTGACATACTCACCCTACCCAGTTCTTCAAAATTCTCACAAGACCATCTATATGTCCAGTATTTGTGTAACATCCCAACCCAATTACATTATTAATTTTATGGGTTTATATACTTAGTATTATCTTAATTACTCTAAGTGCCTAAAGCTTTGATATTGTGATATTATAAAACATATATACTCTTTTACTGTTATGGAAATAAATTTATAAAGGTAAGAGTTTATATGTAAAGTTATGTTGCTGTTTGGGCCTTTCTAGAATATAAGCTTAAAAGAGGGGGGGGGGGGGGGGAGGGAAGCAAATTTTTAAAAGTTTAAAGGGTGACTCATCAACCCTTTTCCCTTAGCATTACACGTGCCCCGCCCCAAAATCCATTTCTCCGATCTTCTTTGCTGCACCAGAAACACTCTTTGTTCATCTTTCCTTGCTCCTTTCTTTTCTTCTTTCTTTGCTTTTGAAACGACAACACCTTCCTTCATGCCAACAACCCTCCCTCTCTCACCGAAACCATATATCTCACTCTAAAGAAGAAATTAAAAGATTAGCCCTAAGGTTTTAGCTTCAAAGTTTGTGGGTAAGTAAATAAAACCTCATCTGATTTTGGGTATTTTGATGGTGTGATTGTTTTCTTTAGTTTCCCTCTATGTTTTCTAATCTGATTGTAGAAGCAGAAATTGTGATTCTGTGTTTGTAATTTGAAAGTTTGATGATATTGTGGTCTATTGGATGCTTATTAATGTATTTTAATATGTATAGTATAGGTATAAAAATACCCAAATGAAATGAAGGCCAATTGCTATTAGTTGATGATTTTGTAAGAACATATGCTGAAGCTGTCACTGTGGCAGATTTGGTGTTTAAAACAAGAACAATCTAGATTAAATCATATTCTATGAATAAGGATGTTAGGAGTAGTTTTTTATGAATTCTAAGATGCGTATGGTTGTTATGGAAGTGGTCTCATAGCATTTGGATTAATATAAAAACAATGGCTTAATTTCTAAGTTGCATGAAATTCTATTAGGACAGATTTGACTATATTGCCTTTTATGATTTTTAATTAATCATGGTTTTATGCGTTGGCTCTGAAATTGATATGGTATATACTATACATCCAGGGGAGTGGCTCTGTAAAATTTCATGACATTTGGATGTGTATGGACAACCCATTTGTATTTTAAAAATGAGGCATATGCTACTGAAATGAGCAGTGAACAACATATGATACACCTGACTTTGAGGATTTAATTCTAAAGTTAGGTTGAATGTTTTCAGTTATAAATTAGTATACTCATCCTTTGGTATGTTTGGATCATAGATAAATTTTATGCCTTGGTTTCTATATGGTTTGTTGCATAATGTGTTTAAAGAATGTATCATGTACTTTGGGAAACCTTTGTGTGATGGGAATTAAGATTTTCTTGAGTTCAAAGTTAGGTTGTGATTCATGTATAAGTTTAAATACTTAGAAAGAGTTTTTCACTAATGAGTTTTGGTCTTTCATTTAAGTGACGAGAACGAGAACAAGAACATGGATACTTGAGCTCCTCTTGTACAAATCTCTCACGTCTTCTGTTTTCAGGTAAGGAATATGTGACATGTGCATTTGATAAGTATAACAATTTTTCAAAAAACTATTATGCATTAAAACTTTTTAATTAGAGATATTACATATAAGCATGATTTAAGTATGTTTGTGAGTTGTTTAATCCTATATACATGATAATTTCATCATATTGATACTACTACTTATATCACGAACATAATATTTAAGAATGAAGTAGATATGCTACTATTATGAAACATTTATGTAAAAGCATAGTTATCAGAAAAAATTAGTTTTCAGTTATTCCATTGCTATGATATGAACTAGACCAGTACGGATTATAGTACTGACATTTCCATGGAGATTTTGATTGGCCATTATAAGTGGTGAGGACTCTACTATACCTGCCCTTGTTGGGAACGGTCAACTTGTGGAGGATGCCAACCTACCCCCATGGTTGATTACATGATCACACCGAAAGAGGGGATATTCTCTGATATGATCCTAGGATTACCTAGCATTATAGGGAATCTTAGATGCCTAGCACTATGGGGAATGCTGGATGCCTAGCACTATGTGCTAGAAGCCTCCCAAATTTGTGACAGACTTACAATTGGACTGACTAATATGTATTATAAATGAACTATTAAGCTATTTAGAAATTATAAGAAAAGTATGATGATAAGAAAAGTATGTTGAATGTGTTACAAGTCTGATAGGAAGTTATGATCAAGTATTTTATAGTCTATTTAAAGATAAGGTTACTAAATTATGTTTAAGTTCCTTATTATGTCCTTTTATTATTATATGAAAGGACAATGAAGTATTTTCATCTTAAAGTTCATAAGTTATTTTAAGAACAATATAAATAGTATGAAGGCTATTTTATCAAAACTGACATATCTATAAAATATTTGATTTACATACATTTTTATTAAAGGCCCATGAAGCTTAAAACCTTACTAGGTTTCGCAGCTCACCCTATTATATTTCAATGCACAGGTTCTATCCTGGAAGCAGCGAGCATATTAGAAGTGGCAAGGATTTTGTGATTCTCGTTTGTTAGAATGTATAGTTTTTTGTTGTATAGCAGTTTAGCTCTTTTGTTGTATAAAAGGAATCAAGATGTATTTGATCATAGAGCACAAATGTAATTTAGAACCTTAGTTTGTTTTAAACCCTAGTTATATGTTTTTGGGGTTAGGTTTGTAAATAAGAGTTTTGCTAATCGTTTAGCTATATAATATTTACATGAATACTTGAAGTTTCAACCAAGTGGTAATCTTGCAAAGTTCAAATGAAATGAAGTTTCAAGGTTTTCATCATTTTTGTATATTATGGCTTTTATGAAAGAAAATAAGCAAGAATAAAAGAAACAATTCTTGATAAGCACCTTCAGTTTAGGTTGGTTCCTATTAGTATTAAGGTAAATTTCATATTAACATGCCGGTCATGCTCTGAATTCTGAAGTACAGATTTGGGTTGTGACAATTTGCATTTACCTTCCTTTTGCTTTGTTTCCATCAAAAACATAATGGATGGTTTTTGTGATTGGACAATCTTGGAGCATAGAGAAACTACAAAGGCATTGCCTAGACCCCTACAGTTCCATGCCAAAATCCTTAACAGGCCACAAAAGCGTTGACCCCTTGTGATAACTTAGATTAATTAATTAGCCCAGTTATTAATTAATCAAATTAACATGCAATATCACATGGCAGCACAAACAAATCACCGAAACTAAGTTATGCAGCGGAAAATAAATAACACGGTGATTTGTTCACGAACGGGGAAAACCTTACGGCAAAAACCCCACCCGGTGATTTAAGGTCACCACTCCCGAAACTCCACTATTATCACAACAAGCAGTTACAAGTAAGGAATCACAGTACCTCACCAACCTACAGTTGAACTCTTACCCCAATACCCAATTGGACTTGTTCTGTAGTGACAGTTTCTCCTTTCAATACACGGCTCCAAGTACGTGACTAACTAGATGCGCGGATCCCAGTACGCGACTTCAATTACCAACTAGAGAGAGAGAGTTGGCTGCAAAGTTCTTCAAATCATCAGAGATGAACTAGGGCACGAACTTTATCTTTCTGATCACAAATTGCATGAACAACAAGTTCTCAAGGAATGTGCAACTTGTATCTTCTGCTGCTGCTTGACGGCCCTTAAAATAATCCTTTTATATGTCTAGGGTTAGGAGAAAAGAAGTCCCAAAGACACACTCACAGATTAGACTTGAAACAGACTTGGAAATCTGTTTTCTTTAATTCTCGACAGATAGAGGTGTCGAGAGGTGTCGAGAAGCTGTCGAGGCTCGGGCAAAACAGCTTCTTTAAAGCTCGATAGATGCATCTGTCGAGGTATGTGTCGAGTTTTAAAAAATTGCACTTCCTTGCTTGTTTCTTGGACAGACTTTGACGGCTTCAACACTTAATCTTGAACCACTATTTCTTGAAGTGTTAAACTCATCCTAAATCTACCCAATTACAAGTAAAGTGCGTTTTGTCTAAGGATAAGCCAATTACATAAAATAGCGACATATGTTCACAAACTTGAAGAACTACATATGTCCTAACAATCTCTCCCTTTGGCAATCCGTGACAAAACCACAACATACAAATGAAGATATGAGAGAAGTCATAAATCACTCAACTCATATTCACTTGTTACATACAGTAAAATCTATCCTAATACAAACTCTTAAAAAACTTCGCAAGAAGAGAGTTTATGGCAAGAAGACTTTGACAACCTGTATTTCTGAAACACTTATAAACAAAACACATCAAGGCATCTTTGTATGAAACAGAAATAATAGATTGCGTACAAGTAAAGAAACATGTGTATAAAGACAGAAAAGAAACAACACATGAAAGGTAGGTGAAAGAAAAACATACATCATCATATATAAGAAGAGAATAAATACAATGTATGTTAAAACATGATCAAAGTATCTCTAAACAGGTGAGAAAAGAAAAAAAAATACATATGATCACCTCACTACATCCCTCAATCCACACTCCCCCTAACAAAAATGTCTTATGCTAACACTCCCCCTAAGTATGACTACTCTCATACAAAACTACTCCCCCTTTTTGTCACGAGTGACAAAGGGTAGAGTGTCAAGTAGACATCTCATCCGAAGAGCTCGCATCTCCATCATCATCATCGTCGGAAGCATCATCATCATCGCCATCATCATCAGCCTCGGTCTCAGTCGACACATGAGGTGGCGGAGGAGAAGCCTCTAGAGCAAAGCTGCCCATGGTCGCCTGTCGCCTGGCGATGCGACCAACACGGACATTCACCTGATACAACTCCGTGGAGAGTGTATCTAGGCAAGCATCCATGCGCTGTAGCTGCGCCATGATGTCTCCTAACGTGACGTCGCTCGAGGAGGAAGAAGCAGACGCACGAGCTGATCTGGAGGTGGTCGGACGAGTGGAAGGAGTGGCACCATCTGTCTATCGCGATCGGAACTGTGCCTCGCTACGTTTTACGGTAGCGGCGTCTATGGTAGACATGGCGTGGTAAGGATCGGACGAGGGGAAAGGGATGGAAAAACGGCTCAGGATCCTCATGATAGCGGAAGGGAAAATGAACTTATCACGGATGGCCGTATCTCTATAGACATCTATAATGGAAAAGATAAAGTGCGAAGGAAAGTCTATAGAGAGATCCTCTAAGAGGGACAGCAAAAATCGAGCGCGAGGCTCTGTGATAGAGTTATAGTAAGAGAGTGGGTGCAAAACAAAAGTCATCACCATGTTAAGGAAACGAGGACCTTTAGCAAAAGGTTGACATGGTGTGTACATATGATCTCCCCAAGAGGACGGACGCTCACAGAACGCCGAGATCATCTCGTCTTTGGACACAGTCTAAAGACGCTCACAGCTAGGGTAATCAGGATGATCCACCCTAGGGACATGAAGAACCTCAGAGACTAACTCTGGGGTGACACAAAAGCGCGTACCTCGGACGCAAGAGTAGAAAAAAGGTACTGAAGAATCTATCCCGTGGATGTTGGAGTAAAACTCCTGTATCAACACGAGAGGAGATGTGACCGGGACGTCACACAGTGACTCCCATCCCTGAGTGTGAATGACATCGGGAAGGTCGGTGTCGGCAAAGTCTGCCAGGACAACGTGGCGTTCCGAATGAACTCCTCATTTAGAAAAGTTCTCCGAGAAGTCCTTATGGGATTTCTCATCACGGAACTGGATAGAAAGAGGAGTAGAATCTGAGGAAGACTGTCCCTTAGAACGCAGAGGGTTCTGGGACGGAATGGACTTACGCTTAGGTGCCATAAACACTACTAACGCAACCATAGAGAGGGGGGAAAGAGAAGAAGACACACAGAAAAGTTCCAAACAGTTCAACATAGGAAGAATATACTGAAAAGAAAGAACGTATGCATGGAGAATGCATGAACATGTGACATGCAACATAAAAATATCATGGGCTCAGCCCAATCCAAACCTAACAGCACACAATCGATAGGCACACATCTAAATGCATGAAAATACAATTAGAATGCGAATGTGATGCAATGCATGTGGTTTTGAAGATCAAAACTATCAAACCAACCCAAGAATTTCATAAAAACCCCAATAATTTTGAAAACTCCCAAAAATTTTCAAAAACACAAAACCTAGGGTTTTCAAAACAATGAAATGCATGAATATAAGGGATAAGACGCTTACCAAGAGATGAAGATCGCAAAGAACACTTGAAAACGCCTTGGAAAGAGGTTTGGAGGGAAAAGGAGAAATTTTGAGAGAGAGAACAGAAGTTTCGAGCGAGAGAGATTGAGCAAGTGAGAAGAAAAATCGCGAAAGCTTTATATATAGCCTCTTAGTGATTCTCGACAAATGATGCTATCGGGAGGTGTCGAGACTGCTGTCGAGGTAATGTGTCGAGAAATACACATGGACAGATGAAGCTATCGAGATCAGGTATCGAGGAAGAAGAAACAAACAAGAAGTAACCTCGATCGATCCAGCAGCTATCGAGAAGCTATCGAGCAGACAGAAAGTTTCTCGATCGATCCAGCAGGTGTCGAGGTATCTGTCGAAACTGCGATAAGAAAGAGTCTAAGGAGCTCGACAGATAGCCTATGTGTCGAGAGGTATCGAGGAGGTGTCGAGATGCCTATAAAAGCAGTTTTTCAAAGGAGGAAAAACACAGACATGAATGCAATCATGCATGCAACTCAACCAAAGATCCAATCAACACATTAAGCTCTCAGAATCATCTCTCAACAAGAATTTTGATGCACATGTATCTCAAAACACGCACACACACACTAAACAAGTCTAACCAATTTTATATTTTAAAAACAAGTCCAGACAGTTTAGTGAGCACACATTAAAGTATGTAAACCTTGTGATGGCCAAATCACATTGTACCTGCACATGTATCAAGAATAGCAAAGAGTATTGCGTGTCGTGTGTGAAAACATCGCAAGATTGCATATGTGTCTCAATGTTATAACGATTTGAGATATGAGAAAATCACTTTAACTCACACACAATCATAACCGTTTGATGGGGACTATCACCTTCGAGGTACATCCTATAACTCCCACATCTCCTAGAAAACACTCTTGCAATCATATTTTAAAGCATTTTTGATCTTTTTGCTTTCTATATCTTTGCATATTTTCTTTTTAACAAGCATATCATGCATGGGCATACAAGAGAAAGAAAAGAAATACCTAATTATAATAAGCTTTTGACACTGCACTTTTGCTATGCCTAAGCATACAAGGTGTCATTGACATTGCACTTTTGCTATGCCGAAGCATACAGATGTCATTTTATGATTGACGAGTAACAGTGGTGAGATGGTTATTTATGCCTTTCTCTTAGGATTTTCTAGTTCAACCCGTCAAAAAGAGTGATACGAGTGTTAAGAAGAAGAGATCACTTAACCTTACTCATCACAAACAAAGAGCTACAAAGCTCACTTGCTTAGTTGTGCAGAAGAATGCTCATCTAAGCTACAGGTGATACAAAGTTTAGAAAAATCTGTTTCAATGGCCATTTCAAAAGTTCACATGAACTAATGCACACTAACTCACACTGTTTTTGTATTTTTTTTTTTCAATTTTTTTTTTTATTTTTATTAGAGAAGCAAAAATAAAACACAAAACTGAAAATACACAAACAAAAACATGTAAAGCAAAACAATGCATAAAACTAGATGCACATGCATGAGGAAGAAGAGGGATAGAAAGAGATCAATCCATGGAGATGACACCGATGTTTTGACGAAGGAACTTAAAACGTTTGCTATCCAGAGATTTGGTGAACAGATCAGCTTTTTGGTCATCGGTATGGATAAACTCAAGGGTGAGAACACCATCTTCGACAAGCTCCCTAATGAAGTGATGTCGAATCTCTATGTGCTTGGTTCGAGAATGTTGAACCAGATTCTTAGAGATATTGATGGCACTGGTATTGTCACAATAGATGGTGAGATGTTCTTGACAAATACCATAATCATGAAGGAGTTTTTGCATCCATAGGAGTTGGGTGCAACAACTACCAGCAGCAATGTACTCAGCTTCAGCAGTGGATAATGAGATGGAGTTTTGCTTTTTGCTCATCCAAGAGACCAAATTATTTCCCACATAAAAACACCCTCCTGAGGTACTTTTTCTATCATTAGCATTCCCAGCCCAATCAGCATCAGAATATCCAGCTAAGACATTATTTGTGTCTTTGCTATACCACACACCAAAGTTGGCAGTAGTCTTGACATACTTGATGATTCTTTTTAAAGCAATCATATGTGACTCTTTGGGATTAGCCTGATATCTAGCATACATTCCTACACTGTAACTAATGTCAGGTCTACTAGCAGTAAGGTAAAGAAGACTACCTATCATGCTTCTATAATGTGAAGAGTCTACACTTTTACCTAACATGTCAACAGTAAGTTTAACATTTGGGCTCATAGGGGTTCTAACAGAACTAGCAGATTCCAAACCAAACTTTTTCACAAGATTCTTAGCATATTTAGATTGAGAGATGAATATACCTGAATCTTGTTGACGAATCTACAGTCCAAGGAAGTGAGACAGTTCTCCAATCATGCTCATCTCGAACTCTGCTTGCATGAGTTTTGAGAAGTCTTGAGCAAGCTCATCCTTAGTTGATCCAAAGATGATGTCATCAACGTAGACTTGAGCAACCACTAGCTCACCATCTTTTCTTTTGATGAAGAGAGTTTGATCAGCCTTTCCCCTTGTGAACCCATGGGATATCAGGTATTGAGTCAACTGTTCATACCAAGCTCTAGGTGCCTGCTTTAATCCATAGAGGGCCTTTTTGAGGTACAACACGTGATCTGGAAAGTGTGGATCAATGAATCCTTTAGGTTGAGCCACATACACATCCTCTTTAAGCAAACCATTCAAGAAGGCAGTTTTCACATCCATCTGATATAGCTTGAACTTCAAGTGGCATGCTAAGGCGAGAAGGATTCTAATGGACTCCATGCGAGCAACTGGGGCAAATGTTTCATCATAGTCTATACCCTCCATCTGAGTGTATCCTTGAGCTACAAGTCGAGCCTTGTCTCGGATTACATTGCCCTCCTCATCAGTCTTATTTTAGAATATCCACTTGGTGCCGATGACATGCTCGCCTTCCAGTCTAGGGACTAGGGTCCACACATCATTCCTCTGAAACTGAAGCAGTTCATCATGCATTGCTTCTACCCAGCTTTCATCCTGAAGAGCTTCCTCAATTTTAGTGGGTTCAACCTGTGACAAATAGCAAGAGTATGACACAAAGTTAGCAACACACTTATCAACTGTGCATTTCCGCAATGTGAGTTCATTCATGTTTCCCACAATAGTTTCTGGAGGATGATTTAATTTGATTCTGGATGAGGGTCCTTTGTCTTCACGACACTCAGAATCTGGTGATGTAGGCATGTCTGTTGGCTCTTCTGCAACACTTGGAGTACCAGGAGTACTTGGAGATGTAGGCTCTTGTTTCATGAGCTCCGGAGCTATCCTAGGTTCTGGAGGGAGAATCTCTTTAGGAGTTCCTCATCAATCTTCTCAGAGTTGACATCTGAAGACTCATCAATAACAACATTCACTATTTCCATGACCTTCATGGTTCTTTTGTTATATACCCGATAAGCCTTACTTGTAGTAGAGTATCCCAGAAATATCCCTTCATCACTTCTGGAGTCAAACTTCCCTACATTCTCTCTGTCCTTTAGAATGAAGCAAGTACTCCCAAAAATTCTGAAATACTTCACATTTGGCTTTCTTCCTTTCCACAACTCATATGGAGTCTTTTTGGTGCCGGGTCTGAAGTACACTCTGTTCACCGTGTGACATGCAATGTTGACTGCTTCTCCCCATAGATTCCTAGCCACATCCTTGCTGTGCAGCATGGCTCTAGCCATTTCCTGGATAACCCTGTTCTTTCTTTCTACTACACTGTTCTGCTGAGGAGTAATAGGAGCAGAAAATTCTTGAGATATACCTGATCTTGTGCAGAATGACTCCATGTATGAATTTTCGAATTCTTTACCATGATCACTTCGAATTCAGTCAATTTTCAGGTTCTTCTCATTTTGTAGTCTTGTACACAGTGCTTCAATGTGCTCAGGAGCATCAGACTTGGATCGTAGAAGAATAACCCAAGTGTACCTGGTGAAGTCATCTACTACAACCATGATGTATCTCTTACCTCCAAGAGATTCGGTTCTCGTAGGACCCATAAGATCTAGATGCAATAGCTCCAGAGGTCTGGAAGTAGCTAATGTCTGAGTGCTTGGATGCTTAGCTTTCGTCTGTTTCCCAAGTTGACATGGTCCACACACAACATTGTTCAGCCTACTCAGCTTTGGCATTCCTAGAACAGATTCATGCTTAGATACAATAGAGAGATGTTTGTAACTAGCATGCCCCATCCGTTGGTGCCACAAGTCTTCATTTGGCAACCGAATACTATTGCATACAATATCAGCATCAGGTACCAATCCATAACAGTTATCTAGAGTACGAACCCCACTTATGAATTTCTTTCCAGATTCATCCATAACAAGACATTTTCCTTTGGAGAACAACACCATGAAGTCTTGATCACATATCTGGCTTATATTCAACATGTTCACTCATAGGCCATCCACATAGAGAACATTTGCAATGTCTGGTAGTCCAGGTAGAGAGATAATTCATTTCCCTTTTATCTATGATTTGCTCCCATCACCAAAGGTGACATTTCCACCTTTCTTAGACTCGAAGACTTTGAATAGGGATCGGTCTCCAGTCATGTGTCTTGAGCAGCCACTGTCAAGGTACCACAAGCACGTGTCCATCACTTTAAAGGCGGACTTCATCATGAAACACACTTCGTGCTTAGATGACAAATTGGCAGGAATGGTATCTTCTCTCATTTGCCTTTTTCGAACGAGGCCTTTAACTTTAACTCTGTTCAGACAAACTCCTTTACACATTTTGATTTTGAGACAGTCTAGTTTCTGCTTGTACAAACTGAGATACTTTTCAAAAGTCGTCACGGAAGAAATCAAATAACTTTTAGACTTGTAATTTCTGAGACACTCAAGAAAAAGAGATTAGAAAAACAAGATGTATTTGATATCACAGATCTCTTCAATTAAGAGACTGTCCTTTGTCCATGACAGCAGGGGTCAAACGGATCACACACAAGAGATTAAACCCTAATCAGAGTGTGCTTGTTCTGATACCACTTGACAGGCCACAAAAGCGTTGACCCCTTGTGATAACTTAGATTAATTAATTAGCCCAGTTATTAATTAATCAAATTAACATACAATATCACGTGGCAGCACAAACAAATCACCGAAACTAAGTTATGCAGCGGAAAATAAAAAATACAGTGATTTGTTCACGAATGGGGAAAACCTTACAGCAAAAACCCCACCGGGTGATTTAAGGTCACCACTCCCGAAACTCCACTATTATCACAACAAGCAGTTACAAGTAAGGAATCCCAGTACCTCACCAACCTACAGTTGAACTCTTACCCCAATATCCAATTGGACTTGTTCTGTAGTGACAGTTTCTCCTTTCAATGCACGGCTCTAAGTACGTGACTAACCAGATGCGCGGATCCCAGTACGCGACTTCAATTACCAACTAGAGAGAGAGAGAGTTGGCTGCAAAGTTCTTCAAATCATCAGAGATGAACTAGGGCACAAACTTTGTCTTTCTGATCACAAATTGCATGAACAACAAGTTCTCAAGGAATGTGCAACTTGTATCTTCTGCTGCTGCTTGACGGCCCTTAAAATAATCCTTTTATATGTCTAGGGTTAGGAGAAAAGAAGTCCCAAAGACACACTCACGGATTAGACTTGAAACAAACTTGGAAATCTGTTTTCTTTAATTCTCGACAGATAGAGGTGTCAAGAGGTGTCGAGAAGCTGTCGAGGCTCGGGCAAAACAGCTTCTTTAAAGCTCGATAGATGCACCTGTCGAGGTATGTGTCGAGCTTTAAAAACTTGCACTTCCTTGCTTGTTTCTTGGACAGACTTTGACGGTTTCAACACTTAATCTTGAACCACTGTTTCTTGAAGTGTTAAACTCATCCTAAATCTACCCAATTACAAGTAAAGTGCGTTTTGTCTGAGGATAAACCAATTACATAAAATAGCAACATATGTTCACAGACTTGAAGCACTACATATGTCCTAACAATCCTCATGGTTGCTATAGAAGGCTTTCATGGGCCAACCTCCAATAGCCCAAAGTTGGACCGAAGTTGTAGAATTTGGGAAAACATCGAGCTTGCTTGTTGCTACCAAAAGTGTGGTCTAGTCCAAATGAAGTTTGGTTCCCTGTGTTGGCTACAATTGTCTGGGATTCTGATTCTAAATATAAACTCATTATTTTTCAATGCCAATGTGTTGTAGAGATTTTACTACGTTAGATACTGGCTCTGCTTGGTTATAAAATTCCCCTTGAGTTTCAATACTAGAAATCCCCTGGTGATGGTTGATTCTTCTTCGGCATGGACTACTTGTACCTTGTACTTCATCACATCTCTACCGTTTGGATGAAGACTTTTTTGGCAGTTGGTATTGCAGCTTGTTGAAGGACAACTTGGGGTCGTACAACATGATCTCTATGCTTGTTTGCTGGGTTCCAAAATTAAAGTCTGTGTTACAAGTTTGCTGGTTGACCAGAGCAGCTTCAAAATGATTCCTAAGATCATTTGGTTGCCTAATGGAAAGGCCATGTAGCTACATGAACCTTTGTGCTAGCCCTTGCAAGTTATTTAGAAAGGAGGCAAGGCTTTGGGTTTTGCAGCAAAGGGAAAGAAAGACTGATACTGCTAGTTGTGGAGTGATCTCCCAGATGTGTGTGCTAACTCCAGGTTGCCCACAGTGTTGTTTTATGCTGGCAAGTGAGGTTATAGGCCGTGCTTGTGTTCTCATATTGGGCCTCCTTAGGAATCATTCTAGTGAGAGTAGCCCCAGTAACTTGTAAATCCTTGTTGTCGTAAGTTGTTCCACTACTTTCTCCTGTTTGAAAGTTTGAAAATTTCAATTCTTCTAGTGAAGTCTCAGCCATGGTGACTTTAGGGCTTTCTGCAAAAATCATCGTAAGTCAAAACTTGAGAACTCTTCTCTTGTAAACCTTGGATAGCTTAAGTAGGATGCCTCGTTATCCGTGAAGACTAGCTCTGCATTAGTTAACCCACAAAAACCTTCTTTTACTTCCACCAATCTGATCTTAGAGTCTTTACGAGGATCCCATGATTGGTTTTTTCTATTATTGGCTTGCTCTAAAGTCAGTTGGGTTATGTTATTTAAGGTAGCATTTGAAGGTCATTCTCATCATCAATATCAACAAGGAAAATTATTTCCCAAAGGCTGTCATTTATGGGACTCTTGGACTCTTTTAAGTTTACTGGTTGACCAGAGCAACTTCAAAATGATTCCTAAGATCATTTGGTTGCCTAATGGAGAGGCCATGTAGCTGCATGAACCTTTGTGCTAGCCCTTGAAATTAATTTAGAAGGGAGGCAGGGCTTTTGGTTTTGCAGCAAAGGGAAAGAAAGACTGATACTGCTATTTGTGGAGTGATCTCCCAGGTGTGTGTGCTAAACTCCAGGTTGCCCACAGTGCTATTTTCATGCTAGCAAGTAAGGTTATAAGCCATGCTTGTGTTCTCATATTGAACCTTCCTAAGAATCATTCTAGTGAGAGTAGCCTCAGTAACTTGTAAATCCTTGTTGTCATGAGCTGTTCCACTACTTTCTCCTGTTTGAAAGTTTGAAAATTTTGATTCTTCTGGTGAAGTCTCAGCCATGGTGACTTTAGGTCTTTTTGCAAAAATCATCCCAAAGTCAAAACTTGAGAACTCTTCTCCTGTAAACCTTGGATAGCTTAAGTAGGATGCCTCCTAATCCATGAAGACTAGCTCTGCATTAGTCAACCCATAAAAACCTTCTTTTACTTCCACCAATCCGATATTTGAGCCTTTAGGTACCATTTAGAAGGTCATTCTCATCATCAATATCAGCAAGGAAAATTATTTCCCAAAGTGTGTCATTTGTGGGACTCTTAAGGATTTTGAGTATCCAGGTCACTTAAGCCTCTCATCATCTTGCCAAGCTTCAGAGTTGTTGGTATCACTCCATCCGACTTCTCTGTTGTTCTGACTTGGCTCTATAGGTTTAGAGTAGATGTGTAAGGGATAGATTTTTGGGGTGGTATGTGGGGTGAGTTGTTTGTTAGGGATTTAAAGGTTTTATCCGAGTGTTTGTAATCCAATGTATACTGTTATTCAAGATGTTCAGAGATGGGTGAACCTTCGAAGTATTTTATGGGGTGAAAATCGTCTATATGAGGGTGGTGGAATGATTGCTTTTGAAATTTCATTGGTTATTTCAACAGTGGTTCAATAGAGTTAGCCTAACTAATGGGATAAGAGTAAAACAGTTGGGTTGGGGAGCAAGGATCGTGATTATGCATGTGTGGAGAAAGACACTATACCTAGTTTGATTAGCTATCAAAATGGATGTCTGAGTTCCCCATACACAGCCGTCTTTGGGTTTCAAGAGTTTAGAGGGAAATAATTAAGAGGGGGATCTCACCTGGAGTAGGCATGGGTTTAAAGCCGCCTGAAAAGGGGAGAAAAATAGTAGGTAAATAAAATCTATAAAACTAGGTTTTGTCTGTAGAGATTATCCAAATCACTCTAGGCCAATAGCAAAGCATAAAAGGAGATGATGGACACTTGAATACACGAGCTCAAAGAAGAAAAAAAGTTTTTTAGGGTTTGTGATAAGAAGAACTACAACTGAAAAAGGGGTTTTAGGGTTTTGGATTTCAATGATTATCAATTGGGTGGATTAAGAATGTATGTTTGTCTATAAGCTTGCAATAAATATACCTATTATACGTAGATCTATAATGTTTTACTAAAAAAAGTTTTAACATTCATTGTACTCTACTCTAGATAATGACTAAATTCAAAACGAAAACTCTTTCATATTTTCTAACTTTGCAAAGAAAATTAAATTAACTTCCAACTCATCATTTAGCATTTAACACTCTCATCTTCAATCTTCATTGTATCAAGACATTTATCAAGTGCCACATTAGAGATAAGGACTAATTAAAATTTAAAAGATAAGAACTCTACATTTTTCTTGGGTTCATTATTTCAAAACTTTCCTCTCTCTACAAAACACAAAAATTTTCTTGTTTCCATTCACCATTTTCACCTCTTGCATTTCTGCTATTTTCTATATACCTACCCATAGCCTTTCATCTTCATGGCAAAACTCAAGGTATTTTCTACCTTTTATTTTATTCTCTCCTTCTTATTCTTAGTTTTGTCGTCTACTTGAATATCAAATAAGTATTTTAGTATTTGCTACAACAAGTTGGACCAAACTGTTTGCGTTGCCTTTGAACCATAGGTGATTTATTATTTTCTTACACGCAAAAGCATGAAAATGGTAGGCTCATCATAATCATAAAGATGATCATAAGTTAAGATATTGACAAAAAATTGAAATACTACTTTCATAGATTCTGATACCATTTGTCCCTTCTGAAAATCTAAACTATTTATAGGATTCTAGCCACAAAAACTCAACATATAATCTATGATGCAAAAATAAGTTTGGTATATCATATGGTAGAAGCTAGAGAGGACTAAGTAAACTTTTTGTTAGATGCACACCAAATTTTTTTTTTTTTAAAGGCTTCTTGTAGTATTTTATGGCTTGGCTTAAAGTAGAATTTCATTAGAAAAATCAATTGTATGTTCATTCAATCAAATCCATGAGCAACAAGGGTATGTCATATGTGATATATTTACTGTAAATGTTATTTCACTTAGGGTGTGTTTGTTTCGACTAAAAATCACTTTCAGAAATTGTTTTCTGTAAAATTGGCTATTTGGTTGGCTTGGAAAATTCGGTCAAACTGAAAATATTTTCAGTTTGACCGAAAATTAGGCTTGAAACAGTGGAAAATGGTTTCAGTTGGAATTTTCACTTCAAACTGAAAAAAAAAAACACACACTCCTCACTGAGATAAAAGAAAACCCCCTTCTCTCATGCGCAAAGAGAGAGAGAGAGAGAGAGAGAACAGAGAATAGAGAGTAGAGAGATAGCGCCCCAACCCACGCCGGCGAGATCACACCCCAACCCGCGCCTGCGAGATCGCGCCTTCGCCATCGCCGATCTAAAACCATGAAACCATCGTCTATCGCCGATCTGAAACCATGAAACCATCGCCTCAAACCCATCGCACCCCAACCCACGCCGGCGCGATCGAGCCTTCGAGATGCCTCTGCCGCGCGATCGAACCTCAACGTCGAAACCAGTCGCCTCTCTCTCTCTCTCTCTCTCTCTCTCTTCGTTCTTCTCTGACTAGATTTGATGAATTTGTTTTTTTGGGTTTTGTTTGTGTTGTGTTTCTGTAATGAGAAATAATATTATCTGTTTGGAAGCTAAGAATTCGTGAGAAAATGTGAGCAACATTTAGAAAATGTATTTTCTATGTATTTTCAAGAACACAACCAAACACTAAAAAATATTTTCCAGATAATTTTTTAAAATACTACCAAACACCTAAAAATATTTTCCTTTCCAAAAAATATATTTACCTGAAAATATTTTACATTCAGAAAACATTTTACGTCGAACCAAACACAGCCTTAGTTTTTTTATTATGTATGTACTACTTTTCTTAATTTTTAGTTCTTGATTTATATTGTTTTTTTTTTAATATTGCATCTAATAATGTTCTTATTTTAGTTATTAAAGTAAATTTATGTTTATTTTGATGTTCATTTCTATGAATCATGTTCACTGCTTACTCAATTTCTATTGACGTAGATAGTGATGATCTAGAATCTTATAAAAACCATGCTTTTTGTTTTAGCTTGAGTCCAACATAATTTAATTATACTTTTATGCAAAACTTGAGACTGACATACTTTTTGAAAAAGTTTTTCCATGCATCACACAGATTTCTAACTAGTTATTTTAATAGCTCATGAAATACAGCATTATATTAAAGATTATCAAGTGTTTGTGACTCCATAATTATTTGCCTTCTACATCCATGGTAATGAAGCCTAAGCCTTTAGTTGAATTTGTCAAAAGCTATGTAACTTGATTAGCACTTCCTTATACATATTGTAACTATCTTTTAAAAAATAAAAAACATTCTTTAGCCGACGAAAATTGCTATTTTGTATCTTGATGGTGAAAACCGTGATTTTAACTCAAATTAAGAGCATAGTGCCCTCAAATTCTATGATGGCCTATTATGATGCCGATTTTAGGCTAGATTAGTTTTGGAAATTTCAAAATAAAACTTTATATATATATATATGACCATTTTTGCCATGTAAATTTGTTTGTTCAAAAAAATGGGATTGTTATGCTTATGAAATATGATGTCTACAACATACATATGGGTATATTTATGACTTAAATTACATCTTTTACTATATTCCAATTAGGTCGAAAGAACAACTATATGTGTCTTAAATTATCTCTTTTACTATATTCCAATTATAGTACGTAATACATATATATGAAAAAACAAAAAAAATTATGATATTATAAATAAATAAAAACTTATTTAGCATTTAATATATTTAGTATTTGTTTTTCCAATTTTTAACTATCCTCAAGAAAGATATATAACTAATGAATGAAGAGATGATGCTTAATATATTTCTTTAGTCAGTTAACCAAATAAATTACAAAAGTATTTATTGTCTCACTTTCTTATAATTTTAGAATTATTTTCTTTTTATTCATTTAAATTTGATATACATATAGAGTATATTATTTAATAATATGATCTATTCATTCAAATTGCAAGAAAAAAAAATTCAAGATCTTTATGAAATGATTTTTAATGTAAAATAAAATATGGTTCTAAAAATTTAGATTTTTATAAATTTATTATATTTGTAAAAAGAAAAACTTTATTATAGCATATAATGATATATCTTAACAAATAAATTATTATTATTATTGTCAATAAAATATTAAAGTTCAAACAAGTTGAAATATTTTTATACATATATAAAAGGAGAAATGTTTTATAAGTTTTCTATATAAAAAAAGGTTTATCTTTTAGAATAATTTTATCTTGCAAAGGAAATTGGGTTTTTTTTTATCTCTCTCTCATATAGTTTCTTCCAAAATATGTAATATGGTTATAAATAATAGAGTAAGACTTAAGTATAGTACTTATATGTTGTTGCTTAAGTTCTTTTTTTAAGATTTTGTCATATGGCTTTTTTTTCATGAATGAAAGTGTATTTTTCAAGTTAATAGCCAGATGGCAGAATTTTAAGAGAGAAACGCAAAGAACTGCACTTAAAGTACTGCACATAAGTTTTATCCTAAATAATATTAGTCACATAAGTTCAAATCTGAAGTTGAACAAATTCCCAAAAAAAAATATATATATTTTATTATAAAATCAGAAGTAGAGCATATGTGTGTGTTTCTCAAAAAAAGAAGTAAAGCATGTGGCAAGCTTGTGTGGAAAGTGTTCCCCTTAGATCAACCACAAGCAGGGCCAAGCAGGCACGTTCTAAACACACGCACACCGACATAAAGAACTAAACAAACACGAGCCCACATGCATTTAGTCAAGTCGATGTCATTTAAAACCAAAACTTTTTTTTGAGAAAATTTAAAACCAAAACTAAGTTTCAAATAAATTTAACTTAAACTTGTGCCTGTGAACAACTATAGTCTATTGTTATTGAAAAATTTATTCCAAGTATTCTTACAATATGTATGCTCAACCCATCTATTGGATTTAACATCTAAAGGTTGCCACACTATTTCACGTTAAGAATAAAATGTGGATATTTGATTGGTATATGAACATTTTACATCCGAGAGTAGCCGAACAATAGCTAGCCTTCTTTTAGCTTTTTACCATGCTTACTCAAATTACAGACGTATTTTGTGTTTTTCTTAAAATAAATTTTAGACCAAATTTGCTTATATTCGATAGTTACAAGGAATAAAATGAGATTTAAATTATAAATGTATCAATAATTAAAAATATCAAAATATGTCAACTAACTTAACTATATAGCTCTTGACAATTGCCGGCCAATTTAATTGCTTCAAAATGAGCTCTTCTTACATTATGACTCCAAAGTCCAAACTGCATACTAACTATAGGCCCCTTTTGGTACAGAAAAAGGCCTAGTCACCAGCCCCACCACGTTTGTGCATACTATAAAACTAGTAAGGCCCCTTTTGGTACAGAAAAAGGCCTAGCCACCATGTTTGTGCGTACTATAAAACTAGTAAGGTCAACAATGCCATGTACATATTGTGCCTTCACTAGTTTGAATTGGAGGGGGGCCATTACTATTGCGTCATGCTAGCTGGTCTCTCTTTTTTTCCCTTTGTATTTGGCAAAACATTTAGGGTCCGGGGAAAAATAGAGAGAATGAAAAATAGAAGAAAGAAAATAGAATGGAAAATATTGTTTTTCATTGTTCATTTAAGGAAGGAAAATAGGAATGAGAAAAAACCGGAGAGTACAGCAACCTTATATTCTACAACTTTGATGTACCAAATTATAAATAGTAGAGTAAAAAATAGTGAGTCCATATGTGTGAAAGGAATAAGTTGAAAAAGTTGTGTTACTTCTTAATTGTTGTAGTCTTAGAATATATTTTTTATATGAGAGGTCATGCTGTTTTTAATTCTGGAGAGTTTGAGTGGCTTTCTGGTATCTGCAATTTTTACGACGTATTATTGGCATGGACTTTCGTTAAGTAATCTCAAAATATTTAGTTATCCTTTCAAAAATCACAATTATTTAATCTTATCTATATGCATTATATAACTAGTTCTCCGATTTAAAAGTGTAACGACTTTTCACTTCAAGCAATTTGATTATGACACTATGAACTCCAACTTTGGATTAAAAAACACAAAAGATTATGATACTATTTCCAGTCCTTAATTAACTACTGCATGACCCTTGCAATCATCCCGTGCCCATCATTCATAAAACATATATTTTTTATATTAATGTTGTAATCATCCCATGCCCTGCCATAATGTTTGATATTGAAAAGGATCAAATTATCAATTTCATTAGCATATTAAATATTAAAAAAAATTAAATGTATACTTAATGCTAAGTCACTTAAAATTTTATATTGACACTGTCCACGAACACTATTAAATTCATAAAATAAATTTTTGCGATAAAACGAACTCCTTCACTGAAAATGTAAAGGATTTTGTTCCTATTCGATCTTTGGTACCTTTGTTTTTTCTTTTTTTTCTTTTTTCTTTTTTTTTTTTTTTGTAATTCTATAGGGCCATCTTTTTGTCGTTTATTTTTTTGAGAAACAATAATAGTGCCTTATTTGGTCCACTAGTGTTAAAAAAAATGTGCTTTTCATTCTAGCTCTGTAACAAGTAACAGGAGACGTGAACCATGCTTATTTCCCTTGTACATCCACGCAAACATGATAAAGCTAACTTTCGAATCTAATATTATAACATTTGCAAATTCTTCCCTATAAATGTGATAAATTCCTCTCAGAATATCATCGGCATATAGAAGAATCTCGGAAGAGTTACTGATTTGTGAACGTGTAAGTGTCTGCAAGAGAGAAGATGGATGCAAATCATGTGGTTAAAAAATGGTCTTCTTCCAATGAAAAAATCAGCACAGTTCAGGCAGCCCTAAGGCTGCTATTGGTGGCAGTGTTTTTGGGGTCTCTTCTGATGTGGATCATGGCGCCTACAAACACCTTTAAGCAAAGTTGGTTGCCGAGTATCCAAGCAAAGCTTAACTCAACATATTTCGAGCCCAAACAAGGTTGCTCCATTTGCATTATTCTTTTCTCTTTCGTTGCTTTTGTGTTCACGTTGTATATAATGTTGTTTTCTCAAATCATTTATATATACTCTTCATGTGTTACAGGTGCAAGACTTCTGATTTACACTCTTCCCATTCTATTTGTTGCTGCCATGGGCTGTTTCTACCTCCATATGGGAAAGAGGTTGAAAAATGATAAAATGGCAAGGTAGTTTATAGCTTTCTATGTACATTTTATAGGCTAAATGATTAAATTTACTATTTTTTAACCTTTTAAACTTTTAAGATAATTGATATTTTTTCAACTACTTTTTTTTTAATATCACTAATAATCAATTTCATTTCTTATGTAATCAAATTGTTTTTTACAAGAATGAAAACTTGGATCTTACCTTTTTTAACAGCGGCTGCAGAAATCGTCGGTTTGCCTCATGGAAAAAGCCGGTGCTCATAAAAGGCCCTCTGGGGATTGTTTCCAGAATAGAGCTAGCTTTTCTCATCATGTTCATTGCACTGCTAGCATGGACTTTTGCAACTTACATTAGCAATTATTTTGCTAAAATCAACCCAAATTCAGCAGCAGCACAAGGCGAAAAAGTGTAAGAATTTCTTAACAAATTATCAAATCCAATGCTCGATCGAACTCTCATTTCAAACGATATCATCATCATAAAAAGTTGAACTAATAATTGAATAAAATGTTAAAGCTTGTTGGTGCTTTTGGCAGATGGCAGTCTAAACTGGATTCTGCAGCCTTAACCCTAGGCCTCGTTGGGAACATATGTTTAGCATTTCTGTTTTTCCCGGTGACTCGCGGTTCATCTTTGCTGCCACTCTTTGGCCTCACCACTGAGAACAGTATCAAGTACCATATATGGCTTGGAAACATCACCATGACTCTCTTCACAGCTCATGGTATTTGTTTCATCATCTATTGGGCCGTTACCGATGAACACTCCCAGGTAATTAAGAATTTATTCATGAAGCATTCTTGTTTCTCTTCTCTTTTTTTTTTCTTTTTTTTAATTACTAAAGATATACACTTCTCTTATGGTGTACGTGTTTGGAAATTTTGAGAGAGAGGAGAGCAGAGGGCATAAGATTGAAGGAGATGTAAGGGAAGAAAGATCATAGTTTTGTTTTTCTCTTGTTGGAATAATTTAAAAATTAGGTAAGATGAGTGGAGTAGATGTACATCTCTCTTTTTTCTTTTTAGTTAAGATGAAAATGATAAAATTATCAAATAAATTGACACTCATATCCTTGTTTTGATCAATTTAAAAATCTATATATATAAACGATCATGTTAACGAGTATTCTTAGAATAATTATTAATAAACTATATTAAAAAAAATTTTACACAATTTATATAGGATATATAAAAAGTTGTCAACAAAATTAATTGTTTTATTATTTTTTCATAAAATATTATTATAAATAGTTCTTAAACTAATGTTCTTAGAATATTCGTTAACCTTTTTCATATATAAATTATAGAAGCAAAATGACAAAACTGACAAATTAAAATTATTTTAATTGAAGAAAAATCCCTCTCCCTCCAAACAAAGTGACGAAATCATTCTATCTCATTCCCTCAAGTCTCTTCTCTAGTTCTTTTCCCCCTCCAACCTTTAAGAAAGGCATCAACTTTTTTTCCTTTTTTTTCTTTTTGATACAAATAGGAAAGGGGCGTGGGGTTGGGAAAATTAGGTTATCCCGTTAAGGGTTGTTGACAAGAAAGGTGTAATCTTTCTACTCTTTCGCCAAATCTTTTTTCAAATCTTAGACAAAGAATTTACTCTTTTCCAATTATTTTTTGTATTTGATAGAAATATAGAATCACAGAAAAGCTCTTTTTGGGATGGAGGGAGGATAATGGTTTTAAGAAACTGAAAATTGTCATGGTTTGGTATGGATATAGAGGAAAATTACCATTTCTCTTTCTTCTTCTTTTTTTTTTTATGTACATACAATGTACATACTTTCACCTTAGGTGTTCACAATTTTTAAAAATTTCCATATTTAACATATGATGACATATTATATGTATGTGTATAGTGTATACCCATTTCTTGAGAGATACTTGTAATCTGTAAATGAACCAAATTGTTTATAAATAACTTAAGTTTAGCTCAAGAAAACACTTGTTTATATTTTTTTGATTAGAAATCAATCTAAACTCAAATCCAAGTTTATGCTTAACTATTAAATGAGCTAAACTTAAACATAATAATGTGTTTATGAACAAGCTTATGATTAGAGTTTCAATTTAGCTTTATATAGTACTATATCTTTATATAAAAAATTGTTTAAAAATATACTTATATAGACTTGAAATTAAATTATATAAATTTGTAAATAAATTCATATGATATCAAATCTTTTTTTTTTCTTTTTTTGATATTTAATGATTATAAATGCAGTACATTCGTAATAAATTCTAATAATTTGCGAAGGACCAAATATTTTAGTTATAGTTTTACTATATATATATATATAGGAACTAATCAAAAAACTTAATCAAGCAGTTCATAAGCAATTTCAAATTTGATTGATAAGAAAATGTACCAAACCTAAATTTAAAATCTAGTTTGATAAAGAACTAGAACTTAGCTCGTATTCAGAAGTAAATTAAATAAATAACATTGAACTTCTAATATACAAGTATACAACTCTACTTGACTTGTTTTCTCCCATACTTACATGCAAATTATTGTTGTTATCTAATTGTGAATGTAATTTTTTTTTTTTTTATTAAGAGATTGTGAGTGTAATTATTCAACAAGAATATATAACTCCATGTCAAAATCGTAACCTTCCTATTGACTTAAAAGACTATTAGCACTAGAAGTAACAAAAATAGAAAAAGTGTCAATTTTTCTAGGAGATGCACGTGTAGGTATGATTTTGTTCATGAACCGAAAGTTGCAGCTGCAGAATCTAAAAATGGTGGTGTTCACTTCACATCACATGGAAATCGTGGTGCTCTCCTCCGGTAGTGGTCGGACCCACTCTTCAAGTTCTGTGGTTGTTCTCCTATGTAGATTATTGGGTATGCAGAGAGATGATTGTGACTATTTCAATGTTTGAGAAGGTTGAACTTATGTTGATCACTAAAAGAGGTTCATCGTAAATGGAACTAGGTTGACTTCATGGTTGGGAGAGAGCTGAGTGGCACACTTTCAAAAAGATAGTGAGTGCGGTATTACTAGTTCGTGTACGTACGGAAGAGAGTTACTTTTTCTTTCCTTTTTTTCGTACTTCGTCGGCTGTTCTTTACTTCGGGATTTTGGGAGGGGGATTATCACTAACACTTTTAGAAATGAAAACTAGATAGTTAACGAACTAGAAATAGGTTATCAAAAAAAAAAAAAAATACCGAACTAGAAATGAAATGTTTCTATCCAAAGGCATATGTTTTTATCCCAATTTCAAATTTCTCTTATGTTTGTTTATTAGATACCAGTCTCTGAGCACACGCATAAACTCGTACTCAAATACTCTTCTATTATTTTGAATAATGATTAATAATTTGTATTTATTATAATTTAAAAATATTTTTTTTTCAAATAAATAAAAATGATAAACTGTAAAAATAAACAATAACTGTAATTTCTTTTTTAAATGTAAAGGAAAAAAAAAGTTCATAATTTGCATATATTATAATATAGAAATTTTTTTATTTTTCAAACAAATAAAATTGATAAATTTTAGAAATAAGTAATAACTGTAATTTCTTTTTTAAATGTAAAGAAAAAAAATCCTAAATTTTAGGAATTTTTATTTTAAATTCAAAATGAAATTTATTATTTTACATTTATGACCTTATTTCTAAATGAAATTACCCTTCATTAATGAGAATATTTTTAAACCACATAAAAGTTCAGATAAAAAAGGGAAATCCTTTTATATATAGTATAGATGAGTTTTAAAAATCGAATAGTTGGATTTCATATTCTTAGTATATTCACTATACTTGCAAAATTCAATAAAAATCAAATATCAATATCTAATTATCATTTAAATGTTTAGATTTTAAACTTTTGTGGTCTAAAATTATGCATGTTTATTAATCAAATAGTAAATAATATCTAACTTGAAAAAAATTTAACATATATGTTAAGAATATAAAGAACATGAAATCTAACAGTAAAATTCTCAAAATTCACATCTAATAAAAAAACATAAGAAGAGTTTAAAATATTTCTCTCAAAATTAGTTTCAAGAGAAACCTTTTACATGTGTGCGTGGGTGTGTGTGTGTGGGTGTATGTATGTATGTATATACTATATATGTATTTCATCAGCTAATATATTATTATTATTATTGTCTTTGAACATAAGACTACCTATTCTATTATTTAAAACATAATACTGACTATTAAAATTCAAAGTTTAAATTAAATAATAGAGTAAAATTTTAAATAAATAAATAAGTAAATATATATCATTAAAAAAACGTATAAAATTGTTAGACTTCAAAAAAATATATGTGACAACATAATATGAGGTGATCCAAAAGTCTAAATATTTCGGTTTCATATATATTATAAATTATAAATACTAAAGTAATTATAAACATTAGGAAAATAGTATACAAATTAAAGTGATAATAAACATGATTGATATTAGTGCAACACAAAAAATAAAATATTTTAATTACTGTTGAGTTATAGGTATTAACTAAATTTTTAATATTTATGTATAAAATAGATAGTGTCCCAAATGATCAACATTAAAAATAAAAATAAAAATAAAAACGTTCGCTACACCTCCACAATATAGTCAACGTATTGTTAGGCGTTTCGAATGTGATGTTGATTTAGTGTAAGAGAGATGCTACTTGGTATCAGCCTAGTTGTTAGGAATTTGGCAGCCTTTCCTGCAAATGTTGGTGGGGACTAATGAATAGGGATAACATGGGATTGAGATCAGGTTGTTATTGCATCCTATCCAAATCCAAAAACGTGTTGTGCAGCTGGGACTTGGGAGTTGGGAGGAGTCTTCACCCTACCTACACTAGAGAAATGTTTTTTTTTTTTTTTTTTTTTTTGATAGGAACTAAATAAATGTTAAATTTATGATACTTTTACAACTAATTTTAAGTAGCATATTGTTATTAACGGTTAATAATAGGTAAAAATGTAATTTTATTGTTGTATTTAACTTAGAACCAATAACACATTTGTTGTAAAAAGGATTTCTTGATTGACTAACATATAAATATTTATAAGTGATGTTAAATTTCTACTCTATTATTCTCAAAAAAAAAAAAAAAATCTACTCTATTTATTTTTCAGAAAAAACAAATAACAAAAAATTGATTGTATTTCTATTTTTGCATTTATTATATTACTAATGATATAGTGAAATCTTATCCACTCATTTCAAATTAGATTTGATAAAATTTTAGAAACTCAACGATGGAGTTATCTTCATCAGGCATTGTTAACTAAGGAGATTTTAAATTGGTCTTTCATTGATTTAATTTAATCGAGCATTCAAATAGGTTAAGGGATAAGGGTGTCACTGGTTGGGTTGATTCGAGTAATCGAGTTTGACAACTAAGGCCTTAGTTAATCAAACTCAAATCATCCCAACCAATTAGACTATTGAATTAGGATCCATTCTGTAAATCAATTTGAGTAGTCGAGTAGATTATTTAATAATATGACTTAATCAAACCCAACTAGATCTTACGTTTTTCTTTCTTTCTTTTCCCTAACCAATTCAACCCAAATGGCCGGTCTCGTAGATTTTTCTTTGTTTTTTTTACTTTTTTTTTTTTTTTACCTACTTACAAATTACAATTACTTATCTACATAATTTTTTAAAAATTTTCCTATAATTAACTTGTCATTTTGGTCTTTTAAAAAAAATTATATTAAGGAAAGAAATCAAGGAATATCATATATCACCATGCATGTCTTGTGTGCCATTATTTCCCTAATTATTCATATTAATTTTGTATTACGGAGAAAAATCATAAATGTTTGAAACGATTTAATATATTTTAATTTTAAATTTGTTGAGATTTTCATAATATTTTGCTTAAATAATGTTTTGTATCTTTTAAAATTGTTCAGTATATTGTATTATATTCACTTTTACTTTTTTAATTAATATCTCTTTGTTATTTTTGTTTTAATTAAACCTACCGCTCGATTATTAACTTACTATTTGAACATACCCTTAATCCTTTGAGTCTTGGCGTATACCAGCGATTACGACTTTTTGCATCTGAAGGTACTTCGGATTTTCAACCCAAAAAAAAAAAAAAAAGAAGAAGAAGAAGAAGAAGAAGAAACCTTCTTGTGTGCTTTCCGAGACCTAAAACAATTCCACCCGATTTCAAATAAACTACCAAGTTCTAATAAAACCTTCTTGAATGCTTTCCAATAAGTACAAATTTGCTACAAAAATCTTACAAATTGATGCTGATAATATATATAATTCGTACCACATCAATAATATGATAATTAAATCTCTTTATTACTTTCTTTTTTCTGTTTTCCTTAAAATTTTACACATTTTGTAAGACTAAGATTTATACCATCCTTACTTCCTTAGCATCACTTGTTGGGTATATATGTACAAATATCCTATATATATATATATATATATATATATATATATATGTCTGTCTTTGAAATGCAAATGGTACACTACTACACTTCATGTCATATATATGCCCATTCGTGGAGTTCATTATATATTGCAATGTTGTTTTTCTACTGTAATCTTAATTGAGATGTAAAGATTAAAATGTTATTCTATTGTTTCATTAATACAGATGCTTAAATGGGACAAAACTGGGGTATCAAATTTGGCTGGAGAGATTGCTTTGGTAACTGGATTAGCCATGTGGTTGACAACCATCCCTCGCATACGACGGAAATTCTTCGAGCTCTTCTTTTACACACATTACCTTTACATCATCTTCATGATTTTCTTCGTACTCCATGTTGGTATCTCTTTTTGTGGCATGATGCTTCCCAGTTTCTACCTCTTCGTTGTCGATCGTTACTTGCGGTTTCTACAATCACAACGAAATGTTCGAGTACTCTCTGCCCGCGTTTTACCATGTGAAACTCTTGAACTTAACCTTGGCAAGAGTTTAGGTAATGCTACTATATACATGTCATCGGCGCCTATATTTGTATTATGTTTAACTTTATATCTTACTAATTAAAGTCTGTCATACATTATTTTTATAAAATAGTAATAAAAAAATTTCACACATGACGTACTAGAGTCGATAAAGCATAAAATAAAATATCAAGAGTGGGACATAAGATTTTTATTCAAGCTCATACACACTAAAAAATAAATTTTCAAAAACTGTTTGAATATAACTATTCTTGAAAGAAAAGAAAAAACTTATTTTTAAACTTATTCAAGGAAAAAGAAATCATTGAGAACATTTTACCTGTGACTTTTAAGATTGATGTGAAGGTCCATTTTATTTTAAGTTCGTTTTCTAATCTATCCTGCCAGGTCTAAGCTATAATCCACTGGGCATTATGTTCATAAATGTTCCTAGCATTTCCAAACTGCAGTGGCATCCTTTTAGTATCACTTCTAGTAGTAATTTGGAACCTAACAAGATCAGCATTGTCATTAAAAGCGAAGGCAGTTGGACCAAGAAACTCTACCAGATGCTTTCATCACCTTCTTCACTGGATCGTCTTGAGGTCTCAGTTGAAGGACCGTATGCGCCGGCTTCTAAAGATTTTTTAAGGTAAACGTATGCACATGAATAGACTCAAAAGCACAAAATGACATGTCCGATAAGAAAGTAATAGAGACTTAACTTCAAATAAAACAATGTGGTAGAAAAAAATACATGTAACCAACTATAATTAGTCTGTTGACAATCCATAATTGAACCTACAAATTTTAGAACTATGACTTGGTTATTGTTCTAACTTCTTTGCTTTCAAACAAAAGTACGCTTCTCTTTTTTTTTTTTTTTTCCAAATAAAGGAACAGAAACAAAAAATGTACTTTCTTTATGCAAACTAGCTATATGATAGCTTAATATATTTCAAATAATATTAATTATCGTTTATGCAGGTATGACACCCTTGTGATGGTGAGTGGAGGCAGTGGCATTACTCCATTCATCTCAATCATTCGAGAGCTCATCTATATGAGCACAATGCTTAATTACAAAGCTCCGAAAGTGATCCTAATTTGTGCATTCAAGAACTCCTTAGAACTAACCATGCTAGACCTCATCCTTCCTATCTCTGGAACCCCCTCTGACAATTCCAATTTGCAGCTACAAATTGAGGCATTTGTAACAAGAGAGAAAGAACCCAAAATAGATAACATAAAGCCCATAAAAACAATGAAGTTCAAGCCTCATGCAAAAGATGCACCCTTGTCTTCTATTTTAGGCCCCAAACATTGGCTTTGGCTTAGCATGATAATAGCCTCTTCCTTTGTCATTTTCCTTATATTACTTGGAATTATTACTCGTTACTACATATATCCTATTGATCATAATTCCAATAAAATATTTTCAACCACTTGGAGATCTGTGATAAATATGTTAGTCATATGCATCTGTATAATCATGACGGCTAGTGCAGTAGTATTTTGGAACAAGAGGCAGAATGATATTGAGGCTAGTCAGGTTCAGAACATGGAAGGGACAACTAGGTCTCCAAGCTCGTATGATTTGGAATTGGAAAGCCACCAACGCCAGTCTCTTTCCCAAGCTGCCAATGTGCACTATGGTCGAAGACCTGACCTAAGGAGTGAGTAACTTATACTCTCATATAAACATCTAATATCTAGATTGGCCTTCAAATTTTGAAGTTAAGATGGCATGCTCTAAAATTAAAATAGATTACCGATTATTTCAAAACCTTTAAAGGTGGAGAAATTATAAATTTAATTATTTAACTATAATTCTAACAAATGTAGATAAATTTTCTCTTGCAGGAATGCTACTTGAGTACAATGGATCAAGTACAAACGTTTTTGCATCTGGCCCAAAGAGGTTGAGACAAGAGGTTGCAGCCATTTGTTCATCCGGTTTGGCAGATAATCTGCACTTTGAGTCTATCAGTTTTAGCTGGTGAGTTGTCTATGTTTAAATTTCGAAGGGGTACTAGACGTGTGCAGCAATGTTGTAAAATATTGGTGCTTGTGGTTGCTGGCTGCCTCTTTATGCCTGTATCATTATGACGTGTTTGTTGAGGAGAATA